>JBBCBC010000029.1:7987267-8596928 GCA_037126765.1 Stenogyne calaminthoides | reverse complement strand
ATGAAATGAGAAAACTAAATAAGGACATCCATTTATGGATTTTGAGCAATTAAAAGCAAGGCGGAGGGAGTACTTGATATCCTAAGTTCACGCCTTTGATTTTTGTCATTTATGTGCTTTTTGAACTTCAATTTAATAGTTATTACTCCCTCGAATCACGGTTTAGATTAAATGAAATGAAAAGCGGGTTTTAATAAAATAGTTGTTTATTAGTATTAAATAGTGTAAGTTCCTTTTTATTGAAATTATGGGGTCTATTTGCTTTATGGACAAAAAGGTGTCTTTTGTAAGGATTATATTGAGTGTATAATCTAGTGGCAAAATAGTGTAAATAAGAAGATGTTTGTAAGGGCTAATTTTGAGTGATTAAAGTTGCTTTTTTGCTATTTTAGGAAATGGGAAAAAACAAAAATAAGGACATCCATTTATGGAAAAGCGAGCAATCAAAACAAGGCGGAGGGGAGTACATGCTAATATGTTCAATTTAAGTTTATCTAGTGTTTCTATTAGTTTTTAGCCATAATGCACAAAGGCTGCGCCTGGGCATGAGGCACGCCTCGGGCACTAGGCGCCGCCACTACCTCAATGCGCCTTAAAACAACTATGATTTAAAAGGAAACTTGTGATCCTTGTTGTATTGTTATGACTCTTTTGCAGTTCAGTTCAATTGCTTGTTGTCCACGTGGAAAACACATAATAAACTGCTTTTGTAAACAAGATGTATCATGAGTTCAAAGTTGAACCAAGAAAAACTAAAAAATATTTTCAATCATCAATATTAAAGTTCAAAATTTAGTTTATGATTTATCCATTAATTTTCGGCCAAATCATTAATGATGCCTCCTCTCATCTCCATGGCAAAATTTACTCTAAACTAGGTTGATAGTTTAAGTCCCTATTGAAACCTAAAGTAGTAGCTGATTCAACATTACACCAACTCCTGTTCTGTAGCCTGCTAAGAATTCGGTTTGGTTATTGGTAGCTCTGTAAAAACTGTCAATATGAATTACTCCTGATTATTAGGTGATCGACCATCCAATTAAAATTGTATCAACAGTTGCTATGAGAGATACACTTGCATTTTCTGTGATATAAAACTATTGCATGCGGAGAGATATGATATCTAGTTTTAAATGTGTTATTCTTAAAACATCGTCTTCAGGTTTTACTTGGTAAACAACAAATGATATTAAAATTCGACATTGACTTAGGAAGAAAAATATGGTAGTAAAATTTCTCGAAGACAGGTATGTTACTTCTGAATTATAAACTATATTTGAGCTTTGGGATGGTCCATGTAATAGCCACCCTCTGCAGGATTCACAATTCTACTGGCAAAACTAAGTTTATTGAGATTCAGTTGTGTCTGTATCTGTTTATCATGAATTACATGTGAAGAAATTGCAGCAAGTGTGCAAATCATAATATCTGAATAAAATAATCCACTCACCTATATTTAAATTGCAGCTTTTTGGGCCCCACAAATAAGAACTGGAAGTTTCTGAATCCAAAACAGTAACGGCACATTGCAGAAATTCAAGGCTGTTCCATTGTTAACAGCTAGATATATAGCTAAATTTTTGTTTAGATGCTGAGAACATGATTTTTACCTGATACTTGTAAGTAGTGTGTATTAAATATTTGAAAATATTAGAAATTGAAGAGAGATGAGTAGATGCACAGATATAACATGGTTTAGCCATTTAGGGTAGGCCCTACATACATATATCAGAAGGTCTGTACCTGTTGTAGTGGTTCTGATTTTCTATTACAATGATCACCCTAATTATATAGATGTAAATTTGGAAAAGGACTCCAAAAAAAACCAGTGATATAAAAATAATCAATTATATTGCATTTGAATTAAGATTTGTGGATGGTTTTAGAAATACATAATAGCAAATTCATTAATTATTGGTTTATCAATGGAATTAAGAAATCCATCACTCTCTCCTTGAACTTTCTAAGACTGAGTTGATGGATTAAAATCCACTATGAAATGAGTGGATTTGAAGTCCATTAATTTCATATCAATCCATATATTGTTATCTTGTAATAATATCAGAAAATCTACTGTTCACAATATGTTTTGTCTGCACTGGTTAGGCTATTATGAAGATGGTTACAAATAGGATCTTCCATTTGAAGAACCTAGGGCAAAAAGTTAGATATATGTGAACCAATGACAACAAAGTAGATACTGGAAAGGCATCAACCTTACTTGTGGCTGTCTTATTCAGGTGCTGAATAACATCGTTAGCTTTGTTTCTTTCTTTAACATGGAGACCCGTTTTTGGGGATGTCGACAATTCTCAATATTTTCAGGTAAAAAGAATTAGTTCTATTTGAAAGCTTGAATCATTAGAATTATAAAGCAATTTGTGGATAGCGTTGGACCAAGGAGGACTTTTCTGGATCGTAAACCATACGTATTCAGGAAGGCGCCACTTTTACTGAGCATTTCCTTGAAGGTGTAGCTTTTCTGATGTATAAATTAAGGGAGCTCTTTTTCTTTAAAAATCTAGGTTGACTACATGTTTTTCTCCTTACTAGAATGTTTTCTAACTACATCTGTTTCCTCATAACTACAGTTTTCTTTGAATTGAAAGAACTACAGTTTTCTTTGAATTAATGAAAGACTACAGTTTTAGCTTGTTCTTGTGCAGAACAAAACATCTTTACCTTCTTATTTCTGATAGAAGAACCTATTTGCGCAAGCATAATTTTCTCATTTAGTTTATGCCTTGTTAGAAACACAATATCCTACTTTGAATATGTTTACCAATTGAAGCAATTACAGTATGTAATAAAACTGAAGAAAATTCTGAGTCATTTTCATATATCAAGAAAATGATATCATATTTTGTTAAGGTTTGAATCGCGGATGGTCCCGTAAACTTTGAGCATGGTTCTGCTACTTTGAAAAAAGTATTACCAATTATACATGAAAAAAAAAAAGTTCTGGTCCCATAATTTTTCTATAATTCCTTTTTTTTTTGAAATTTTAATTATCTAATTTTGGTCTCATGTACATTTTGATTGTTCAGGTCAATTTTCAATTAAAAACATAAGATTTTATTATATTCGGTCATGCGCGTCAGCGTGGCGATTAAAATTTTAGGGTTTCGGAATATATCAAAGAAAATGATACACTATGTCTATTACATCATGCAAGAACATAAAACCGAATAAAAAGTTAATAGCCAAAAAACACTAGTTGTGCCATTTGTAATAATCTTATGCCTTGAGGTACTACTCCAGTGGTCTCTTGACCTTTGCTCACGATTCTAACCTATTAAAATATCATAAAATCAATTTCACTATACATAAAGTGAAGAATACATTAGCATCTTACAAAATTAAAAACGACTTAGGAATTATAATGGTAATGAGTATCGTTGAGGGGTCGATTATTAGGAGTTATTAATGCATTAATATGACTTGAGAATGATAATGATAATGAAATGCCAAAATGAGGGACAATCACTAAAAGTTATTGATTGCATTCTTATTGTTTGGTTAAAACATGAGCAATGAGTATCGTATAAGGTGAGTTGAATGATGAGGGTAATCAATTCTTATTTCATTTTTATTATTTATGTATCAAAAGCGTCCAACAACATCGATAAGTGATTTTATTCTAAAACCCTCTTTCTCCCAAAGCGGGCCTAAATACTCAATTTTATTTAATTTTTTTATTACCCATCAGGAAAGATGGGAGAGTCGTCTCAATGTATTGAAATTTTCTTACATTTTTGGAGTATACTCAGATTGGTGACTACCATACTTATAAGGATTTTACTGGATTTATGAAAAAGGATTTATTAAATTTATTGATTTAAAATTATTGTTTGACAAAATTAATTTAAAATTAAATTTTTTTTTTTATTACAATTTCCTCTCCTCTCCCTCTTACAAAAAAAAAAATAAATTAATTTTTTCTAAAATATTTAAAATAATTTTTTTAATTAAAAACAAAATAATAAATTTTAGAAAGAAAAATATAAAAATTATTAATAAAAAAAGAAAAAGAAAAAAAAAAATATTTAAAAAAAATATGTATTAAATTATTTTATCTACTAAAGATGAATCATTCCTATAACTATAATGCCTCATTTCAAATTAAAAGAATTCTATTAAGAGTTATTTATCATAATTTAATATTAAAATTTTAATCATTCATTGTTTTTTTAAGAATAATTTTGGCTTTTCAAATAGGTTATGAGTTCAACTTATATTTCAACTATAAATTATTTAATTTTTTAACGTGACACATCTACCTATTCTGGATTGAGATTAATCTTAGCAAGTATCCTCACATACTATCTTTGATTGGAAATAGTATTTATATTATTAATTTAGATTAAATATTTCAATCATTTAATTTGATGGTGATTTAGGAAAAACACTCAACTTGTTCTTGTCGACAAAAAAATGGTTGGATAAAGTTTAATGAACACGTCGACTACTTGATCAATACTTGGCGGATGTTGAAGCTAACGAACTGCTTGAGAACCCGTTCTCTGATTAAATGGAGATCTACCTCCAAATGTTTAGTTCTAGAGTGAAAAAGCGAGGATTTGCGAGATAGTGAAATGGCTCCTGATTATCAATCCTTATGATGGGAGACTTAAAACAAGGTAGATGCAATTCCTTGAGAATGTTGTATCGAAATAAGTTCCTGAAGTCCGCGAAAGCTAAGCCATACTCTGCCTCGATACTTGATCTGAAACAATCGGTTGTTTCTTTGGAACCAAGATATAAGATTTTCCCTCATAAAACACACAATTACGGATGTGAGTCTTACATCATCCAAATATGTTGCTCAATCGGCATCTACAAATGCTTGATGTGAAGTTTTTTGAATGGTTTAACAATCCATGATTTCTAGTCTCTGCTAGTTACTTTAATATCCTTTTTACTCTTCTCCAATGGGTATCAAGTGGTTGTTGCATAAATTAACTTACCTTATTGACAACATAAGATAAATCAGGCCTTGAGACTGTAGCATACTGCAATCCTCCAACTATACTTCTGTAAATTAATTGAGCATCTTAGACAGGTTGACCATCAAACTTTGTAAGGTCTAAGGTATGGAGAGCATAAACACCCAAACACCTTAAGATAATCATAGTCATGTTTCTGCTTATGAAGAACTTCACGGGGAATATATATTGGAGGCTGCGTGGAGGGGGAGTTTTGTTTATGAGATGAACAACCAGGCAAAAGACATCATCGATGTCTGTGAGGTACACCATAATGAGTTAACATGGAGAGACCTTTCTCAACTGTATGCCTATGTTTTCTCTCAGCAAGGCCATTTTGTTGTGGTGTATAAGGACAAGACATTTGATGGAAAATCCCAAGTTCAGTGAATAGAGTGTTAGGGCTTTGAGTTCAGTTCCCCCATCACTTTGAAAACATTTGATCTTGGAGTTATATTAGGTATTAACGAAGTTCTTAAAATGAATGAAAGCATCTTTTTACATGATTTTGTTTAAGAAAGATAGAGCCATGTAAATCTTGATGATTCATCAATGGCCCCGAGATAATAAGATTGAGAATCGGTAAAAGAAGCACGTGGCTTTTGGCTTTCATCTGAAGTTGAACAAAGGATCTTAATGCATCATCTAGATAATTGATGTGGCTACTTGTTGGGAGATAGATTTAATAAAAAAGATTTTGATTAGATCCCAAAACCCTGAGTATGACATTTTGGGATAATCTTGATAGTTGAGTCGGGTTCGGTTTTTAGAGTATTCGGGATGTTATCTGCAAAATGTATAGTCGGCGAGATATAGATCGGGATAGGTTCTAAAGACTCGATAAGTTTAAAAAAATTAAGTTTGATATGGCGAAGTTTCTGAACTCGATGTGGAAACTGAAGACTCGATGTGGCCGAAGCGAAGACTCGATGGAAGCGGAGTAGCGAAGACTTCGGCATGAAAGACTTCGATATGTCGATCGATATATCTGTGAAGACTCGAAGAAGAAAGACTTTCGAAAAACCACGAAGACTCGGAAAGAATCTCGAAGGCCTTGAAAAAAAAAAGAAGGCGAAGACAAAAAGGATCTTTGAAGGCCACCGATAATTGCGAAGACTTCGATGTGTACTAAATGCTCGATATAAACACAATGTTAAAGGTACTTTGAAAATATCTATCGAAGGATCTAATCTTGAGAAAAAAACACGATTGCTTAGAAAATAGATATTGCCCAAGACATTCTCTATGCGGAGACAAAAGGAACTAAAACAAAAGTGTTGTTAATGTTATATCACTCTAGAGATATTGACCAAAAAGAGCGTTGTGGTTGTCTACATTTAGCGAAGACAAAAGTCAAAAAGAAAAGACAACCTTTGTACTTTCTTGACCTTGTGACGATAGGTCAACTGAAACATGTCGATAGTACTATGTTCGAGGCTAAAAAAAGTGATGACCCGACTACATGAAAAGTTGTTTACCTAAAAAGTGTTAGGGAGTCTCAAACCTAAATATAGTAGATTCATCACACACCATAAGAGAAACTCATGAAGCTATCTCTTCAGCGGATAATTTTCAAAGTGAACCTTGGTGTATGCTATAAATACTTGTGACCATCTACATTGAAGGTTATGGGAAATTTGTAAGCAACTCAAGAGCTCAAACTTATTATTGCAAGTTTGAAGCACTTTCGAAAACCCAAGAATTTCCCAAGTGCTTTATATCGAAGAGCTCATTTCACTAAGCCTTAGCTTGATAAGATATTTCCAAAGCTTAGTCGAGATATCTAGCCTTTGCATTGTTCTTAATTGTAAAGGATATCTCATCTGGTTGGAAACCAACCAAAAACCCCAAACCCTTTGTAAGGTAGTTTGAGTGTGATTGTTGGTGAGATTGGAGTTATAAAAAGAGTTAGTAAACTACATTGAGGTAGTCGAAAGCTCTAGAGAAAGAAGTGAGTAAACTATCTTGGATAGTCGAGAAAGCTTGTGTGTGTTTTGAGTTAGTAAAATCTGAGTGGTCGTCGAAAAGCTCAAAATAGAAAGGTTAGTAAACTACTGAAGTAGTCGAAGAAAACCTTAGGAAGTGATTAGTGAATTTCTTAAGAAGATCGGGGAGAGTGGGCGTAGAAGCTTGAGTCTACGAACCACTTATAAATTCTTTGTGTTATTTGCTTTCTATTTTGCTTTGATTAAGCTGTTGCATTACTTTAAATTGAAAGCATATTTTCAGCGATATTAGGTTGGAATCAATCACTTTGAAGTTGCATATAAGCGAATCACATTTAATCACTATTCCATTAAAAAGGAAGGTTTTTGACAAAGTTTAAAAGCAGTATAAACTTAGGGCCAACCATTCCTTTGCCCATAGCTAGAACAAATAGTTACCAAGCCCGAACTTACTCTTTCGGGGTTGATAAGTTGAATTCTCGATCAAAAGCTCGGGATCTCTGAAAACTTCGAGGATCGATTGGGATTATCTCGAGGTATCTGAAAGCGACTTCGGATCAACATCTCGGGAAGACTTTGACTCGGAAGCGATCTGTTGCCTCTCGGGACCAAATCATCGGAACAACGACCCAGTGACCTCGATGAAAGAAAAAGTTTTAAAATCATTTGAACACGTGTATTCCTCCCCCATACCGTGTAAGACTCGTTTGCTTTAGGACCAACAAGTGGTATCAAAGCGGGAGTTCAAAAAGATCACTAATTTCAAAAGTGATCACTGAATTGATCGATTTTTTTAAAACTCCGTCTCTGCGGTGGTTAAACCGACCCACTAAGCTTTGTTGACCAAAGTATAAATTGCTTAGACTCCGTGGTTTTCTAAACATATATATTTTCTAAAATCTTAAATCTCGGACATCATGCCTTCTCTGAAGCTTCCAATGTTCTCGGTTGAGAAATATGATTTGTGGAAATTAAGAATCACGAGGCTCATCGTATTCTAAGCATGAAAAAAATGTGGAGAGTGGTTCTTGAAGGACCATTCGATTCACTTTTGTGAATCGAGTTCTGAAGATGAGAGAAATGATTCGGAATTTGAATTTCCAAAGTAAGATGATCAACTTACTCTGATCGAGAGAAAGTTAGTCAATCTTGACTATATTGCCAAAAGATACAATATATAGCACTATTGATGATGGTGTTATGAGGAAGATCTCTCATTGTGAGAATTCAAAGGAAATATGGGATACACTTGCTTTGAGATTGCTAAGGAAGAAAAAATTGCGAAGAAAGTTCGACTCTCCGGATGAGATGTGCTTTCGAGAAAGTGACAATGATGACATCTGTCTCATGGGTTGTAGGAGGAAGGTAAGTTCTTCTATCTCTGTTGTTGCTCCCACTACCGCAAGGGTTATCAAATTCAGCTATAAACAATCAATTTGACTGATGGATTCTTTTGAGTCTTATGAAGGACTATCTTTGTTTTCTGAAGCTATTAAATGAAACTTCGAAAGCGAGAACAAAAAAAGAAGAAATTTTGAAAATCTTAAGTGGAAAAACTCTAGTAACACTGAAATCACTTCTCGATTAATGGGAACTCTTGATGAACTGGATGTTACGAAAGTACAACTCTCGAAGAAAAAAGAAGTTGATAGAACCATAATGGAAAACTAGAGGAATCCTTTGGGAAATTAAAATTTGTCGAACCAAGTTCAATGACCTCTCGAGAAGCATGAAACTCTGCAAAAATGTGAGGATAGTCTTGTGAGAAGAAGCTAACTCTATTGAATCTTTTGCATCTAAAATAATAGATGAAATTGAGTTATCGAGACACTGCCACTATAAAATCTGGATTGGGATACATTCGAGGGAACCTCACAAGGTCATCTGAATCTTTGCATCAAGTAGCGAAAGAAAATCTTTGTTAAACCCGATGGCACCTACTCTTGAGCCCGAAGAAATGCCCAAGGTTTTAGATAAGGGAAAAGGACCTATGGTTCGGAAAATTCTTGATGATCGGGTAAGAAAAACCCAAACCTCGGTGAAGGCTAGAAAACTGACCACTCGATAAAGGAAAATTCGAGGAAAGTACTTGAAGCCTCGGGCTAAGAATCTGCAAACTGAAAGGATCTGCAATGAACGTGACAGAGAATTTTAGGAAGAGAAACACTTTCAGCGAGAGACATTCTCAAGCTGAAAAAAGACCAGTCCTCGGAGATTCTTGAAAGACCCTGTTTCGGTCTGGGCACCCTAAACCCCACTTGCCTAGGGTAAAGGTTACTGAACCCAAAATCGACAAAAGATTCGGACCGGTGCACAAAAGCCAAAGCAATGGAACAAAGGCACATACCAAGAAAAATTCTAAGGCTCATGTTCATCTTAAAATTTAGCACTCATACACAAAAGGATATTGCTAAAGGCACCCGAGTGGTAAATGTGTATGTAGATGTTTATGGAAGGCATATCGACCACTCTAAAGTGATTAGAGTTGTTAGGCGATTTGGATTCCAAAAATCTGACTAACTTTGGTAGGACCCTATACCAAATGGGTACCACAAATCTAATCTGTTTTTAAATTAAGCGAAAAAAACCTTTGGTGAATAAAGACATCATTAGCCTGTTGAAAGAAGATCTGAGATGTCATTGTTGGAAAATGAATTTCCTTCTTGGACTTGGGAGAAATCAAAGCGAAGAAGGAACTTCGCCGAGATCATATTGAAAAAGGACATCGGGGATGGAGAAAATTCATCTTGATAAGCGAGTATATCTTGACTAAACCTTTGGGTTTGAATCAAGATTTCGGGAACTATCGATTGAATTAGGGATGTTGGATCGGTGTATAGAGTAAATCTGAAAAAAATTGAAGGTTTTCGGATGCATAAAGTTTTCTCAAGTTTCTCTTGAGAAACTTCGGGGATAAAATTAAAAATCTTGAAATTGAGTCTTGAAGAAACTTCGGATGTCTTGAAGGTCGATTACTTTCGATATCATCTTGAACCCGTTCGATTTTCGTATCATCTTGACATTTTATCAAGGTAAATACTCGATAAAAGGCGATAGGAAATTAGTCTGAAGAAGTAATGACTCATGCGACTCATTTATTGCTTAAGTGAAACTTCGGTAATCATTTACAATAAATCTGAAAACACTGAAAAAGAATATTTTTGGGTGGGATCTTTGAAATTCAAGGAAGGTCGACAATCATTAATTGCTCTGTTTCATTTAATCACCAATGAGGTTAAAATGGCGTGTTCTTTTAAGTGAGAGTCCTTTTCGTTACCCGTTAATCGATTATCAATCTCAGCAGTTGATTTTCATCAAATCGATCACTTCCCACGAATCGGTCTATATATTCTTTTGAAAGCCATTCAAGCCATTTTATTAAACCCTCATTCCCAAAATCCTCTTGCAAATAAAAACCCTCTTTGCCCGAAAAAATCTTCATTTTCAAAACCCTAAACCTTCAAAATCTTCAAAATGACTTTCTCTATATTAACAAAGTTAATTTGAAACCAACAAGCCATGGTATGAATCGTGGTTTCTCATGGAGAGTACATCAGCGGCTCATGAAGAAGAAGAAGCTACACATGATCCGATTAGCAAAAACTCACAAATCTAAATCATAAGCCAAACGGAGGCGGAATACTCTAAAAGGTAATTGAGTTTATCTCAAATCTGGAAATCGATGAGGAAGATCGGATTGAGTCTAAAATTTATGTTTCCCATCTAGAGCATACCTCAAAATATGTAGATTTTTGTGCAGGGAGTTGTATATAACCCTAAAATTTAAGCGATGTTTTTGAGTTATGTGATAGAGGAAAGGATCCCCTGACTTATATGTTGGGGACGGGGCGAGGAATATCTTGATAGGATATCTTGAGCATCCTATTAAGTTTGAGGCAACTCTGAATAAAAGTGGCATTTGAAGCCCAAGTATAGAGTTTTGATGGATATAGTCGATTAAGTGCATTATGAGTAGGTCGGGGAGCTTTGACGCGATAAGCACTCCCAAACTCGATTAATGGCGGCAATAGAGGACTCACCCACCATGGTTTCAAGCTGGTTTGAAATATCGATTAAAGTGGTGAGTGACCGGAGCCAAGGTCATAAAAGAAGGAGGATGGATCTATCTCAATAAAAAGCAAGATACTCCATGCAACCAAAATAACCTTTATTTTGGAGATGTGTCGAGATGAGGAGGATATCTTTGCCAACACCACTCCATTCCTAAAATCTAAGGTGATGTTCAAACTGTTGCCACCAAAGAAGACTATAAAAGGGAAGAAAAGAGAAAAGTGGAATCACCGGTACTCTTTTTGAAGAAGCCCAAAAATCGGGGAAAGGCTTTGTTGGAGATCAAGAGGGGAGAAGGGTGAAACCTTGAAGAAGAAGACCCTTGCTCCAAAGCTGAAAAGAATGGTGGTTCTCAGCGATGAGGAGGAGAGTGAGGCCTGAGGAGGTACAGACTTGAGGCAAAAACTCAAAAATCTCCTTTGCATGTGTTGGCTCGGGTTATATCAAGCGAGCGAGGAGCAAAGCGAGGGAGCAAGTCTTCTCTGAGGTTATTGAGGCGTCACTAAGCTCGACAAGTTCTCTCAATTTTCCAAGGACCTCGGACCTCGAGGCAAGTTGATTCTGGCGAGGAAGCACCTGCTCGGACCTCGAGGAAACTCAATTCCTGCGAGGAAGTGCACCTTTCGAGACCTCGAGTTCCTGCTTCGGAAAAGAGAACCAATTTAGGCAAAACCCGGAGTTGCTGCCCAATCCTCAATCTCGGTTTTTGAGCTTTGAACCGATGCGAACATTGATGAACTCTGGTGATCCATTCCTTGATCCTTGGCTGATTTTCCCTTGAACACGAGAGAGCTCAAGGTGAACAAGGGAAAGAAGAGTGAATATAGGCGAAGCAAAGAGCGGTTCATTCTAGACCGCTACCACGAGCTTAGCTCATTCCACGACCTCCAAGACATCTTCTTGATTGAGGTCAGCGGTCTACATCCTCAGCAGGACTCTTCTGAAATGCTCAACATAAAGCTTCATTCGAGAGGTGGAAGTCTTTGGTGGAATGAGAAACAACTCTACTCATTGAATTCTCGAGTTTTGGAAAAACCAAGCTCGGGATGAAAAATTCTAATTTTGATGAGTTGGTTAAGAGGAAGGATCTTTGAAGTTGGTGCCCCGAGCTCCAAAGACAAATCTCAAGATGGGGACCAACAAGGGGATGATGAGAGTCGATCTCAAAGGAGAAAGACAATCTTGATCTTTGAAGAGCACTGTTTGTCAAACATCCTCGGTGAAGTTAGTCTTGGGTAACTTTTAGCACTATTAAAATTATGCCAGGATTCTTGAAGTACCTATCTTTAAATGTAATGTCGATATCTGGGTGAGGCTCGGTGGACACCACCCAAGCTCGAGGGTGAAACCCAGACTTGAAACCAGGACTCGGCCGAGTTTGAAGCTCGAGTTGAGGCCCAGAAACCCGAGGCTCGAGGCCGAGACTCAGAATTTGAATTTCATTGAAGCTCGGGAAAAAAGCCGGATCTCATATGCTCACGAGATTGATCTCACCTCAATTTTGGAGAAATCTAGAAAGGTTGAGTCAATCTTGAACAAAGTTGCTTTCGAGATTGAGGGAGGTATTGGCCACCAAGATCGAAAATATGGAAAGCTTGAGTTCTTCTTGGACTGTTGCAACCAGAACACTCTGGTGAAAGTGACCTCCATAGAAGGAAAGATGGAAGAAGATGGATGGGGTCAAAAGTGAGATAAGTCTGAGTTGAGCGAAGCATCGGGGAAAGAATTTAATATCTTGAAGCGAATTGATGGAGAAGAATGAGATCTTTGTTGAAGAATGATGTTGAGGAATGAGCTCAATGCTCATGACCAAGATAACGAACATGTTCAAGGAAGCTCTCTCCCAGCCAATTGCTCATATATGTCGAAAAAGAGTTCTCCGTGGCGAAGAACCACCTAAGAAGGCTCGAAGAGGAAGCAAGATCGGTTAGCGGGGAAGTCGTTGTGTCGGCAAGGAAGCGATTATCATATGGACCTGACACTCTCGGACTTACCTTAAGTATGGTTCGAAGGGGAAAAGACCGGAATTTGAATTGAAAGTTATTGGAACATACTTTGGAAAGAAAAAGACTGGCAAGAATCTTGAAAAAAAAATCTTTCTTTGAAGCCGTACAGAAATCGAGGCCAGCGAAAAATTGGAGTTCAAAAAAGGTGGAGAAGCTAGTCTACACTCGGGTTTCTGAAGAAACAATGCAAAATAGCTATAAAGCCCAGGTGATAGAAGAAGAGTTGGGACAAGCCAAGTTGGTTTGAATTGCCCGTTAAAAAAAAAGGTTGTGGCTTTTGTGGAGCTGAGAGGGCAAAAAGAGCTAAGGCTTCTAACCCGGTTCGAGGAAGTTTTTGGATATTGAAGAATGCGAGGAAGTGCCACGAAGAAGGTCTTCAATACAAAAGTGCTCTCGAAATCACTCCAAGTTGAGCAAACCAAGAAAAAGCTGGCATACGTTTTACGGGTTCGATGATCGAGAAAAGAAGATGGAAGAAGAAGCGAGAGAAGAAAGTGGTTTCAAAAAGTTCGCAATCAAGAGGAGAGGGAACACAAAAGCCGAAAAATGGCGCATGTTGACAAATGGATGCCAATCCGGTTCAGCGATGCATGGAAAAAATCAAAGAGAACATTTTGGTTCTACTATGATGTGCTAAGAGAATGGAGAGGGAGAGCTCGGATCGATGGGGCTTTTCATAGACTATCTCGACCTTTTATCAAAAGTATCTTCAAAAATTTGGATCAATCTTGCGGATGAAGGAAAGGTTCGAATAACGACCCACTGGTCCATACTCGTACCCCCTCCTCTAAATTTGGAGAATGGCTTGGTGAATGAAAAAAGCCATTTCTCGGGAAATTTCTCGATCGCCATTCGGTTGGGCTGACGGCGGGAACAATCTGATATCATCAAAGAGATGCTGCTTGAATAAAGATATTATGGAATGTTCAACCTTGAAGTCCTGGCGATGAGGTGGAAGAAACGAAGCTGAAAAGCCGGTGAAGAACAAAAAAAGGCGAAGATCAAGACTCGGAAGATTCTTGTAATCCTTTATCTTTTTTATCTTTTTGATTTTGTTTTTTGAGATAAGTTCATTGTAACTTATAGCTGTCTACCATTCATCAATGAAACCTTATCATTTATGCTCAAAAGATAATATCTCATTATCTTACTTTACATGTCTTTACTTTTGATATGCTGAATGTTGTCTTTACGAGGAAATTGTTGGGAGACTTATTGTTTACAAATTTGTTGGGGAAATTGTTTATTAATAGATATACCAATCTTGTAATAGGAAAAATTGAAACACGAGTATAGGTTAAGTGTTTTGTAACAAGATAGGTTTGGCATCATCAAAAAGGGAAATTGTTGGGAGATGAATTTAATAAAAGAAAGATTTTGATTAGATCCCAAAACCACAGAGTATGACATGTTCGGGATAATCTTGATAGTTGAGTCGAGGATTCGGTTTTAAGTGTTAGGATGTTATACGCAAAATGTATAGTCGTGAGATATAGATCGGAATAGATTACGAAGACTTTGAAGACTCGGTAAGTTTAAAAAAAGCGAATTTCTATGTAAATTTTTTGAAGACTGAAATTGGCGAAGACTCGATTGAAGCCCTTCGAAGACTTCGATCTTGAAGACTCGATGGCGAAGAACTCGACATGAAGACTCGATATATCGGTCAATATATCTTTGAAGACTCGAGAAGACTTTGAAGACTCAAAAAACCACGAAGACTTCGAGAAGAGAAGACTACGAAGGCCACGAAGATTGAAAGCGAAGGCGAAGGCGAAACAAAGGATCTTGAAAGCCCACCGATAATTCTTGAAGACTTCGATAATGTCTTGAATGCTCAATATAAACTTTTGATGTTATTCACCTTTAAAATATCTATCGAAGGATAAAATCCCCGAGAAAAAACACGATTGTTTAGAAAAATAGATATTGCCCAAGACATTCTCATGCGACAAAAAAGGAACTAAGACAAAGTGTTGTTAAGGTTATATCACTCGGAGAGATATTGACCAAAAAGAACCGTTGTGGTTGTCTACATTTAGCGGAGACAAAAGTCAAAAAAAAAAAAGACTACCTTTGTACTTCTTGACAACGGCAATGACAGTCCTTTGAAACATGTCGATAGTCTTATGTTCGAGCGCAAAAAAGTGATGACCACTACATGAAAAGTTTTTACCTAAAAAGTGCTAAGGAGTCTCAAACCACTAAATATAGTCGTTCATCACACACCATAAGAAAACTCACGAAGCTATCTCTTCCAACAAATAGTTTTTCAAGAGTAACCTTGGTGTATGCTATAAATACTTGTGACCATCTACATTGAAGGTTCAAGGAAATTTGTAAACAACTCAAAGCTCAAACTTATTATTGCAAGTTGAAGCACTTTCGAAAACCCAAGAATTTCCCAAGTGCTTTATATCGAAGAGAGCTCATTTAACTAAGCCTAGCTTGATAAGATATACTCAAAAGCTTAGTCGAGATATCCTAGCCTTTGCATTGTTCTTAATTGTAAAGGATATCTCATCCTGATTGGAAACCAACCAAAAACCCCAAACCCTTTGTAAGGTAGTTTGAGTATGATTGTTGGTGAGATTGGAGTTATAAAGAGTTAGTAAACTACATTGAGGTAGTCAGAAAGCTCTAGAGAAGAAGTGAGTAAACTATATTGGATACTCAGAATGCTTGTGTGTGTTTTGAGTTAGTAAACTACAGAGGTAGTCAGAAAGCTCAAAATAGAAAGGTTAGTAAACTACGAGGTAGTCGAAAAACCTTAGGAAGTGATTAGTGAATTTCTCTGAAGAGATCGAGAGAGTGGGCGTAGGAGCTTGAGTCTACGAACCACTATAAATTCTTTGTGTTATTTGCTTTACATTTTTGCTTTGATTAAGCTGTTGCATTACTTTAAATTGAAAGCATATTTTCACTGATATTGATTGGAATCAATCACTTGAAGTTACATATAATTTGAATCACAACCTAATCAATATTCCATTAAAATGAAGGTTTTTCGAGAAAGTTTAAAAGCGAGTATAAACTTAGGGCCAACCATTCCGCTTTTATCCCAGTAGCTAGAACGAGATAGTTACCAAACCCGAACTTACTCTTACGAGGGTTCAATAAGTTATTATCGATCAAAAGCGACTTTCGGGATCTCTGGCTTCGGGATCGATTGGGATTATCGAGGTATCTGAAAGCGGCTTCGGGATCAACATCTCGGGAAGACTTTGACTCGAGCGATCTGTGCTTCTCGGGACCAAATCATCGGGACAACGACCCAAAAGTGACCTCGATAAAAAAAAGTTTTAAAATCAATGAACACGTGTATTCCCCCATACACGTGTAAAGACTAGTTGCACCGGACCAACACTACTATCTAAAGACTTTTTGTGACATTAAAAGAGGCATGACCAAGCTGGCATGCCATAGGCGAGAGGCATCTTTCTAGAAACTTCAACACTATTGACAACATGAGAAGATAACACTTAAATGATTGTAATGATTGGAAGGAGAGTGGTCTAATATGAGCGTGTAGAGACCATTCTCAAGAGCTCCTTGTAATAAGATTACATTGGTGGCTTGATACTTCCACAAGACAAGATGAAGGCTTATAAATTTTGGGCGATCTATTATTTACTAATTTGTTGGGCCAAGGCTTATAAATATGGGGGCCCAAAATTTTATTTAATCAAGTCTTAGGCCGGTTGTTTGGCTGAAATAAAATTTCGGCCCATGGTATAATAAATTTGGCCAAGTAAAAAAAAGAAAAAAAAAAAAAAAAGCGGACTATACAAAGCAATGTGTTCAAAAAGAAAATTAGGCGAGCACCAAGAGTCCGAAGTGACTCAAAAAGAATCTCTGAGCGATCCTTTTGCCCATCCCCACCGAGTATATTCTAATAATGTCCTTTTAATATCTGCGACTTATAAAGTTATCACGAGGCATTAAAAAGTGGGGGCCCTCTTGGTTTCTCATTATTTATTACGACTGTGCCTCAAATTAGTCATGGGAGAAATAAAACGACCCCAAACAAGGATGGTCCAACAGGGAAGCAAGTTTTTGTGTTCTCGACTTATAAAATTGTGTTTCCCTTTTCACCACATGAGTCTTGAATTTCTGAGTTAGATCTAAATAAGGCGACCTTTTTTCTAAAAATCTATGTAGTCTTTCTTAAAACCTGACCTGATAAAAGAGCGAGCATAAAATGCGTGGTCACACCTAAATAAAGGCGACCTCATTTATGTAATGTTGGGAGATGAATTTAATAAAAAGTTTTGATTAGAACCCAAAACCCTGAGTATGACATGTTCGGGATAATCTTGATAGGTAGTCGGGGTTTTCGATTATAGATTGTTAGGAAGTTATCTGCACCATGTATAGTCGACATATATAGATCATTTAAGACTCGGTAAGTTCTTTGAAGACACTAAAGACTCGAAGAGATTCTTTGAAGACCTTTGAAGACTTCGATAAGTTCTTTGAAGACATTGAAGACTCGAATATTCTTTGAAGACAATTTAAGACTCGGAAGTTCTTGAAGAAATGAAGACTTCGATGATTCTTGAGACTTCGATAAGATATTAAATACTCGATTAAACTGAATGTTGGAGGCATTTGAATATTATCTATCCGAAGACTAAAAGCGAAAAAAGCACATGTTTACTAAAAGTAGATGTTGCCCAAAAACATTCTAGTCTTGGACAAAAGGAACTAAGTCTAAGTGTTGTTTCAAGTTATCTCATTCGGAGATATTGACCAAAAAAAGCCGTTTTTGTTTGTCAACATTCATTTGAAGACAAGAACCAATCGAGAAGAAGACAACAAGGTACTTCAATAACCTTTGAAAGTGACAGGGACCTTTGAATTATGTCGATGAAGTACTAAGCTCCAGTATAAAAAATTGGTGATTGGCTACATGACCGATATTTCCTAAAACATGCAAGGAGTGTTCAAACCACAAAATAGTCATTCATCAAACACCAAAGAGGAAACTCATAAAGCTATCTCTTCCAACGGATAGTTTTCAAAGAGTGACATTAGTGAAGTTGCCTATAAATACCAGTGACCCTTTACATTGAGAGGTTACGGGAAATTTCAAAGCAACTCAAGAGCTCATTGGTATTATTGCAAATTGAAGCACTCGAAAACCCTAGAATTTCCCAAGTGTTTCACATTGGAGAGAGCTCACTATTCTAAGCCTAGATTGATAGATATATCCAAAGCTTAGAAGAGATATCCTAGCCTTTGCATCTGTTCTTATTGTAAAGGATATTTCACCCTAGTTGGAAACCAACCCAAAATCCAAACCCTTTGTTAAGGTAAGTTTGTTTGTGTTTTGTTGGTGAGTTAGAGTTGTAAAGAGTTAGTAAGCTACAGTGAGTTAGCCAAAAAACTCTAGAGAAGAAGTTAGTAAGCTACTTGTGGTAGTCTGAACACTTGTGTGTGTTTGAGTTAGTAAGCTGCAGTGAGTCAGCCAGAAAACTCAAGGTAGAAAAGTGAGTAAGCTACAATGAGTTAGCCAGAAAGCTTTAGGAAGTGGTTAAGGAATTTCTCTGAAGATCAGAGAGAGTGGACGTAGGAGCTTGAGTCTCTGAACCACTATAATTGTTGTGTTGTTTGCTTTCTGTACTGCATTATTATCTGTTGCATGTTTTTCACTGAAAGCATATTTCACTGATATTCAGTTGGAACCAATCCACTGAACTTGCATAAAATTGGTCACAGCCTTAATCACTGTTTTATTAAAGGAAGAAGATATTTCAGCAAAGCTAAAACGAGTATAAAATTAAGGCCAACCATTCCGCACGCTTGAGTAGCTAGAACAGATAGTTACCAAACTGAACTAACTCTACTGAGTGTTCAGTAAGATAATTATCTGATCCAAGCTCCTCAGGATCTCTGATAAATTCAGGATCAGTTGGGCTAATCTGAAGCTTCTGAAAGCAGCTCAGGATCATTGTCTCAGTAGACTTTGACTCAGGGCAATCCTTGCTTCTTAGGACAAAAATATCAGGATAACCTGACCCATCTGACCTCAGTGAAAGAAAACTTTTAAAAATCACTGAACACGTGTATTCCCCCCCCATACACG
Organism: Stenogyne calaminthoides; assembly: GCA_037126765.1. Classification (NCBI taxonomy): domain Eukaryota; kingdom Viridiplantae; phylum Streptophyta; class Magnoliopsida; order Lamiales; family Lamiaceae; genus Stenogyne; species Stenogyne calaminthoides. The sequence continues at coordinate 8,577,832 of JBBCBC010000029.1, read as the reverse complement.
TGTGAGACTCGTTAGCACTTGGACAAACAAGTGGTATCAGAGCAGTGGTTCATTTTGACCACTTGCTTTGGTAGCCATAGTCTATTTGCTGAAAGACTTTTGTGGTCTACTGAATAGATCTATTTGCTGATATCTTACAAGGCCCAGTCATCATGCCTTATAAGAAACTTCCTTTGTTCTCTGTTGAGAGCTATGACCTATGGAGACTGAGAATGCAGGCTCATCTGTATTCAAAACATGAAAGAATGTGGAGAGTGGTTTCTGAAGGACCATTCAAATTTACTGTTGTAAATCCCAGAATCACTGATACTGAGAGAAATGATCCCAGAGATGAATTTTCAAAACCTGATGATCAACTTACTCGTGATGAGAGAAAGTTAGTCAATCTGGACTACATTGCTAAAGATACTTTGTATAACACTATTAATGATGGTGTTATGGGGATGATCTCTCACTGTGAAACTGCAAAAGAAATATGGGACACACTTGCTGTTATGTGTCAAGGCACAGATCATATTAAAGAAAACAAACTTTATGTTGCTATTGGAAAGTTTGATAGCTTTGAAATGGAAGATAGTGAATCCATTGACAAACTAGAAGTCAGATTCACTAGCATTATGAATGATCTGAATGCTCTTGGGAAAAGATACCCACAGAGAGAAGTGACACTAAAAATTCTTAGAGGATTGTCTAAGAAATGGGATATACATGTTGTGGTGATTGAAAACACCAAAAATATTGATTCCATGTCATATCAACAAGTTTTCTCTCTGGCTGAAAAAGCTTATGAGTTTATGATTGACAAGAAAACCAAAAATCGGCAAGAAAAGATGATTCTTCATCTAGCAAGAATGTGGCTTTCAAAGCCAAAGAGAAATCCTGTAAGTCTAGAGAGTCTGAGAACTCACTTGCCAAAAATCAGGATGAGCAGAAGGACAAGCTAGTACTGATGGCAAGAAGGTTTGAAAGATTCAATAGCAGATATGAGAAATATAAGAAATATTACGGGAATCACAGTACAAAAGAGAACTCGTAAGGTGAGGGCGGATCTGTGAGAAAAGGAAGAACCATAAAGTTTGAAGGATCCTCATCCAAGAAGAAGGACTCCAAGACCAAGGAGGAAAGTGATCAGGATGATGATACCAACAAATGCTATAATCACCAAAAGAAAGGTCACTTCCAATATGATTATCTGATCGAAAAGCTAAAGAAAGAAAGGAAAGACATGCCAAGAGAGACAGGAAGATCTCCGGCAAGAAAGCTATGATTGCGAAAGAGGAAGAACATTCAAGAAGGTTCCAGTTCCTCGAGATGAGATTTTCTCGAGACGATGGCGATGATGATGATATCTGTCTTATGGGCGTGGAGGAGGTAAATTCTTCTATCTCTTGTTGTTGCTCCTACACAAGCACATGAGTTCTCAAGTTCAACTTTAAAATAACTTTGACTGATGGATTCGTTTGAGAATCTTATGAAGGACTATTATGTGTTACAAGAATGCTCCTTTGAAACTCAAGAGCGAGAACAAGGAACCGATGGCGAGAATCAATCAAGTGGAAAAACTCTAAAAAAATCTTTGAGATCACTTCTCAATTGATGGGAACCTCTTGATGAACTAGGATTTTACGAAAAGTACAACTCTCAGAAAAAGAGAAGGTGATAGAAATCCTGAATGGAAAATTAGAGAAATCCACTAAAGAGATCCAGCTTATCAGAACTTAGTTCAATGACCTCTTTGAGAAGCATGAAACTCTAAAAGAAATGTGAGGATAGTCTTGTGAGAGAAAGTTAGCTCTATTGAATTCTCTGCATCTAAAGTAATAGATGAAATTGAGTTATCAAAAGACCACTTAACTATAAAATTTGGATTGGGATACATTCCAGGGGGAACATCACAAGGTCTTCTGAATGTTGCTTCTAGTAGCACCAAGACTGTCTTTGTTAAACCAGTGGCATCTAATCTTCTTACTAAAGAACAACACAGAGTTTTAGACAAGAGTAAAGGACCTATGGTTTCAGAAAAACTGAAGGTTCAGGAAGAAAGCCCAAACCTCAGGAAAAGGCTAGAAAACACAGAACACTCGTTAGGAAATTTTTCGAGCCCGATGCTTCAAAGCCTCGGTAAGAATACCTGAAGAGATCTACATTGAACCATCAGAGGAATTTTCAAAAGACAAACACTCAGCAGAGAAATTCTCAACTAAAAAGACCAAGTCCTCAGATTACTGAAAGACCCCAATTTCAGTATAGGAAACCTAAACCCCACTTGCATAAGGGTAAAGGTTTCCTAAACCCAATTCAGCAGAGACAGAGACCAGCTGCACCAAAGCTAAGACACTTGAACAAAAAGCCTGAACCCAAGAAGAACTCTCTAAGGCTCATGTTCATGCTAAAAAATTTGGCACTCATACACAAAAAATCTTGCCAAAGGCACCTAGGGTAGTAAATGTGTATGTAGATGTTTATGGAACACAAATCAGCCACTCTAAAGTAATTAGAGTTATCAGGCAGATTTGGGTGTTCCAAAAGGTACAGCTAACCTGGTAGGACCCTACACCAAATGGGTACCTAAAAACTGATTTGTTTTTCAGGTAAAGGAAAAAGGCACTGAGCTGAATGAATACAACATAGCACTGATGAGTGGAAATGAATTGGCACCTGCTGTATGGTATCTGGACAGTGGATGTTCAAGACATATGACAGGATATAAGCAACTACTCACGGACTATGTTGAGCAAAAAGTCCCTCAGATCACATTTGGAGACAACTCCAAAGGACAAACTGAAGGATATGGAACTCTTGAAGCTGATTATGTTCATATCCATTGTGTTTCATATGTGTCTGGTTTAAAGCATAACTTGCTTTCTATCAGTCAATTATGTGACAAAGGATTCAGTGTTGAGTTCTCAAAGAACTTATTATATGTGAAAGACAATACTTCACAGATAATTTTACTGACTGGTACTAGAAAAGGAAATGTGTATCTTGCTGATTGGAAATTATCTCCTAAAGATACATGTTTTGTTGCAAAAAGTTCCACTGATACCAGTTGGTTGTGGCACAAAAGACTGAATCACTTAAACTTTAAAACCCTGAACAAACTTGCAAGATTAGCACTTGTGAGGGGGTTACCAAATGAAGTGTTCAGTAAAGATCATGTTTGTGATGCTTGTCAGAAAGGAAAACAAATCAGAGCATCTTTCAAAAGCAAAGTAGATGTCTCTACTGATAGAATACTACAACTGTTACATGTGGATCTCTTTGGTCCAGTAACACCTGTGAGCACTAATGACAGGAAATACACACTTGTGGTAGTTGATGACTACTCTAGATACACATGGGTCATATTCTTACTCAGTAAGAAAGAGACTCAGACAAAACTGCCTGAACTACTGAAAAGGCTCAGTACTGAAAAGAATCTGAGTGTGGTCAAAATCAGATCAGATAAGGAACTGAGTTTATCAATCATATCATATCTGATTATTGTGCAGCAAAAGGAATAACCCATGAAACATCATCTGCAAGGACCCCACAATAGAATGGTGTTGCTGAAAGAAGAAATAGGACTCTGAAAGAAGCTGCAAGAACAATGATTGCTGAAGCTACTATTCCTAAGAGATTTTGAGCTGAAGCTATCAACACTGCATGCTACTCTCATAATAGATCCATGCTGACCAAGAATCAAGGAAAAACTCCATATGAGCTATGGAATGAAAGGAAGACTCTTGTTTCTTTCTTTCGTGTGTTTGGTTGCAAGTGTTTTGTACACAATAATGGTAAAGATCAGTTGAAAACTTTTGATAGCAAAGCTGATGAAGGAATATTCTTAGGATATTCTGAAATCAGTAAAGCCTTCAGAGTTTACAACTGTAGGACTCTTATTGTGGAAGAAACACCTCATGTTGTTTTTGATGAATCTACTTGTGTTCAGAAGCAACATGAACATGACTCAGGAAAACTGACCAAGAGAATCACCAGAATTAGCCTGAAAAAGAAATCCGATGAACCTGAAAAGAAGAAGTCAGTCACTTTCTATGAATGGAGTGAATCAGACTCAGACAAAGAAGTTCAGGATGGAAAAACTCAGGGTGGTGAGACTCAGGATGAAAATTCTCCACTGAAGGAAAACCAACACACTGAAGCTGACCAATCTGAACATACACCAGTTCAGACTCAGGTATGTAATGCCGATGAAGATGTGGTCACAGCTGAGGCAAACTCTGAATATATCAACCAAGGGGGAACAAATGTCTCTTACAATGTTCTGAATGAAATTTCCCCTGAGGAAGATGATTCCCTTTCTCATTTTCTGTTGTTCCCTGAATTTAATGAACTGCTTGAACCTAACATTTCTGATGTTGGGGACACTACTGAAGGGGGAACATATAGGAGAAATGGTTGGATAACCATCCTACAAATCAGATTGTGGGTGATCTATCAGAAGAAGTAAAGACAAGACGGTTCCATGGTGAAAGTGCTTTGTTCTGCTGCTTCCTATCTGAAAAGGAACCTACTAAGATTGAAGAAGCTCTACAAGACTCATTCTGGATCGTTGCTATGCAGGAAGAATTGAATCAGTTCTCAAGGAATGAAGTTTGGGAGCTAGTGGACAGACCTAAAAGGCACAATGTGATTGGAACTAAGTGGGTGTTCAAGAATAAGAGAGATGAAAACAACAAAATTGTGAGAAACAAAGGCAAAATTAGTTACTGAAGGTTATTCCCTAGAAGAAGGCTTGGATTATGATGAAACCTTTGCACCTGTTGCAAGACTAGAAGCCATCAGACTGTTTCTTGCATATTTATGAATGGTGTGCTTAAGGAGGAAGTATATGTGGAACAACCTCCAGGATTTTTTGTCGGAATGACCAAGTTCTGAGAGCTCGGGAAAGCCTTGTATGGTCTTATCTGAGCACCCGAGCATGGTATGATACCCTTTCTCAGTTTCTTACTAACCATGGTTTTATCAAAGGAACTGTTGATAGGACTTTGTTCAGGATAGAAGATGGAAATGATATTTTACTAGTTCAGATCTATGTGGATGACATCATTTTTGGATCTCCAAATCATCAGTTGTGTGAAAAGTTTTCTACTCTGATGAAAGGAAAGTTTGAGATGTCAATGATGGGGGAATGAATTTCTTTCTTGGACTTCAGGTGAAACAAACTAAGGAAGGAATTTTCATCAATCAAGCAAAATGCACCAGAGATCTGATTGCAAAGTATGGAGTCTGAAATTGCAATGCAATTAGAATTCCCATGAATACTAACTACAAGATGGATCCCGATCACGAAGGCAAATCGATAAATCACAATCGATTATAGAGGATCATTGGATCATTTGTTATATCTCCGCGACAAGTAGGCACGATATAACATTTCTTTGTTGGGATATGTGCAAGATACCAAGCTAATCCAAAGGCTAGTCACATGGAGGTACGCCAAAAAGATTCGAAATATCTTAAAAGGCACTTGTGAATAGAGGATTATGGTATCCATCGATGATAACCTTGAATTAACTGGTTATTGGATCTTGATTATGGAGGATGTAGAATTGACGGAAGTCTACCTCGGGAACTTGTCAATTTCTTGGAAGTAAACGATATCATAATTTTCAAAGAAACAAACCTCGATGTAACAGTCTTCTTCTTGAAAATTTGAATACATGGGCTGCGAGGGAAGTTGTTGTGCCGCAGACTCTTTTAGCTCGAGACAACAATTAAGGGATTATAAGATTATAGCCAATGAAGTACCTATATTTTGTGATAATAATAGTGCAATTGCTATTACACAAAATCATGTATTGCACACCAGATGTAAGCATGTTGATATCAGACATCACTTCATCAGAGATCATGTTGAGAAGAAAGACATCGAGAATGGAGAAAATTCATCTTGATAAGCGAGTGATATCTTGACTAAACCTTTGGGTTTTGAATCAAGATTTGTGAACTATCGATTGAATTAGGTATGATGGATCCAGAGAATAAAGCAAATCTGAAAAATTGAAGATTTTCAGATGCATGAAGTTTTCTCAGTTTTTACTGAAAAACTCGGGATAAAATTGAGAGTCCTGAATTCACACTGAGTCTTGGGAAACTCAGTAAATCTAAAGTTCAGTACTTAGTATTATACTGACATTTTATCAAGGTCAAAACTCAGAAAGACTGATGGAGAAAATTAGTCTGAAGAAGTATTTACTCATGCCCACATTTATTGTCTATCGAATCTCGATAATCATTGACAATAAATGACAAAACACACCAAGAAATAATTAGGGGGACCTTTGAAACCCACGAGGAAAGTCAATAGTGCTGCGGAACGATAATTAAATGCCTTTGTTTATTAATCACCAATATGGATAAATTGGCGGCTTAGTATTTGCAAAATCGTCCTTTCAAATACCCATTTTAGTTGGTTTTTAATCTCAACCGTCGATTTCCTCATCTACGCGATTTTCCATAAATCAAAATCCTATATCCATTGAAAATTTTCTTTCAAAGCCCTATTCCAAAAAGCCTTCATCTTCACAAACACTCTGCTTCGAAACCCTCGATTGCCCAGAAACTTTTTTACCTATCTCAAAACCCTTCACGAGAAATTCTCCAAAAATGACACTTTCTGTATACGACAAACTTGCCATTTCAAATAAGCCTTGAAATACGAATATGGCGTTTCTCTAAAAGCATATCTAATGCAACTCACGAGGAAGAAGCGTTGCATATGATTCGTTTAATAAAAGCTTACATGCACAGTCGCGAATCAACGAGGCGAATATCGAAAAAGAGGTAATTGAGTTTATCTCTAATATGCAGTTCGATGATGAGAATTACATAGAGTCTCAGATTACAGTCTCGCATTTGGAGCATGGTTCGAAATATGTGGATTTTGTTAAGGAATTTTATATTATTCCTAAGAATCTGAATGTCATATATGAGTTAAGTGACAGAGGTGAGGACCCTACGGTATATATGATGGGTAGGGAACAAGAATATTTGGATAAAATTACTGAGCATCCAGTAAAGTTTGAAGCTACTCTGAATAAGAGGCATTTGAAGCCTAAATATCGAGTATTGTTGGATATTGTAAGCAAATGCATCATGAGTAGATCCGATAATTTTGAACAGATAAGCATGCCTAAGTTAAGGCTAATGGCGGTGATTGAAGATTCACCTTCCACGGCATCAATTGGTTGCACTATTTGATCAAAGTGGTGAGTGATCAAGCGAACAAATTCGGAAAGGTGAATGGCTCTGTAGTTATCAAAGGAAAGATTCTACATGCAACCAAGATTGCATTTATCTTGAAAATGTGCAGAGAAGAGGAGGACATCTTTGCCTATTCCACTTCCTTTCCAAAGTCAAAAATCATGTTCAAACCAACAAAGAAGTCTTTGAGAGGAAAGAAGGAGAAAAACTCTGAGTCTCAGGAGGAGACTGCTGAAGAAGAAACTGATGAAGAAGCCAAACAAGCTAAAGGAAAGCCCCGATGCAAATTAAAAAGAGAAAAGGAGAAAAACTGAAGAAGAAAGCACTGGCTCCTCAGAAGCGCAGAAGGCTTCAATCTATTCCTGAGAAGGAGGCCAGTGAAACTGAAGAAACTCAACCTGAAGGCCAGCAAGGGTTGAAATCTCCACTTCAAGTTCTTGCTCAGGTGGTGACAAATGTGCAGGAGCAAGAAACTGGGGAACAGGTTTTTTCTGAGGTACTCGAAACCTCTCTGAGCTCAGATAAAATCTCTCAGGAAATCTTCAAGGGACCTTAGATCCCTTCTGAAGAAAGACATGTTCAGACGTTAGATCAGTCTGAACCTCAATAATGGCTGAACTTGGATGCGCTTTAGAATGAACCATTTCTTGATCCATCAGCTCTGGAACTCATACACTCTAACCCTACTGCTCTTGAAAGCCCAAGATTGAAGAAGTGAGAAGCCGAAGAGACTGAATGGCGAAGCAAGGGGGAACGGTTCATCTTGGACATATACCCTGAGCTAAATATCTATCCTGACCTTCAGGATATGTTCTTTAGGCTCAGAACAACAGTGTATATTCTGAATCAAACACTCCGGAGATCTTTGAACATTGCTTCATCTGAGAGGAGATGAGTGGTGGAATCACGAGATACCATTCGATCAATTCTCGGGTTTGGAAAACCAAGCTGAGAATGAAAGTTGCTGATTTTGATGAATTAGTGACAAAGAAGCTAGCTGAAAAGAAAGCTCTTGAAGGAGTAGATGCTTCCGGCTCCATGATCAAAATAAAGATAAGAATAAGGAGATGATGCGAGAAAAAGAAATCGACAAGGAGAAGGAATCTCGGACGATATCTTGAAAAGAGAAGGAAACCGAGTCGGATGGGGGCGGAATCTTGATCTTGAACCAACTAATATCGAACAATCTCGGTGAAGTTATCATTCTTGGTACCTTTTTAACCTTTGTTATACATTATGCGAGAAATTCTTGAAGTACCTTGCTTTCATCGATGTTTATGATATGCGGTGAGGCTCGGTTGGAGCACCCATTTCGGTTGGAAAATGTTGAACAAACTCCGATGGTTGATTTCACACCAATCTGGATGAGTTAAAGAAGATAGAGCCCGCGGATGGAAGAGATATTGGCAAGTCAATCTCAAAAGCTTGAGAATCTAAGCTCTTCATCGGGGCATCTTTGCAAACATTTCTCACAGACAAAAATGACTCGGATGGAGTTAGTCTGGTTTGCTCAAAATCGAAATTGGAGAACTTTGAGTTCATCGTCGTCGCTTCAAACAACTCAATCGGGTAAATTAGCTACATTAGATGAAAAAGATTGATGGAGTACATACAGAAGCCGAATGCCAACATGAAGCAAATGTATCAAGAAAAAAGCGCCTATCTTGAAGCCAAAAGTGATTGAGAAGAATGATCGATGATCAAAAGCAGTTGTTGAGGAAATGGGCTCTCTTCCCATGACCAAGATAGCCGAGATGATGCATGATGTCTTCTCAAAGCGGTTTGCTCCTCTTTCGGATGAGTTCTCAATGGCCAAGAATTACATGATAAGGCTAGAAGATGAGCATGATCAGTTGGCAGAAGAAGTGCGCAGTATAAGCAAGGAGCAATACTATATGGATACTTTAGACCGACTCAACTACTCCCAAGCTATGATGCCAAAAGGGGAAAGGCACGGTGGCAAATTAAGTGGGTTGTTGGCACAAACCTTGGAGAAAAGGCTCAAAAAAAGAAGAAAGGAAAGAAAATTGTTGATGCCTTAAGAGATTGAAGCCAATGAGAAACTAAAATTCAAAGAAGCTGAGAAACTTATCTTCACTCAAACATCTAAGCAAACCGTTCAGGAAGTCATTTCTGAGAAATTGAGTGATATAAGGATGGTTGGAACAAGCAAGGCAGAAGAAGAACAAGTCAGACCAGAAAAGAGAAAAACAGTTGCCTTTGTTGAAACTGAAAAGAAGAAAAGAGCAAAGGTAGCTAAACCTACTCAGAGGAAGCTGATTATAGATTTTGAAGAATCGAATGAAGGACCAGAAAAGGAAACTGAAGCTCAACCAGATACTTTTGATACCAAGAAGACTCTGAAGGCCCTGCAAATTGAAAAGGAGAAAAGAACTGCTGCCTCAGTATCTGGTGCTCCTCTGATCAGAAAGAAGAAAGAAGAAGAACAGAAGAGAAGAGGTGGATTCAAAAAGTTTCTAAGCAAAAGGAGAGGTATAGAAAAGACTCAGAAGTGGCCGCACATTGACAAGTAGATGCCTATTCAGTTCAATGATGTATGGGAAGAGATCAAGAGAACCTTCTGGTTCTATTATGAGATTCTGAGAGAATGGAGGGGGAGTAGCTCGGATAAGAATGGAGCCTTCATTGAGTACTTACTGACATTCTATCTTAAGTACCTGCAAAGTTGGATCAACATGGCAGATGAAGGAAACACACAAATAGTAGCCCCTGGTCCATACATGTACCCAACTCCTAGGTTTGAGAATGGCTATGTGAATGAAGCAGTCATTTCTCAAGAAATAGCCCAGTATGCCATCCAGCTAGGCCTAACAGGAAACAACCCTGATATCATCAAGGCAAGGGATGAACTGAAGAAAAGATACTACGGGATGTTCAACTTTGAAGTGCCGGAGGGATGAAGTGGAAGAAAGACCAAGAAGACTATGTATACATTTTTAAATTCAGTTGTTTTTTATTTTCATTGTGATCTGTAACTCTTATCCTACATCAATTAAAATTTTATCCTTATGCTCAAAATATAATATCTCATTATCTTTTTACATGTCTTGATATGCTAGATTGTTAAGGAAATTGTTGGGAAAAATTGCCATTTTGGTTTGTAATAGATAAACTGAAACCTGAGTATAGGTTAGGTTTTCTTAAATGTAACAAGATGGTTTTGGTATCATCAAAAAGGGGGAAATTGTTGGGAGATGAATTTAATAAATAAGTTTTGATTAGATCCCAAAACCCCTGAGTATGACATGTTCAGGAAAATCTTGATAGACTGAGTCAGGTTTCAGTATAGATTGTTCAGGAAGTTATCTGCACCATGTATAGTCAGCAGATATAGATCATCAAGACACCTTTGAGACTTCGATGAATTGTTGAAGACACTGAAGACTCGATGAAGTTCTTTGAAGACACTTTGAAGACTCGATGAAGATTCTTTGAAAGACCATTTGAAGACTTCGATAAATGGCAAGACACCAAGACTCGGTATGTTCTTTGAAGACATTGAAGACTCGATAAGTTCTTTGAAGACAATTGAAGAATCGATGATTCTTGAAGACTCGAAGAAGATTAAATACTCAGTATAAACTGAATGTTCAGAGGCACTGAATATTATCTATCTGAAGACTACAAAACTGAGAAAAACGCACATGTTCAGAAAAGTAGATATTGCCCAAAACATTCTAGTGCAAACAAAAGGAACTAAGTCTAAGTGTTGTTTCAGGTTATCTCATTCAGAGATATTGACCAAAAAGAGCCATTTTGTTTGTCTACATTCACTGAAGACAAGAACCAATCAGAAGAAGACAACAACATTTTTCTTTCTTCACTTACTTTGAAAGCGACATTCCTGAATTATGTCGGTAGTCTTAAGTTCGATTTGCAAAAATTGGTGATTGGCTACATGATTTATATTTCCTAAAACATGCAAGGGAGTGTTCAAACCCTAAAAATAGTCGTTCATCAAACACCAAAAGAGGAAACTCATAAAGCTATCTCTTCCAACAGATAGTTTTCAAAGAGTGACCTTGGTGAAGTTGCCTATAAATACCAGTGACCCTTTAAATCGAGAGGTTACGGAAATTTCAAAGCAACTCAAGAGCTCATTAAATAGTATTGCAACTTGAAGCACTCGAAAACCCTAGAATTTCCCAAGTGTTTCACATTGGAGAGAGCTCACTATTCTAAGCCTAGATTGATAGATATATCCAAAGCTTAGAAGAGATATCCTAGCCTTTGCATCTATTCTTATTATAAAGGATATCTCACCCTAGTTGGAAACCTACCCAAAACCCAAACCCTTTGTTAAGGTAAGTTTGTTTGTGTTTTGTTGGTGAGTTTGAGTTGTAAAGAGTTAGTAAGCTATAGTGAGTTAGCCAGAAAACTCTAGAAGAAAGTTAGTAAGCTACTTGTGGTAGTCCCGAACACTTGTGTGTGTTTGAGTTAGTAAGTTTGCGGTGAGTCGACGAGAAAACTAAAGGTAGAAAAGTGAGTAAGCTACAGTGAGTTAGCCAAAAAGCTTTAGGAAGTGGTTAAGGAATTTCTCTGAAGATCAGAGAGAGTGGACGTAGGAGCTTGAGTCTCTGAACCACTATAATTCTTTGTTGTTGTTTGTTTTACATCTTTGCATTATTATCAGTTGCATGTTTTTCACTGAAAGCATATTTCACTGATATTCAGTTGGAACCAATCCACTGAACTTGCATAAAATTGGTCACAGACTTAATCACTGTTTTATTAAAGGAAGAAGATATTTCAGCAAAGCTAAAACGAGTATAAACTTATGGCCAACTATTCTGCACGCTTGAGTAGCTAGAACAGATAGTTACCAAACTGAACTAACTCTACTGAGTGTTCAGTAAGATAATTATCTGATCCAAGCTCCTAAGGATCTCTGATAAATTCAGGATTAGTTGGGCTAATCTGAAGCTTCTGAAAGCAGCTCAGGAACATTGTCTCAGTAGACTTTGACTTGGGCAATCCGTGCTTCTCAGGACAAAAATATCAGGATAACCTGACCCATCTGACCTCAGTGAAATAAAAGTTTTAAAAATCACTGAACACGTGTATTCCCCCCCATACACGTGTGAGACTCGTTAGCACCGGGACCAACATGTAACTTTCTTTTTTCGCATCACAATAAGACGAGCATAAAGTATGGATCGCAACACAATAAGACGATCATGATCAAGGGGTGATTGCAACAAAATAAGACAATCAATCAAAGTCATAAACAAGTTGAAACAAAAAAACGTGAGTAAATGTTGGAAACCAATCCTATTCAGCAAGAAGATGGCACTCCCGACCAGAGGCGGATCAATATAGGTTTAAGGGTATGCAAGTGCATACCCTCTTTTTTGCTCAATAATTACTTATATATATGGTTTATTTAGTTTACATTTTTATTTTTGAGTTATAAAAAATATATTTTATTTTAATTTGTAATTTTTAATAGGTTATGTTTTGTATTTATTAGGTGCACGGTGCACTCCATAATGTATTTTAGAGATTACAACTTATTTCACATAAACATATAATTTGTTACACTGAAACTTGCAATTTATTTTGCAGACACATGTTGCATCTTTCAGTGTAATGAGTTGTATGTTTCTAAAATACACTATGGAGTGCATCGTGCACCTAGTGCACAGAGACCCACTCTATTTAATATTATATGTTTTCGAATTTTCGACTGTTTATATTTTGTTTGTAATGTTTTTAGAGAGTAACACTTGCGTAAGACAGTCTCACAATGAGACAGAGTATAATTGGTAATGATGTTTTAACATTTACACTTTGAAAAGAGTGAGTGATAATTTATGCTAATTTGCGACGCGTCTCATGTATGAGATCATTAGTTTTTGTGTTTTTAGGACTTGTTTTTTGTTTTTAATTTTATTATTTAAATTTTTTATAACATTATTATAATTGCGCATACCCTATTTAAAATTCCTGGATCCGCCGCTGCTCCCGACCAAGATTAACAAAAAATCCAAAACAACTATGTCCAAAAGACCACTTGGGCTATTTATCTGAAGTTTCCAGCAGGGTGATGTCGAGCACAACCTTGATAGTGAGCAGATCGAGAAAAGGGCTCACCATGCAGACGAACATACAGGGCGACCACGGAAGCAGCCAACGTGCTCGCCACCTCAGGCGAGCTCACACCACGCCAGGCAGGCGAACATACAGGGCGACCACGGAAGCAATCTACGTGCTCGCCACCTCATGAGAGCGCACACCACGCCAGGCAGGCGAACATACAGGGCAACCACAGAAGCAGCCTACGTGCTCGCCACCTCAGGCGAGCACACACCATGCCAAACAGGCGAACATACAGGACGACCACGGAAACAACCTAGTGCTCGCTACCTCAGGCGAGCACAAGAAGTGAGAGACCTAGAGCCCTGTACTAGTACGTGGTCGATCATCAAGAGGCGAGCATCCACCCAAAGACAGAAGGCGAGCATGACTCGCTCAACACAAAGACAAGTCACCTACTACGCGGTGACACCCTGGATGACGAGCTGGAGACTTCATTTTGCCTATTTTGTGTAGGCTTCCCGCTATCTCGACAACATTCATTATGTCGGTTTAGCGATGTACCCTCTGCCTACTCGGCATGAGTCCGCCTTTACGGCATTGATCTGCCCGCCTTTTAGGCGCTGACCTTCCGCTTCAACAATGCGTATTCCGCCGAGCGAAGTGCTCTTCGCCATCCCAGCGACAAGATCATCCGCCTTTATGGCGTTCGACAGCCTTTATGGCTTTCATCCGCCTTTATGGCGTTGATCTGCCCGCCTTTTAGGCGCTGGCCTTCCGCTTCCGCGATGCGTCTTCCTCCGAGCGAAGTGCTCCTCGCCATCCCGGTGACGAGATCAACCGCCTTTATGGCGTTCATCCGCCTTTACGACGTTGATCTGGCCGCCTTTTAGGCGCTGGCCTTCCGCTTTGGCGATGCGTATTCCACCGAGTGAAGTGCTCTTCGCCATCCCGGCGAGGAGATCGTCCGCCTTTATGGCGTTCGACCGCCTTTATGGCATTCTTCCGCCTTTATGGCGTTGATCTGCCCACCTTTAAGGCGATGGCCTTCTGCTTCGGCGATGCGTATTCCGCCGAGCAAAGTGCTCTTCACCATCCCCGCGACGAGATCGTCTGCCTTTATGGCATTCGACCGCCTTTATGGGGTTCATCCGCCTTTATGGCATTGATCTGCCCGCCTTTTAGGCGCTGGCCTTCTTCTTCGGCGATGCGTCTTCCGCCGAGCGAAGTGCTCTTTGCCATCCTGGTGACGAGATCGACTGCCTTTATGGCATTCATCCACCTTTATAGCGTTCATCCACCTTTACGGCGTTGATCTGCCCGCCTTTTAGGCGCTGGCCTTCCACTTCGGCGATGCGGATTCCGCTGACCGAAGTGCTCTTCGCCATCCCGGCGACGAGATTGTCCGCCTTTATGGCTTTCGACCGCCTTTATGGCATTCATATGCCTTTATGGCGTTGATCTACCTGCCTTTCAGGCGCTAGCCTTCCACTTCGGCGATGCGTCTTCCGCCCTTCCCCAGCCAGGTGACGAGATCGTCGGCCTTTATGGCATTCGTCCGCCTTTATGGCGTTCATCCGCCTTTACGGCGTTGATCTGCCCGCCTTTTAGGCGTTGGCCTTCCGCTTCGGCGATGCGTCTTCCGCCGAACGAAGTGCTCCTCGCCTTACTGGCGACGAGATCGACTGCCTTTATAGCGTTCGTCCGCCTTTATGGCGTTCATCCGCCTTTACGACGTTGATCTGCCCACCTTTTAGGCGCTGGCATTCCGCTTCGGTGATGCGTCTTCCGCCGAGCGAAGTGCTCTTCGCCATCCCGACGATGAGATCGTCTGCCTTTACGACGTTCATCCGTCTTCACGACATTCATCCACCCGCCTTCTTGGCATCAGTTTTCTGCTATCTCGGCGACGTGTATTCCCCCAGTTTAGTGAATTATGCCCGCTTTCTCGTTGATGATTATGCCCACCTCCTCGGTGTCGGCACATCTGCCTTCTCGGCATCGACCTGCCAATCTTATCGGCTGTGGCTTTCATAATCATTTCGACGACAATCACAAAAAACAGAAAAGACTCGTACATAGAGGCTCCCTCGGCACGTAACACGTAAAAATACACGCACATAGAGGCTCCCTCAAGCACGAAAGACGATAAGACTCGACATGAGGCTCCCTCAAAGTACGAAAGACAAAAAGACTCGTGCATAGAGGTTCCTCAAAGTACGAAAGGAAAAATGACTCGCATATAGAGGATCCCTCGGCACGAAAGCACAACAAAGACTCAGACGACGGGTTCTCTCAAGCACGAAAGCACAACAAAGACTCAGACGATGGGGTTCCCCCTGAAGTACGAAAGCACGTAAAAAGACTCAGACATAGAGGTTCTCAAAAGCACGAAAGCACAAGAAAGACTCAGATGACGTAGAGGATCCTCTCGAAGTACGAGCATAGAAAAGACTCGTACATAGAGGCTCCCCTCGAAATACGAGCACAACAAAGACTCGTACGACGGGGCTTCCCTTGAAGTACGAAAGCACTAAAAGACTCAGACATAGAGGCTCCTCGGGTAGGAGTACCTGAGAAAGACTTCGACATAGAGGCTCCTCCCTCGAGCACAAAGAAAAAATTGCACGTCTGTGGGGCTCCCTCAAAGTACGAGCCTGTGAAAGACTTCGTGACATAGAGGCTCCTCAAGCACGAAAGCAAAGAAAAATACTTTCATATATAGAGGCTGCCTCAAGCACGAAGCAGAAAAGACTCAGTACATAGAGGGCTCCCTTAAATTACGAAACGCATGAAAAGACTCAGTGCAGAGGCTCCCTCGAGTAGGGCGCCAAAAGACTCCATACATAGAGGCTCCCTCAAGCACGAAAGCAAAGAAAAGACTCGTACGTAGAGGCTCCCCTCGAAGTACGAGCACATCAAAGACTCATACTAAGAGGCTCACCTCATAGTACGAGCATAGAAAAGACCCATACGACGGGGCTCACCTCGAAGAACGAGGACTGACTAAATCGACGACGAGCAAAGGTAAATCCTCTACGCGGGGGCTCCTTCTGAACGATCAAGATCTCATAGGACATCCAAGCACACTCGGAGGCAAACAATGTAACTGCAAATGCAGCGAAAGATAAAGTTTTATCAAGACAAGAATCAAGATCGAACTCTAAACAAAGTCAAAGCCCGATCTTGGAGGCTATTATTTTCACCAAAATTATCACACGTCAGCAGGTCCCACCGAGACCACGTGATCTGTCGTGCTTCAAGCAGATGATT
Organism: Stenogyne calaminthoides; assembly: GCA_037126765.1. NCBI lineage: Eukaryota > Viridiplantae > Streptophyta > Magnoliopsida > Lamiales > Lamiaceae > Stenogyne > Stenogyne calaminthoides. The sequence goes on along the minus strand of JBBCBC010000029.1, from coordinate 8,561,296 downwards.
TGTCATGCTAAACGATTTATCATGCTTACCGATTTGTTATGCTTAATGACGTGTCGTGCTGTATAATTTATCGTACTTATGATTTGTCGTGCTGGTCCTCTTTATATAAAGGACCTCACACCTCATTGTAAAGAGACTCTGGAATGTTTCCCTCATTCCACTTATATACCAAAAACCATATTTTAGGGAAGAATTACGGTTCTTCCTGCAGTATTCTTGTTCGATTATTATTTTATTTGTTAGTTGAAAGCCGAAGCCACATCATCACAAATATTTCGACTAACAACAAATTTGTTATCTTTAGCAAACTGAGAAACACTCAACAATTTTTTTCGATGTTAGGAACATGTAATAGGTTTTTAAGCAAGAAAGAATGAGAGTGAGATTCAGAAGAGGGATCAATGGCAGTTAAAGTAGAAGAACCATAATTAGTAATAGACAAACATGCTCCATTTCCCATTTGTACCCTTTCAAAACCATGGTATTTAGCTCTAATGTTCAAGTTTCTCAATTCATAGGTGACGTGATTGGTGGTTCCAGAGTCAGGATACAATGCATTGTCACCTAATCCATCAGATTGTTCAAAGCTTGACATGGTGTGTAGTTAAGATCTGCTCTGTAAAAGAAATTTTCAGCAGTGTGATTATTCCTGAAACATACTTGACACCATAAACCAGATCCTCTTCCACCTCTGCCTCTCTGAGAACCACCCCTAGAGAAGCCTCAGCCACCTCTATTTCATGAGCTACTGTTTCCACCTCTATTTCCACTTTCATAACCTCTATTGTTTCCTCATCTTCCACATCATCCATTATTACCTCTTTCAGTAGTAAAGCTGAATGAAGGATTTGAGGCTTCAATACTAAAGCTCCCTTGAGAGACCATGGATTCAAGCTTGACTCAAAGCTCAAAAGGAGAGAACTCACATCAGCAACACTTATAGAGTCAAGTTTGGAACTGACAGTAGCCATATCATGGTTATAATCAGATCCAAGGCCTCCCGTGATATATAGAACATGATCTTTTTCAGTGATTGTATGCCCAATAACATTTAATATATCACAACAAGATTTATCTTGCTCAAATATTCTCTCATATTCATTGTACATTTTCTTAAGCTTTGAAGTTGTTGTCTGATCTGCATCACTTAAGCCCGAGATTGGCTTGCAAAACTGGCCTCCAAAGATTTTCAGATATCATGAGATGTGGATAGACCCATAGTAATTATCAAAACACTTTTTGTTAGAGAAGAAAGTATCCATGACATTAGGAACTGATCCTACTGTATCCATGTTGAATAATCTGGATTAATGGTGGATTCATCTGCTGTCAAGGTTGGATTTTTTTTTCCAGTTAAGTATCCTTCAAGGCCATAGCATAGCCTCTAACTGCTGCAACGATCCGTTGCTTTCATATTAAATAGTTTATTTTAGTGAGTTTTATGGATATTAATTTGGGTTCTGGAAATCGTGCTTGAGAGGTGGGAGATAGGGAAGTAGCATCACTAATGGAAATGGGTATATAAAAAGGAAATGGTGCAGAGACTACTAGGTTTCCCCAGTAGCTCTAATACCATGATAGAAAAATAACGAAGTACAATAAAACATAATGGATAATACTTTGTTTGTTTCATTCATCTTTCATATTCAATGGATAAAAGAGTGTTACAAAGGGGCTCTTTATAGAGCTGAAAACACCGACACTAGGGGACACACGTAGTAACACTATTGAAAGACATAAGATGCCAAAATGTAACAAAGTAAGGACACTTACAGCTAATAGTGTCAGTGGAATCATAAAAAAATATATTTGGTGTATATCCTCCAGCTATAATATGTATGTATGACCCTATGCAGAAGTGGAAGTAACCATGCAATGCATATTCTTCAATAATGTGCATATAATGATAAATAGATGAACCTCCAAATTTAATTGAATGAATGAACGGAGAAAACATAAATGTCATTATATTTTATGAGAAGACACTACTACACATTTAAGCTTGCACAACTGCACTTGGACAACCCTTTTTTCAAACAGCTCTCCAAGTAACAGCTTGGAGAGCAGTTTGGACAGCGGTTTCAAACCGCTGTCTAATACCACTTGCACAGTGGTTAGTAACCGCTGTCTAAGTAAACACTTGGACAGCGGTTAATAACCGCTATTTTATATATATATATATATATATATGAACCGAGACCTAGCTCAGACTTCATTTCTTTCTCTCCAATTTCCTCTCCCCCCGAAATCGCCTCAAAAATCGAAGACAAAATCGCCGCTGTCGTCGGTTTCCCTTCAACCCAAATCGCCGCTGTCGCCGTTGACCTGCTAGCCGCCGTCGTCGGCTTCTCCCTCTCCCTCAAATCATCGCGCGCCCTCCCTCCCTCTCCTACCGCCGCCGCTGCGTGCCATCCCGCCCTCCCCTATCGCCGCCGTCGTCGCCATCCTCCCCTACCGCCGCCGCCGTCACCTCCTTAACACTTAGTTGGTACAGTGGATTGTGGAATCTTTAATTTTGCTTTTTTTAGCTGAAATTATATATTTTGCTTCAATCTTAGTTTAATTTGTTTATATTATTTATGTTGCGGTGGAGAGCCGGTGGACGGTGGGTATATATGTGTAGGTCGAATATACATTGAATTATCCATTGAGTAATATTGAACCAGAAAGTTTTTATCCTTAGCTTTCAAGCTTTAGTTTTATTCATAATGACAAGTCACTTTCTAATCAAATACTATTTAAGAGCAATTAACTGGAGGCCTCAACTGCTGAAATAGGCCTCAACTCAAGTCGTATTTCCATTGAATTTTTCAAGCTTTAGCTTTATTCATATTATATATGTTGCTCTTGTTGTTTTTTGAACTGGACTAATCTTGTTGTTTATAACACTTAGTTTTGTTTATATTATATATGTTGCTCTTGTTTTTTAGCTGAAATATTATATTTTGCTCCATAATACTTAGTTGCTCTTGTTGTTTATATTCTTTGGTCTACTTGAAAAGACAATGTCATTCAAGCCTAATACACATGTGTTCATAGTATAAGAGTATGCTATCAACCTAAATTTTAATTTATAAGTAGATGATCTTGGATGTAACTTATAAGTAGATGTATCATGTATCTTTGCATAGATAGTTCTTATCATGTATGAAACATCCGGTTGTGAATATTGTTTGTTTTTAGTTTATTAAATGTTGTTTCTTACGCTTACGGGATCATGTCTCGTTTGCCATATCCCGAGATGATGGAGATTCGATGGAGATCATGGTGCATATGATCATGGTGCATATGATGACTTGAGAGGGTGACATTGATGCTCCCACCACCACTAAATGACTCAGGGGAGAAGCGCACTCGGGTATAGTTACAATGTCATGTATTAAGAGAGCTCGTAGCAAAGGAAAACACTTGAGTAATTTTATTACAATTGAGCAGTTTGAAATCGATAAATATATTGATTGATCGTTGAACCTAATTAAATACTATGTTATTGCGATTATCGTTCAATGAGTTTGGACAGCAATAGGAAAAGAGAGTGAGTCGTTGTCCTTCTACATTGGAGGCTTCTTTGCCGGGAGGCGTGATCCTATCGTCTTTGCCGGACCAAGGATTTGGCGTAATTTCAAACCCGACTCCTTTGAAGGAAAGATTATGGGGACGAGCTTACGGTATGTTAATTATATATTTATTGAAAGTTGTAGTATGACCCTTAAATTTACTAAATTGTTATGTTATATCGTTATAGACTACCTTGAGAGGTCTTGACCTCACAAAGAAAAAGCAAATATTGTCACAAAGTTGGAGTAATGGCCAAGAATTTCCGGACTTGGTTGAGAAGTAACACGAGATCCGAAAACCGGTCTTTACTCGGCTAGTCCGCCTCTGCGTGTCGAATAGCCCTATGGTGGCTCCATCTTTGGGAGGAGTTTGTGAAAGCGAGCTATGGAGGATGATTTCGAGTAAAATTGATCAATGTCATTTCCTCAATTTCTAATGCCCTAAGTTTTTTCAAAGGTTTATCATATTTCTATTATCTTTGTAGGATCGAAGCAATAAAAATCGCGGTCAAGCCAAGTCGATGGAGGCGCGATATCGTGGATCGAACAAAGGTTATGCACGAATAAGAGAAAATATGGTGAGATCAAAATCCTAACTTTTAATTTTTTTTTATATATTCACTTTTAATATATCTAATAAAGGGACACGTTCATCACTATCGTAGAAAGAGGAAAGAAGAAAAACTTGGAGAGAGTGAGCCTATTGTTACCCGTTTAGACTTATTTCGCACTACGAAAAAAGGGTCGAGACGGAATATTCACGATCCCAATGCACAACGCATCATCGAAGAAGTGGTAATCTATCCATTAATTTATCTTTCAATTACAAACTATTATTTATAAACAAATAATTAAATAATAATCTTTTGTTTTTGTGATTCAGGAGCGTCTATCTCAGACCATGACCTTGGATGACATTACATTCGCATGATCGGCCCCGATGATCTGTTTGGATTTTGCTATGGGTCGCGAGGAGCATCCGGCGACTTCTACTTGAGTGTCGGATATGGCGTGTGAAGATATCTTTAGCAATGACACACGGTCTTCAAGCCATGAATATGGTGGGTATACTAACGAACGAGGTTGCCAAGTTGGCTAAAGATGTGGAACGTTTGAGGTCACGAGAAAAGATCGAGCCCGCGGAATGTCGTCGAGTGGAGCAAGTTTGTGAACATAGTGTCGCTAATGCTATGTTTTCACTAACCCTAGGGGCGACTTTATTGAGGCACTTCAAAACGTCTCACAAGTATCAGATATGCATGTCTCACATTTGTTTTAATTAAAGACTAGTGTAATTAAATTTTCTAACTAAATATCTTATTTGAACAGCCAACGACCTTTTGCTACCTGTATCTGGAGGATCCCGATCGGTTGGTGGCCACATGCTCGTTGCACAGCTCCCATGGAATGATTCATGGTCATCCCATCACTCTGGTTTCGTGAGGGTCACACTCGATGTACCCGTGTCGGAGAAGGAGGATTCAATGGTGCCAAAACCAATCGATGAAGCCGTCACAGTCGGAACAGCGGTCGGGCACTTCATCGAATGGCCGAGCAACTTGGTCTCTAGCACCATGAGGGTAAAATATTTGTTATTAAAGTTCATTATCTTATATGTGGTTCTAAATAATATTGTAAATTAATTGTAGAATCTCCGAGGCCACATGAGGCTAAATCGAGGACTCCATTGCTCTAAAGACTTGGTTATCCCATGATGGAGACTTAGATCCACGATGATCATTTACTGACCTAGGGTGCACGGATGGTATCGTCTAATGCTTTCGATATCGTCCACAGTTCCCATGCTTGCTCACTTTCATCGAATACTTTCCAAGAATTAAATCGATGAGGAACATGTCTTGAAGTCTTGAATGACGAGTGGTTGAGTGCAACCACCATAGCCCTTTACCTCAGGCATGTGTTTACTAATTCTCAATATTCACTTTCTGTATAGTTTAATTTTCTTTTTAAATATTAATTAGCGTATATATCTTGGTTAAAGATATTTGGGTGAGCTATATCTCTCCAGAGATAACCGAGCAAGTGGAATGTACTCCTTCGTCTCCCCCCAAGTGTCTTGCATAATGGGTGATAGGGTACAGACCATGGATGGGTTCGTTAATCACATGCTGAATCTAACTGGGAGCGATCATCTCATTTTTTGGCCAACAAATGTGGGGTGAGTGATAAACATTTCGTTAAAATTTGTATTCATATTTATAATATTTGCACATATATATGCTAAATTTGCAGTTAATTTTAATACTCTCAATATAATATAGGAACCATTCGGTGTTGGTCGCCATACACATGAATACATTAAGTGTGTATTTTATGGACCCAACTCGTGATGGAGTTTATTCTAATCGCCCTGATCTCGTTTCATATATGGAAGCGTAAGTTCATTTTTAATATTCTATACAATGATTTGTTTTACTTTTAAAATTATGCATATTTAATCTATTTTTATTTTTTAATTATAATAATAATATTGTGATGACGATGTATCGAATTAAGCGCCTTCGAGGCTCAAGATCCGGGTTAAATAAAGTGAATCGGATTAACATTAAGATAAATTTAATTTAGTAAATTATCAAACTAATTAATAGAAAAGAAATCATAATTGTAATCGTGATTATATTGTTAATCAATAGGTTAGGCAACGGCGAGATAATAACCATTGTGGACATTTTGTTTGTTGCTTTATAGAAGATATAATCCGCGCTTCTATAACGAACATTTCTCCCAATGTAAGTCAATTATTGATTTATTTAAATTATTATTGATTGAATAAAAATTCATACTATATTGATTGATTAGATTTGTTTGCGGTTTGTCTATGAACGTGAACTCAAGTCTTACTCTAAGAAAAGATGGAGAAATGGAAAAAAGATTGGATGGGGGTACCTTTACAATCGTTTCTTATATTCATACGATCAATATTGAGAGAATGTTGTTTGAAATATTGGTAGCATGTAATTAAATTATATATTTGTGATGATATATATTTCATGTTTTTGGTGTATTGGACGTATGTTTATGATTGTATGTTTATATATTTCGATGTTTTGGTATATATATGTGGTTTATGGTTTTATTATAGGATTTTTGGTTTATGTTATATGGTATTGGACGTATATATAAGTTTTGGTTTATAGTTTTATTATAGGATTTTTAAAATGTAAATTAATAATTAAAAAAAAAGATATTGGACAGCGGTTTTCAACCGCTGTCTATGTAAAATAAAAAACGAATTAAAAAAATATATATCAGCTTGGACAGCGGTTGATAACCGCTGTCCAATCTAAAACTTCAAAAGCGGTTAAAAACCGTTGTCCAAGTGCTTTTCTTGGACAGCGGTTTTTTATCAGCTGTCCAAGCTTGGACAGCTGATGCTTGGAGAGCGGTTATAACCGCTCTCCAAAGTCATTTTTCACAGCTGTCCAAGCCCAAATGTGTATTAGTGAGACTTTAGCAGCCTCATTAGATATAATAAAATATTTAATTATTTCCTGATTATTCATGATTTCTTGTTCTGATCTGTCAAACTAACTACGCAATTATATTCCCACTTCACTAGTTAAATATTATAAGTTCAAATCTTACTAAGCAATTGGTGGCGCATTCAATGATATTATAATATTTTTTTGTCTTTGTTATGCTCTATTTTTTTTAAGTTTATTATGTGGATTTTGGTTAAACAGGGAATGGCCTCCCTCTGCCCGAGACATAGCCAAGAAAATGGTGCCACAAAATAGCAAATATTTCTGGAACCTAAAAAAACCAACTAATTTTGCTTGTTCTATGATAATTCTGATTGTAGTAGAAACAAAAATCACAGAATTCGATTAAAGAGAATCCATGTGGAAAAAAGTCATATTTAAAATCAAGGGAATACTAGAAGAAGAAAGTTTAGAAAAAAAAAGAATGGATGGTCAAAATTTTACTTACCTTTGCCAGTTCTCCTCTTCTCCTCGCGTTCCTCTCCTTGCGTGAGTTTTCTTTAACGGGTTCTCTTTACATGAGTTAGGGTTAATGTGTTAGGTTAATCCTAATTAATTGTTGGGGATTATAATGTTGCAAATATAAAAAAGAGGTGAGGATATTTTTGTAAAAGAAAATTAATAATTTGATTCTGCACAGAATGTAATATGTAAAGATAGGGGGTTAGAGAGGAATCGAAATTCTTTGTTTGTTTTCCACCGGGGAGTTCAGGATGGAGGATGAACTTTTCCCCATCCTTGACACTCTTCGAATTTGAACATTCAATCCTTCATCCAAATATACATATTGTTAGTGTTATTGTCCTAGAGTCAATCATATTGTAAGGACATAATGCTAAGATAATATTCAATATTGGTTTTAATATTAAATGTATGGCACTACACTTGTTTGAATATTATGTTTGATTGTTTGAATTTATTCTTATTTGTGTTCCCATGAGTCATTGTTGTCATTGAGGTTGTGAGAACTCAGATGACTTAAGCATGATTTTAAATAGCCCCGATCAAGAATCATCAAGAATGGAATATTGATGATGCATTTGAGATTGATGTGCGATCTGCATCATACTCTTAGAGAGTGTAGTAAGATCTCACTTACTACGAGATACTAGGTATCTCATGATGGATGCACAAATACCTTAGAGGGTATTGATATACTCATCCGAAAAACCGTTTGATGTAATTCCACAATATGTGTCTACGGGTGTCTCGATTAGTGGGAGCGATGCGATACTCCTTTGACTTGAGGTCAATACGCACGACATGTGTGGAGTGATTAACTTTGACCATGATCAACGCTTGCACCCTTCCATGGGTAGATATGACTTGGATTTGGTTCATCACGAAATGCATGTGCGTGATAGTTGAGCCAAGAATAAGATTCATTCTCAATGTGGATTTAGAGAGAATACTTATCTTCTCATCATAACTGGATCTAAGACATCGGTTGATGCACGTCAACTTGGACTTTGTGGTCAAGTGTGACATAAGTGATCAATTAGTGATTAGAGATAATATGATTAAGTTATTTGAATAGACACTTCATCATGTTCAAGATTTAATCGAGTATTCGCGAATGAAAGGAAGTTATCGCAATAGCCCATGTTTCAGTTACAGGTAGTTGCACGTTTCCTCGCAACGTACCTCATATATTTAGAATATCTTATTTATTATCTAGGGTTCAATTAAGACCGTTAGTTTGACTAATCGTTCGATACATGAGGGCCTAAGGGTCACACAACAAGTAACAATTGTTTACTGATTATAGTTGGTTGATTAAATATTAATACCTCCCGGAAAAATGTGCACACCTACTTTATTATCGAGTTTTTGTGAGTGAGTTGTTTATTAGTATTTCAAATGATAAAGTAATTTTTAAAGAGAGGTATTATAGATCTACCTCTCATCTATTGCGTGCATCTTTAAAAATTATTTTATCATTTAAAATACTAATAAAAAACTCGTTCGCAAAAACATGTGAAAACAGTAAACATGCACGTTTCTTTGGGACAGAGGGAGTATATTGTACATTAATATTTAATTTATGAAGAATATAATAATAATTATATTTAGAATTAATTATTATTATTTAATTATATTATATTTTATTAAATAGGATTCCCAATAATAATATATGGAATATTATTGTAGGATTTGATATATATGGAAATCAAATCCGTAGAGATTTATGTAATAAGGGAATTAAATATATGGGATTTAAATTGCAAGATTATGGATTTTATTTTCTAATAAGGTTAGCTTAAGATTTAAGCTGGGCTTCCCCTATATATATGAGTCCTTGGGAATTCATAATACAAGACTTCATATTTTCTCCATAAAATCTCTAATTAGAATTTTCCTAGCAAATTCATCTCGGGGATTCAACACTGACGAATCGGTGGAATTGGTAAACGATTGTTACATGCATACTATAGTGGAGGAATTCGTGTACGAATTATTGTAAGAATTATATTTACGTTTACCCGTAATTTAATTATGCAATTATATGTTCGTTGTTGGTGAAATCTTTAATTCCGCTGCGCATGTATTACGTGTTTACGTGCCTCTATATTCCAACACATACACCCCTATTATATATCTATATCCTAAATATCACTAGTTTTCTTACACCAACTCATTCCCTTTCATACTTTTCTTACAACAATTCATTATCTCTCATACTTTTCTTACACTTTCTTTCATATAATCATTAACACACTAACTAATAATAATAAAATAATATATCATCATAATTAAAAAAATATTGATTTGACATAAAGTCTCATCCATCCTTACCACATCCAACATAAAACAAACACAAATTATTATTTATAGGAATTGCTCCATCCAACCTTTTATCCCATCCAAATTTGCAGCATCCACCTCAAGTCGAAAACATGAGGTGTGGAATAGATTCAAGAATGTTGATTCCAGTCTAATCCTATTACCCCATACTAATTCGCGACCTTAGGGATTAATAATCTAATCATGCATGAAATCATGTAATAAAAATATAAAGTGCATCAAGTATATCATGTTGCATGTAATCCAATAAGTGTTGCACATATTATGACATAATTCAAAACATATATGCATGTTATGACATGAAATTATACATAGCTTAATAAAGTAATTTAGCATGCAATGATTATTAAGAGTTGTTTAATTAAATTATGTTCAAGTCAAATTATGAGAGCTTTAATATTAGTGATTTATCCTAATTCATTTTTATCATTACTGTAATTCGCTTATTGGTGCTAAGACTTGCCGAAGTTGGATCCTTTGGCACATCTTCCTATAAAATTCTTAGTGAAAATGTTAATGTCAATATAAGATGAATGATGCATGACAATTAGGAAAATTTAGGGGTGAACAATTAAGAATACTAAAAATATGCATGCAATTTGCAGAATTAAAATGCATGAAATTTTGGGTTCATGCTTTAGGTGAAATTTCTGGAGTGTGATAATATCCACTAAGTATGAAAGCTGACATCTAAGCTAGCCAGTTGAATACTCACCTACCAGCTCATTTGAATCAATGAGGAGTCAATAGCAAAGTATGAAACCTAATTGTCTATCAACTGATAAGTAGAAAATTGTGCATATTTTTAGTTGTTTAGAGTGCAATTTATTGTACTCGATTGTGTTAAAATTGCATGTTTTCTACTTATGTATATTTAATAATGAAATTATACAATTGATCAATTTCTTGTGTTCTTGGATGATTTTAGGGCCTTTTTGGAGCATTGGAGTGGAGTTTGAAGGGCCAAACACTTGCAAAAGGATTGTGGGCCAATCTTGTGTTGTTGCCAAGTGTGGGCGCAAATTCTGAGTTAGATTGAGGGGCCAACGGGTTTTTAAACCCTCCCAGCCCATGAGGCCTTATAAAAGGGGGACCTAGGGCAGGAAAATAGGGGGGAGGCATGCATGCAGCAGCCATAAAGGAGAGACAATGTCTTGGGCAAAAGTAAAGAGTCGCTGCAACGGTGGAAAAAAAGAAAGGCATTCTTAGAGTTTGTTCTTAAGTTTTTCATGTTTTCATTATTCAATTTTGATACCTTTGTTATGCCTATGGATGACTAAGTCCTTTTATTCTAATTCTAGGGATTTCAGCTTTGTATTTGATGACTTTTAATTGACTCAGTATCGTTTATGACACTTTTATTTTAGGATTATTTATATCATCTTCTTTAATTTCTTTCATGTTTGAATAATTAATTTGGATTGATCACCTAGGTTATTTTATTCTTATATGTTTGCTAGTTCGTATCGTGTAATCCGTAATTGTTGCGTGTGTATGACAATTGGTAGCAATTATTAATATTTACTAGGGTGATATAAATTAAATTCTTTTAAATCGAGCCTGCGTATTTGGAAATTTATTTGACCTATATCCTCATGGTTAATACTTTTGCTGAATTAAAATTAGATTGTATCTAGTCTGTTAACTTAGAAATGTTCATTGAAGAGCTTATTTCAATTGAATAAAAATCAAGGGGATCGATAAACAAAGGTTGTTGTTTATTGAGGTCATTAATCCGGGAGTAATGTGAAATAAACAATATACTTAATTAGGAGATTCGAAATACAAGGGACGAATAAACTGTAATTGAAAATTTTTATTGATTGATTTTAGTTGTGATTATTTGTTATTTTGGTTACTTAGATTTTTATTTTAGTAGTATTTAGAAAACCAAATATAAACTTCCCTATTTATTTGTTTAGTAAGTCTCCATTAAATCCATTCGAGACGCATAATAATTATCCTACGTTTCCTATAGATCGACCCCACCCCATACTTATCATTACTACGAGTTAATAGAGTAGGCGAAAGTATTTATTTTTGTCACACCTCGACAATGCGATCACAAACTGAAGAAAATTGCGGATTTCATTTGAGAACATCCATAAAACGACAAGGACGTGACGAGGATTGTATTTAGTTATTACTCCCTCCGTCCCAGAAGACTTAGCACACTTACTTTTTGCTCGTGTTTTTGTGTGCGAGTTGTTTATTAGTATTTGAAATAATAAAGTGATTTTTAAGGTGGGGTATGATAGTCTTACCCCTCCTCTATCATATGCATTTCTTAAAATTACTTTATCATTTCAAATAGTAATAAAAAACTCTCTCGCTAAAACACGAACGGAACAGTAATTGTGCAAAGTCTTTCGGGACGGAGGTAGTAATGTAGTATAGACCCTAGAAACTTGAAAAACAACATATATAGCAAAAATCAATGTGTCGAATAATTTTTTCTCCGAATTCTTTAATTTTATCCATGATGTTTGTCCAAATTAATGCACCAACAATTTTGTTCTTCCAATATTTGAAGTGCTCTTTCTTTACAAGAGAAGAACCGTGTAGAGAAAGAGGGGAGAGAGAAATGGTAATAAGGGAAAGGAAGGTGGAGTTATTTTCTTTATTTTGAGGGTGAAATAGAATAATCCTGTATAGAATTTTATGTGATGCGAGTAGTAGAGAAGTTAAACAGGCTACCGTAACCCATTAAGGTTGGTCCTATAAGGTCACAAATCTAAACAATTGAAGATATTACCTATTCACGTTAAACGGGAACTAATAGTTGGAACATAACTTTAGTCCTAGCGGTTCGCGGGTTAAACGAGCCACTAACGGACTATATAAAAAAGTTAAATATAAAATATAAAGAAATAATTTAAATATAATAAAATTTATATTTCAAATATTGTTCATAAATTCATTTAAATAAATCAAAACATTTAAAGCAAAAGCAGTTAGCAATAAAAATTAGAAAAAAATGTCAATTCAGGGCATAAAAGATGACAAAACTATCAATTTAAGGCCTTAAAGATTTTTTTTATCGATTCAAGGCCTTAAAGATTTTTTTTATCGATTCAAGGCCTAGAAGATAGAAAACTATCGATTCAAGGCCTAAAAGATAAAAATTATCAATTTGAGGCTCACACATTTTAAGGTCATGTTTGACATTTATATTTCATATCCTTATTTCATGTTCTCTTTTTTTTTTTTTAGGGTTTACGGTTCAAGGTTTACGGTTCAGGGGGTTTTAGGGTTCATGGTTCAAGGTTTAGGGTTCATCCTTTAGGGTTTAGGGTTTAGTGTTCAGGGTTTAGGGTTTTAGTGTCAAACATGACCTTAAATTTTATAAGCCTTGAATTGATAGTTTCTATCTTTCAGGCCCTGAATTGATAGTTTTCTATCTTCCAGGTCTTGAATCGATAGGAAAAACTTTCAGGCCTTAAATTGATAGCTTTACCATCTTTTAGGCCCTGAATTGATAAAACTCCAAAAAATTATTGCGATTGAATTATTTCACAAGGGAAATCATTTAATTTACATGCTATGGTAAGCTGATGCATATGCCTAAGAAAATTATCTGCAGAAAAATTATAGTATTAAAATATTTTATGATTTTTGAAGTAAATGAAAAGCAAATAATTAAGTATCAAATAATATTTTAGATGTAAACCCTAAACACTGTAAGCTTGAAAATTTATTTTCTTTCATGTGGAAAAAACTCTTATATACAATATTGCACATATCATATTAGTGTAAATGCGAAGGAGTTGAAAATTTGCGTATCATTTGCTAGTCACACTGGGTCAATCAATTTTTTTTTAAAAAAATTGTGTAAAGGCAAAGCAGAAAAACTCGCTCTCAGTTTGTGATGCTATAAAGACAAGTATGTGGTACAGTAAGTGTAATTATGTGTTACTACGCAATAATTTTTGTAGTTCAATGGTAGAATTTTGTGGTTTGAGTCTTTACTTAAGACAGTTGGCCACTATTCAGAAGGAGAAACACATAAAATATAGAGGGGGAAGTGGATGATATAGAGAGAGTTATTTTGTTCATACAATAACACATTTTTTATCTTTACAATAACACATTTGTGTGTATATAGTAACACAATTTTCAATATATTATATGTGCTATTATAAAGACAAATATATGTACTAAGAAGACAAGCATGTCTTACTTTTCCTTACAGTAACACTAAGTTATACTAAATATAACACATATTTACTTTCATAAGTAATACGGACTTGAGAGCGAGCTTTTCTGTTTTGCCTTAGCGCGAATTTTTTGAGAAAACCTAATTTACTCGTCCGACTCACAAAGGATTCACGATTTTTCAACCTAATAGGTAGGATGTGATGAGTATGAGCATATTGTACGGATCTAAAATGCATACAACATTGTATGCAAAAGTTTGTCTAACATGTGAATAGTGAAGCGAGATTTTTGTTTGCGTAAAATTTTCGAAACTAACCATCTTAATATGTTGTAAGCCTGAAATAAAAAAAAATATATAGTTGGGATGGGGGCCAGCCCATTTCGCCCGCAGGCTAACTGATCTGGGCCAATAAGGCCCATATTTACACGGGCCACCAAATGCTCAACTTTAGCCCTGTATTTTTTAAGGTTAAACGTGCCAGCTCGATAGCACGCGTCCTATTTAACATCTCTAGTGAATAGTGCTACAAATACAAGGCTAAGGCTGGTGCCACCCATTCAAAATATATTTTGAATTTTTCAACTGGATACTCTATTTCTGCCAACTCTTTCCACAATGAGATTTGAGTAGGTCTTATGCAAACTTTTTTTATCGAGTGTCATGTCATGCATTCAGAGTATCATTATTGTGTACATGAAACTTATTTATTAAAAATAAATAAAGCTTAATTTTAAGAAAGTGACACTTTATATATAAAAGAAAATATAGGAGCTCTCTCCCCGATCGTAGGCCGTAGGCAGTCACTTTGAAAGCATCTCCAGTCCTATTTCTTAACTTAAAGAAGTCAGAGAGAAAAAAAATAGATTTTATGATTTTATATTAGCAGTTTCATTCCTCTGTGTCATTTTTTCATTTTCCAAATATATCTCACTTCCTTAATTTTTAACACATTGACCCTAGATTATGCTGGACCATTGGATAATATTTTAATTTTCACTTGTCATTCATTTAAAATATAGAACATGGAATGGAACACTGAAAATGAACCAGATGATATCATTCGTTATGCTAGTCGGTTTTTAGGGAAATCTAGATTTTTTTTTAATTAATAATGGTACTAAACCCTTCCTTCCTTCCTTCCCGCCCAAGCCTAGCCTTTTGGTGCCCTGAGCGCTCTCCTCACTGTGTTCCGATGGAAGAAAAGAGAATTACGATTTTAAGTATCTCCGATCTCATCCACCGTGCTCGCCCCGTTGCCGCTGCCTCATCTCTTTTTTCCACCTCTTCATCAAAACACCTCCATAATGATAAGATTTCCAATACTAGACACTGCCACGGATCCTCCCTCTCCATTAACTCGCAAACACTTAAACCCTTGAATCACTCAGTCCTCCTTATTGGTATTGTTACGCTACCCTCTTTCGCTGATTCGGCTTCATTCGTTAAATGTACTTGCTTTCAGTTTTCCGACGAATTCTGCTACCATTTGTTGCGACATTTTGGATTTCAACCCCCAAATGATTGATAAAAAGGTTCAAATTCTTGCTTGGAATTTTGTTCCTTTGAAATGTGGTGTAAAGGGGGGTTTTCTGGAGATAATCACTTGGGATTTCTTCTACCCTTGTAGTGGCAATTCGTGCTCTTTCTCAGATTTTAATGGTTTTTGCTCAAGTTTAGGTGCTTGTGATGTTAAAGATAGCTAACGTATGTCACACTTGGCCACAAAGTAGCTAACGTGCATCGACCGATGACTTAAATTATGATGAGAAGATGAGTATCTTTCTAAATCCACATTGAGGAATGAATCATTTTCTTGGCTCAACTACCACGCATATGCATTTCGTGATGAACCCAATCCAAGCCATATCTACCAATGGAAGAGTGCAAGCGTCAGTCATGGTCAAAGTTCATCACTCCACACATGTCGTGCGTATTGACCTCAAGTCAAAGGAGTATCACATCGCTCCCACTAACTGAGACACCCGTAAACACATATTGTGGAATTACAACAAACAGTTTCTCGGATGGGTATACCAATACCCTCTAAGGCTATGTTTTAAAAACTAGAACCGGAAGTTGAGCCGAACGACCCCCAAAAAAAGGCTGGATCGGGGTTGGATTGGTTGGGTCGGATTGAGCCGAATTGAGCCGGTGTGACGTCATAATAAATATTATATATATATATATATATATATAGTATGCATGATTTAAAAAAAAAATATATAGTGTATGATAAGTAAATATAAAACATCTAAAGTCACTTCAAACTTAAATTTCTAAACATAATAGAAATGCCCATTAACATAAATAGTTCCAATTTCCAAGTTTCAACTCCCAAGCATAATAGAAATGTCATCAACAATACAAATACAAAAAAAATCTATTTTTTTTGGTTTTTTTGGTGAAAATCGCCGGTTCACCAGTTCCCGATTTTCACCCGGTTTTCCGGTTTTTGAGGGGGCGGCTCAATAGCGATTCTAGGCACCCCTATTGAGCTGGCCAGCATCGGTTCTCCGGTCCGACCTGTCCGACCGGCCGGTCAGACCCAAATTTTAAAACATAGCTCTAAGGTATCTGTGTATCCATCATGAGATACCCAGTATCTCGCGTAAATGAGATCTTACTACATTCTCAAAGAGTATGATGCAGATCGCACACCAATATCAATTGCATCATCAATATCCCATTCTTAATGATCCTTGATCGAGGTTATTTGAGAATATGCTTAAGTCATCTGAGTTCTCACAACTTCAGTGACATCAATGACTCATGGGAATACTTACATGAATATTTGCAAACAATCAAACATAATATTCAAACAAATGTATTGTCATACATTAATATTATATGAACAATAATATTAAATCAAACTGAATATCATCGAGTATTATGTCCTTACAAATGATTGTCTCTAGGACACTAACACTAACAATCTCCCACTTAAACTAGAGTCAATCACCCACATGCCTAACCCCTAGACCATTGAAATATCTAGTGTGTACATGAACATTTAGTGCTTTGGTGAAAGGATCTGCCAAATTATCTTATGTGTGAACACATTCTAACTCTATTTCTCATATCGTTATGATCTCTCGGATCAAATGATAAGTCTGGGTACATACTTGCTTCTATTTGTTGATCTCGGTTCCTTTGCTTGTGCAATCGCACCAACATTGTCTCAATACAACTTTATTAGAAAACTGGAACTCGGAACTACCCCTAGCTCACTCAAGAACTATAAAATCCAGACAACCTCCTCTAGACTTCTGATACAACAATGTACTCATCTTTGATTGTTGAATCTGTGGTCATCTCTTGCTTGGAACTATTCCAACCGACCGCCCCACCATTGAGAGTGAAAACATAATCTGACTGTGATTTGTAATCATCACAGTCGGATTGAAAACTTGCGTTAGCGTAACCAGTTACTACTAGTTCTGACTGTCCACCGTAGACAAGGAAACATTCTTTAGTTCGTCTAAGATACTTCAGAATGTTCTTGATAGCAATCCAGTGAGATTCACCCGGATTCTGTTGGTATCTACCAGTGATGTTGACAGCGTAGGCCACATTAGGCCTAGTGCAAGTCATGACGTATATGATTGACTCAATTGCAAATGCATATGGGATATTCTTCATGTGCTTGTGACCGCACTGTTGAGGTGCGACAAAAATAAATACCCTAGTCTACTCTACTAACTCGTAGTAGTGGTAAGTAAGGGGTCGATCCACAGAGAATGTAGAATAATTATTATGCTAATTGTATGAATTTATAGGGACAAACACGTAACACAAAAAGGGACGGTTTGGATTGAATTTCTAGAACTACTAATAATAAATTATTAAGAAAATAACAATTAATCTAATAAAGAATTTCAATAATAAAAAAAATATTCCAATTCACAGTTCATTCATACCTCGAATTAAAATAAAAAATACTAACTACACATGGTTGCAGGCATCTTCCTGTTCTTCTCTATAACGTGCGTCCTCCAATCTCCTCCTTACGGCCTTTGCCGTGAGTCTCCAAAAATCCCGTGAGATGCTTGCTTCCAATAGTAACATGTCTGCCAAAATCCAAAATGGTCCCCTTTTTATATATATGGTGCGCACCGTCTTTCTATATCCCCAAGATACCAATAAATCTTTACAAATATATCCTCAAGATCCCATATACATGTTGTTGATAGTCGTCTTATGTGGAAAATATGATGTGGTTATGTTGACTGACAACTAAACAAGATAAAATCCAATGTGTCGAACACAGTGTAATGTGGCGGGCACGTGTGCAATGTGGCGAGCACAAGTGCAATATGGCAAGCACCAGTGCAATGTGGCAAGCACAAGTACAATATGGCGAGCACAAGTGCAATGTGACGAGCACCAGTACAATGTGTCGAGCACCAGTGCAATGTGGCGAGCAAAGTGCAATGTGGCGAGCATAAGTGCAATGTGTGTCGATCACTGAGTGTAAGTGGCGAACACAATGTATCTGGAATATAAATTGACAACAAGGAATTAGTGACCCAGTTCGTCAAGATTGATTACGTCTGAGGGCGTACCAAGCCAGAATAATAATATTGGTGGTTTGGAAGTGTGTCGAGCACAATGTGCTGGGGAATAAGTTGCACAGATCTATTCGGGGTGAATATTTAAATACAAATTTAATTCTTATAATTATTACTAGCATGAATTAATCCTATATTAATTCAAATAATAATCCAACAACATATCATGCATATAATAATTCACGTAAAACCTACGCATGCGGAATTCTACGAGTTAACGTGAACGTACCTCTTGGGATGACAGTGATCTGGCAGATTAGACTAACCCAAAGAACTTCCCAAGTATTCCCTTAGCCCTCGTTCGACTATCCGGTGGAAGGATTCTTGTGAACGATTTAACAAAAGGAAAATAAATTATGTTGCACCACCTTTGTGGATTTACTAATTTTTCCAGCACATGGAATTGTACTTGAGACTGAAATAATCATCCCCTATTTATAGAGATTAGGGTGTCGAAAATTGTGGCAAAAGATAATGTGGAAAAATCTTTTCTTGATCTCCAAGAAATCTTGAATATATCTCCTATATTCTTTTTCCCATAATTATAATATTCCACAAAATCCCACCTTCTCTATTTGCTATGGATTTTTCGAAAATATAAGGTTTCAAGAATCCAAGATTTGGATCTTCTTGAATTTATGAGATATTCTTGTATTTCAAGAAATACATATCTTCCATAATATATTTTCAAGAAAATCAAGAAAATCTTTCTTGCCCACTATATTTCATATTTTTAGAAAATCACATTATAGATAACCAAGTGGGAGATTTCTTGAATTTAATGAGATAATCTTGTATTCCAAGAATACATATCTTCATTCCATAACAAAATTCAAAGAAAATATTTCTCCCAACTTATCTATAAATTTTGAAAATTTAGGGAAAAATTAAGCAACAATATTTATTTTATTTTAATCATCTTTTTCAGTTATTGGACTATATGTTGGGCTACTCAGGGGGCCTTTAGGAGAATTAAGATTGGACCTTCTAATGGACCTTGAATATCTAATATTGAGCCACAATATTATTCAAGCCCATAAATATTAATTAATCCCACTACATAATTAATATTGCACTATCCATCTTAACCCATATTACAGTCAATATGGCTCCCGGTTATTATTTCCCGCGTTTAAGATTATCTAGCCCATTAATTAATTCAAGCAACTAAAATAGCTTTCCATTAATTAATATCTTTTGTCCTTGGTCAAGGAACGGTTCAACATTATTATCCATACCGGAAACTAATTCCACTTGCAAGATTTGGTATGATAAAGCTTATGAACCTCCCAAGGGGGCAAATCGAACAAGCGTACTTGCACACGATTCTTCGTATTAAATCTTAGCAATCACATGTGACCAATAATATTGCCCAAGATAAAAAGTATTGAATCTCGTTGTTTCGCTACCCATGATAAGTCAAAGCAATAGTTACCAATCCCACGTGATCCTATTTAAGGAACGAAGATTAAGAAATAACGAACCACTGAGGTCTAATTCTTCCTTGTTCAGTTCAGTGCATCAGTCATGCACCAGTGTAATCTCTTGGTCAAGACAAATCAATCTGAGCCTTACACTTCAACCTTTCACGATGGGTTGTTCATTTCCATCTAGGTCGTGAATGGCTTACTTTTAGTTACAAGGGACTGTTAATTTAATCTTCTGTGATCTGGTATCACTAAATTAACTACAATGTAACACGTACAAATTATTGAATAGTTATGCAGTAAATATATGTAACATTCAATAATATTTAAAGCATCAGTGATAAACAATTTATTTCAGTAAATAAGTTCGAAATTCCGTTTCGATTATACAAAAGTAAAAAGCATACTTTCTAGTATAATCCCAACACAATGTACTTATGTCGAGCACAATGTACTTATGTCGAGCACAACTGTAATGTGAGATGGTGAGTTAAATACAAGATTTTTCTTCGGGAAATTTCTGAACCCTTTCTTTGACCCCTGAGGGTCTATTTATAGAGTTTGGACAAGCATGTACTGCCTTGGCAAGCACGAGTTGTCTATTTCTTGCTATGCAAGGGTGTACGTGGTGTTGCCACTCTCATTATCATGCTTCTCTGGTTGGCATCTGTCTTTGCCTGTTTGTGAAGTCTTCGACTTGTCATCCAGGTGGTATTGGCTTAGCAGGTGACCTGGTCTTTGAGGGACAGTTCTGCTCGCCCCGGGTGTACACAAATGAGTCGCTTTGGACCTTGCTTTGTGCTCGCCCGGTTGAGCGAGAAGATCTTTAGTTCTCTGTTTGCTTATTGTGTTCACCCCCTGTTCGTCAAGCTTGTGCTCGCCCTTCCGCCCTGGCTCTGACTCATTCTTTGTGCTCGCCAATTGGGCGAGCCCAATTATGTTGCTCTCGGGCGAGCACATTGCCGAAGCCTGGTGTGTTCCCCAGTTGTCGTGGATTGTGCTCGCTTGAGGTGGAGAGCACGTGAGTTGCTCCTGTGATCGTCCAGTGTGCTTTCCTTTCTGGCAAGCATTTTGTCTTGCCCATCTCGTTACTTCTGTACGTGTGTTGATCCACGTGTTCGCCTGGTGAACACGTGGCATGAGGGCTCTTGACCGTGAACAACAATCCCCCCCAGTCGGGCGCTTGTGCTTTTAACGGGCCTAACTGTTCTAACTATTACACTCGTTTACAACTTTTTGCCATCGAAAAAATCATAAATCGTGAGCCTTTAGATATTATAGTGTTTAGACTTTTTCAAAGGGAAACCTGAGAAACGGCGAGCATAGATACTCTCGGGGTCGAACAGTACGCCTACCATCACGGTAGATCCCTTACTCATTGCTGTGGTCACCTGAACTGGAATGGAGGTGCTCGTACGAGTCTTGCTTGTGTTTGTAAGCGCGACGCCAAAAAGACAGGCCAAGTCGTTGCCATAACGGTGGACAATCTCATCGCCGAGAAGGCAGAGAGCCAGCACCAAGGAGGCGGGCATGTCGACACCAATAAAGGCGGACATATCATTGTCAAGAAGGCATAGTGCCAGCGCCGAGGAGGCGGGCATGTTGACGCCGATAAAGGCGGACATATCATCGCCAAGAAGGCGGAAGTGCCAACGCCGAGGAGGCGGGCTAGTTGACATTGTAGAAAGCGACCATGGGGGAGAGCACGCTAGCAACCCCTCGATTGGTCGACCACACAGGAACAACTTCGCCGGGTCGGCTAGAAAAAAGATTATAAAGCAAGTAATGTTGAGAGCTTACTTGACAGTGGTCTTGTTTGTCCGAACTAGTGTGGTATGTGCTCGTCCGAACTGGTGTGGCCTGTGCTCGTCCGAACTGGTGTGGCATGTGCTCGTCCGAACTGGTATGGCCCGTGCTCGTCCGAACTGGAAAGATTCGTGGTCGCCATCTCCCGTGTGCCGATCTCTAGGAAATCTGCCTTGATTTCTTATTCTTGCCAAAGGGAGTCGAAATGGTCAACCCTGTTGGAATTTGGAGGCACGTAATACATGCGCAGTGAAAATAAACAGTTCACCAACAACGAACAATTAATTGCATAATTAAATACGAGTAAACGTAAATAGAATTCTTACAGTAATTCGTATACAATTTTCTCTACTATGGTATCCACGTAATCCCCAATTACGGACTTGCACATATTTGCCAGTGTTGAATCCCGAGATGAATTTGATAGGAAAATTCTAACTCTAGATCTTATGGAGAAAATATGAAGTGATACTCTTTGTGAATTCCTAAGAGCTTGTATATATAGAGAGACTTAGCTTATTTCCCAAGCTAGCCCAATTAGGGAAGTAAAATCCCTAATCTTGAATTAAATTAATTCCCTAAATATAAATCTCTACGGATTTAAATGTCTTATATGAAAATCTCTACGATTTATTTCTATATACATTAAATCCTACAATTATATTCCAAATATAATTATTGGGAATTCTTATTTAATTAAATCCAATTTAATTAAATATTAATAATAATTAATTCTAAATTAATCTATTACTAATTACTTCTCCATAAATTAAATATTAAATCCAATTTAACATTTAATCAACCAACTATAATCCGTAAAAGGAAACTACTTGTTGTGTGACCCATAGGCCCTCATATATCGAGCTATTAGTCAAACAAACGGTCTTAATTGAACCCTAGACAATAAATCAGACATTCTCAATATATGAGGTACGTTGCGAGAAAAGTGCAACTACCTGTAACTGAAACATGGGCTATCATGATTTCCTCCTTTCATTCGCGAATATTCGATTAAGTCTTGAACATGATGAAGTTTCTATTCAAATAACTTAATCAATTTATCTCTAATCACTAATTGATCATGTATGTCACACTTAGCCACAAAAACTAAGTTGACGTGCATCGGCCAATGACTTAGATCCAATCATGATGAGAAGATGAGTATTCTCTCTTAATCCACATTGAGGAATGAATCTTATTCTTGGCTCAACTACCACGCACATGTACTTCGTAATGAACCCAATCCAAGTCATATCTACCCATAGACGGGTGCAAGCGTCGGTCATGGTCAAAGTTCATCACTCCACACATGTCGTGCTTATTGACCTCGAGTCAAAGAAGTATCGCATCGCTCCCACTAACCGAGACACCCGTAGACACATATAGTGGAAATACATCAAACGGTTTCTCGGATGGGTATACCAATACCCTCTAAGGTATTTGTGCATCCATCATGAGATACCTAGTATCTCGTAGTAAGTGAGATCTTACTACACTCTCTAAGAGTATGATGCAGATCGCACACCAATCTCCATTGCATCATCAATATCCCATTCTTGATGATCCTTGATCGGGACTATTTGAGAATCATGCTTAAGTCATCTGAGTTCTCACAACCTCAATGACATCAATTACTCATGGGAACACTTGCATGAATAAATGCAAACAATTAAACATAATATTCAAACAAGTGTATTGTCATACATTAATATTAAATGAACTATAATATTAAATCAAACTGAACATCATCGAGTATTATGTCCTATAATAGATTGTCTCTAGGACACTAACACTAACAATCTCCCACTTGGATTAGAGTTAATCACTTACATGTCTAACCCATAGACCATCAAATGCCTAGTATGTACATGAACACACAATGTTTCGATGAAAAGATCTGCCAAATTAAATATGTGGGAATACATTTTAATTCTATTTCTTCTATCGTTATGATCTCCCAGATCAAATGATAAGTCTAGGTACATGCTCGTTTATGCTTATTGATCTCGGTTCCTTTGCTTGCGCAATAACACCAGCGTTGTCTCAATAAAACTTTATTGGACAACTGGCACTCGGAACTACCCCTAGTTCTCTTAAGAACTGTAAAATCAAGACAGCCTCCCTGAGGCTTCTGATATAACAATGTACTCAACTTCGATTGTTGAATCTACGGTCCTTTTGCTTGGAACTATTCCAACTGACCGCCTCATTATTGAGAGTGAAATGTAACCTGTCTGTAATTTGTAATCATCACAGTTGGATTGGAAACTTGTGTCAGCTTAACCAGTCACTACTAGTTCTGACTGTCCACCATATACAAGAAAACATTCTTTAGTTAGTCTAAGATACTTCAGAATGGTCTTGACAATAATTCAGTGAGACTCACCCGAATTCTGTTGGCATCTACCAGTGATGTTGATAGCGTAGGCCACATTTGGCCTAGTGCAAGTCACAGTGTACATGATTAACCCAATTGCATATGCATATGGGACATCTTTCATGTGCTTGATATCATCTTCAACAGAAGGACAATCCTTCTTTGATAGTTTTATCCCATGATTTCCCGATAGAGATCCTCTCTTAGAAATCTCCATCGCAAAACGCTTCAACACCTTGTCTACATAGGTGGACTGTGACAGCCCCAACATCCTCTTGGATCTATCTTTGTGGATCTTGATCCCTAGGATGTAGCAGGCTTCACCAAGACCCTTAATTGTGAAGGTCTTTAACAACAAATCTTTACCGGACTGCATTAACGGGTTATTGTTTCCCAAAATTAATATGTCATTGACATACATGATTATGAAAGCAATATTCTTCCCGCTGCGTTTACAATAAACACAAGGATCTTCCGAATTTCTGATGAAGTCAAATGGACTTGATAGCTTCATAAAATCGGATATTCCAACTCCTAGAAGCTTGCTTCAATCCATAGATGGATCTCTTTAGCTTGCATACTAGATTAGAATTTGGCTTAGATGTATAACCTTCCGGTTGAGTCATAAACACTTCCTTATCAATGTTTCCATTGAGGAAAGCTGTTTTGACATCCATCTGCCAAATCTCATAATCATAGTGTGCTGCTATCGCAAGTAAAATTCGAATTAACTTGATCTTTGCAACTGGTGAGAAGGTCTTATCATAGTCAGTGCCTTCGCGTTGACTATTACCCTTCACCACCAACCTAGCTTTGTAGGTTTGTACTTTGCCATTTGGAAATGGGTCTAACCCCTTTAGGCAACTCAACCAAGTCCCAGACTTGATTGGTGTATATTGAGTCCATCTCGAATTTCATGGCTTCATGCCACTTCCTTGAATCAATATCTAATATTGCTTCAGAGTAAGTATTATGATCGTCCTTATCCTGTAGGTCCACATTAACGAGTTCCTCCAAGAGGTAAACGTATCTAATGGGCGGATTTACAATTCCTAATTCACTTACGGAGGTGTTGTTGGGATATTTTAGTTTTGATGAATTATGCCAAAACATTATCAACTTGTGTTATTGAAGTTAATTTACAGATAACAAGTTGAGGGGAACGAGAACAAATTGAGGGGGACTCATGAAGTCGACGAAGATGATCGAGATCGACGAGGTCAAGAGACGAGGCCGATCAAGATCGGATGAGAAGGATGAGTTCCGATCCAGATCTTGCGGTCTGCGGATCGATCGTGAGTGACGATCGGATCACTGTAAATCGATTACGATGAACAAAGATTTCATTTCGGTGAAATCACCGATGAACAAAGTGATTTCACTCAAGAAAATCAATCGATGAACAAAGGATTTTCAGCTCGATGAAATCACTAATGAACAAAGATTTCAAAGATCGATGAACAAAGATTTCACTCACCGTAAATCTACAGATCGATTTGGACGGATCGAAGCACCGTAAATCGAAAGCGAATGAACGAAGAATCCGACGAAATGATCGGATCCGTTAGACACACAAAAAGCGGTGATCAATAAGAAGACAACACACATATTGATGTGACATAAAGCCGCAAGGAAAAGTGCACAGACAAAAAGAAAAGCTGAAGACTATTAGTATGGATTTGAATATTACTCTCCAGCGGTAATATTTAAATTCACACTATAAATACATTGCACTATCTTCAAAAGAAGATGATGGAGAATCTGCAAAGTGAAGATTAAAAGCCAAATATTCAAGCAACTCCATTCAAGAACACAGGGCATTAAATATCCAAATTTAACCAAGAGTGTTCTACCCTAGATCTAAGCACAAATGCCATATCCTAAGCTTAGAGAGATTTTCCCAACCTTAGCATTGAGGCTAAACCATTGTAAGGAAAATCTCACCATAGTTGAAACCAACCGAGAAACCCCAAACCCTTGTGAAGGTAGTTGGAGTGTGTTTGTTGGTGAGAAGTGTTGTAAAGAGTTAGTAAACTACGCGGAGTAGTCAGAAAACTCTAGAGGAGAAGTTAGTAAGCTACAGGGGTAGTCTGAAAGCTTGTTTGTGATTGAGTAAGTAAACTACGGAGGTAGTCAGAAAACTCAAGGTCGGGTTGAGTAAGTAAACCACGTGGAGTAGTCGAAAAACTTCGGTAGGAGTTGAGTAAAGTAAACTCTGAGGTAGTCGAAAGCTCGAGAAGTTGATAAGGAATTTCCCTAGAGAGGAGAGTGGATGTAGGGATGGTTGTCCAGAACCACTATATATATTCTTTGTGTTGTTTTTCGCTTTATGTTTATACTTGTCATATGCATCTAGTTATAAGCAAAACACAACACATGAGCTCCAAAGTTTTAAAAATTGGAAACACTCTGCCCTCACCCCTGTTTTATATGCATCGAAAATAATGTTTTCGCTTCCGCACGCGCAAAATGGGTTTTCAACCGGGACCAACAGGTGTGGTTGTGCAGGCTGTACATTCTGATCGTGAAAATTTGTGGTGCATCGATTTCATCAATGTCCGAAGAGTCCTCAAGTGCTACACTTTCAGATGCCTCTTGGGCGGGAGTTTGAACTATGATGTTCTCATTCAGCCCACTTGGAGGTTCTTGCACAGGCAAGCTAACTCCAATTACGCTCCCACTGGCTGAAAGACGATCACATAATGAAAGATTCCCACCGTGAAAGTTGCTGAATGCTCCCACTGATTCCTTGTCATGTTGCTTTGATAAGATATCCGTCTCTTTGTTAATTTGTGGTTCTTGAATTTCTTCAAGTTCCATCAGCTTACGACCTTGTTCCTTAAAGAAATAGTCTTCTTCGAGGAACTTGGTCTGTCTAGAAACAATCACTTGTTTCTCAGGTAGATAGAAGTAATATCCTTTAGTTTTCTTAGGATATCCCACAAAGTAACCCTTTTCACCTTTGGATTTCAACTTGTCAGTAAGCATCTTTTTCATAATCACGGGGCAACCCCATGTTTGATATGTGTAAAAGTTGGCTTCTTGCCACACCATAGTTCATATGGTATATGCTCAACCGATTTAGATGGAATCCTATTCATAATGTTGATTGAAGTTTGCAACGTATCCCCATAAGAATGTCAGAAGAGAGAAAAAGATCATCATAGACCTCACCATGTCTAACAGGGTTCGGTTTCTCCTCTCGAACACACCGTTCATCTGAGGTGTTCTGGGAGGAGCCAATTGTGACTGGATTCCATGTAACCTCAAGTAATCAGTGAATTAATGGCTAAGGTATTCACCTCCTCGATCTGAACGAAGAGTCTTGACACTCTTACCAAGTTGCTTCTCTACTTCAGCCTTAAACTATTTGAATTTCTCAAAAGATTCGAATCTGTGTTTCATAAGATACACGTATCCGTATCTTGAGAAATCATCAGTAAAAATGATGAAGTATCCGAAGTGACCCCTAGCTAGAGTGGATAATGGTCCACAAACATCGTTGTAGATCAACTCTAGAACTCCTTTGGCATGCACCCCTTTCCCAGAAAAGGGTCTATTGATCATCTTGCCCATGAGATAAGATTCACAATCTCCATAAGACTCACAGTCAAATGGGGTTAAGTAGCCTAACTTTCTCAACCTTGCAATTCTTTTCTCGTTTACATGATCAAATTCTACAATGCCATAAGTAAGTCGGGTTTTCATGATTACTAAGTTTGAGTATTTTATTTTGTATATTAAGAACATCATATCCATAATGCAACAAAACATGTTGCGGGTAATAGAAAGAACTAGATGAAAATCATTAAGCTCTAATCTAAAACCAAAGGGTAAGTCTAACACATAAGTCCCCACACATTCAGGAGCAACTCTTGCTCCGTTCCCACGTGTAAGATGACTTCACCCGCCCTAACTGTCCTATGACATATAAGCCTTTTCACATTAGTGCAAATGTGAGAGCCAAATTCGGTATCCAATACCAAGTAGTTAGCGCTATTAGTGGACATGACAAACATACATGTTCTAGTGCTAGAAGCACCTAGTGTCTTCTTTTCAGCAACCAAAACCTTACAGTCCTTTTTCCGGTTCCATCTTCTACTTACAGTAGAGGCACACATCCTTGTTTACCCGCTCCTTCTTTTGAACACCATCTTAGTGATACTGAACTCAAAAGTTTTTGATCACGTTGTGAAGTTCAGGCATGGTCGTATCCGTCTTATTCATATTATAGTTCACAATGAAGCTAAAATATGAATTTGGGAGCGACTGGAGGATAACATAAATGAAAACGTTGGTCTTTTAGCTCAAAGCCTAAATTACCAAGTTCATCAATTAGGCCTATCATCTTAAGCACATGAGGTGAAATCTTCTCTTCTTTAGCTAACCGACATTTGAACAGATCTCTCATCACTTCATAAATCTCAGAACGAGATTCAGAATCAAAGAGATCCCTCGGATGCTTGAACATTTAGAAGGGACCCATTTTCTCATGTTGCCTATACAATTCGGGATTCATGCCATGCAACATCACATACTGAGCCTGGGAAGCTTCCTCTTGATGCTTCTTCTGAGCTGCTATGTCAAACGTGGTTGCCTCAGAGTACCAGCTTTAAGGGTAAGCGGGATATACGTGTCCAACACGTACTCAATATTTTCTTGCCTTAGCAACACATGTTTCGGTGCCAGTCCAGAAAATTTGGCCTAGCCAATTTAGTTTGTTTCCAAAACACATCTCAATAACAGTTATACATTTCAACCTACCAAGAGAAATAAAATAAAATGGGAATTAAAACACATAATTCCTATGATAAATATTCAGCAATCAAAATAAACATGACCTTTCTTTTGTATTTATTTTGTCTCCATTATTTTCACATACTTAACGACCTCATTGGAAAAGTACGAATTTATATCTAATATAAATCATAATGGACTAGGATCCACATTACTACTATTATAATCCTAGCGAGGGCTGAATATCACAATATCATAACTGGTAGGTCTCTAAACCAATTGCAAACTGCAACTCCTAGTTTGTCGAACCTAGTTCGACTGATGTCCCTTACCGTTTGTCCCCGCGAGGGCGAGTTAAACAAAGTTAAGTTGGTTTACAACCATCAAGCGGCGACATTACATGTCCCTATAAAAGTCTCATTAGATGTAGATCCGAGCAAAAGACGAGGGTCTTTAAGTACTCATTGGAACGAAATCTCCGGTTTACTTTTAATTTTGATGGAAGACATCTTATCAAATTAATGAGAAAATCATATTTTGGTGAGGAACGTTTTAAGGCGGGGTATTAATTGCTTAATCGAGATCCAACATGTTAATTTACATCACATCAGTTCAATTGCTGGAAGGAGCAGTAACTCACTTTAGGCTCCCCGAGGTTAGTTTGAATTGAAAGGTGGGTGAAAAGGCAATAGGGTGGGTAGGCCCAAGCACCACACTACACGTATAGACGCGAACTCCCCTCGTTACCGTACGTGCAATTCTCACCGCATACGGCTCGCACAAAGACTCCTAAATCCATCCCGAGCTCAGAAAATCCAATGATTTGACTCTACACCTCGTATTTGGTCTTTCGACCCGGAAAACTGGTATACAAAGGTCGCGAGGAACCTAGCCGAAGAGACAATCTTGTCAAGCTTCTCATTTCCTACTAAAATGGAAGTATGGATATTCTGCGTGAGGGCACGTGCCTTCCTAAAGGTTGTTTATGAAAGGGCTACTGCAAAGATAGAATAAGCTGACAAGAACACAAGAAGAATGAGACTAGGTTAATTGAATGGTCCGGGATGGAGACTCCAGGGAGGGAACCTCGAAAGAGTAAGGTAGGTAAGGCTGCAGAGCGCAGCGCCACGCCCACCAAACACGATTTTTTATACTTGACTAACACTTACACGAAATACGTCGTCTACCAAAAAAACAATAATACGGTCAGAAATAAAGTATTGGAAATAACTTACCCAAACAATTATAATGCAGACGTAAAAAACGTTAACAGAATATAAAATAAGTTAACCAAATGGGAATTAATAACCCGTTTAATCATTTAAACCATAATTTTAAAATCCAATTTTAAAATCAAGTTTTAATAATTAAATTAATTATTAATATTTTGACCTTTAATTAATCCAATTAATTACGTCCGTCATTAGTCCAACTAATGTGTTTTAGTGAGATTTAATAATTCTTTTAAAATAAATTTTAAAATCCAATTTTTAAATTTAATTTTAAAATTATTAGACTTCAATAATTAATCCAATTAATTATCACTTTAGGTCCAACCTATAGATTAATTTCAAAAACAAATTAATCCGATTTGACTTTGGTCCAACCAATAATTTTATTAATATAATATTTTATTAGTCCAACTAATAAATTTATTTTAAATCAAAATTTTATTAACCCAAAATTAACAAATACATCAGTTTTAAATTCATTAATTTTGGGGGCTCAGGTGCAAATCTTCAAAATTGCACGGGAGGGCTGTCCCAAATCGAATTTGCAAGACAACCCTCCCACATCATCACCCATCAGTTTACAGATCCAATCTGAAAATTTTCGAACTCACATCTAGTTTCTAAACCCCAATTTTGTTCATCAACATCACTCAAAAATAGTCAACAAGAACGAATAGGGATCGGTCCAGAAACATAAGCATAAGTAAACAGGTTTGTCACAATCAATCGGAAAACCAAAACAAGGCGAAGCGAAACCATAAGCCATAGCGTATAGGCGACGCGAAGGGGGTCACAACCTGCTTCAGAAATCAATTGACTCAAACTGCGTAAATACGACCCAAGTGAACCAGCACGGCGGCGCGTGGAGCGAACCGCCATCGCGAACACCAGAACGGGCGACTTCGTCACATCGCTCCAAGCATGCGAACGAATTTTCACCGTCAAACCGGTTCGTGTGGTACGAATCGGAGGTCGAAGACACCGCCGACGCTGTTATCAAGGGGTGCGAATCGTTTGCCGAAGATGATGACGAGATGCCGCCGCTCGCAAAATTCACCCATGAAACAGCCAACAAGCGTCGTTCGAAAGGGGGGCGTCGCCGCCACACGACGCGGGCAGTGCAAGGCGAATTGTCGCAAGTCGCGGCTGAGTAGCCGCCATCTCGAGCGACGAAGCACAACCGACAGCCGTCAGGAGGGGGGCGGCGCATAGGCGATGAATTAGGATTTGGGAAAAACCCAAATTGGAGAGCACTTGCGAAAAAGATGAAGTGGGTGGGTGGATGTGTGTGTGGTTTTAATCAATTAAAACAAACAAGCACACAATTCAAATAACCCATATAATAAACGCATCCCACAAAATCTTATCAATAGGTGCGATTTGTCAAACAGGGGCAGCCGTACGATTTTAAAAAGTATTTTCAATTAAAACCAATTATGCAATTATCAAGAGCTTGTAGCTCGGATACCACTGTAGGAATTTGGAGGCACGTAAACACATAATACATGAGCAGCGGAAATAAACAGTTCACCAACAACGAACTATTCATTGCATAATTAAATACGAGTAAACGTAAATAGAATTCTTACAGTAACTCGTATACAATTTTCTCTACTATGGTATCCACGTAATCCCCAATTACGGACTTGCACAGATTTGCCAGTGTTGAATCCCGAGATGAATTTACTAGGAAAATTCTAACTCTAGATCTTATGGAGAAAATATGAAGTGATACTCTTTGTGAATTCCTAAGAGCTTGTATATATAGGGAGGCTTAACTTATTTCCCAAGCTAGCCCAATTAGGGAAATAAAATCCCTAATCTTGAATTAAATTAATTCCTTTTAATTTAATTCCCTAAATATAAATCTCTACGGATTTAAATGTCTTATATGAAAATCTCTACGATTTATTTCCATATACATTAAATCCTACAATTATATTCCAAATATAATTATTGGGAATTCTTATTTAATTAAATCCAATTTAATTAAATATTAATAATAATTAATTCCAAATTAATCTATTATTAATTACTTCTCCATAAATTAAATATTAAATCCAATTTAACATTTAATCAACCAACTATAATCCGTAAAAGGGAACTACTTGTTGTGTGACCCATAGGCCCTCATATATCGAGCGATTAGTCAAACTAACGGTCTTAATTGAACCCTAGACTGCATTAACGGGATATTATTTTCCAAAATGAGTATGTCATCGACATAAATGATTATGAAAACAATATTCTTCCCGCTGCGTTTACGATAAACACAAGGATCTTCCGAATTTCTGATGAAGTCAAAAGACTTGATAGCTTCATCAAATCGGATATTCCAACACCTAGAAGCTTGCTTCAATCTATAGATGGATCTCTTTAGCTTTCATACTAGATTAGAATTTGGCTTAGATATAAAACTTTCTGGTTGAGTCATAAACACTTCCTTTTCAATGTTTCCATTGAGGAAAGTTGTTTTGACATCCATCTGCCAAATCTCATAATCATAGTATGCTGCTATCGCAAATAAAATTCGAATGGACTTGATATTTGCAACTGGTGAGAAGGTCTCATCATAGTCAATGCTTTCGCCACCAATCTAGCTTTGTAGGTTTGTACTTTTTCATTTGCATTAGTCTTATGCTTGAAGACCCATTTTCAACCTGTGGGTCTAACCCCTTTAGACAACTCAACCAAGTCCCATACTTGATTGGTATCAAGTCCATCTCGGATTTCATGGCTTCATGCCACTTCCCTGAATCAATATCTGATATTGCTTCAGAGTAAGTATTAGGATCGTCCTTATCCGGTATGTCCACACTATCGAGTTCCTCCAAGAGGTAATCGTATCTAATGAGCGGATTACGATTCCTAATTGACTTACAGAGCTGTGGTTGTGTAGGTTGTACATTCTGATCGTGAAAATTTTGTGGTGCATCAATTTCATCAATGTCCGGAGAGTCCTCAAAAGCTACACTTTCAGATGCCTCTTGAACGGGAGTTTGAACTATGTTGTTCTTATTCAGCCCACTTGGAGGTTCTTGCACTGGCAAGCCTACTCCAATTACGCTCTCACTGGCTGAAAGAGGATCATCTATTGATAGACTCCCACCATGAAAGTCGATGAATGCTCCCACTGATTCCTTGCCATGTTGCTTTGACTAGATATCGGTCTCTTTGTTAATTTGTTGTTCTTGAATTTCTTCAAGTTCTATCGTCTTACGGCCTTGTTCCTTAAAGACATAATATTCTTCAAGGAACTTGACTTGCCTAGAAACAATCACTGTTTGTTTCTTAGGGAGATAGAAATAATATCCTCTAGTTTCCTTATGATATCCCACAAAGTAACCCTTTTCACCTTTTGATTCCAACTTATCAATGAGCATTTTCTTCACAAATATGGTGCAACCCCACGTCTTTATATGTAAGAAAGTTGGCTTCTTGCCATGCCATAGCTCG
The DNA here is from genome assembly GCA_037126765.1 of Stenogyne calaminthoides. Taxonomy (NCBI): domain Eukaryota; kingdom Viridiplantae; phylum Streptophyta; class Magnoliopsida; order Lamiales; family Lamiaceae; genus Stenogyne; species Stenogyne calaminthoides. Next base: position 8,527,669 of record JBBCBC010000029.1, on the reverse strand, counting down.
TATGGCGTATGCTCAACCGATTTGTATGAAATCATATTCAAAATGTAAATTGAGGTTTGGAGCGCATATCCCATAAGAATTTTGGAAGAGACGAAAAGCTCATCATGAACCTCACCATGTCTAACAAGGTTCAGTTTCTCCTTTCAGACACACCATTCATTTGAGGTATTCCGGGAGGAGTCCATTGTGATTGGATTTCATGCAACTTCAGATAATCAGTGAATTCATGCTAAGATATTCACCTCCTCGATTCGATCGAAGAGTCTTGATACTCTTACCAAGTTGCTTCTCTACTTCAGTTTTAAACTCCTTGAATTTCTCAAAAGATTCGGACTTGTGTCTCATAAGATACACATATTCGGATCTCGAGAAATAGTCAGTAAAGTGATAAAGTAACCCAAGTGACCCCTAGCTAGAGTGGACAATGATCCACATACATTCGATGTGGATCAACTCTAGAACTTCTTTTGGCATGCACCCCTTTTCCAGAAAATGGTTTGTTGATCATCTTGCCCTTGAGATAAGATTCACAATTACAATAACATTTAAAGTCCAATGGGGTTAAGTAGTCCAACTTCCTTAACCTTGTAATTCGTTTCTCGTTTACATGACCAAGTCTACAACACCATAAGTAAGTTGGGTTTTCATGATTACTAAGCTTAAGTCTTTTATTTTGTATATTAAGAACATTATATCCACAATTCAAAAAGTATAAACCATTTGATAAAGGAGCATTTCCATAAACATCACCATTAAGCAAAAAATAACAATTATTATTTGCAAAATGGAAGAAAAAAATTTCAATGTCCAACATTGGAACAGTAATAATATTACGAGTAATAGACGGAACAAAATAACAGTTATTAAGTTCTAATCTAAACCTAGAGGGTAAGTCTAAAACATATGTCTCCACACGTTCAGCAGCAACTCTTGCCCCATTCCTAACGTGTAAGACGACTTCACCCGACCTAACTGCCCTAAGCCATATGAAACCCCTTCACATTTGTACAAATGTGTGAGCCACATCTGGTATCTAACGCCCATCAGTTAGTGCTATAATTGGACATGTTTGTCTCAATAACAAACATACCTGTTCTAGTGCCAGAAGAACCCAGTGCTTTCCTTCTAGCAACCAGAATCTTACAGTTCTTCTTCAAGTGACCTCTTCTGCTTACAATAGAAGTACACATTCTTGTTTACCCGCTCCTTCTTTAAAACATCATCTTAGTGATAGTGAACTCAAAAGTATGGAGCATGTAATGAATTTCAGGCATGGCCGCATCCGTCTTATTGTAGTTCTCAATGAAGCTAGAATATGAATCCGGGAGCGACTGTAGGATAGCATAAATGGAAATGTTGGTCTCTAAGCTCAATGCCTAAATTACCAAGTCTCAACTAATCATCTTTAACACATGAGGTGAAATCTTCCCTCCTTTAGCTAACCGGCATCTGAGCAGATCTTTCATCACTTCATAAATCTCAGAACGAGATTCAGAATCAAAGAGATCCGTCGGATGCTTGAGCATCTCGAAATGATACATTTTCTCATGTTGCCTATGCAATTCAAAAGTCATGCCGAGCAACATCATACACTGATCCTGGGAAGCATCCACTTGATGCTTCTTCTGACTTGCTCGTCAAACACGTGGCTGCCCTAGGGAACCAGCTGCAGGGGTAATCGGGATTTGTGTGTCCAATACGTACTCAATCTTCTCTTGCCTTAGCACCAAACACACATTTCGGTGCCAGTCCAGAAAATTTGGCCCAACCATTTTGTTCGTTTCCAAAACACTTCTCAACGGCAAGTTATTCATTTCAACAATCCTAGAGAAATAAAATAAAATGAAAATTAAACACACAATTCATATGATCAATATTCAGCAATCAAAATAAACATTACCTTTTAATTTATTTTGTCTCCATTATTTTCACATATTCAATGACCTCATCGGAAGAATACAAATTTATATCTAATATAAATCACAATGGACTAGGATCCACATTTCTATTATTACAATATCTGCTTGGGCTAATTATTTCAATAATAGAACTGGTAGGTTCCAAACCAATTGCAAAAAATTTAACCTAGTTCAATCGGATGCCCCTTGACTTTCGTTTCCTGGCAAAAAACAAAGTCGAGGATTGATTTACAAACCTCAAGCTTACGACACTTTGTGTCCCTATAAAAGTCCCGTTAGATGTAGATCCGAGCAAAATACTTGAGTCTTAAATACTCATTGGAACGAAATCTCCGATTTACTTTTAACTTTGATGGAAGGCATCATTCAATTTAATGAAAATCATATTTTAGTGAGGAACATTTTAAAGTCGGGTATTAATTGCTTAATCGAGATCCAACATGTTATCTATGTCACATTTGAGAAATTATTGGGCGTCACCTACCCAAACATGACTTACACGGACTAACAAATACGGGGCGCCATTTACCCAAACATTTAATACAGTCCGATAGATATTGGGCACCGCCTATCAAAACAATTATAACGCGGGCTATAAATGCTTTAACAAATTTAATTAAATAAATAATTTAACTAAGTCGGATTTAATAAACTTTTAAAATTACCAAATTTTAAAATCCAATTTTAAATTTAATTTTAAGATATTAAACTTTAATAATTAATCCATTAAAAAAATAAACTTTTATTAATTTTCCAAAAATCAGATTTTAATTTTATTTATCAAGGGCTTATGTGTAAATTTCTAAAATTGCACGGAAGGGCATGCCCAAAAATCCAATTTCGGCACAGTCCTTCCCCTCATCATTGCCCGATTTCCAAAACCGTTTCCAATCGGGTTAACCAACATCAGCCAAACCGTCCAATAATTCATCACAGTTCATCAGAATTATTCCAAACAATTCGCAGAACATGCTCAACCATTAAGGTTCAATTAATCACAGTTTTATCAGTTCTAAACATCATAATTGAAATCAACAGGCAATCAATCATAACGCATAAACCCATAACAAACGAAATAGGTAAATTTATCCGGTGCAGTGCGCGCGCGAGTCGCCACCGCCGCTAGGCGCGTGCTGGTGACTCGACGCCACGAGTGACACAGAGCAACGTGCGCGGACCGCGATCCTTCGAATTGGGTCTTTGCAGAAGCATTCAAGCGAGAGATTGATAGATTCGGTGATGTGCCCCCTCGAATCGAGTCAAAACAGGGGCAGGCCGCCGCGCATCAAAGGAAATCGAGGAGCGCCACCCTAAGACGAAATGAGACAGTGGCGCTCCACCGCGAATTGAGCCGAATCGAAGCACATCATCATGAGATGTGAGTCACCGTGACCAAGACAAGACAAAACATGGAGCACCACCGCGAGTCGCGACTAAGACGAGTGCGCAGATGTGGATCCAGTCCACCGACGCGGCGGTGCATGCTCGCGTGAGCGACGTGAGTTGTGGCGCAAGGCCTCCTACTCGAGCATCATCACGGGTCGCCCACAGGGCCGAGTTGCACGCATCAGGGAGGAGGAGCGGTGTCGGGTTTTTCCTAGAAACCCCTAGGCGATACGAAGAACACGAACCAAACACACAAGATAAATAAGGGGTATGTTTGTCTAATAAACATGCCCCAACACTTAACAATTAAGTATGGTGCGGTTTGGTCAAACAGATCAAACGCACTGATTTAAAAAAAAAAAAAAACCAATTTCAATTACTTAATTAAATTAAGAGCCTGAGCTCTGATACCACTTTTGAAATTTAGAGGTACGTAAACATGTAAAACATGCGCAGTGGAATAAAACAGTTCACCAACAACGAATAAATAATTGCATAATTATATAATGGATAAACATAAACAGAATCCTTATAGTGCTTCGTACACAGATTCCTCTACTATGGCATCATCGTAACAGTCATTCACCAACACGTGTCGGTCATGGTCAAAGTTCATCACTCCACACATGTCGTGCGTATTGACCTTAAGTCAAAAGAGTATCACATCACTCACACTAACCGAGACACCCGTAGATAAATATAGTGAAACTACATCAAACGGTTTCTCGGATGGGTATATCAATACCCTCTAAGGCATTTGTGCATCCATCATGAGATATCCAGTATCTCGTAGTAAGTGAGATCTTACTACACTCTCTAAGAGTATGATGCAGATCGCACACCAATCTCAATTGCATAATCAATATCCCATTCTTGATGATCCTTGATTAGGGCTATTTGAGAATCATGCTTAAGTCATCCGAGTTCTCACAACCTCAGTGACAACAATGACTCATGAGAACACATTCATGAATAAATGCAAATAATCAAACATAATATTCAAACAAGTGTATTGTCATTCATTTATATTATATGAACAATAATATTAAATCAAACTAAGTATCATCGAGTATTATGTCCTTACAAATGATTGTCTCTAGGACACTAACACTAACATAAACTTGAGTTAATATCTAATCTCACTAATGTGGACTAGTTACTCCGTAGTATACGAATAGGTTTAGACGGCTAAATGGCTTGCTCAATATATCGAGAACGTTGGACTAACGGGTCAAATAAAGAATAAAGTGATTTCACAAAAATGATATTTTGTGTACTATCAATCTTTTATTATAAAAGAAGCATGTTTCTTTCCATATACTGCCATGTGTCAATTTGACGCTTTCGATATGCTGATATTATTGGAATTTACAAGCAAGTAAACAAATAATCATGCGCTGCGGAATTAACAATTCACCAACAACTAATTATAGATTGCATAATTAAATAACGAAATACGTAAACCGAAATCTTACAGTGCTTCGTAAGCTATTTTCTCCAATATGGTATCCACGTAATTCTCGTTCATAGATCTGCACAGATTTGCCAGCGTTGAATCCCCGTATGAATTTGCTAGGAAAATTCTACACTAGAGATTTTATGGAGAAATATTATTCTTCTGTTTAATGAATTTCGAAGGACTCATATATATAGGGGAAGCCAAACTTAAATCTTAAGCTATCTTTATTAGGAAATAAAATCCCTAATCTTGTAAATCAAATCCCATAGATTTGATTTCCCTATATATAAAATCCTACAATAATATTCCATATATTGTTTTAGGATTCCTATTTAATTAAAGAGTTGGTATGCTGTGAAACTTGTTCACCGTGAAATTGGTTTTTTTTTTTTTTTTACAGACATACACTTTATTAATATAAGTCACACACTTTAGTAATATAATTCACTCACTTTAGTAATATAATTCACACACTTCAGTTATCACTACGACACTCTTTGCTATAATATAAGTCACACCCTTCACTTTTATGAGTAATACACTTTACAGTAAAAAGTCACATACTTTACAGTAAAAAGTCACACACTTTAGTAATATAAGTCACACTCCTTAACCAGTTTCACCGTAAAACTTGTTCACACTATACTTTGTCTTAATTAAATAGTAATAATAATTAATTCCAAATATAATTATTATTAATTCTCCATAAATCAAATATTAAATCTAATTTAATATTTAATCAACCAACTATAATCTGCAAAGGAAATTACTTGTTGTGTTAGGTCCTCATATATCGAGTGATTAGTCAAACTAACAGCCTTAATTGAACCCTAAATAATAAATCAGACAATTCTCAATATACGAGGTATGTTGTGAGGAAACTTGCAACTACCTGTAATTGAAACGTGGACTATTGTGATAATGTCCTTACATTAGCGAATGCCCGATTAAATCTTAAATATGATGAAGTGTTTATTCAAATAATTTAATCATATTTACTCATTACACTATTTAATTCCATTTGTTACATTTGGTCACAAAGTCCAAACGTGACGTGCATTGACTAATGACTAACGATCCAATTAGTATGAGAATATGAGCACTCTCTCTAAATCCACATTGAGAAATGAATACTATTCTTGACCCAACTACCACGCACACGTACTTTGTGATGAACCCAATCAATGCCATATCTACCCATTAAGGGTGCAATAGTTGGTCATGGTCAAAGTTCACCACTCAATACATGTCGTGCTTATTGACCTCAAGTCAGAGGAATATCACATTGCTCCCACTAACCGAGACACCCATAGACACTTATGTGGAATAACACCAAACGATTTCTCGAATAGATATACCAATACCCTCCAAGGTATTTGTGCATCCATCATGAGATACTTAGTATCACCGCATTCTGCCCTTCACCTACACTTTCGCCTATTACTAATGTTTGTTGTTGATATCATTCAACTATTCTCTTTCTTTGTGAACCTGAAGGACAATCAGTACGATAGCAATTATTAGATCCCTGCTTTACCTCACAACCAACATGCCTGATATAACATTTGTTGTTGGGATATGTGCAAGATATCAATCCAATCCAAAGAAAAGTCACATGGAAGCTGCCAAGAGGACACTCTAATATCTCAAAGGGACAATGAATTTGGGATTGTGGTATCCTGCTAATGACAACTTAGAGCTTATAGGATATTCAGATGCAAACTATGGATGATGCATAATTGATAGGAAGTTAAGCACTAAAACTTATAAATTTTGGGAAGTAAGTGTTAGTGTTAGTGTCCTAGAGAGAATCTTTTGTAAGGACATAATACTCAATAATATTCAGTTTGATTTAATATTATTATCCATTTAATATTAATGTATGACAATACGCTTGTTTGAATATTATGTTTGATTATTTGCATTTATTCATGTAAGTGTTCCCATGAGCCAATGTTGTCATTTAGGATGTGAGACCTCAGATAACTTAGACATGGTTCTCAAATAGCCCCGATTAAGGATCATCAAGAATGAAATATTGATGATGCAATTGAGATTGATGTGCGATCTGCATCATACTCTTAGAGAGTGTAGTAAGATCTCTCTTACTACGAGATACTGGGTATCTCATGATGGATGCACAGATACTTTAGAGGGTATTGGTATACCCATCCGAGAAACCCTTTGATGAAATTCCACAATATGTTATGGGTGTCGGTTAACGGGAGCGATGTGATACTCATTTGACTTGAGGTCAATACCACGACATGTGTGGAGTGATGAACTTTGACCATGACCGAAGCTTGCACCCTTCCATGGGTAGATATGGATTGAATTGAGTTCATCACGAAATGCATGTGCGTGGTAATTGAGCCAAGAATCAGATTCATTCCTCAATCTGGATTTAGAGAGAGTACTCATCTTCTCATCATAATTGGATCTAAGTCATCGACCGATGCATGTCAGCTTGGACTTTGTGGTCAAGTGTGATGTACGTGATATATTAGTGATTAGAGATAATATGATTAAGTTATTTGAATAGACACTTCATCATGTTCAAGACTTAAATTGAGTATACGCGAATGAAGGGAAAATATCACAATAGGCTACATGTTACAAGTAGTTGCAGAATTCCTCGCAACGTATCTCGTATGTTGAGAATGTCTGATTTATTATGCAATTATATGTTCGTTGTTGGTGAACTGTTTAATTCTGCTGCGCATGTTTTACGTGTTTACATGCCTTTAAATTCCAACAGTGGTATTAGAGCTCCAGACTCTTGATTTAATTGTGTAATTGAAAAAGAGCTCCGGCTCTATAATTGAATGTATAATATTTATGTTTTCGTGGGAAAATTGATGCTCATATTCTATATTGATTTGCCCAAAGTTCCTTTTGATTTATTTTTCAATATGCTATTTTGATGAATAAAAGGCCGATTGAAATTGCAATTTTTTATTTGATAATAGTTCTAATAAAGTTTGACTAAATTGCTGCTTTTACATCAAACCCATATGTTTGAGGCACTCACTACCCGTCATCCTTTTCGATGTGAAACTATCCAAACTTTTGTTGGGCGAGGATGCCTGCAGAATCGTCCGAGGCGACGATCGAGAGGAGCAGTGATTCGTTTTGGGCAATGACGATCTGTGCTCTTTCGGGATGTCGCTTGGGATCGAACACGACCAAGAAAGCGACACCGTATTCGATGCGGCCGATTTCGGTGGTTGACCTGGAGCCACCATTGATTTCGGATGCCAGGCGTCGTGGGGGTTATGATGATACAGCGATGTTGATGCAGGGGCCTTGGTTGAGAGAAAAAAAGTTTTTTTGGTCCCATAATTTATGCACTATCTATTTTCCGTCCCATAAAAATTTAATGTTCAATTTTAGTCTCATAAATAAATGGATTGTCCAATTTTGGTCCCATTTTCACCGAAACTTTGGAAAAATGTCATTTTCGATCATATGCAAGTCACGTTCGGTAAAATTTAGTTGTTCTTACATTTATGGATTTTAAATTTTAGTTTTGATTAGAATTTATTGGATTATTTACACATGTGTAGTTTAATTGATTGAAAATCGTAAACAAATAAAAAGAAATAAATAGTCAGCGTTCACGTCATCGAGGGTATAGAGAACCCCCAAATTTTATCGACACGTGACTTACACGTCATCAAAATGGTGTTACTCGTGATTTTTCGGCAAAAATGGGACCAAAATTGGACAACCAATTTAGTTATGGGACTAAAATTGGACAAATAAATTTTTGGGACGAAAATTGAACAGTAGATAAGTTATGGGACCAAAAAACTTTTTTTCTCTTGGTTGGGAATTTGATTCTCACCAGGCCCCTCTAAGTAAATATTAATAATTGCAATCAAGCCCCTGAATAAATTTTTTTAATCAATTTAAGGTCATGTATGGCTGTATAATATTATAATAAATTATGAAATTTTGAAATTCACAAGGGCACGTGTAGTTGTAATAAATTCATGAATTTTTTTATAAAATAAGATTTTTGGGCAAATAATTTTGAAAAGATTTTTTGAAATGACCAAAAGTTTAGAACTTGTTGGTATTTCTAAATTAAGCACTATTTTACCTACGCATAAATAATTAATTTACACGTTTATTTGATATACGTGTTAATTTACGAATAAATGTTTTGCATGATTATTTGACTTAAATGCTAAATATTTATTGAATGCTTTATACGTGCAAATTTAAACTTTGTTATAAAGTATGAGAACTTGATTAGTTGCTCCCCACTTGTATAACTTTTGATATGAGTTGATATTTACATTATTAGTTATAATTTGTGTTATAGTTGTTTGGGTAGGCGGCGCCCAATATTTGTCGGACCGTAATAAATGATTGGGTAGACGTCGTCCAATATTTGTTAGTCTGTGTATGTCATGTTTGGGTAGGCGGCGCCCAATAATTTCTCAAATGTGACATAGTTAACATGTTGGATCTCGATTAAGCAATTATTACCCCACCTTTAAAACGTTTCCCCACTAAAATATAAATTTTCATTAAATTGAGACGATGTCTTCCATCAAAATTAAAAGTAAACCGGAAATTTTGTTCCAATGAGTATTTAAGACCCAAATCTTTTGCTCGGATCTACATCTAACAGGATTTTTATAGGGACACGAAGTGTTGCAGCTTAATGGTTGTAAATCAACTTCACATTGTTTCACCAGCCTAAGCAGGGAAACGAAAGTCAAGGGGCATCCGATTGAACTAGGTTCAATCAACTGGGAATTGCAGTTTTGCAATTTGTTTGTGTTGGGAGATGAATTTAATAAAGATTTTGATTGGATCCCAAAACCCCTGAGTATGACATGTTTCAGGACAATCTTGATAGTATAGGATCAGGTTTCAAATTGTTGTTGTGTTTCAGGATTATCTGCACCATGTATAGTCAGCATATATAGATCAGGTGAGAATAGGTCTGAAGATCTCAGATGTTTCCTGAATACTAAAACATACTGAAGACCCAAATTATACTGAAAGATCAGTAGAGCCTGAAAAAGGGAAGATCCTGAAGACTAGAAAGATCCTGAAAACCAGAAGATCCTGAAGACACTTTTGTACTGAACCAAATGACCCTGATCTAGCCAAGAGAGACAAGAAGTATGCCAGCAAAAAGACAGTGGTTGCTGAAGAAGAACACTCTGAGGAAGGATCTAACTCTTCAGAGGAGATGTTCTCAAATAGTGACAGTGATGATGTTTGTCTTGTTGGTATTGAGGAGGTAAAATCTTCTATCTCTGTTGCTGCTCCTACACAAGCACATGAGTTATCAAGTTCCTTTGTAACCAGTAATTTTGATTTGATGGGTTCTTTTGAAAATCTGATGAAGGACTATTCTATGTTACAAGAGCTGTTCATAGAAACTCAAGAGCAGAATGAAGTACTGACTGCTGAGAATCTAAAGTGGAAAAACTCTAAAGCTGCTGAGAAAGAGGCTGAACACATTCCTGAGGTTGAAAGGGATGAGGACGTGTTCACTGATGTCCTCAATACCAGTATTGGGGATGATCGCATTACCAGAGAAATCTTCACAGGTTCTCAAAAACCTGCTGAAGAGACCCAAATACCGATCCCACCCATTCACCCCACAGAGCCAAAAATTCCCACACCTTCTGAGGCTCATTCTAGCTCTGAAGAGAAGTCACCGGTTCCTGAACTCAGAAAAGGTGAGGCTGAGGAGAAAGAATGGAGGTTGAAAGCTGAACGCTTTGTCTTGGACAAATACCCAGAGCTTGCCAACTATCCTGATCTTCAGGATATGTTCATCAGACTGAAAACGACCATGCTGATAGTCAATCAGTCTTTCGCCATGATGCTGAGAATTGGGAACTTCAGAGGAGAAGATTTTTGGGCGGAAGAAGTGGCGGAATTAGATGCCTTTTAAGGATTGGGCAAGAAGAGGATGAGAATCAAACCTACTAAGTTTGAAGCACTGATCTGGAAGAAACTTGCTGAGAAAAAGGATGTGGATCAGTCCGAGAAAACTGATGAGGGCCAGGACAAGGAAGATCCCTCTCAGGACAGAACTGATAAGGACCCTGCTGAGGGTAGTCAGAAACATGCTGAGGCTGGAGCATCCGCTCAGGGGGAACAAGTTAAGGATTTTCCTGAACTTCAGATGATTACAATGGGAGAAACCCCTCAAGAGCCTACTTCACCTACATCTGTCGAGATTGGGCTTCAGGCTGAAGCTGAAGAAGAGATCCCTATTCCTCCACAACCAACTGTTGATTTCACACCCATTGTGGATAAATTAGCCAAGTTCGAGCCAATGATTGATCAAATGGCGAAGCTTGAACCTCTAGTTGGAGAAGTGTCTAAAATTGCTGAGACACAAATTTCTCAGGGTGAATCCATCGAAACACTTAGCACATCTATGGTAACACCAGCTCAGGTAAATTTACTATCCACTTATATTGATAGCAAATTTACTTCATTCAATACAAAGTTAGATAATATGGCTAAGGAGATGAAGGAAGAGATGGAAAGACAGTTTGATTTGAGATCAAAAGTGCTTGAGGATTTTCTGAAATCCAAGACTGATGAAATGATCAAATCAGCTGTTGAGGAGATGAACAATTCATTGATGGGGAAAATGAAGGCAACTTATGGTGGTCTTGCTGAAGACACTAGTACTGGTTTGAATGTGCTGAGAAGGATTCAGGATGAGCACTTTCATGTGGCGGCAGAAGTGAGATCGATTGGAAGAGAACAACTTCACATGGACAGAACTCTTTCCGAGCTGATTGCCAACTATGATGCTAAAAAGGGGGAAAGTTATGACAAGCGTGCTGCCTTGCCACCTCTGGAAAAATAAGTTGAACAGTTTCCTACTGAGATTCACCGAGGAAACAAGAAAGAACCTGAAGTGCTGATACATCCTAAAGAAGCTATGGAAGTTCATGAGCAAAGAACGAAGAGGCAGAGGGAGCAAGAAACCAGTAAGCAAGGAGAGGCTTATGGAATCTTGAATCCTCAGAAGAAGCCTGTTGCATTTATTGAGAAACCTCTGAAAACTAAGTAGTTGGCTAAGCCTGTCAGTAGAAAGCCCACTCAGAGGAAGTTAGCTCAGGACTTTGAAGAAGATGTTGAGGAAGACATTCAGGAAGTTCTGAGAAAGATGAAGAGTCTGAAATGGATGATCTTTTCAAAGAAGGATTTGGTGAATATGATGTATCCACCAAGAGACTGAATTGGGACTGGCACAACTCAGTAAAAGCACTTGAAGCTGAGAGGAAGAGGAAGGCTGCTACCTCTGTGTTAGGTTCATAAATGACCAGAAAGGAGAGGGAGGAAGCTAAGAGAAAGCTGGGAGGCTTTCAGAGCATGGTTCGCAGGAGAAGAGGCACCAAGCAAAGGAAGAGGATATGGCCTCATGTAGATAAATGGATGCCTATTGAGCTGAATGACAGATGGGAGTCGGCCAAGAGAGAGTTTGTGTTCAATTATGATGTACTACAGACGTGGTCTCAGCCCAACACTGATAGGGATAAAGCATTCATTGCCTACATACTGCAAAACTTCACTGATATATGCCAGAAATGGTTTGATTTGTTTGATACTCTGGGTTATCAGCTGAAGGCTCCTGGTCAAACCAAGTATTCTCCACCAAAATTAAAAAATGGGATGATCAACTATGATTTCATCCATGCAGATTTTGTGGATCAGGCTGAATATCTTGAGCTGACAGGGAGTGATGCTCAGACCATCCAGAAGAGAGAAGAACTGAAGAAAAGGTACTATGGGATGTTCAACTTGAAGCCACCAACTGATGAGATTGAATCAGAAGAAGAGTGATTACCTTATTCCTTTTGTTTCAGTAGATTACATAAGAAAACCATTGTAACATATACTCTTTGGTTTTTGAGACTAATGAAACAATCTACTGATTTTCTGTTTGATCAAAAGATAATTTCTCATTATCTTACTGATTACTTGATGATTGCCTTTTATTTGTTTTAATTACTTTATGAATTGAAACCTGAATAGATGATAGGTTTACTGCTGTTTGCAAGCTTGTAACAAGATGATTTTGGCATCATCAAAAAGGGGGAAATTGTTGGGAGATGAATTTAATAAAGATTTTGATTAGATCCCAAAACCCCTGAGTATGACATGTTTCAGGACAATCTTGATAGTATAGGATCAGGTTTCAAACTGTTGTTGTGTTTCAAGATTATATGCACCATGTATAGTCAGCAGATGTAGATCAGATGAGAATAGGTCTGAAGATCTCAGATGTTTCCTGAATACTAAAACATACTGAAGACCCAAATTATACTGAAAGATCAGTAGAGCCTGAAGAAGGGAAGATCCTGAAGACTAGAAAGATCCTGAAAATCAGAAGATCCGGATGACACTTTTGTACTGAACCAAATGACCCTGATCAAGTCACTTCAAGAAAAATAGTGTTTGTTCATTCTTAGTACAAACAAAGAGAATGTTATACGTTCGTGAACACTAAGGAAAATATCAGATCAGTGTGGTTGACTAAAAGAGCCATTTTTGTTGTCTCTATTCAAAGGAGGATTTCAACCAATGAGGAGGCGACAACATCGTACTTTACTGACACTAAAAGCAACATTTCCCTGAAGAATGTCAGCATTGATATTTATCTTGTTCACAGAAATTGATGATTGGCTGCTTGTCTGGATATTTCCCAAAACATGCAAGGGTGCGTTCAAACCCTAATATAACCGTTCATCAATTACTCAAAGAAGAAACCCTAGATGCTATCTCTCCAACGAATAGTTTTCAAAGGTAGACTTCTGGAGAGTTGCCTATAAATACCAGAGGCCTTGGACATTTCAAGGTTACGGGAAATCAAAGCAACTCCAGAGCTCATTCGTATTCAAGCAATCTTGTGAAGCACTCAAAACCCTAAGAATTTCCCAAGTGTTTCATCTTTGAAAAGAGCTCATTCACTAAGCCTAGACTTAAGATATCCAAAGCTTAGTTCGAGATATCCTAGCCTTTTACCTGTGTTTGATTGTAAAAGGATATCTCACCTTAGTTGGAAACCAACCAAAACCCAAACCCTTTGATTAGGTAAGTTTGTGTGTGTAGCTGTTGGAAGTGAGAGTTGTAAAGAGTAAGTAAGCTGCTGTGTTCAGTATGAAAAACTCTAGAGAAGAAGTTAGTAAGATGATTGTTCAGTCTGAACGCTTGTGTGTGTGTTGAGTTAGTAATCTGCAGTAGTTCAGCCTGAAAACTCTTGGTATAAAGTTAGTAAGCTGCTGAGTTCAGTCTGAAAGCTTAAAGTAGTAGAAGTAGTGAGTTAAGGAATTTCTCTGAGGATCAGAGAGAGTGGACGTAGGAGCTTTAGCCTCCGAACCACTATAACCTGCTGTGTTGTTTGCTTTCTGTTCTGCATTATTACCTGTTGCATATTTTCACTAAAAGCATTCTGAAAGTTTTCTGACATTCAGTTGGAAACAATCCACTGAAGATTGCATTAACTTAATCACAGCCTTAACCAATATTTTATTAAAGAAATATTTTCAGCAAACTAAAACGAGTATAAATTTAGGGCCTACACATTCCGCACTCTAGATAAGCTATTATAGATAGTTGTCAAACTGATAAACTCTCCTGAGTAGTCAGTAAGATTATTATCTACTCCAAGCTTATTTGGACTCTGTTGTAGAAACCCAGTCTTTGAAAGCCGCTCAGTGTTATTGTCTCAGTAGACTTTGACTCAGGGCATTTTGTGCTTCTCAGGACTGAAACTCAGGACAACCTGACTCTCTGATTATAGTGTGTTTTAAAAGTTGAAAAATCACTATACACGTGTATTCCCCCCCATACATGTGTGGAACTCGTTTAGCCCGGGACCAACAGTTTGGAACCTACCAATTCTATTATTGCAGTAATCAACCCAAGCAGATATTGTAATAATAGGAATGTGGATCCTAGTCCAATATGATTTATATTAGATATAAATTCGTATTTTTCCGATGAGGTCGTTGAATATGTGAAAATAATGAAGACAAAATAAATATAAAAGAAAGGCCATGTTTATTTTGATTACTGAATATTGATTATAGGAATTATGTGTTTAATTCCCGTTTTATTTTATTTCTCTTAGTTAGTTGAAATTTACAACTGTTATTGAGATGTGCTTTGGAAACAAGCAAATTGGCTAGGCCAAATTTTCTGGACTGACACCGAAACATGTGTTTTGTGCTAAGGAAAGAAAAGATTGAGCATGTGTTGGACACACCAATCCCGGTTACCCCTGCAGCTGGTTCCCTGAGATAGCCACGTTTGACGTAGCAGTTCAGAAGAAGCATCAAGAGGATGCTTCCCAGGCTCAGTGTGTGATGTTGCTCGTCATGAGTCCCGAATTGCATAGGCAACATGAGAAAATGGATCCCTTCGAGATGCTCAAGCACCTGAAGAATCTCTTTGATTCAGAATCTCGTTCTGAGATTTATGAAGTGATGAGAGATCTGTTCAGATACCGATTAGCTAAAGGAGAGAATATTTCACCTCATGTGCTAAAGATGATAGACCTAATTGAGAAACTTGGTAATTTAGGCATTGAGCTAAAAGACCAACGTTTCCATTTATGCAGTCCTCCAGTCGCTCCCGAATTCATTCTAGCTTCATCGTGAACTATAATATAAATAAGACGGATGCGACCATGCCTGAACTTCACAACGTGCTCAAACATTTTGAGTTCACTATCATTAAGATGGTGTTCAAAAGAAGGATTAGGTAGACAAGGATGTGTGCCTCTACTGTAAGCAGAAGAGGGCACTGGAAGAAGGACAATAAGGTTCTGGTTGCTGAAAGGAAGGCACTAGGTGCTTCTGGCACTAGAACATATTTTTCTTATTGAGATAGACATGTTCACTAATAGTGTTAACTGCTGGGTATTAGATACCAGATGCAGCTCACACATTTGTACAAATGTGAAGGGGTCTCATGTGTCTTAGAGCAGTTAGACCGGGTAAAGTCACCCTACATCTTGGAAAATGTAACAATGGTTGCTACGGGACGTGTAGGTATATATATATATATATATATATATATTAGACTTACCCACTGGTTTTAGATTAACTCTAAATAATTTTATTTCGTTCATTCTATTACTCGAAATATTATTTCCATTCCTATGTTAGACATTGAGGGTTTTTCCTTCCATTTTAGTGATAATAATTGTTATTTCACGTTAAATGGTGTGGTTTATGGAATGCCCCTTTGGTGAATTATTTATATTTGTTGAATTGTGGACATGATATTTTTAATGTGCAAAATAAAAGACTCAAACTTAGTAATCAGGAAAACCCAACTTACTTGCGGCATTGTAGACTTGATCATGCAAACAAGAATATGATTGCAAGGTTAAGGAAGTTGGACTACTTAACCCCATTTGATATTGAGTCTTATGGTAATTGTGAATCTTGTCTCAAGGGCAATATGATCAACAAACCCTTTTATTGGAAAGGGGTGCGTGCAAAAAAGTTCTAGAGTTGATTCACAGCGATGTATGTGGACCATTACCCATTCTAGCAAGGGGTCACTTTGGTTACTTCATCACTTTTACTGACGATTTCTCAAGATACAGATATGTGTATCTTATGAGACACAAATCTGAATCTTTTGAGAAATTCAAGGAGTACAAAGCTGAAGTAGAGAAATATTTTGGTAAGAGTATTAAGACTTTTCGATCAGATCGAGGAGGTGAATACCTTAGCCATGAATTCAGTGATTATCTGAAGTTGCATGGAATCCAATCCCAATGGTCTCCTCCCTGAACACCCCAAATGAATGGAGTTTCCGAAAGGAAAAATCTAACCTTGTTAGACATAGTAAGGTCCATGATGAAATTTTCCTCTCTTCCAATATTCTTTTGGGGATATGCGCTCCAAACCTTAATCTACATTCTAAATATGATTCCATCCAAATCGGTTGAGCATACGCCATACAAGCTATGGCAAGGCAAGAAGCCAACTTTATCACATGTAAAGACGTGGGGTTGCCCCACGTTTGTGAAGAAAATGTTCACTGATAAGTTGGAATCGAAAAGTGAAAAGGGTTATTTTTTGGGATATCCTAAGGAAACAAGAGGATATTATTTCTATCTACCTGAAAAACAAACAATGATTGTTTCTAGGCAGACCAACTTTCTTGAAGACGATTACGTCTTTAAGGAACAAGGCCGTAAGACGATAGAACTTGAAGAAATTCAAGAACCACAAATTAACAAAGAGACTGATATCTTGTCAAAGAAACATGACAAGGAATCAGTGGGAGCATTCAACAACTTTCACGGTGGGAGTCTTTCACTAAGTGATCGTCTTTCAGCCAGTGGGAGAGTAATTGGAGTTGGATTGCCCGAACCTCCAAGTGGGCTGAATGAGATAAACATAGTTCAAACTCCTGCCCATGAGGCATCTGAAAGTATAGCTCTTGAGGAATCTCCGGACATTGATGAAATCGATGCACCATAAAATTTTCACGTTCAGGCCCGAACCTCCAAGTGGGCTGAATGAGATAAACATAGTTCAAACTCCTGCCCATGAGGTATCTGAAAGTATAGCTCTTGAGGACTCTCCGGACATTGATGAAATCGATGCACCATAAAATTTTCATGTTCAGAATGTACAACCTGCACAACCACAACTCCGTAAGTCAATTAGGAATCGTAATCCACCCATTAGGTACGATTACCTATTGGAGGAACTCGATAATGTGGACATACCGGATAAGGGTGATCCTAATACTTACTCTGAAGCAATATTAGATATTGATCCAGGGAAGTATTGATTCAGGGAAGTGGCATGAAGCTATAAAATCCGAGATGGACTCGATGTACACCAATCAAGTCTAGGACTTGGTTGAGTTGCCTAAAGAGGTTAGACCCATAGATTGCAAATGTGTCTTCAAGCAAAAGACTGATGCAAATGGCAAAGTACAAACCTACAGAGCTAGGTTGGTGACGAAGGGTCATAGTCAACGCGAAGGCATTGACTATGATGAGACCTTCTCACCAGTTGCAAAGATCAAGTCCATTCGAATTTTACTTGCGATAATAGCACACTAGGATTATGAGGTTATGTAGATGGATGTCAAAATAACTTTCCTCAATGGGAACATTGATAAGGAAGTGTTTATGACTCAACCGGAAGGTTTTATATCTAAGTCAAATTTTGATTAGTATGCAACTAAAGAGATCCATCTATGGATTGAAGCAAGCTTCTAGGAGTTGAAATATTCGATATAGATGAAGCAAGTAAGTTTTTATCATAAACGCAGCGGGAAGAATATTATTTTCATAATCGTGTATGTTGATGACATACTCATTATGGGAAACAATATCTCGTTAATTCAGTCCTTTAAAGATTGGTTGTCAAAGACCTTCATGATGAAGGGTCTTGGTGAAGTCTGCTGCATCCTAGGGATCAAGATCCATATGGATAGATTCAAGAGGATGTTGGGGCTGTCACAGTCCACCTATGTAGATAAGGTGTTGAAGCATTTTGCGATGGAGAACTCTAAAAGAGGGTTTCTACTGGCAATTCATGGGATAAAGCAGTCAAAGAAGGATTGTCCTTCTAGTGAAGCTGATATCAAGCACATGAAGAATGTCCCATATGCATTTGCTATTGGGTCAATCATGTATGCCATGACTTGCACAAGGCCTGATGTGGCCTACACTGTCAGCATCACTGTTAGATACCAACAGAATTTATATGAGTCTCACTGGATTGCTGTCAAGACCATTCTGAAGTATCTTAGACGAACTAAAGAATATTTCCTTGTCTACGGTGGACAGTCAGAACTAGTAGTAACATGTTACGCTGGCGTAAGTTTCCAATCCGACTGTGATGATTACAAATCATAGTTAGGTTACGTCTTCACTCTCAATGGTGGGGTGGTCAGTTGGAATGGTTCCAAGCAAGAGTCGATCGCAGATTCAACAACCGAAGCTGAGTACATTGTTGTATCAGAAGCCTCAAGGAGGCTGTCTGGATTTATAGTTCTTGAGAGAATTAGGGGTAGTTCCGAGTGTCAGTTGTCTAATAAAGTTGTTTTGAGACAACGCTGGTGCGATTGCACAAGCAAAAGAATCGAGATCAACAAACATAAATGGGTATAGACTCAGGCTTATCATTTGATCCGAGAGATCATAACGATATGAGAAGTAGAATTAGAACGTGTTCCCACGAAAGATAATTTGGCTGATCCTTTCGCTAAAACATTAAGTGTTCATGTATACACTAGACATTTGATAGTCTTGGGGTTAGGCATGTAGGTGATTGACTCTAGTTCAAGTGGGAGATTGTTACTGTTAGTGTCTTAGAGATAATCTTTTGTAAGGACATAATACTCGATAATATTCAGTTTGATTAATATTATTATCCATTTAATATTAATATATGGCAATACGCTTGTTTGAATATTATGTTTGATTGTTTGCATTTATATGTAAGTGTTCCTATGAACCCATATTGTCATTGAGGATGTGAGACCTAAGATGACTTAGACATGGTTCTTAAATAGCCCGATCAAGGATCATCAAGAATGGGATATTGATGATGCAATTAAGATTGGTGTGCGATCTGCATCATACTCTTACTAGTGTGGTAAGATCTCACTTACTACGAGATACTGGGTATCTCATCATGGATGCACAGATACCTTAGAGGGTATTGGTATACCCATCCGAGAAACCGTTTGATATAATTATACAATATTTATCTACGGGTGTCTCGGTTAGTGAGAGCATTGTGATACTCCTTTGACTTGAGGTCAATACGCACGACATGTGTGGAGTGATGAGCTTTGACCATGACCGACGATTGCACCCTTCCATGGGTAGATATGGCTTGTATTGAGTTCATCACGAAATGCATGTTCATTTCTCAATGTGGATTTAGAGAGAGTACTCATCTTCTCATCATAATTGGATCTAAGTCATCGGCCGATGCACGTCAGCTTGGACTTTGTGGCCAAGTGTGACATACCTGATGAATTAGTGATTAGAGATAATATGATTAAGTTATTTGAATATACACTTCATCATGTTTAAGACTTAATCGAGTATTCACAAATGAAGGGAAGATACCACAATAGCCTACATGTTACAGGTAGTTGCAGAATTCCTCGCAACGTACCTTGTATATTGAGAATGTCTGATTTATTGTCTAAGGTTCAATTAAGACCGTTAGTTTGACTAATCGCTCGGTATACGAGGGCCTATAGGTCACACAACAAGTAATATTTGTTTACCGATTATAGTTGGTTGATTAAATATTATATTAGATATTAATATTTAATTTTTATTATTATTTAATTAAATTGGATTTAATTAAATAGGATTCCCAATAATAATATATGAAATATTATTGTAGGATTCGATATACAGGGAAATCAAATCTATAGGATTTGATATTTATGGAAATCAAATATATGGGATTTGATTTGCAATATATTTGATTTCCAAGATTAGAGATTTTATTTCCTAATAAAGATAGCTTAAGATTTAAGTCGGGCTTCCCCTATATATATGTGTCCTTGGGAATTCATTATTAATACAAGAAATTTATTTTTCCATAAAATCTCTAGTTAGAATTTTTCTAGCAAATTCATCTCGGGATTCAACGCTGGCAAATCGATGCGAGTTGGTAAACGATTGTTACGTGGATACCATAGTAGAGGAATCCATGTACAAAGCACTGTAAGAATTCTATTTATGTTTATCTGTATTTTAATTATGCAATTATATGTTCGTTGTTGGTGAACTATTTAATTCCGGTGCGCATGTTTTACGTGTTTACTTGCCTTTAAATTATAAGCTGATATCTTGAATTTTAAGAAACAAAGTTCAGTAGCAGCCAGTACTACTTAAGCAGAGTACATGTTAGCTGAAATTTGTCGTGCTCATATGTTTTGGCTAAGACAACAATTGAGAGATTATAAAGTTATGTCAATGAAGTTCCAATATTCTATGACAACAACAATGTAATTGCTATATCTCAGAATCATGTATTGTACACTAGATGCAAACATGTTGGTATCAGACATCACTGCATCAGAGATTATGTGGAAAAGAAGGATATTAGAATGAAAAGATTCATATTGATAAGCAACTGACATATATCTTAACCAAACCACTGTCAGAAGTAAGGTTCCAAAAACTTTTAGTGGAATTGGGATTGTTGGATACCGGAGAACAAGTTTTGGGACAGAGAAAAGTCAATCCAACTGAGTTGAAGACGATTAGAAGATGTATTCATAAAGTAGAAAACATCAACCTACTTGCCCAGTGAATCTTCATAAGACAAGAACTTTAGATCTCAGGACATCTGACCTTAAAAATTCATTAGGTTGATTGATCAAACATTTCAAGTTGATTTTAAACCAAGTTGCCTGAAGAATTGGAACACATGCTCTTATACTTAGCATTTATTTCCTTCGATTTTTTTTAGCCAGATGATTTCTATTAAATGCTCAAGGACTTGGGTTATTTATGAAGAGCAAAAAGTTTTCAAATACTTTTGCACACATTTCGAAGTTACTTTTGATAACTTTTCATTAAATGCAAACACTAATGATATCTCTGGGTACCTAAAAATTTATGTTCGTGATAATGTCACAACTGCCTCTTCTGGAAGAGCAAAACTAAGCCTTTGTTTTTACAATAAATTCTTTTTAACTCTTAGATCTTACCCAGGTTTCAATCCAAACCTCTCAATCTCCTTAAAGTTGTCCAAATCCTCACCCTTGATTCCTTCGATGATAGGGATATATAAACCAAACACTCATTCATCTTCCTCATTATACACAAGTGAATTTCTCAGAAATCTCTAACTATCTCAACCAAAAAAGTCACATCTCTCAAATATTCACTCAAATAGCGAAACATCTCGTCAATGTCTATCTTGATGAATTAAGTGTTCCTGCAATAATTCACTATGAGTCAGTTATTGCGCTCAATGGAAATAATAATATAAATTTTGAAGAAGAAGCTTTACATTTGTTAAAGCGTACAAAGATACAAAAGATGGTGCAAGCTCGTCCTGAGAACTTCATAAATCACGAAGTTGTATAATTTATTGTGTATATGCAAAGGGATGAAGATGACACGATTTTCTCGCAAGTTCATGCCAAAACTTACTCAAATTCTGTCAAGGAGATTCCATTTCAACTGGATTTTGTATTCACACTAGAAAGCTTTGATGATCTGTTCGAGCTTTGTTCCTAAGGAGAAAATCCAGCAGAGTTTGCTGATGGAGATGAATAGAGGTACTTGAACCCATTCTTAATTGAGCTAGAGGAGTATTATTTTGTGATGAACAAGAAGATGCTTCAACCAAAAGTTTGTTGTTTTGATGGACATTGAATCCAAGAATATGCTCTGCTTCACTGGGAGTATGGAAAAAATCAACAAGCCAATGATCAGACCGATGGCTACCATTGTGGAATAAAAAACCACTAGATTTTCTTTAGGTAGAAGGAGAATCTCAAGAAACTCAAAGGAAGGTTGATTAATACAGGTAAACTGTCTTGTGCTTCAAAACTACTTATATGCTTGATAGTATTGTTGGATATCATTTCTAGAACAGCCCCACAAAGTTTCCAACCACTAAAGTGTTGTTCTGAGTGGTTTCAAAGAAGACCGTGGAAAGAAAGTTGATAAAGGGGCAAACTCAGTTAGTAGACCTAGAAGAAGAGGAAGAAAATGTCCAGGAAGAAGTTAAATCTCTTGCTCTAGTTACCAGGAAAAGAGCCAGAAGGGAGAGTGAGAAGATGAAGAGAGTGAGGGAGGTGATACAGGAGAAATAGAGATAGGAGACTCTTAGAAAGGATATACAGGAGCCTAACCAGGAGTCGAGGAAAAACAAAAAGCAAGGTCTTAAATCTATGGAGATGTTTGTGGAAGCTTCATTGGGAGAAGGCCATGAGAAAACTATGTGGGAAATGATTACTAAGGAGGACAAGGAGACTGATCAGATTGTCAGGTCAATCATCCAAGGCTCTCAAAAGCCTGAAGATGAAGTCCAAACTAAATTCCAACTCATACGCTCACCGGAACCAAAATCTACCCAATAAATATCCAAATTTCCTGAATCCAAATCACTTGAGCCCATATCACCTGAACCCAAACACTGTGAAGCCAAAATTCGTGAACTTGAATCATCAAATGAAGAAGATGAGGGCACTGCTTTGGAGAGATAATGCAGCTCACAAAGTGTCCATGCATTATCTTGAGTTGTTGCCATATCTAGATCTTCAACTGATGTTTGTCAGACTGAAGATCATTGTGCTGATAAGGACACAACTTCTTTATAAGATCTTACTTTCCTACAATCCAAGAGGGCAAAATTAGTTGATGGAGATCCATCAATGCAAAAATTATACAAACAAGAGGGATCAATTAATCATGCAAGATGGAGGATTATAGACTTCAATTTTCGTCCATGCACCAAAGGCCTACAAGAATGACTCTTCATTTTAGTCAAAATGTATTAATTAAGTGTTTAATTAGTTCTAGATACATTGTCTACATTCATGAAGTCAATCCTAGTCTTTAAGAGGCCTAAATGTGTTCACATGAGTGAATTAAAGTCTCTTAAGATGTATTCATGCATGTAGACCCTTCAAGAGTTCTTGTAGCCTCTAAATAGGTCATGTACCCCTTTAGAAAAAATACACCTCTTTTAGTACGAAAATTCCATTATTGGATTTGTTAACTCTCTTGTCAGATTGTTTTATTTGAGAACTTATCAAGTTTCTTGAGCAAGATCTTGTGGCACTCAACTATACTGAGGTTCTTGGCTCTTCTATAGCCAACGGATCGAGGTTTTTTCTAGCTCTATGTAAGATAAAACTAAATTTACTATTTGGGTAGACCTACTGCTTATTCTATACATTGGATTCTTAGATCAATATTGGTAAGTAGTAAATTATGCATGATTTTAATAGATTAAAGTGCAATTTATTTGACTCGTTTGTATTAAGATGACACAATTAATTACTTATGTGAGTTTTGATGGTATTATTCCGCACTTGATCGATTCTTTTATTTCTGGGTGTATTTAGGTGTTTCTTGTGGAGTATTATTTTGAAGTAAGAAGTCTCAGCAGGAGTGAAGAGTTGTTGGGCCAGATTCGTATTGAAAGAAGCCGGATTGTAGAAGATTTGAGAAAGAAAGATGATTTACGCGTATTGTTGAGCAGTGGTTTTGGTGGATGATTGTTATTCTAGAAGATTAAAGATGGAAACTGAAGATTGCACATAACTTCGTTGATTTTAGAAGATTTAGCCGAGAAGTTTGTTTTAGGGAAGATTTAGTTCATGCACGTGGGGAGACTTATTCTATTGATATGGAAAGATATAAACAAGATTCATGCAAATTGTTGTGACCTAGATTTTGCGTCTAGGACAACGTGATATTATTGAATGAGATCAATTAAGTAACAAAGAACACATATGAAATATACGCAGATTTGGTTACCCACTTCGCCTTTTGAAGAAGACTACGTCTGGGGGCGCCCAAGCCAAGAGTATTTTATTATATTTTCTGCCTAAGAGTACTAAGATTTCGTGTGTTTACAATGAGTGACACAAGTTGTATTTATAGAGCAGAAATTAGGGTACACTCCTCCGTGGGCTTCCTTCAATGGGCTTGCCAAGCACCCAGCCGCCAGAGCTAGGGTTTTATCGGTTAATCCCATGGTTTCCGTGTCTGGATACACTTGCCTTGCTTACCCCGCGATATCTACGCTTTCAGTTATCCGTATCTTTGCTATAAATAGCCGTCTGAGGTCGCTTCCGACTTGTGGTCTTTCCCAAGGTCGAATGCGACCTTCTTGTCCCTTATAGGTCGCTTTGCGACCTCCTTCAGCCTCTAGGTCGCTGTGAGACCTTCTTTATCTTTGAGGAAGTCGCTCCGCAGCCTCCCGATTCCTACCGAAGTCACTCTACCCGATCTCCTCACCAAGTAGGATTATTCCATGGTACAACAATTGTCCCTCAAGTCGAGGTTGCGTGCTTGCATTGGGACATAGGCTTGATCTGTAGCTTGATCGACTTGGGGAGATTCGACCTCGGGAAGCACTCCCGAGGCGCCTGGTTAATCGTGGGAAAGTGGACCGTTACGCCGATTTGTGAGAGATTCGATGGATTTGCCATGATTATGTTGCAGGCAGATGAGGTCATGCGCCGCAGGCCTCTCCAATCGGTGAGCATGTAGGTTAAGCGCGACCTGCGCGACTTTGTTTCTTTGAGAGGGGTCCGACTTATGTCTTTATTGCATTTTGACCCCCATTTACTTCTATAAAAAGAACTAGGGCTACACGCCCGTTGCTATTTCTCCTTCTGCGCGCAGCTCCAGCTTTCTTTTGAACCTAAGCTTCTACCTTTCCGGCGAGACTCCGACGAGGTTCATTCAGGTAATCCCCCCCTTTTCCACTCTTCTTCTATGGCTTCCGGTTCTTCTACACCCGTCGCGCCTTGTCCTCCGGCCTCTTCCTCCTCGGAAGAGGACAATGTGGTAATAGCCCAACTTTGGCAACACCGCGGCTCCCATTCCGCCGTAGGCCGTGAGGGTGGGTCCTCGTCCGCGAGAATCAGGCGTGTTATCCGTGACACCGAGGGCATGGACGAGCGGTTTCTTCAGGAATTGGAGGAATCATCCATCTCCCTCCGTTAGACATTGGCACATTTTGCCCGGCCGCATCTGAGCGGGAACAACCCGCCGGTACCTCAGCCCCGGCCCGGAACTATGGGGCATACGAGCGGGCTTTTGACTACCACACCTATTCAGCTGAGGCCCCCTATAAGAGACCTGAGCGCGCTTATAGGAAGTCGGTTCGGTCTGACTATATGGCCTCCGACCTGCCCCGGTACAAGTCGACTCTGTCTGATCGGCACGTGCGCTCCCTCCACCAGTTGTACAAAGTGCCCCGCGACGTGCATTTTTATGGGGCAACCTCCGAAGAGAGTGCCGATCAGCCACCTCCAGGAATGATAGCGATCAACGAGCACATGATGGAGGCAGGGATTCACTTTCCTCTTCACCCGGCAATCTCCC
Source organism: Stenogyne calaminthoides (assembly GCA_037126765.1). Taxonomy (NCBI): domain Eukaryota; kingdom Viridiplantae; phylum Streptophyta; class Magnoliopsida; order Lamiales; family Lamiaceae; genus Stenogyne; species Stenogyne calaminthoides. The sequence goes on along the minus strand of JBBCBC010000029.1, from coordinate 8,501,817 downwards.
ACTTTCTGGCTGCTTGGAATCAGAGCCTTACCCAGATTACTCCGAACGACTGGAGCTACATATTCTCGACGATGACCCTTCTGGGTTTAGCTGGGCTACACCGGATGCCAACCCCTGGTGAGGTCTCTTATGTGATGTCGCCAATCTTTCAAGCCGGCGGCTACAATGTCGTGCGACTTCGCAAGGGTCGGGAGCTCGTGAGTGGGATTCTGAACAAAGTCACAGACTGGCATCGGAAGTGGTGGTTCGTCGGGGGCGCCTGGGAGTCAATGGACCCTTCGAGTACATTGCCCATTCGGGTTCCCACGGACTATGCGCGCCGAGTCGAACATGGTAAAACTTTAGCTTCATACTTCTGAGGTCATACTGATCCAATTCTCCTTTTCTTTTGCAATGTTCGCGCCCTCGACCTCCGACCTGTTTTGGTATTTTCAAGAGGCATTCAGGACCGTCCGTGACACTGCCCCGAGTCTCCGCGACGTCAACGCCCTCAACTTTGAGCTCGATCGGTTAAAGTCCGGGCTTTACACTTATCCCCGCCACCTGAACATCCCTTGTGAGTACTTGCTCTTCGCCTTCGATTCTTTCACATTTTTTGTTTTGGTTTTCGTCTGACACCTTTGGCGTGCAGATCCCGACATTCTCGTCTACCGCCATCAGCCCTCCGCAGCGATTATGGCCTCAAGGAAGAAATCGGTGTTGTGCCAGATGAAGCATGTCGCGGCCACCGACGTCCCTCCTCCGAGAAACTTTATCTCCATCCGGCCCCTCCTTCTTGTGGACCCCTCTTCTATCAATATAAATGAAAGAGGAAGGTGTTGAGCCCCTTTGTTGTCCTGTTGTCCATGATCCATATTCGCTTTTTATTAAGGACTTCATTTTTTTGAGTGGCGGCCCTCCTCCTCTTTTGGACCGATCCTCCATTCCTCGAGGAGGTTACCTCCCGGAAGGATGACTCTGGTTTTGAGATAAAGGATCATTATTATTGATGTCGACGAAATAAGTTCTCGAATGTAATTTCTGAGTCTTCCTTCATACATTTTATTTTTCATTATGCGACCACCGATTTCTTTTGCGGCCGAATCATCTTACTCCACTTCTTGAGCAGTTCGCCCTAAGGCCTTCTTATGAGGTTATAGCCACATTGTCCCTCTTATTTGGGGTCCCCGAGGCGGAAAGGTTTACGGTTAGGGACTCATCGTTTATCTCCGGAGGGGGGAACATTTAATCTAACCCGGATGGACGGCAAATGTGTTGACTACGTTAACCCGCCCACCTCCCTCCTTGTCATTTTTGGAGACGTGTGTTTATTGATCTTGTTCACGGCCTCGGCTCCCTTTGCCCTGATATGTCGGGAGAGAAAAGCTTCAGTGATTTTACAATTTCTTGAAGAAGACCAAAGGTTCATTTCGAGGCCGAGATGGAGGAGCTCAATAAGTTGGTTGGGGGGTTACGATCTGTATAGTGGCAAATGCTTCGGTTAATGTAAGATTTGTGATAATTTCTGGCGCTCCCGGGCGTTTTGAGGGTCCTTTCAAACTGGCATTTCTTGGGAGCATCGGGATTTGTTCGGTTTGGAGTTATTAGGTCCGACCTTTTTTCACCTTAGATTTGACCTTGGTGGCAATTTGTTGGATTGCTCTTACCGGAAGGGGCATAGATTTGACACTTTGATGTGGTTTCAACCCTTTAGTGTGTCGACTTATAAGGTGTGTTCATACAGGATGCTTGTGGTCATTGTGGGCGTTTTTCTCCCGCATTGGAGTTCCTCCAACTCCTTTCGTAGCCCACCTTTTACATAATCTCTTTGAAACCCTTTGCCTCTTTTTTGAATAAAGGATCATTGTGTATTATTGAGGGGCCGAGGGACCACAAGAATGTAATTTTCGATTTTCAAATATTTCCTGAAGCGTTCCAGGGGTTTAGAGGGCAAAGGTGACCCTTGACATCTTTCGTATTCCGGTGATCCTTAGAAATCTTGAATGGGCCCTCGTTCGAATTTTAGGGCTTGAGCCAAACTTGAGGTATTCTCCTTCTCTAAAGTTGTCCGCCTCAGAGGTGAACTTCGACTTAAGGAGGACATTTCTAGGAGCTTAATGCCAACTTTGGTCTTGTGGGCGCCCCGGTTTGTATGTGATGGCTGGGAAGGTGAGTTCCGGATGAAATCATGTAAAAAGGCGGGGCTTTGATTGCGGCTTTGGATCCATCCAAATTGACCATTTGAGGCATCTGTTTCAAATGATTTCATCGGTTCGTGTGGAGGTAAGTGGATGATTGATGAATTTGAAGTATGGCATTAGTTTCCTTTCTTGAATCCGACGATTAGACCTCATTCGAATTTCCTTTCAATCCATTAAATTGCGATATGATTTTTGTTGCCGATATTGCCTCGGGGATTAGTTTCTACGATCTATATTTACCCGATTTCGGATCCGAAGTTCAATCTGAAAACTGTCATACTTTTGCTCCCTACCTTTTTGTCACTTCCTTCCCCCGACGTTTCGGAGATCAAGGACCTTGGCGAAGACATGGGTGTCGACCTCTCCTTCTTTGCCAACCCTCCCGGATTGTCAGCACCTCGTCCCCGATCTTTGAGGTCATCCCAAACTTCCAGTCCGGTTGTCGGCTCCTATGGTAGTCCCCGTGGTAGAGGTCGCGGAAGGGAATGTGGAGGGGTTGGTTGGTGGTTTGGCAGGGCCCTGAGTGGCAAAGCTCCTGGCGGTTTATCTTTTTTGTCTATCATTTTGATGTCTTGGCCTTGGCCGAAATTTGCTTCATTGTATCTTCACTAACCGGGACCCTCTTCTATCAATATAAATGAAATTTCCTTTTCTTTTATTATAATGTGTTGACTTGATTTCCTTATGCGACTTGTTGTCTATTTGTCCATGTCGTCTTATCCATATTGCGACTTTTTTATTGTTTGGACTTCATTTTTCTGGTCGTCTTATAAAGTCGGGGGAGGTCGCCCCTCATGGGGTGTCGATCCTCCCCTCGGTATGTGAAAAGTCTTACCTCGGGTGACTTATGTTTTCTTTACATAATCTCTTTGAGTTTTACACAGTAATTTTGAGATAAAGGAAAAGTCATTATTATTGATAAATAATTAATAAATAACTGATTACAAGAATGTAATTTTACTGATAATATTTCCTCAAGTGTATTGCATTCCATGGGTATTGAGCCTTGGTGCCATCTGGTTGTTCGAGCTCGTACGCTCCATTAGGTAAGATTTTCGAGATCTTGAATGGGCCCTCCCAATTCGGGTCGAGGGTCCTTTCAATTCGCCGAGTATCTTCTTGAGCATCAGGTCTCCTTCTCTAAAGTGTCGAAGTCGTACTTTGGAGTTATAGTACTTCTCCGACCTTTGTTTGTACCTTGCGTTTCTTATGTTGGCTTCTAGCCGCTTTTTCTAGAGCAGATCGAGGTTTCTGGTTAGGGACTCATCGTTTTGGTCGAAGGCGACCTGACTTGTGCGGAGACTGGGGAAGTCGGTTTCTGCGGGAACTACTGCTTTGGTCCCGAAGGCTAGGGAGTAGGGGGTTTCTCCTGTTGAATTTCTGCAGGTCGTTCTATAAGCCCACAAAACATCAGGGAGCTCGCTAGCCCACTTCCCCTTAGCTCCCTCAATCTTGGCTTTGAGAGTGTGTTTAATGATCTTGTTCACGGCCTCGACCTGGCCATTTGACTGTGGATGATATGGGGTCGAGAAGAGCTTGGTGATTTTCAATTTCTTGAAGAATGCTTTGACCTTGAGGCCAACGAATTGTTTACCATTGTCTGATATGATTTCTTGTGGTAAGCCAAATCTGCATATGATATTCCGCCATATAAACTTGATGACCTGGTTCTGATCTATGGTCGCCAAATTACCTCAACCGCCCGTTTTGTGAAGTAATCTCTGCGCTACCGTATGTTGACCCGAACTCGCTATTTGTTGGGAGTGGGCCAATGATGTCTATCCTCCACTTTGCAAATGGCCAGGGGCTGAGGATACTTGTGAGTTCTTCCGGTGCGCTCTTAATGGAAGGGGCATAGATTTGACACTTGTGGCACTTGCTGGCGAAGATGATGGCGTCAACCCTTAGTGTGGGCCAAAAGTACCCTTGTCTTGTGGTCTTGTGGGCCAGCGATTCTCCCCCGGTGTGGTTTCCACATACCCCTTTGTGTATTTCGCGTAGAATCACTTGTCCTTGCTTTCGGGTGTGACACATTTGGAGTAGGGGGATCTTTGAAACACGCTTTGTTGACAACTCGTTTTGGATCATTGTGTATCTTCTTTGCCCGCAATTGTAGGCTTTGGCTTGAGCTTTTACGGACCCCTGTCTGTTGGCAGGATCCATGTTGTCAAATATTTGATGATGGGTGTCATCCAGTTCGGTGTTGGGGCTTCTAGGTTTCCCAACGCGACCTTTCTCTTAGTATAGAAGTTAAAACCTCGGTGGAGGGGTGGGTTAATGTCGTGATGGTGACATCTTTCATCTCTGGTGATCCTTGGGGAAGAAGTCGCTTGTCGCGCTAATGCATCGGTCGCGAGTTTTGTTCCCTTTGGATCGACTTGACATGGATTTGGTCAAACTTTCGACATAATATTTTCACCACCTCTTGGTAAGCCGCCATTCATTCGAGCTCTCTTGCCTCATATTCCCCGAGACACGGAAGGATCTGAACTTTAACAAGATCATTTCCCATCTGTGTGAACTTTATTCCATCTCTTGACACCCATCGCCGTTGACATTTCTAGGCGGTGATGAATCCTTTGTTACATGTTCATATTTCAACGCCTCGTTATTTGTTGCGGGAAGTCAAAAGTGATGGCGTTTTGGATTGCGAGGTCCCTTCCGAGCTGGTCAAAACTATCTGGCCCCCCAACTTGTGGGAGTTAAAGGGAGGTTGGGAGATCCGAATCAGATATTAATTCGAGTAACTCCGGGGTGGACCGTTTGAACACCCATAATCCATCTTTTTCCATTGGAAGGTGAGTTCCATCGATGAAATCGGCTAAAGATATAATCGGGACATGGGCTTTGATTGATCGGTTTGCACGAAATGCGTTCTTATTACCTCGTATTGTCCAACCTCAATTGACCATTTGAGGCATTTCGTTAATAAATGCGGATCCGTTTATTAATGCAGTCGATGTAAGATGTTCCCTCGATAATCAAACTTGGAATATTCACTAGGGGGTGTGGAGGTAAGTTTGTTTTCCTCGACTTGATGGTCGAAGAAGTATGGCATTAGTTTCCTTACGCTCATGACTAGCGCATATGCCAATTTTTCCAGGGCCTCCATTCTTTTTTCGTTTAGTTCAATCTCTGGTCCACTTCGATCAAATCGCATAGATTTTGGCTCAGAATTCGTTCTGTCCTCCACTTTCGGACCATGTACCGCCTCAAAAGAGTACCCGATTTAAAGTAATTCATCTCGGAAGCCCGCGAGGTATAGGAAAAGTTTCTCCCCCGGAACCAGTTTTGACAGAATGCTTACATCCGCCAAGTAAGCCTTGATTTTATCTAAAGCTTCCTGGCTTTCGTGTGTCCATTCGAACTTCGACTTTTTCCGGATGGTGTCTAATAGCGGCTTACATTTGTCCCCCATTCGGGAGATGAAGCGGTTCAAGGCGGCTAGGCATCCCGTGAGTTTTTGTACTTCCTTTACGTTTCGAGGCGCTCCTATGTCCAATATGGATTTGACCTTGGCGGGGTTCGCTTCTATTCCCCGCTTACTCACTAGGTGCCCCAGGAATTTTCCCTATTAGACCTCAAAATTGCATTTCTTGGGTTTCAATCGCATGTTGAACTTCCTCAGGATGTCAAAAGTTTGGGCCAAGTGTGTCAGATGGTCCTCAACCTTCAAACTTTTGACGAACTATGTCATCTACGTAAACTTCCACCGACTTCCCAATGAGGTTGGTGAACATGCAGTTGACCAGCCTCTGGTATGTTGCCCCTGCATTTTTCAAGCCGAAGGGCATCCTCTTCCAACAATAGATGTTCTTTTCTCGCAAGAAGAACGAGGTATCTTGCGGTCCTTTAGGTCGAGGTTAAATACATGGCTATCTGGTGATAGCCTGCAAAGTCATCCATGAAGGACATTATCTCGTGTCCCGCCGTGTTGTCTATCAAGTGGTCGATGTGGGGCATCGGAAAAAAATCTTTTGGACAAGCGCCGTTGAGATCTGTGAAGTCGATGCACAACCGCCAAGTCCCATTGGATTTTTTCACTAACACGGCGTTGGCCACCCACTGGAGTTGATCGGCTTGCGTGATCAAGTCGTTGTCCAGTAACTCTTTTACCTCTTCTTAATGATTCTTTTTGTGCGAGCCACCTTTTGGAACTCTTAACTTCGAACTTTTTTCTTTTCGAGCTTGATTCGGTTTTTGAGTCGGATCTATAAATTACTTATGGCATCGACTTTCTTGATGAAGTCGATCCCCACCATATCCTTGTCAAAACGACCAGCGAATTCGATCCGTCAATCTTGCGTCTAGGTTATTTTGAGAAAGTTGATGACTTCCCCGAATCACCGGTCGTCCGACATTCTTGAGCCTATGATTACTTCAAGATCCGAGCATCGGCTGGTCTACTTTTGACTTTCTCGAGGTCTTCCCAATCGGATGGCCCTTGGGGTATTTTGCCCATACAAGGTCATCTATTTCTACTTCGAAAGCGAAATTCTTTTGGTTCGGGCCCCATCCTTGGATCGAGGTCATCGATTTAGCTTTTACTTCTCTTCGCCTTTCGTTTGTTATTTAAAATTTCACCATCAAAAGATTTTTTTTTTGGTATCTATTACAAGTATTTGTTTGCTAGATATTGGTGCGTCTTTTTTAATTTAAACGAGATGAGGAATAAATCAAACAACCCATTGCATCAACTTGGTCACCTTTGACTTGCCGACCACCTAATTAGATACAAGTTTGGCTTGGTGGGAAACTTTACACCTTTAAATAAAAAAGGATGTCGAGGGTTTTTCGCAGCGACCTCAAATTCATGTTCAAATGGCCTCCTCGAGGAATCCATTATAGGAGCTCGAGGTCGATAACTAAAAAATCTAGAAACCTTTAGTGTTTTCTAACTTTTTCATTTAGAGTAGAGACTAATTCTCACGGCAAGTCGGATCATTCATCGAAGCTTTAACTATTTTAAATTCGTCCCCAAAGCCTTTCACAACATGGTCGCATGGAGTGATGTATGCATCGTAATCTCCGCATAAGTTTCTCTTGATCAAGGGTCTTCTTGAAGAGTATGTTGCTAATGATAGCGGTGTAAAAGCCCCTCCATCCACTAAAGTTCATTATCGGCATACAATGGTGCCCATGATATTAGCTCGATCACCTTCTCTCTGAGGAGTATGGTCGATAGGAATGGGGTAGACCACCTCGGCCTTGTCCTTCTCGCCCGAACTTCGATAGTGACTTCTCCTGATTCTCTTCTCCTATTGTGAAGGCGGGTAGCACCATCTTCCGGCATTTTCTATCTCTCTTATCTCCGACTATCTCTTTCCTTTCATCTTTTGCCTTTTGGATGCCGATTGATGAAAGTCCCCCATCTTCGTCCTTAAAATCTTCGGTGGGGACAAGGTATGTATCACGCGACCTCTGCCCTTAATATATTTCATGGGTTCATTGGCCTTTGTTACCGCTCTTTGGTTGCCTTGGCCGTTTTGAAGTCGAGGTTTTATTGAGGCTTCATCGGCATCCCCTCTTTCAATCGGTCTTCTTCTTTAAGACTCAAGAACAAGCTGGGTTTCACGGCAATTTTGTTGGCGACCTCTGTCCCACTTCTCGATCCTAATTCTTATAGTTGATATCTTTATCGGTCATCTCTCTACAAACTTGTCTAGTAATTCTTCCCTCGTTGATAGCCTCCAAATCTTCTTGGGTTTCTCGAACTTCACAGAGTAGATCCTTTATCTGCATTTCCTCGGGTATAGTGCCCGGATTTGAGATACTTAATCTTCTCTTTGGTGGCCTTATCCATTGTCTTCATTGATATGGGGTTTGCCTTTCCCTTGTTCTTGATCGGCTTCGGGTGGGAGAACGGATCTTCTCGGTCCAGTAAATGATTGTATATGTGCTTCCATCGTCATGCGAGCCTAATGGTTGGACTTCCATCAACTTGACCGGATATTTTCTTCAAAGGGTTTTTAAAAGCGGTTTTCAAGATCGATTCGGATGCCTTGTAATGGTCGGAAGAACCAACCAACTCGATTTTCTTGGAGCTTTTCTTTGAGTCGGTGCGACCTCCTTGCCTTCGGAAAACCAACTCTTGATTCGGAAGCTCGGTTCGAACGTGGATGAGGTCGCTTAGCTCACCTCAAAAAGTTGTTATAACCGATTCGGGTATTATCTTTTTAATCGGTCATTCGCCGCCATAGCTTGGTTCCTTCTTGAGACCGAGACGACCCAAAGAGCACTTTGGCCTCATCCCCTCTTCCCTTTCACATCCCCAACGAGTATGAGCTTGTCGATCCTTTCGATGTTTTAGGATCTATCAAGCGATCCCGAATCATTGTCTTGCCCTTATCCTGGGTGTTTGGGTATGAGTTCAACTATGTCTTTTCTTTGCGTATAAAGCGACGAAAGATTTCGCGCGCCAAGGGTTTGAAATGGATCCCAAATTTATAGACCTTGAGATCAAAAGAGCTTGGCGAATCTCTCGAAGTTTCCAAAAGATGTGGCGTCTTGAGAAATGGTGGCAACCATTGGAGGTTGAACCATCCTCCAACTAAGGTTGGCAAGATGAAACATCGGTTTTCATCTTATAAAATCGATCAAATTTAGGGAGAATAGGCGGCACTTTGTGGCATCCGTCAGCGCCCTTCTGGAGGCCATGTAGGAGTTATACTTGGCCACGTGGACCCTTGGGTCTTACGGTTTAGCTTCCATTGTAGTGATCTAGGAGTTCCCCCTCAATATGTGACCTGTTGATTTTTCTATACAATCATTTCAAGCGGGTGGGTGCAAAGTGTTTTTGGAACTTTCATCAAAACTATAAATTCCCCAACTCCAAATGTCGGGGAGTCCTTGGACGATAAGGTTATGGTCTTCCCCGGGGTTTGCCTTTCCTTGGTTTTTTATTTCCGAGAAGTCATCGTCATGCCAAGCACTTCCATCAACTCTGCCAACTCATCAAGTTTGGCATCGCGGAGATCTTTTGGGGCTTTTCTTTGGCCCTCGTTCATGGATCGCCTTGGTGAATTGTGGATGACCCTCTTGATAGCTTCGTTGTAGTCATTAATTTTAGAGCCATGACCAGGTCTCGCTCCATTTGGTCAACGCGGCGGGGCTGGGATTGCGCCTCGTCTTCGATGGCTATTGGGGCCTTCTAGGCATGTTATCTCCCAAGTTGGTCGAACACGTTGCCTGACCCTGCTGGCCTTTCTAGGAGCCTGCGATTCCGAACGATTGCGTGTTTCGTCGGATAATACGCCAGTTGGCTTGTGGAGCACCTTTTCTCGACAAGGGCATTCTTGCCCTTAGAAGTTCCTGGATTGGGTGCCGCTTTCTTCAAGTTTGGCGGTGTTAATCCCTCGTCATCAAAACCTACCGATAGGCGTTTCTTGAGGATGGCGATAACCGGCCTTTTGCATCGCCGGTGTCTTCTAGGCATGTTATTCCACCCGGTCGGAGCCTTCCTCGGAATGATGGGGTGAGATCGCCCGATTGTGACCTCTCGGAGGCCTTTCTTAGGTATTTGGCGTTTAATCGACAAAGCCGTTTCTTGTGGAGTGGTCGGTGGTTCCACCCGGTCTCGTTTCTGGTGGTGTTACCCTGATTGATCGCCATCGACCAAGATTGGGTTTTCCGTAGATTTTTCAACAAATCGACAGGTTGTCTTTCCCACATACGGCGCCAATGTTGTGACCTAGATTTTGCGTCTAGGACAACGTGATATTATTGAATGGGATCAATTAAGTAAAAAAGAACACATATGAAATATACGCAGATTTGGTTACCCAGATCGCCTTTTGAAGAAGACTACGTCTGGGGGCGCCCAAGCCATGAGTATTTTATTATATTTTCTGCCTAAGAGTACTAAGATTTCGTGTGTTTACAATGAGGGACACAAGTTGTATTTATAGAGCAGAAATTAGGGTACACTCCTCCGTGGGCTTCCTTTAATGGGCTTGCCAAGCACCCAGCCGCCAGAGTTAGGGTTTTATCGGTTAATCCCGTGGTTTCCGACGTCTGGATACACTTGTCTTGCTTACCCCGTGATATCCGCGCTTTCAGTTATTCATATCTTTTCTATAAATAACCGTCTGAGGTCGCTTCCGACTAGTGGTCTTTCCCAAGGTCGAATGCGACCTTCTTGTCCCTTCTAGGTCGCTTTCCGACCTCCTTCAGCCTCTAAGTTTCTTTGCGACCTTCTTTATCTTTGAGGAAGTCGTTCCACAGCCTCCCGATTCCTATCGAAGTTGCTCTACCTGATCTCCTCACCGAGTAGGATTATTCCATGGTAAAACACAAATCTTTTGTATGCATATCTCGAAAGATTTTGGGCCAATGATTAAGGGCTTGATGGCCAAGCCTAAACAATCAGCATAATCTCTACATATATATCATAGAAGAATTACGACGCATGCAGTGTTGGGAGAGGAGAACGCGAAGATGCTCGCAATCATGTTTAGTTAGTATTTTTATTTCAATTCTAGGAATTTCTGAACTCGTATTTTAATGTCTGTCAATTGATTTGAGACGTTTACAATATTTATCTTGGGATTCTTTATTTCATCTATTTTAACTTTCAACATATTTGAGTAGTTAATTTGGATTGATCACCTAGGTTAGATTATACTTGTATGTCTGCTAGTTCATAAATTTGTAATCCATAATTGTTATGAATTTATGGCAATTGGTAGAAACTAGTATTTTGCTAGGGTGATTTAAATCAGGTTCTTTCGAATCGAGCTTGCGTATTCGGGAATTTTTTTTGTCCTTTATCCTAGAGTTTAATTCTTTTAACTGGATTAAATTTAGATCGTATCTAGACTGTTCAGTTAGAAAGAATCATTGGAGAGATTATTTCAATGGAGTATAATTAAGGGATAATAACCGGTAGCAAGAGCTTGTTGACTACTGAGGGACATTAATCGTAAAGTTAAATAGAGTAAACGTCGTTGTCATCTAGGGATGAGTGAACTGTGAATTGGAATGCCTTTTTATTTTTTAAATTTTCTTTATTTAATTTATTGCGTTTAAGTTGTAGTTCTAGAAATCCAATCCAAACCCCCCTTTGTGTTACGTGTTTACCTTCATAAATTCATACAATTAACATAATAATTATTCTATGTTCCCTATGGATCGACCCCTTGCTTGCCACTACTACAAGTTAGTAGAGTATAATAGGGCATTTATTTTTGTCGCACCTCGACAGTGCAGTTTTTGACGTCGTTGCCGGGGAACAGTGAAATTATTTTTGTGCCCGTTGTGTAATATTTGTGGGGGCATTTTTTTCTGTTATAATTTGAGTATTTGTGTGTTTTAGTTAGTATTTTTCTGATTTCCGAGAGCCCCGTTCATTTTTGTGTTAGTTGCAAAAAAAAATATCTGCAATTTTGACACTGGGTTACCCAGTGTCAATGTTGCAGTGAAATATTTGCTTTTGTTATTTTTTTTCTTTTATTTTTTTGTTCGATTTCACCTGTTTTCATATCTTTTCCAGGTGCCTCATTGGCGTAGTTTTTCACAGTTATTGAGCAATTCTTCATTTGAAATAGTCAGAGAATTTGTTCAGGCTTATATTGTGCAACACCATATCATTTCACTATTGATTGGCCAATCTCATTTCCTCCACATGAGCCTTGTTATGATCCATATGCTAACACTTACAATTCAGGATGGTGTGACTATCCTATCTTTGGTATGTGAATTATCAAGGCACTTACTCCGGTGACAATCAATGGTAGCCATATCAAGATCATGTGTCTAGAGTTTTTGAGACTGATGATAATGGTTGGTGGAACAATGATGAGAAAAGAACCGAGCAATCAATGAAGGAAATGCTCAAACTACTCGCTTTCAAAAATCTACAACTTCAAGAGAGTATGCAACAGATGAACCAGACATTCAAGAACTTGGAGATGCAAGCGAGTCAACTTGTCACCACAGTCAATCGATTGCAGGCGCAAACTGATGGGAAATTGTCATCCCAACAAGAAATTAATCCCAAAAACTCGAATTTTGTCACAGTGAGTGGTGAAAGACAGTTGGAGGAAGTCAAGGAGTTTGTGCCTTCAATGAAAATCGAGGAGAATAAGGAACAAGTTTCTGGACAGATTGACACTGGGTTACCCAGTGTGAAACAATCTGCAGAAACTGACACTGGGTTACCCAGTGTCAAAACTGCTGGAATGAAAGATGAGGTACTCTTCTCTCAATCAATTCCAATTATTCCTAATTCACTTTCATTCTCATGCAGGTTCCAATAAGTAGTGAAAGAGGTCATCAAAGAATATTTGGCAGTTAACGTATTCCAGATAAGGGAGGTTTATGTACCTCTATTTGAGCCGATGAAGTAAATTCTACTCGCCAACTGTCGAAGCCAAACTGGGAAAGAAAAGATCTTGATGCGAGGAAGTACTATTCATCAATACAAATTGACATTTGATCGAAAGGACTACTTCACTCCTATCACGTGAAAGATAGTTATTGGTCGTCGAGCGAAATACGTTAAACAAAAGCGCTCTACGGAAGGCAGCCCGTATTTTATTTTGTTTCTTTTTATTTTTATTTTTTTTCCTTTTTGGTTGTCTTTTTCGTGTGTCTTTCTCAGTTTTGTTGCAGGCTCTCCCGTGCTTGAAATGATTGAGAATTGTAGATTATTAGTAGCTCTTGTACTCTCTGTCTTATCCGGTGATACTCTTCCTTATCTTGTCTCTTCTTCCTTGTGCAAATTTGTTTTTGTTGCTTGTGGACAAGCAACATTTTAAGTGTGGTGGGGGGGGGGACATCGATATGTATTTATGCTTGTGCATGGAGAAGTTAAGTCGTAATGATGAGTCTAGTGTTTTTTTTAAGGATGTGATACTATTGTTTTGTGGCAAATTGTGGAATTTCGGGTTAAATTTACTTTGTTTGGTGCATGCGGAGTCTGTGAGTAGATGAAAGTTTTCTCGAGGGCCCGCTTGAGTTTATAATAGTAAATTGGTGAGTTGATGAGTTATGGTCCTAAGTTGTGCTTTGATCCTTTGTAATTAAAGTAGTCTAATTAGATCACTTAGATAAATGATGCATTTGTGGTGTACCCCTTAAGGTTGGAAAAAAAATTGATGTGGTTAGGAGAAAAAGGAGTTTAGTTGAAGAATTGTGTAACAAACAAAAAGCCGGTTCATCTGCCCATTTTTAGGGGCTCGAAAAACAATAAAGAAAAAAAAGGAATGAATTTGAGCTAAAACCTAACGATGGAGTGAAGTTGCGGTTTTGCGTTTGGGAAAAAAAAGGTGCTGAGACAGCTGCCTGCTTTCGGGGGCTCGAACATTTCAAAGTCGGATACAATTAGAGCTACAACCAGACAAGTATAGTGGTGCTGCAGAGCTTAGAAAAAAAAAGGAGATAGAGGGTGCACTAGAATGTAGAGTTTGTTTGAGTTGCCTATTTTAGATGAAGCAAATTGTAGGAGAGTCGAAGTGTGGTAAGTGGCTTAACGAGTCAAGGAATTAAGGATCTATCATAGATAATTTTGGAAACTTGAGTGTGAGCTTTCAAAAGTTCACAATTTCTAATTGCATTAAATTTAGTATGGAATTTCATAAGTTGCTACTTTGCTAGTGTCACATTTGGTGTGTAGAAAGGAACCGAGCGAATTTCATAGCTTCTCGGTTGTCACTCTTTTGATGTTGTTTTACTTGAGGAGAAGCAAAAGTTTAAGTGTGGGGGTATTTGGTAAGTAGTAAATTATGCATGTTTTTAATAGATTAGAGTGCAATTTATTGGACTCGTTTGTATTAAGATGACACAATTAATTACTTATGTGAGTTTTGTTGGTATTATTCCGCACTTGATCGATTCTTTTATTTCAGGGTGTATTTAGATATTTGTTGTGGAGTATTATTTTGAAGTAAGAAATCTCAGCAGGAGTGAAGAGTTGTTGGGCCAGATTCGTGTTGCAAGAAGCCGGATTGTAGATAATTTGAGAAAGAAAGATGATTTACGCGTATTGTTGAGGAGTGATTTTGGTGGATGATTGCTATTCTAGAAGATTAAAGATGGAAACTGAAGATTGCACATAACTTTGTTGATATTAGAAGATTTAGTCGAGAAGTTTGTTTTAGGGAAGATTTAGTTCATGCACGTGGGGAGACTTATTCTATTGATATGGAAAGATATAAACAAGATTCATGCAAATCTTTTGTATGCATATCTCGAAAGATTTTGGGCCAATGACTAAGGGCTTGATGGCCAAGCCTAAACAATCAGCATAATCTCTATATATATATCAGAGAAGAATTACGACACAGGCAGCGTTGGGAGAGGAGAACGCGAAGATGCCCGCAATCATGTTTAGTTAGTATTTTTATTTCAATTCTAGAAATTTCTGAACTCGTATTTTAATGTATGTTAATTGATTTGAGACGTTTACAATATTTATCTTGGGATTATTTATTTCATCTATTTTAACTTTCAACATACTTGAGTAGTTAATTTGGATTGATCACCTAGGTTAGATTATTCTTGTATGTCTGCTAGTTCATAAATTTATAATCCGTAATTGTTATGAATTTATGGCAATTGGTAGCAACTAGTATTTTGCTAGGGTAATTTAAATCGGGTTCTTTCGAATCGAGCTTGCGTATTCGGGAATTTGTTTTTCCTTTATCCTAGAATTTAATGCTTTTAACTGGATTAAATTTAGATCGTATCTAGACTGTTCAGTTAGAAAGAATCATTGGAGAGCTTATTTCAATGGAGTATAATTAAGGGATAATAACCGGTAGCCAGAGCTTGTTGACTACTGAGGGACATTAATTGTAAAGTTAAATAGAGTAAACGTCGTTGTCAGTTAACATCATTAAAATCTAGGGATGAATGAACTGAATTGGAATGCCTTTTTATTTATTAATTTTTTTTTATTTAATTTATTGCTTTTAAGTTGTAGTTCTAGAAATCCAATCCAAACCCCCCCTTTGTGTTACCTGTTTGCCTTCATAAATTCATACAATTAGCATAATAATTATTCTACGTTCCCTATGGATCGACCCCGTGCTTGCCACTACTACAAGTTAGTAGAGTATAATAGGGCATTTATTTTTGTCGCACCTCGACAGTGCAGTTTTTGGCGCCGTTGCCGGGGAACGGTGAAATTATTTTTGTGCCCGTTGTGTAATATTTGTGGGGGCATTTTTTTTCTGTTATAATTTTGAGTATTTGTGTGTTTTAGTTAGTATTTTTCTGATTTCCGAGAGCCCCGTTCGTTTTTGTGTTAGTTGCAAAAAAAATATCTGCAATTTTGACACTGGGTTACCCAGTGTCACTGTTGCAGTGAAATATTTACTTTTTGTTATTTTTTTTTCTTTTGTTTTTTTGTTCAATTTCACCCGTTTTCATATCTTTTCCAGGTGCCTCATTAGCTTAGTTTTTCACAGTTATGGAGCAATTCTTCGTTTGAAATAGTCAGAGAATTTTTTCAGGCTTACATTGTGCAACACCATATCATTTCAGTACTGATTGGCCAATCTCATTTTCTCCACATGAGCCTTGTTATGATCCATATGCTAACACTTACAATTTAGGATGGTGTGACTATCCTAATCTTCGGTATGAGAATTATCAAGGCACTTACTCCGGCGACAATCAATGGCAGCCATATCAAGATCATGTGTCTAGTGTTTTTGAGACTGATGATAATGGTTGGTAGAACAATGATGAGAAAAGAACCGAGCAATCAATGAAGGAAATGCTCAAACTACTCGCTTTCAACAATCTACAACTTCAAGAGAGTATGCAACAGATGAACCAGACATTCAAGAACTTGGAGATGCAAGCGAGTCAATTTGTCACCTCAGTCAATCGATTGCAGGCGCAAACTGATGGGAAATTATCATCCCAACAAGAAATTAATCCCAAAAACTCGAATTTGTCACAGTGAGTGGTGAAAGACAGTTGGAGGAAGTCAAGGAGTCTGTGCCTTCAACAAAAATCGAGGAGAATAAGGAACAAGCTTCAAGATTAGAACTGGTCAATGCCCGTGACTACCAAACGAGAATCTTGGTGATGAGCTGACTTAGCAAGCTAGACGACCACCCACGGGAGGCGTGGGATGCGCAGGTCGACCAATGGGACGTCGAGATCATTGCTCTGAGGCAAACGGTACAAGCCCTCCACGAAAGGATGGACAACCAGCCCGCCCATCCTGGGCAAGCGACAAACATGGCCCTTACGGTCTCACCTCTAGGCCTGGCCATATCAACAGCCCCAACACAAGTCAAGCTCAATACTACCTCAATTGATCGATATAATGGTGACACCGACCCAAGAACCCACCTGACAAAGT
The DNA here is from genome assembly GCA_037126765.1 of Stenogyne calaminthoides. Classification (NCBI taxonomy): domain Eukaryota; kingdom Viridiplantae; phylum Streptophyta; class Magnoliopsida; order Lamiales; family Lamiaceae; genus Stenogyne; species Stenogyne calaminthoides. The sequence continues at coordinate 8,485,320 of JBBCBC010000029.1, read as the reverse complement.
AAAACTTCTACATGATGTCCGTAGGAGCATCAGACGTAACCATGTGCCGGACATGACCTCCAATTATCAGGCGACCAACTCAAAATTCAGGTCACGAGCAAGCGACATTATAAACACAATGGAACTCCAAGCAGCCAGACCAGGGGATGGGGGTAAGATCACGGTACCCAAAATGAGCAAGAAGCCAGGGTAGTACAAAGCTCCAGGAAACTTAAAACCCTTCGAACAGCTAGTGGCAGTCAAGTTGATCGACACATTCGGCATATCTCCAGGATACATCTTTACCTAGTTCAAGGACAAGCAGTTGCTCGGGGAATCCTGACCCATAAAGAAGAGCGTGTTAGTGTTAGTGTCCTAGAGACAATCAATTGTAAGGACATAATACTTGATGATATTCAATTTGATTTAATATTATAGTTCACTTAATATTAATATATGGTAATACACTTGTTTGAATATTACGTTTAATTGTTTGCATTTATTCATACAAGTGTTCCCATGAGTCATTGTTTTCACTGAGGTTGTGAGAACTCAGATGACTTAAGCATGATTCTCAAATAGCCCCGATCAAGAATCATCAACAATGGGATATTGATGATGCAGTGGAGATAGGTGTGCGATCTGCATCATACTCTTAGAGAGTGTAGTAAGATCTTACTTACTACGAGATACTAGGTATCTCATGATGGATGCACAAATACCTTAGAGGGTATTGGTATACCCACCCGAGAAATCATTTGATGTAGTTCCACTATATGTGTCTACGGGTGTCTCGGTTAGTGGGAGCAATGCGATACTCCTTTGACTTGAGGTCAATACGCACGACATGTGTGGGTTGATGAACTTTGACCATGACCGACCCTTGCACCCTTCCATGGATAAATATGGCTTGTATTGGGTTCATACCGAAGTGTATGTGCGTGGTAGTTGAGCCAAGAATAAGGTTCATTCCTCAAAGTGGATTTAGAGAGAATACTCATTTTCTCGTTATAATTAGATTTAAGTCATTGGCCGATGCACGTCAACTTAGACTTTGTGGCTAAGTGTGACATACATGATCAATTAGTGATTAGAGACAATATGATTAAGTTATTTGAATAGACACTTCATCATGTTCAAGACTTAATCGAGTATTCACGAATGAAAGGAGGAAATCGTAATAGCTCATGTTTCAGTTACAGGTAGTTGCACATTTCCTCGCAACGTACCTCATATATTGAGAATGTCTGATTTATTTTCTAGGGTTCAATTAAGACCGTTAGTTTGACTAATATCTCGATATATGAGAGCCTATAGGTCACACAACAAGTAACGGTTGTTTACTAATTATAGTTGGTTGATTAAATATTATATTGGATATTAATATTTAATTTATGGAGAATATAATAATAATTATATTTAGAATTAATTATTATTACTATTTAATTAAATTAGTTTTAATTAAATAGAATTTCCAATAATAATATATGGAATATTATAGGATTTAATATACATGGAATCAAATCCGTAGAGATTTGATATACATGGAATTAAATCCGTAGAGATTTTATATGTGGGAAATAAATCTAAGAGATTTATTTTATTAGGATTTTTCCTTATAAAGGTTAGCTTAAGATTTAAGCTTGGTCTCTCCTATATATATGAGATCCTGGGAATTCATAATACGTGAGTTCATATTTTCTCCATAAAATCTCAAAGTTAGAATCTTCCTTGAAAATTCGTCTCGGGGATTCAACGCTTGAAGATCTGTGCAAATTAGTAAACGTCTGTTACGTGGATACCATAGTTGAGGAATTTTTGTACGAATTGCTGTAAGAATTTTGTTTACATTTAATCGTATTTAATTATGCAATTTGTTGGGAGATGAATTTAATAAAAGATAAAGATTTTGATTATATCTCAAAACCCCTGAGTATGACATGTTTAGAATGATTTAAGGTAGATTAGAAAATAGGTTTCAATATAGTTAGTTCAGGAAATATCTGTAAATGTATAGTCAGCAGATATCCTTGAATTTATAGGTTAAGGCACACACTGGGGGGGAACTCTATGAAATTACCAAGACAATCTGAAGACTCGGAAGACTTCAGAATACTCAGAAGAACCTGAGTGTCCAGATCAACCTGAAGACTCAGATCAGCCTGAAGACTTGAAGACCTGAAGATTATCAACCCGAGGAGAAAAAAACTGAGGAAGTCTTATGCATTTATGAGAAATAAATGTCGTCAAATATTTGATTGCAGACAAAAGGAACTAAAACTTAGTGTCTTTTAAGGTTGTCTCATTCAGAGAGATTGACCTAAAAGAGCCGCTTTGTTTGTCTATTTCGCTGAAGTTAAGAACCAATCAGAGAGAGACAACACTGTACTTTACTGAAACATAAAGTGACATGGCACTAAGGATGTCAGATGCACTGAGTTCCAGACTGCAAAAACTTGGTGATTGGCTGCATTGGTTACTTGTTCAAACCCTAATATATTTGTTTATCACTAACCAAATAAGGAGACCCCTTGATGTTATCTCCTCCAACTGATAGCTTTTCAAGAGTGACCTTGGTGAGTTGCCTATAAATACCAGAGGCCTTCACGATTACAAGGTTACGGGAAATCAAGCAACTCCAGAGCTCATTCGTATTCAAGTTTACATTGTAAAGCACTCGAAACCCTAAGGATATCCCAAGTGTTTCATCTTTGAAGAGAACTCATTCACTAAGCCTAGATTCAAGAATATTCAAAGCTTAGTTAGAGATATCCTAGTCTTTTACCTTGTGTTTATTGTAAAAGGATATCTCACATTAGTTAGAAACCAACCAAAACCCAAACCCTTTTGTTAGGTAGTTTGAGTGTGTAGTTGTTGGAGAGTGAGAGTTGTAAAGAGTGAGTAAGCTGTAGGTGTTCAACTTGAAAGCTCTAGAGAAGAAGTTAGTAAGCTGATTGTGTTCAGTCTGAAAGCTTGTGTGTGTTAAGTTAGTAAGCTGCAGTGTAGTTCAGCCTGAAAACTCATAGTGGAAAGTTACTAAGCTGCTGAGTTCAGTCTGAAAGCTTAAGGTAATAGTAGTAGTGTGTTAAGGAATTTCTTTGAGAATCAGAGAGAGTGGACGTAGGAGCTTGGGTCTCTGAACCACTATAACTTGTTGTGTTGTTTGCTTTCTGTTTTGCATTTTATCCTGTTGCATATTTTCACTGAAAGCATACTCAGTTTTTTGACATTAATTTGGAATTAATCCACTGAGGTTGCATTAACTTGATCACAGCCTTAACCACTCTTTCACTGAAGTAACAAAGATTTTCAGCAAAGTAAAATGAGTTTAAACTTAGGGCCTACATATTCCGCAGTCTAGATAAGCTAGTATTGATAGTTGTCAAACTGATCAACTCACCTGAGTAGTCAGTAAGATTATTATCTACTCCAAGTTTATTTGGACTATGTTTTAAAACTCAGATCAGTTGAGCTAATCTGAATTCTCTAAAAGCCGCTCAGTGTTATTGTCTCTGTAGACTTTGACTCAGAGCATCTTGTGCTTCTCAGGACTAATCTTCAGGACACCCTGACTCACTGATTATAGTTTTGTTGTAAAAGTTTAAAAATTACTATACAAGTGTATTCCCCCCCCCCGTACACGTGTGAGACTCGTTTACCCGGGGACCAAAAAGTGGTATTAGAGTAGTGGTTCGTTTGACCACTTGCTTTGGTAGCCATAGTCTTATTTTCTGAAAGACTTTGGTGGTCTACTGAATAGATCTTCTGCTGATATCTTACAAGGATGATTCATCATGCCTTCTAAGAAACTACCTACGTTCTCTGTTGAGAACTATGATGCGAATTCGGCACATCTGTACTCTAAACATGAGAGAATGTGGAGAGTTGTGTCTCAAGGACCGTTTGAGTATAAGGTTGTGAATCCTAGATTGACTTATAATGAAAGAGATGATCCAAGGGATGAATTTCCCAAATCTGATGATCAGCTTACTCCTGAAGAGAGGAAGTTGGTTAACTTGGATTATATTGCTAAAGATACACTGTATAACACTATTGATGATGGTGTTATGGGAATGATTTCCCACTGTGAAACTGCCAAAGAAATTTGGGACACACTTGCTATAATATGTCAGGGCACTGATCATATCAAAGAGAACAAACTATCTGTGGCTATTGACAAATTTTATGGTTTTAAAATGGAAGATGGTGAATCCATTGAAAGACTTGAGGTCAGATTCACTAGCATTATGAATGATCTGAGTGCTCTTGGGAAAAGAAATCCCAAAAGAGAAATTGCTCTGAAAATTTTTAGAGGACTGTCTAAGAAATGGGATATACATGCTGTAGTGATTGAGAACACCAAAGATATTGCTTCTATGCCATATCAACAGGTTTTCTCTGAGTTGAAAGCATATGAGTTTGTCATTGATAAGAAAACTATGAAACCTAACAGCAAAGATGATACTTCATCTAGCAAAAATGTGGCTTTCAAAGCACAAGGAAAAATCTGCAATTCTAAAGAACCTGAGATCTCATCTAACAAAATTCAGGATGAAAAAGATGAGACAATTGCCCTGATGGCAAGAAGGTTTGAGAAAATGAACAACAGATTTGGTAAGTACAAAAGGTATTATAAAGATACCCGGTACATGAACAGGAACAACTCAGAAGTTGAAGACAAGTCTACTGAGAAGAAGAAGGACTACAAAACTGAAGGATCTTCATCCAGAAAGAAGGACTACAAATCTAAAGAGGAAAATGATCAGGATGATGATACCAACAGATGTTACAACTGCAAGAAGAAAGTCACTTCCAGTATGACTGCCCTGAATTGACCTCTATGGAAAGAAAGGAGAGGCAAGCCAAAAGAGACAAGAAGTATTCTAGCAAAAACGCAATGGTTGCTGAAGAAGAACATTTTGAAGAAGGATCTAGCTCTTCAGAAGAAATGTTCTCAGATAGTGATAGTGATGATGTCTGCCTTGTTGCTATTGAGGAGGTAAATTCTTCTATCTCTATTGCTGCTCCTACACAAGCACCTTAGTTATCAAGTTCATCTGTAACTAGTAATTTTTAGTTGATGGGTTCTTTTGAGAATCTGATGAAGGACTATTCTGTGTTACAAGAACTGTTCATTGAAACTCAAGAGCAGAATGAAGAACTGACTGCTGAGAATCTGAAGTGGAGAAACTCTAATGCTGCTGAGATCACTTCTCAATTGATGGGAGTTACTGATCAACTAGATGTTCTGAAAGTATAGCTCTCAGAGAAAGAGAAGGTGGTAGAGGCCCTGAAAGGAAAGTTAGAGAAATCCACTGAGGAAAATCAGCTTATCAGGACTGAGTTCAATGACCTCTTTGAGAAACATGAAACTCTAAAGAAAAGTGAGGATAGTTTGTGGAGAAAGTTAGCTCTATTGAATTCTTCATCTCATGCAATAGATGTGTTGGTCCCGGTGCTAACTAGTCTCACACGTGTATGGGGGGGGGGGAATACACGTGTTCAGTGATTTTTAAAACTTTTCTTTCACTGAGGTCAGATGGGTCAGGCTGTCCTGATGATTTGGCCTGAGAAGCACAGATCACCCTGAGTCAAAGTCTACCTGAGACAATGATCCTGAGCTTTTCGAAGCTTGATTAAATTTCAACCGAGCTTTTGAGAGATCTTGAGCACCTTGGATCAGATAACTATCTTACTGAACTCTCAGTAGAGTTAGTTCAGTTTGGTAACTATCTGTTCTAGCTACTCAAGTGTGCAGAATGGTTGGCCCTAAGTTTATACTCGTTTTTAGCTTTGTTGAAAACCTTCCTTTTAGTGAATCAGTGATTAAGGCTGTGATAAGTTAGATGCGAGTTCAGTGGATTGGTTCCAACTGAATATCAGTGAATAATGCTTTCAGTGAAAAACATGCAACAGATAACAATGCAGTACATAAAGCAAAACAACACAACAATTATAGTGGTTCAGAGACTCAAGCTCCCACATCCACTCTCTCTGACCTTCAGAGAAATTCCTTAACCACTTCCTAAGGTTTTCTGGCTGACTCACTGCAGCTTACTCACCTTTCTAATTTGAGTTTTTTGACTACCTCACTGTAGTTTACTAACTCAAACACACACAAGCTTTCTGACTATCCAAGATAGTTTACTCACTTCTTCTCTAGAGTTTTCTGACTACCTCAATGTAGTTTACTAACTCTTTACAACTCCAACTCACCAACAATCACACTCAAACTACCTTACAAAGGGTTTGGGGTTTCTGGTTGGTTTCCAACTAGGATGAGATATCCTTTACAATAAGTACAATGCAAAGGCTATGATATCTCTACTAAGCTTTGGATATATCTTATCAATCTAGGCTTAGTGAATGAGCTCTCTTCAATGTAAAGCACTTGGGAAATTCTTGGGTTTTCGAGTGCTTCAATTTGCAATAATAAGATTGAGCTCTTGAGTTGCTTACAAATTTCCCGTAACCTTCAATGTAGTAGGTCAGTAGTATTTATAGGCAATCACCAAGGTCACTCTTGAAAAACTATCCGTTAGAGGAGATAGCTTTATGAGTTTCCTCTTATGGTGTTTGATGAACGACTTTTTTTGGGTTTGAATACTACCTTGCATATTTTAGGAAATATGCTTTCATGTAGCCACTCACCACTTTTTTTTGCGATGAACTTAGTACTTACCGACATGCTACAAATGACTGTCAGCTTTCGATGTCGATAAAAAGTGATGTTGTCTTCCTCTGATTGGTTCTTGTCTTCAGTAAATGTAGACAAACATAACGGCTCTTTTTGGTCAATATCTTTGAGTGATATAACCTTAACAACACTTAGTTTTAGTTCCTTTTGTCTGCATGTGAATGTCTTTGGCAATATCTATTTTTTTTTTTTTTTATTTAGTATTAGCGTTTTTTCTCGGTTTTGTAGCCTTGAGATAGATATTATTGATTGCCTCGGAACATTCGGGTTATCTTGAGCATTGATGGATTACTTTGAGTCTTCATAACTCTTGTGTCTTGATATCTTACGTGTCTTCATTATCTTGAGTCTTGAGTGTTACGAGTCTTGATGTCTTCGAGTCTTGATGTCTTGAGTCTTGAGTCTTCTGAGATATACTTATTGATATCTTGAGTCTTGGTTTCTCGATTTATCTGAGTCTTGATTTCTCGGTTTCATCTTGAGTCTTGATTTCTCGGTTTCATCTTGAGTCTTGATTTCATCTCGGTTTCATCTTGAGACTTGAACCATCGAAACTTCTTGAGTCTTGAAATCTTGAGAATCTAACTTTGATCTATATCTGCGACTATACATGGTGCAGATAACGTCCTGAACACTCTAAACTGAATCCTGACTCAACTATCAAGATTATCCTGAACATGTCATACTCAGGGGTTTTGGGATGTAATCAAAATCTTCTTTATTAAATTCATCTCCCAACAAATTCCCCCTTTTTGATGATGCCAAAACCATCTTGTTACAAAAACACCTAACCTATACTCAGGTTTCAGTTTTTCTATTACAATCCAAGAATGGCAAATTTCTCAACAATTTCATCACAAAGGCATATCAAATATAAAAGACATGTAAAAAGATAATGAGATATTAACTTTGAGCATAAAGATAAATTTTTCATTGATTGTATGATAGAAGTTACAGAGTACAATGAATTTATCAAAACAAACAGAAAAAAATACAAAGAGTCTCTTCTTCAATCTTCAGCTTCAGTCTTCTATCTTCAATCAGCTCTTCAATCTTCTTCAACCTCATCCTCAGGTACCTCCAGGTTGAACATCCCATAATATCTCTTTTTCAGTTCATCCCTTTCTTTGATGATATCTGGGTTGTTTCCTGTCAGGCAAAGTTGGATGGCATACTGAGCAATCTCTTGAGAAATGGCTGTTTCACTCACCAGGCCATTCTCTAGTCTTGGAGCTGGGTAGGTATATGGACCAGGGGTACCAATCTGTGCATTTCCTTCATCTGCTAAGTTAATCCAACTTTGCAGGTACTTTGGATAGAAAGTTAATAAGTACTCTATGAAGGCTTCATTCATGTCTGAGCTTGTCCCCCTCCATTCCCTTAGAATTTCAAAATAGAACCAGAAGGTTCTCTTTATCTCCTCCCAGGCATCATTGAATTGGATAGGCATTCATTTATCAATGTGCGGCCACTTCTGAGCTTTATCAATACCCCTCCTCTTGCTCAGGAACTTCTTGAGACCAATTCTGTGTTTCTGCTCTTCTTCTTTCTTCTTCCTGATTACAGGAACTCCTAATACAGAAGCAGCAATTTTCTTTTCTTTTTCCACTTGAAGTGATTTCAGAGCTTTTCTTGTATCGAAGACTTCTTTTCCAGCTTCTTCTTCTGACTCTTCAAAATCAATGATCAATTTTCTTTGAGTAGCCTTTGAAGCTTTAACTCTTTTCTTCTCTGGTTCAACAAATGCCCCAACCTTTTTCTTAATTGGTTTGGCTTGATCTGCACCGGCTTGGCTTGTTTCTACCATTTTCAACCACTCAATGTTTCAGAGATAGCTTCCTGAATTGTTTGCTCAGAGACATGAGTGTAGATTGGCTTTTCAGCTTGCTTGAACTTGAGCTTCTCAGTGGCTTCTACTTCTTTTAAGGCTTCAGCAAGAATTTTATTTTCAGCTTCTTTATCTGCCTTTTTCTTCAAGGTCTGTGCCAACAACTCCTTCAGCTTGCCACCAGGCCTTTCCCCCTTTTTGGCACCATACCTTGGAAGAAGTTGAGATAGTGCGGTATCCATGTGATATTGCTCTTTACTGATACTTCGCACTTCTCCAGCCAACTGATCATGCTCGTCCTCTAGCCTCATCATATGGTTCTTGGCCACTGAGAACTCTTCAGATAGAGGTGCAAACTGGTTAGAGAATACATCTTTCAGCATGTCTGTCATCTTGGTCATGAGCAGGGAGCCCATTTCCTCAACAACACTCTTGATCATCTGATCATTTTTCTCCACCAGCTTGGCTTCAAGATATGAAGTTCTGTCTTGATACATTTGCTTCATCTCTACATTCAGCTCAGCTTTGACTCCATCTACCTTCCCTTCTATGGCAGTCATTTTGTCAGCAAGAGATGTCTGAAGCTGCATCAAGTCTGAAGATGATCTCAGGTTCTCTAGCTTCTGGGATTGGTTGGCCAATGTTTCTTCAATTTGAGCAACTTTCTCCACCATTGGCACCACCTTCTCCAGTTTGTCCACTATAGGACTGAAGTCAATCTCTGGAGCATATATCACTTGTTGTTCCTTCTGAGCTGGGTGCTCCACCTCAGTCAGCACTGCAGTCTCTTCATTCCACCAGTCCTCTCCTCTAAAGGAGGCAATGTTAAGCATCTCTGACAGAGTTTGGTTCAGAATGTAGACTGTGGTCCTCAGTCTGAAGAAGAGGTCCTGAAGATCAGGATATGAGCTCAGCTCAGGGTACCTATCCAGAATGAATCTTTCCCCCTTGCTGCGCCACTCGGTCTCTTCTGCCTCTCCCTTCTTCAGCTTTGGGCTTTCAGGTTCAGTAGGATTGGCTTCAGTAAGTTCTGGTGCTGAGGGATCCAAGAATGGTTCACTCAGGAGCATGTCCAGATTCAGCAGCTCCTGAGGCTCAGTTTGTTCTGAGGTCTGAACAGGCATCTCCTCAGTAGAAACCTGAGGTCCCTTGAATATCTCCTGAGAAATCTTGTCTGAGCTCAGAGATGTTTCAAGAACTTTAGAGAACACCTGTTCCTCAGTTTGCTCTTAAGCAGTAGTCACAGCCTGAGCCAGTACTTGCAATGGAGATTTTTGTCCTTGCTGGCCCTCAGGTTGGACTTTCTCAGTTTCACTGTCCTCCTCCTCAGTAGAAATTTGAACTTTCCTGCGCTTAGGAGCCAGTGATTTCTTCTTCAGGGCTTCTCCCTTTTCTCTCTTAACCTCCATCAGGGCCTTCCCCCTGGTTTGTTGGGCTTTTTCAGCAGCTCCTTCAGCAGCAGTCTCCTCCTTCTTCTCTTTTCTTCCCTTCAAAGTCTTCTTTGATGTTGTTGGCTTGAAAAGGATCTTGGACTTTGGAAAGGGTGAGGAGTTGGCAAAAATATCTTCTTCTTCTCTACACATCTCCAGGATGAATGTTATCTTGGTTGCATGTAGGATTTTTCCTTTAATGACAACCAAACCGTTCACCTTCTGGACTTGCTTAGTTTGGTCACTCACTACTCTGATTAAATAACGCAACTAGTTGAATGCGGTGGTGGGTGAATCTTCAATAGCCGCCATTAATCTCAGCTTCGGCGTACTAATTTGTTCAAAACTGCCGGACCGACTCATTATACATTTACTCACGATATCCAGCAAAATTCTATACTTAGGCTTCAAATGCCTTTTATTAAGAGTAGCCTCAAACTTAACAGGATGCTCTGTAATCATATCAAGATATTCTTGTTCCCTACCCATCATATACATTGTAGGGTCTTCTCCTCTATCGCTCAATTCGTATACGTCATTAACGTTCTTAGGAATTATATACAATTCCCTCACAAAATCGACATATTTTGAGCTATGCTCTAAATGAGAAACTGTAATTTGAGATTCTATACAGTCCTCCTCATCTATTTTCAAATTAGAGATAAATTCGATTACCTCTTTTGAATATTCTGCCTCTGGTTGATTCGCAACCAGGCATATGAGCTTCGCCAATCGAATCATGTGCAGAGCTTCTTCTTCGTGTGTTGCATTCGATGAGCTTTCGAGCAAAACAACGTATTCGTACCACAGTTTGTTAGAAATGGCAAGTTTATCGTAAACCGAGAATGTCATTTTGAAGGGTTTCTGGGCAAATGAGAGGTTTTTGAAGCAGAGTGTTTTGAAGACGAAGGTTATGAAATTGGGCTTTGAAAGAATTTATTCAATGGATATATAGGATTTGATTCGTGGAAAATCGTATAGATTGAAGAAATCGACGGTTGAGATTAAACACCGACTAGATCGGGTATATGAAAGGACGATTTCACGAATATTACGCCGCCAATTTAACCTTATTGGTGATTAATGAACAGTGCAATTAATTATTGTTCCTGCAGACCATTGACTTTCTTCGGGGATTTCAAAGGTCCGGCCCAAATATTCCTTTAGGTGTTTTGTTATTTATTGCTAATGATTACTGAGATTCAGTTGGACAATAAATGCATTGCATGAGTCATTACTTCTTCAGACTAATTTCCTCCATCAGTCTTACTGAGTTTTGACCTTGATAAAATGTCTGTATAATACTGAGTACTGAACGGGGTCAGTATAGTACTGAGTACTGAACGGGGTCAGTATGGTACTGAGTACTGAGTACTGATCTTCAGTATATCTGAGTTTCCCAAGACTCAGATTTTAGTACTTTCAATTATATCCCGAGTTTCTCAGTAAAATCCTGAGAAAACTTCATGCATCTGAAAACCTTCAATTTTTCATATTTTCTCTATACACCTGGATCCAACATACCTAATTCAACTGATAGTTCCTGAAATCTTGATTCAGCCAAAGGTTTAGTCAAGATATCAGCTCTCTGTTTATCAGTATGAATTTTCTCCATCCTGATGTCTTTCTTCTCAACATGATCTCTGATGAAGTGATGTCTGATATCAACATGCTTACATCTGGTGTGCAATACCAGATTTTGTGTAAGAGCAATAGCACTATTATTATCACAAAATATAGGTACTTCATTGGCTATAATCTTATATTCCCTCAATTGTTGTCTGAGCCAAAGAATCTGTGCACAATAGCTTCCTGAAGCCATGTATTCAGCTTCAGTAGTATTGGTTGCTACTGAGGTCTGTTTCTTTGAAAGCCATGATATCAGCTTACTTCCAAGAAATTGACAAGTTCCTGTGGTAGACTTCCTGTCGATTCTACATCCTCCATAATCAGCATCTGAATAACCAGTTAATTCAAGGTTATCATCAGCTGGATACCATAATCCTCTATTCACAGTGCCTTTAAGATATTTCAGAATCTTTTTAGCAGCCTCCATGTGACTAGCCTTAGGATTAGCTTGGTATCTTGCACATATCCCAACAACAAATGTTATATCAGGCCTACTTGCTGTGAGATATAGCAGTGATCCAATGATCCCTCTATAATCAGTGTGATTTACTGATTTGCCTTCAGGATCAGGATCCATCTTGTAGTTAGTATTCATAGGAATTCTAACTGCATTGCAATTCTGTACACCATACTTTGCAATCAGATCTCTGGTGTACTTTGCTTGATTGATGAAGATTCCTTCCTTAGTCTGTTTCACCTGAAGTCCAAGAAAGAAATTCATCTCCCTCATCATTGACATCTCAAACTTTCCTTTCATCAGTGTAGAAAACTTTTCACACAACTGATGATTTGGAGATCCAAATATGATGTCATCTACATAAATCTGAACAAGTAAGATATCTTTCCCATCTTCTATCCTGAACAAAGTCTTATCAACAGTTCCTTTGATAAAATCATGGCCAGTAAGAAACTGAGAAAGGGTATCATACCATGCTCTGGGTGCTTGCTTAAGACCATACAAGGCTTTCCTGAGCCTGTAAAATTTGTCATTCTGTCTGAAACCAGGAGGTTGTTCCACATAAACCTCTTCCTTAAGCACACCATTCAGAAATGCACTTTTCACATCCATCTGATAGACTGTGAATTTCATGTGGGCAGCATATGCAAGAAACAATCTGATGGCTTCTAGTCTTGCAACAGGTGCAAAGGTTTCATCATAATCCAAGCCTTCTTCTTGGGAATAACCTTGTGCAACTAGCCTTGCCTTGTTTTTTACAATGTTATTGTTTTCATCTCTCTTATTCTTGAACACCCACTTGGTTCCAATCACATTGTGCCTCTTAGGTCTATCCACTAGCTCCCAAACTTCATTCCTTGAGAACTGATTCAGCTCTTCTTGCATAGCAGTAATCCAAAATGAATCTTGTAGAGCTTCTTCAATCTCAGTAGGTTCTTTTTCAGATAGGAAGCAGAAGAATAAATCACTTTCTCCATGGAACCTTCTTGTTTTGACACCATCTGATAGATCACCCACAATCTGACTTATATGATGACTATCCAACCATCTTCTCCTGGATGTTCCCCCTTCAATAGTATCCTCAACATCAGAAATGTTAGGTTCAGGTAGTTCATTAAATTCAGGGAACAACAGAAAAGGAGAAATGGGATCATCTTCCTCAGGGGAAATTCCATTCAGAACATTGTCAGAGGCATTTGTTCCCCTTTGGTTGATAGATTCAGAGTTTGCCTCAGCTGTGACCATATCTTCATCGGCATTACATACCTGAGTCTGAACTGGTGTATGTTCAGATTGGTCAGCTTTAGTGTGTTGGCTTTCCTTCAGTGGAGAATTTCCATCCTGAGTATCACCATCCTGAGTTTTTCCATCTTGAACTTCTTTGTCTGAGTCTGATTCACTCCATTCATAGAAAGTGACTGACTTCTTCTTTTCAGGTTCAGAGGATGTTTTATCATTCTTTTTCAGGCTAAGTCTGGTGATTCTCTTGGTCAGTTCTCCTGAGTCATGTTCTTGTTTCTTCTGAACACAAGTAGATTCATCAAAAACAACATTAGGTGTTTCTTCCACAATAAGACTCCTAGAGTTGTAAACTCTGAAGGCTTTACTGACTTCAGAATATCCTAAGAATATCCCTTCATCAGCTTTGCTATCAAAAGTTTTCAACTGATCTTTACCATTATTGTGTATGAAACACTTGCAACCAAACACACGAAAGAAAGAAACAAGAGGCTTCCTTTCATTCCACAGCTCATATGGAGTTTTTCCTTGGTTCTTGGTCAGCATGGATCTGTTCTGAGAATAGCATGCAGCGTTGATAGCTTCAACCCAAAATCTTTTAGGAATATCAGCTTCAGCAATCATTGTCCTTGCAGCTTCTTTCAGAGCCCTATTTCTTCTTTCAGCAACACCATTCTGTTGTGGGGTCCTTGCAGCTGATGTTTCATGAGTTATTCCATTTGCTGCACAATAATCAGATATAATATGATTGATAAACCTAGTTCCTTTATCTGATCTGATTTTGACCACACTCAGATTCTTTTCAGTACTGAGCCTTTTCAGTAGTTCAGGCAGTTTTGTCTGAGTCTCTTTCTTACTGAGTAAGAATATAACCCATGTGTATCTAGAGTAGTCATCAACTACCACAAGTGTATATTTTCTGCCATTTGTGCTCACAGGTGTTACTGGACCAAAGAGATCCATATGTAACAGTTGAAGTATTCTTTCAGTAGAAACATCTACTTTGCTTTTGAAAGATTCTCTGATTTGTTTTCCTTTTTTGACAAGCATCACAAACATGTTCTTTACTGAACACTTCATTTGGTAACCCCCTCACAAGTGCTAATCTTGCAAGTTTGTTCATGGTTTTGAAGTTCAAGTGATTCATCCTTTTGTGCCACAACCAACTTGTATCAGTGGAACTTTTTGCAACCAAACATGTATCGTTAGGAGTTGAACTCCAATCAGCAAGATACACATTTCCTTTTCTAGTATCAGTCAGTAGAATTTTCTGTGAAGTATTATCTTTCACATAACATAAGTTCTTTGAGAACTCAACATTGAATCCTTTGTCACAGAATTGGCTTATAGAAAGCAAATTATGCTTTAAACCCGACACATATGAAACACCATGGATATGAACAGAATCAACTTCAAGAGTTCCATATCCTTCAGTTTGTCCTTTGGAATTGTCTCCAAATGTGATCTGAGGGCCTTTTTGCTCAACATAGTTAGTGATTAGCTGCTTATATCCTGTCATATGTCTTGAACATCCACTATCTAGATACCATACAGCAGGAGCCAATTCATTTCTACTCATCAGTGCTATGTTGTCTTCATTCAGCTCAGTGCCCTTATCTTTCACCTGAAAAACAAATCAGTTCTTAGGTACCCATTTGGTGTAGGGTCCTACCAGGTTAGCTATACCTTTTGGAATCCAAATCTGCCTAACAACTCTAATTACTTTAGAGTGGCTGATTTGTCTCCCATAAACATCTACATACACATTCACCACCTTAGGTGCCTTGAAAGTATCCTGTGTATGAGTGCCAGCCTTAGCATGAACATGAGCCTTAGAGTTCTTCTTGGGTACAGGCCTTTTGTTCAAGTGCTTTGGCTTTTGTGCAGCTGGTCTCTGTCTCTGCTGACTTGGGTTCAGGAAACCTTTACCCTTAGGCAAGTGGGGTTTGGGTTGCCTGTACTTAAATTGGGGTCTTTCAGTAATCTGAGGACTTGGTCGTTTCAGTTGAGAATATCTCTACTGAGTGTTTCTCTTCTGAAAATTCCTCTGATGGTTCAGTGCAGATCTCTTCAGGTTGGTATTCTTAGTCTGAGGCTTTGAAGTACTGGCCTGAAGATTTCCTACTGAGTGGTCAGGTTTTCTAGCCTTTTCCTGAGGTCTGGGCTTTCTTCCCTGAACATTCAGTTTTTCTGAAACCATAGGTCCTTTACCCTTGTCTAAACCTCTGGGTAGTTCTTTAGTCAGAAGATTAGGTGCCACTTGTTTAACAAAAACAGTCTTAGTGCTACTAGAAGTAACATTTAGAAGACCTTGTGAGGTTCCCCCTGGAATGTATCCCAATCCAGCTTTTATAGTTGCAGGTCTTTGATAACTCTGAATTTCATCTATCAATTTAAATGCATAATTCAATAGAGCTAACTTTCTCTGCGCACTATCCTCACACTTCTTTAGAGTTTCATGCTTCTCAAAGAGGTCATTGAACTCAGTTCTGATAAGCTGAATCTCCTCAGTGGATTTCTCTAATTTTCCATTCAGGGTCTCTATCAACTTCTCTTTTTCTGAGAGTTGTACTTTCAGAACATCTAGTTCATCAGTAGTTCCCATCAATTGAGAAGTGATCTCAGCATTTTTAGAGTCTTTCCACTTCAGATTCTCAGCAGTCAGTTCCTTGTTCTGCTCTTGAGTTTCATTGAGCAGTTCTTGTAACACAGCATAGTCCTTCATAAGATTCTCAAATGAATCCATCAGGTCAAAGTTACTGTTTACAGTAGAACTTGAGAACTCATGTGCTTATGTAGGAGCAACAACAGAGATAGAAGAATTTATCCCCTCCACAGCCATTAGACAAATATCATCACTGTCACTATCTGAGAACATCTCATCTGAGGAACTGGAGCCTTCTTCAGAATGTTCTTCCTCTTCTGCAATCATGACTTTCTTGCTGGAGAACTTCTTGTCTCTCTTGGCTTGTCTTTCTTTTCCTTCCTTAGCACTTAGCTCAGGACAGTCATATTGGAAGTGACCTCTCTTTTGACAGCTGTAGCATCTGTTTGCATCATCATCCTGATCACTTTCCTCCTTAGTCTTGGAGTCCTTCTTTTTGGATGAGGATCCTTCAGCTTTCTGGTCCTTTCTTTTCTCAGAGTGTTTGTCCTCAGCTTTTGAGTCTCTCTGGTACCTGTGATTCCTGTAATATTTCTTGTATTTTCCATATCTGCTATTGAGTCTTTCAAACCTCTTTGCCATCAGTACTAGCTTATCCTCCAGCTCATCCTGATTTTTGGCAAGTGAGTTCTCAGACTCTCTAGTTTTACAGGATTTCTCTTTGGCTTTGAAAGCCACATTCTTGCTAGATGAAGAATCATCTTTACTGTCAGCTTTCTTAGATTTCTTGTCAATCACAAATTCATAAGCTTTCAGTTCAGAGAAAACTTGTTGATATGGCATTGAATCAATATTTTTGGTGTTTTCAATCACCACAGCATGTATATCCCATTTCTTAGATAATCCTCTAAGAATTTTCAATGCCACTTCTCTCTGTGGGTATCTTTTCCCAAGAGCATTCAGATCATTCATTATGCTAGTGAATCTGATTTCAAGTTTGTCAATGGATTCACCATCTTCCATTTCAAAGCTATCAAACTTTCCAATAGCAACAGAAAGATTGTTCTCTTTAATATGATATGTGCCTTGACACATCACAGCAAATGTGTCCCATATTTATTTTGCAGTATTATAGTGAGAAATCATCCCCATAACACCATCATCAATAGTGCTATGTAAAGTATCGTTAGCAATGTAGTCAAGATTGACTAACTTTCTCTCATCAGGAATAAGTTGATCATCAGACTTTGGAAATTCAGTTCTGGGATCATTTCTCTCAGTTTCAGTAATTCTGGGATTCACAACAGTGAATTTGAATGGTCCTTCAGAAACCACTCTCCACATTCTTTCATGCTTTGAATACAGATGAGCCTGCATTCTTAATCTCCATAAATCATAGCTCTTAATTGAGAACATAGGAAGTTTCTTAGAAGGCATGATGTCTGAGCCTTGTAAGATTTCAGCAAATAGATCAGTTCAGTAGACCACCAGAGTCTTTCAGCAATTTAGACTATGGCTTAACAAATCACGTGGTCAAGTTGAACCACTGCTCTGATACCACTTGTCGGTATCAGTGCAGAAATATGTTTTAAAATAGATCAGTTCAGGTGGTCACTTTGAAATCAGTGAACCTTTTGAACTCCCGCTCTGATACCACTTGTTGGTCCCGGTGCTAACGAGTCTCACACGTGTATGGGGGGGAATACACTTGTTCAGTGATTTTTAAAACTTTTCTTTCACTGAGGTCAGATGGGTCAGGTTGTCCTGATGATTTGGCCATGAGAAGCACAGATCGCCCTGAGGCAAAGTCTACCTGAGACAATGATCCTGAGCTACTTTCAGAAGCTTCACATTAGCCCAACTGAGCCTGAGTTTTTCAGAGATCTTGAGCAGCTTGGATCAGATAACTATCTGTTCTAGCTACTCAAGTGTGCGGAATGGTTGGCCCTAAGTTTATACACGTTTTTAGCTTTGCTGAAAACCTTCCTTTTAGTGAATCAGTGATTAAGGTTGTGATCAGTTAGATGCGAGTTCAGTGGATTGGTTCCAACTGAATATCAGTGAATAATGCTTTCAGTGAAAAACATGCAACATATAACAATGCAGTACAGAAAGCAAAACAACACATCAATTATAGTGGTTCAGAGACTCAAGCTCCTACATCCACTCTCTCTGACCTTCAGAGAAATTCCTTAACCACTTCCTAAGGTTTTCTGGCTGACTCACTGCAGCTTACTCACCTTTCTACTTTGAGTTTTCTGACTACCTCACTGTAGTTTACTAACTCAAACACACACAAGCTTTCTGACTATCCAAGATAGTTTACTCACTTCTTCTCTAGAGTTTTCTGACTACCTCAATGTACTTTACTAACTCTTTACAACTCCAACTCACCAACAATCACACTCAAACTACCTTACAAAGGTTTTGGGGTTTCTGGTTGGTTTCCAACTAGGATGAGATATCCTTTACAATAAGTACAATGCAAAGGCTAGGATATCTCTACTAAGCTTTGGATATATCTTATCAATCTAGGCTTAGTGAATGAGCTCTCTTCAATGTAAAGCACTTGGGAAATTCTTGGGTTTTCGAGTGCTTCAATTTACAATAATAAGATTGAGCTCTTGAGTTGCTTACAAATTTCCCGTAACCTTCAATGTAGAGGGTCACTAGTATTTATAGGCAATCACTAAGGTCACCCTTGGAAAACTATCCGTTGGAGGAGATAGCTTCATGAGTTTCCTCTTATGGTGTTTGATGAACGGTTATTTTTAGGGTTTGAATACTCCATTGCATGTTTTAGGAAATATGCTTTCATGTAGCCACTCACCACTTTTTGTAGTCTGGAACATAGTACTACTGACATGCTTCAGTGACCTGTCGCTTTCAAAGGTCGATAAAATGCTGATCTTTGTCTTCCTCTGATTGGTTCTTGTCTTCAGTAAATGTAGACAAACATAACGACTCTTTTTGGTCAATATCTCTGAGTGATATAACCTTAACAACACTTAGTTTTAGTTCCTTTTGTCTGCATGTGAATGTCTTGGGCAATATCTATTTTTTTGAGTATTCACGTTTTTCTCAGTTTTGTAGCCTTCAGATAGATATTATTCAGTGCCTCGGAACATTCAGGTTATACTGAGCATTCAATGAATTCTTTTGAGTCTTGATACTACTTGTGTCTTGATATCTTCCGTGTCTTGATATCTTCTGAGTCTTGAGTCTTATGAGTCTTTAGTGTCTTCTGAGTCTTGATGTCTTACGAGTCTTGATGTCTTTCCGAGTCTTCGAGTCTTACGAGATATCTTGATGTATATCTTTTGAGTCTTGATTTCTCGATTTCATCTTGAGTCTTGATTTCTCGATTTCATCTCTGAGTCTTGATTTCTCGATTTCATCTTTGAGTCTTGATTTCTTCGATTTCATCGAGACTTGAAACTTCTTCGAGTCTTCGAATTTTCGTAATCTAACCTGATCTATATCTGCTGACTATACATGGTGCAGATAACATCCTGAACACTCTAAACTGAATCCTGACTCAACTATCAAAGTTATCCTGAACATGCCATACTCAGGGGTTTTGGGATCTAATCAAAATCTTCTTTATTAAATTCATCTCCCAACAAGATGAAATTCAGAGTTATCAAAGACCTGCAACTATAAAGGCTAGATTGGGATATAATCCAGGGGGAACCTCACATGATCTTCTCAATCTTTGCTTCAACTAAAGTGGCACTAAGATCGCCTTTTGTTAAATCGGGCTTCAAATTGATCTTCTTATTAAAGAACAACCCCGTGTTTTTGACAAGTGTAAAGGACCTATGGTTTCAGAAAACCTGAAGGTTCGGGAAAGAAAGCCCAAACCTCAAGAAAATGCTAGAAAACCTGAATACTCAGTAGGAAATCCTCAGGCCAGTACTTCAAAGCCTTAGGCTAAGAATACCAGCTTGAAGAAATCTACCTGAACCATCAAATAAATCTTCAGAAGAGAAACACTCAGCAGAGATATTCTCAACTGAAGAGACCAAGTCCTCAGGTTACTAAAAGACCCCAATATCAGTACAGAAACCTAAACCCCGCTTTCCTAAGGGTGAAGGTTTCCTGAACACAAGTCAGCAGAGACATAGATCAGCTGCACCAAAGTACAGGCACTGGAAAAAAAAGTCTAAACCCAAGAAGAACTCTAAGGCTCATGTTCATGCTAAGGCTGGCACTCATACACAGGGTACTGTCAAGGCATCTAAGGTGGTGAATGTGTATGTAGATATTTATGAAAGACAAATTAGCCACTCTAAAGTAATTAGAGTTGTGAGGCAGATTTGGGTTCTAAAAGGTACAGCTAACCTGGTAGGACCCTACACCAAATGGGTACCTTAGGCCTGATTTTGTTTCAGGTGAAGGAGAAGGGCACTGAGCTGAATGAAGACAACATAGCCCTGATGAGTGGAACTGGAATAACACCTTTTGCATGGTACTTGGACAGTGGATGCTCAAGACACATGACAGGATACAAGCACTTGCTCATTGACTATGTTGAACAGAAAGACCCTCAGATAACTTTTGGAGATAACTCCAAAGGACTGACAGAAGGATACGAAACACTTAAAGTTGATACTGTTCATATCCATGGTGTATCATATGTGTCTGGTTTAAAGCATAACTTGCTTTCTATCAGCCAATTCTGTGATAAAGGATTCAGTGTTGAATTCTCAAAGAACTTGTGCTATGTCAAAGATAATGTTTCACAACAAGGATTACTAACTGGTACTATAAAAGGAAATGTGTATCTTGTTGATTGGAGATTGACTCCTATGGATACATATTTAGTGGCTAAGAAAGCTACTGAAACCAGTTGGTTATGGCACAAAATACTGAATTACTTGAACTTCAAAACCCTGAACAAACTTGCAAGATTAGCACTTGTGAGAGGGTTACCTAATGAAGTATTCAGTAAGGATCATGTATGTGATGCTTTTCAGAAAGACAAGCAAATTAGAGCATCATTCAAAAGCAAAGTAGAAGTTTCTACTGATAGAATACTACAATTGTTAAATATGGATCTATTTGGTCCAGTAACACCTGTGAGCACAAATGGCAGAAAATATACACTTGTGGTAGTTGATGACTACTCTAGATACACATGGGTCATATTTTTACTCAGTAAGAAAGAGACTTAGACAAAACTGCAAGAATTACTGAAAAGACTCGGTAATGAAAATAATCTGAGTATGGTCAAAATCAGATCAGGTAAAGGCATTGAGTTTATCAACCATATTATATCTGATTATTTTGCAGCAAATGGAATAGCTCATGAAACATCAGTTGCAAGGACCCCACAACAGAATGGTGTTGCTAAAAGAAGAAATAGTACACTAAAAAAACTAAAAAGTTCGCAAAAAGATTATGATTCTTTGGTCGATATACCAAAGAGATTTTGGGTCAAGAAAACGAACAACACCGCATGCTACTCTCGTAATGCATCCATGCTGACAAAGAATCAAGGAAAAACTCCATATGAATTGTGGAATGAAAGGAAGCCTCTTGTCTCTTTCTTTTGTGTGTTTGGTTGTAAGTGTTTCATATACAATAATGATAAAGATCAGTTGAAAACTTTTGATAGCAAAGCTGATGAAGGAATATTCTTAGGATATTCTGAAGTCAGTAAAGCCTTCAGAGTTTACAACTGTAGGACTGTTATTGTGGAAGAAACACCTCATGTTGTATTTGTTAGTGTTAACGTCCTAGAGACAATCTATTGTAAGGACATAATACTCGATGATATTCAGTTTGATTTAATATTATAGTTCATTTAATATTAATGTATGGCAATACACTTGTTTGAATATTATGTTTGATTATTTGCATTTATTCATACAAGTGTTCCCATGAGTCATTGCTATCATTGAGGTTGTGAGAACTCAGGTGACTTAAGCATGATTCTCAAATAGCCCCGATCAAGGATCATCAAGAATGGGATATTGATGATACAATGGAGATTTGTGTGCGATCTGCATCATACTCTTAGAGAGTATAGTAAGATCTCACTTACTACGAGATACTAGGTATTTCATGATGGATGCACAAATACCTTAGAGGGTATTGGTATACCCATCTGAGAAACCGTTTGATGTAGTTCCACTATATGTGTCTACGGGTGTCTCGGTTAGTAGGAGCGATGAGATACTCCTTTGACTTGAGGTCAATACGCACGACATGTGTAGGATGATGAACTTTGACCATGACCGACGCTTGCACCCTTCCTTGGGTAGATATGGCTTGGATTGGGTTCATCACGAAGTGCATGTGCGTGGTAGTTGAGCCAAGAATAGGATTCATTCCTCAAAGTGGATTTAGAGAGAATATTCATCTTCTCGTTCGTAATTGGATCTAAGTCATCGGCCGATGCACTTCAACTTAGACTTTGTGGCTAAGTTTGACATACATGATCAATTAGTGATTAGAGATAAATTGATTAGGTTATATGAATAGACACTTCATCATGTCCAAGACTTAATCGAGTATTCGCGAATGAAAGGAGGAAATCGTAATAGCCCATGTTTAAGTAAATAGGTAGTTTCACATTTCCTCGTAACGTACCTCATATATTGAGAATGTCTGATTTATTGTCTAGGGTTCAATTAAGACCGTTAGTTTGACTAATCGCTCGATATATGAGGGTCTATAGGTCACACAACAAGTAACGGTTAATTACTAATTATAGTTGGTTGATTAAATGTTAAATTAGATTTAATATTTAATTTATGGAGAAGTAATTAATAATAGATTAATTTGGAATTAATTATTATTATTATTTAATTAAATTAGATTTAATTAAATAAGAATTCCCAATAATAAAATTTGGAATATTGTTGTAGGATTTAATATATATGGAAACAAATCGTAGAGATTTGTCATATATGGAATTTAAATCCGTTGAGATTTATATGTGGGAAATAAATATAAGAGATTTATTTAAATAAATATTAGGGATTTTATTTCCTAATTAGGTTAGCTTGAGACATAAGCTAATCCTCTCCTATATATATGAGCTCTTAGGAATTCATAATACGAGCATTCATATTTCTCCATAAAATCTCTACGTTAGAATTTTCCAAATTCATCTCGGGGATTCAACGCTGGCAGATATGTGCGAGTTAGTAAACGAATATTACGTGGATACCATAGTTGAGGAATCCGTGTTCGAATTGGTGTAAGAATTCTGTTTACGTTTACTCGTATTTAATTATGCAATTAATTGTTCGTTGTTGGTGAACTGTTTATTTCCGCTGCGCATGTATTACGTGTTTACGTGCCTCTAAATTCCAACAGTTGTATCAGAGCTTCAGGCTCTTGATTAATTGCATGATTGTTAGATTAATAAATTAATTTTTTTTAATCAAACTCTACGGTCGATTTTAATTTGACCGCACAAATTGTTTTGATCGATTTAAGGTTTTTTTTATTTGCTTGGCTATGTAAACAACAATTTTGTCTTCCTTGTTGGGGCTCTTGTCTTTACCTCCGATTTAGGGTTTTGAACCCTCGCAGGAATAACCGCTAGCGGTGGAGACCGCGACACGTTGCTCGAGGCGGTGGCTCACGCTGAGCTTCGCGACGGTCGTGTGTCATAGCGTTGGCTGGGCGGTCGGCGGCGCCCTCGGCTCCACATCTTGATGCTTTGCGTCGATTTAGATAATGTGGCAGCAATGCACGCTCGTGTCACTCGATCGGCGACGCTCCGTCGCTCTGGTTTTGCTCACTTTCCTCGCGTTCGATTGTAGTGATGAGGGTTTCGATTTGGGTCGATTTCGCCGTGCGCGGCGGTGATTCTGCTTGTGCCGTTGAAATCAAGGTTGAATCAGGCCTCGTTTGATGCTTATCAACGCGTTTCTCCGCACGTCTTGAACAACGGTGACAACGATTCGCTCGCACTTGCCTAGCGGCGTCGGCGACTCACCCACGCGCCGACGATGGTGGAGATTTCTTGGGCGATTGCGACTATCCTCTCTTGTTTCGTCCTGTGTCTCCTGTTTTGACTAATATTAATTCGACGCTTACTGGGTTTTTCCTTGATTCGTGTTCGGTCTTGTTTCGCCAACTGTTGCTATTTTTTCGTGCACTATAATCTTGATTCTTCAGAAATTTTCGATACTGGAAATTTGTAATTGAATGTATTGGATTGATGATGAAGAATCATGATTTTGTGTTTTTGGATTTGGAGATGGTTGTTCCGAATTACGGATTGGATCTGTGGAATTTGGGTGGTGATGCAAGGAGGGATGTTTTGCAAATTTGATTTGGACAAACCCTCCTATGCAAGTTTGGAAATTGCACCTGAGCCCCTAACAATAAAATAATTAAAATCTAATTATGGAAAATTAATAAGTGTTTAATTTTTAAAATTGGATTATGATTAGACCAAAGATTAATTAATTGGTTTAATTATTGAAAGTTAATAATTTCATAATTGAATTTAAAATTGGATTTTAAATTCGTTTTAAAAGAATTATTAAATCTCACTTGGTTAATTATCTTATTAAAATGTATTAGTTGGACTAATGACGGACTTAATTAATTGGATTAATTAAAAGTCAAAATATTGATGAATTTAATTATTAAAACCTGATTTTAAAATTGGATTTTAAAATTATGGTCTAAAGGATTAAACGAGTTATTAATTCCCACTTGGTTAACGTGTTTTATATTCTATTAGCGCCTTTTACGTCCGCATTATAATTGTTTGGGTAGGCGGCGCCCAATAATTGTCGGACCGAATTAATTGTTTGGGTAGACGACGCCCATGTAAATGTTAGTCCGTATAAAATCTTGTTTGGGTAGGCGGCGCCCAATAATTGCTCAAATGTGATATAGATTAACATGTTGGATCTCGATTAAGCAATTAATACACTGCCTTTTAAAAATGATCCTCACTAAAATATGGTTTTTCATTAAATTGAAAAGATGTCTCCCATCAAAATTAAAAGTAAACCGGGGATTTTGTTCCAATGGGTATTTTAGACCAAAGTATTTTGCTCGAATCTACATTCAATGGGACTTTTATAGGGACACGTAGTGTCGCTGCTTGATGGTTGTAAACTAACTTAACTTTGTTTATTCAGCCAAAGCAGGGAAACGAAAGTTAAGGGACATCAGATTGAACTAGGTTCAATCGACTAGGAGTTGCAATTTTAGAATTTGGCTTGGAGACCTACCAGTTATGCTATTGTGATATTCAGCCAAAGCAGGGATCATGATAGTAGGAATGTGGATCCTAGTCCATTACAATTTATATTTGATATAAATTCGTACTCTTCCAATGAGGTCGTTGAGTATGCGAAAATAATGGAGACAAAATAAACACAAAAGAAAGGTCATGTTTATTTTGATTGCTGAATATTGATCATAGAAATTATATGTTTAATTCCCGTTTTATTTTATTTCTCTTGGTTAGTTGAATTGTATAACTGTTATTGAGATGTGTTTTGGAAACAAACTAAATTGGCTACGCCAAATTTTCTGGACTGGCACCAAAACATGTTTTGGTTCTAAGGAAATAATAGATTGAGTACGTGTTGGACACGTATATTGCAGTTACCCTTGAGCTGGTACTCTGAGGCAGCTACGTTTGATGTAGCAGCTCAGAAGAAGCATCAAAAGGATGCTTCCCAGACTCAGTGTGTGATGTTGCTCGGCATGACTCCCGATATACATAAGCAACATGAGAAAATGGATCTCTTCTAGATGCTCAAGCATCTGAAGGATCTCTTTGATTCTAAATCTCATTCTAAGATTTATGAATTGTTGAGAGTTCTGTTCAGATACCGGTTAGTTAAAGAAGAGAAGATTTCATCTCATGTGCTAATGATGATAGGCATAATTGAGAAACTTGGTAATTTAGGCATTGTGCTAAAAGACCAACATTTTCATTTATAATATCCTCCAGTTGCCCCGAGTTCATATTTTAGCTTCATTGTGAACTACAATATGAATTAGACGGATGCGATCGTGCCTGAACTTCATAACGTGCTCAAGACTTTTGAGTTCACTATCACTAAGATGGTGTTCAAAAGAAGGAGGGGGTAAACAAGGATGTGTGCCTCTACTGTAAGTAGAAGAGGGCACCGGAAGAAGGACTGTAAGGTTTTTGTTGCTGAAAAGAAGGCACTAGGTGCTTCTAGCACTAGAACATGTATGTTTGTTATTAAGATAAACATGTCCACTAATAGCGCTAACTGCTTGGTATAGGATACTGAATGTGGCTCTCACATTTGCACTAATGTGAAAGGCTCATGTGTCTTAGGACAGTTAGTGTGGGTGAAGTTGTCTTACACGTGGAAACAGAGCAAGAATTGCTATTGAACGTGTGGGGACTTATGTGTTAGACTTACCCTTTTGGTTTTAGATTTGAACTTAATGATTGTCACCTAGTTCTTTCTATTACTCGCAACATATATTTGTTGCATTGTGGATATGTTGTTCTTAATATACAAAGTAAAAGACTCAAACTTAGTAATCATGAAAACCCGACTTACTTATGGCATTGTAGAACTTGATCATGTAAACGAGAAAAGAAATGCAAGGTGAAGAAAGTTAGACTACTTAACCCCATTCGACTGTGAGTCTTATGGAGATTGTGAATCTTTTCTCATGGACAAGATGATCAACAGACCATTTTCTGGAGTTTATCTACAACGATGTTTGTGGACCATTGTCCACTCTAACTAGAGGTCACTTCGGATACTTCATCACTTTTACTGATGATTTCTCAAGATACGGATACGCGTATCTTATGAAACACAAATTCGAATCTTTTGAGAAATTCAAAGAGTTTAAGGATGAAGTAAAGAAGAAACTTGGTAAGAGTATCAAGACTCTTCGATCAGATCGAGGAGGTGAATACCTTAGCCATGAATTCACTGATCACTTTAAGTTACATGGAATCCATTTACAATGGACTCCTCCCGGAACACCTCAGATGAACGGTTTGTTCGAGAGGAGAAACCAAACCCTGTTAGACATGGTGAGGTCTATTGGGAGATGAATTTAATAAAGAAGATTTTGATTAGATCCCAAAACCCCTGAGTATGACATGTTCAGGATAATCTTGATAGATGAGTCAGGATTCAGTTTTAGAGTATTCAGGATGTTATCTGCACAATGTATAGTCAGCAGATATAGATCAGGTTAGATTCTGAATATTTTGAAGACTCAGTAAGTTTCTGAAGAAACTGAAGTTTCAGTATGAAACTGAAGTTTCTGAAGTTTCAGTATGAAACTGAGAAACTGAAGACTCAGTGAGAAACTGAGAAACTGAAGACTAAGCATGAAGACTCAGTATACCAGTCAGTATATCTGTGAAGACTCAGAAGACATTGAAGACACTGAAAACTCAGAAGAATCTGAAGACTCAGAAGACACTGAAGACTCAGAAGAATCTGAAGACACAGAAGACAGAAGACTGAAGACTGAAGACAAAGGATACTGAAGGCACAATAATTACTAAAGACTCAGTAATGTACTGAATGCTCAGTATAAACCTGAATGTTCCGAGGCACTCAAAATATCTATCTGAAGGATACAATACTGAGAAAAACGCGATTACTTAGAAAATTAGATATTGTCGAAGACATTCTCATGCAGACAAAAGGAACTAAAACAGAGTGTTGTTAAGGTTATATCACTCAGAGATATTGACCAAAAAGAGTCGTAATG
Source organism: Stenogyne calaminthoides (assembly GCA_037126765.1). Taxonomy (NCBI): domain Eukaryota; kingdom Viridiplantae; phylum Streptophyta; class Magnoliopsida; order Lamiales; family Lamiaceae; genus Stenogyne; species Stenogyne calaminthoides. The sequence goes on along the minus strand of JBBCBC010000029.1, from coordinate 8,457,744 downwards.
GTTATCTACATTTAACTGAAGACAACAACCAATCAGAGGAAGACAGCACAGTACTTTACTGACACTGAAAGCGATAGGTCACTGAAGCATGTCAGTAGTACTATGTTCCAGACTGCAAAAAGTGTTGAATGGCTGCAAGAAAAGGTTATTGCCTAAAACATGCTAGGGAGTTTCAAACCCTAAATATAACCGTTCAACACACACCATAAGAGGAAGCTCATGGAGCTATCTCTTCCAACGGATAGTTTCTCAAGAGTGACCTTGGTGGATGCCTATAAATACTTGTGACCATCTACATTGAAGGTTACGGGAAATTTGTAAGAAACTCAAGAGCTCAAACTTATTATTGCAAGTTGAAGCACTCGAAAACCCAAGAATTTCTCAAGTGCTTTATATCGAAGAGAGCTCATTCACTAAGCCTAGTCTTGATAAGATATATCCAAAGCTTAGTAGAGATATCCTAGCCTTTGCATTGTTCTTAATTGTAAAGGATATCTCATCCTAGTTGGAAACCAACCAAGAAACCCCAAACCCTTTATAAGGTAGTTTGAGTGTGATTGTTGGTGAGTTGGAGTTGTAAAGAGTTAGTAAACTACAAGAGGTAGTCAGAAAACTCTAGAGAAGAAGTGAGTAAACTATCTTGGATAGTCAGAAAGCTTGTGTGTGTTTTGAGTAAGTAAACTACAGAGGTAGTCAGAAAGCTCAAAATAGAAAGGTTAGTAAACTACAGAGGTAGTCAGAAAACCTTAGGAGTTGATTAAGGAATTTCTCTGAAGAGATCAGAGAGAGTGGACGTAGGAGCTTGAGTCTCTGAACCACTACAATTTTCTGTGTTCTTTGCTTTCTGTATTGCTTTGATTATCTGTTGCATACCTTTAAACTGAAAGCATATTTTCACTGATATTCAGTTGGAATCAATCCACTAAAGTTGCATCTAATTGAATTACAGCCTAATCACTATTCCATTAAAAGGAAGTTTTTCAGCAAAGCATAAAGCGAGTATAAACTTAGGGCCAACCATTCCGCACATTTGAGTAGTTATTCAAGCAACTCAGTATCTCTGAAAACTCTGGATCAGTTGGGATTATCTGAGGTATCTGAAAGCAGCTCAGGATCACTGTCTCAGGTAGACTTTGACTCAGAGCGATTTGTGCTTCTCAGGACCAAATCATCAGGACAACCTGACCCAATCTGACCTCAGTGAAGAAATTTTTTTAAAATCACTGAACACGTGTATTCCCCCCCCATACACGTGTAAGACTCGTTTGCACCGGGACCAACAAGTGGTATCAGAGCAGTGGTTCAACTTGACCACCTGCTTTGTTGACCAAAGTCTAATTTGCTAAAATTATTGTGGTCTATCTAAACAGATCTTATTTGCTGAAATCTTAAAAGGATCAGACAAAATGCCTTCTAAGAAACTTCCCATGTTCTCAGTAGAGAGCTATGATTTGTGGAGACTGAGAATGCAGGCTCACCTGTATTCTAAGCATGAACGTATGTAAAGAGTGGTCTCTGAAGGACCATTCCAATTCACTGTGGTGAATCCCAAAGTTATAGAAAATTAGAGAAATGATCCCAGGACTGAATTTCCTAAGTCTGATGGTCAACTTACTCCTGAGAAGAGGAAGTTAGTCAATCTAGTCTATATTGACAAAGACACACTATATAGCACTATTGATGATGGTGTGATGGGAAAGATTTCTCATTGTAATACTGCCAAATAAATATGGGATACACCAGCTGTAATGTGCCAAGGAACAGATCATATCAAGGAGAACAAACTTTCAGTTGCCATTGGAAAGTTTGACAGTTTTGAATTGGAAGATGGTGAATCTATTGACAGACTGGAAGTCAGATTCACTAGTATAATGAATGATCTAAATGCACTTGGAAAGAGATATCCACAAAGAGAAGTAGCATTGAAAATTCTTAGAGGTCTATCTAAGAAATGGGATATTCATGCAGTGGTGATTGAAAACACCAAGAACTTTGATTCAATGCCGTACCAACAAGTCTTCTCTGAGCTAAAAGCTTATGAGTTTGTTATTGATAAGAAAACAAAGAAAGCTGACAGCAAAGATGATTCTTCATCTAGTAAAAATGTGGCTTTCAAAGCCAAGGATAAAACCTGTAAAACTAGAAAGTCTGAGAACTCCCTTGCTAAAAATCAGGATGAGCTAGAGGATAAGCTAGTACTGATGGCAAGGAGGTTTGAAAGGCTTAATAGTAGATATGGAAAATATAAAAACTATTACAGGAATCACAAGTACCAGAAGAACTCAAAGGCTGAGGACAGATCCACTGAGAAGAGAAAAGACCTGAAAGCTGAAGGATCTTCATCCAAAAAGAAGGACTCCAAGTCTAAGGAAGAAAGTGATCAGGATGATGATGCCAACAGATGCTATAACTGCCAAAAGAAAGGTCATTTTCAGTATGACTGTCCAGACCTAAGTGCTAAGGAGAGAAAAGAAAGGCAAGCAAAGAGAGACAAGAAGTTCTCCAGCAATAAAACCATGGTTGCAGAAGAAGAAAACTCTGAGGAAGGTTCCAGCTCTTCAGATGAAATGTTTTCAGATAGTGACAGTGATGAAATCTTTCTAATGGCTATGGAGGAGGTAAATTCTTCTATCTCTGTTGCTGCTCCTACACTAGCACAAGAGTTGTCAAGTTCCACTCTAAATAGTCAATTTGACCTGATGGATTCTTTTGAGAGTCTGATGAAGGACTATGCTGTTTTACAAGAACTGCTGAAGGAAACTTAAGAGCTGAACAAAGAACTGATTGCTGAAAATCTTAAATGGAAAGACTCTAGTAATGCTGAGATCACTTCTCAATTAATGAGAACTACTGATGAACTAGATGTTCTGAAAGTACAACTCTCAGAGAAAGAGAAGTTGATACAGACCTTAAATGGAAAACTAGAGAAATCCACTGAGGAGATTCAGCTGATCAGAACTAAGTTCAATGACCTCTCTGAGAAGCATGAAACTCTACAAAAATGTGAGGATAGTGGGCAGAGGAAGCTAACTCTATTGAATTCTACATCTAAAGTAATAGATGAAATTCAGAGTTATCAGAGACCTGCCACTATAAAATCTGGATTGAGATACATTCCAGGGGGAACCTCACAAGGTCATCTGAATGCTGCTTCCAGTAGCACTAAGACAATCTTTGTTAAACAAGTGGCACCTACTCTTCGGACTGAAGAATTGCCCAAAGTTTTAAACAAGGGAAAAGGACCTATGGTTCCAGAAAAACTGAATGTTCAGGTAAGAAAGCCCAAACCTTAGGTGAAGGCTAGAAAACCTGACCACTCAGTAGGAAATTTTCAGGCAAGTACTTCAAAGCCTCAGGCTAAGAATGCAAACCTGAAAAGATCTGCACTGAACCAGCAGAGGAATTTTCAGAAGAGAAACACTCAGCAGAGACATTCTCAACTGAAAAGACCAAGTCCTCGGATTACTGAAAGACCCTAATTTCAGTACAAGCAACCTAAACCCCACTTGCCTAAGGGTAAAGGTTACTTGAACCCAAGTCAACAAAGACTCAGACCAGCTGCACAAAAGCCAAAGCAATGGAACAAAAGGCCTGTACCCAAGAAAAATTCTAAGGCTCATGTTCATGCCAAGGCTAGCACTCATACACAGGATACTGCTAAGGCACCCAGAGTGGTAAATGTGTATGTAGATGTTTATGGAAGACAGATCAGCCACTCTAAAGTAATTAGAGTTGTCAGGCAGATTTGGATTCCAAAAGGTACAGCTAACATGGTAGGACCCTATACTAAATGAGTACCTAAGGATTGATCTATTTTTCAGGAGAAAAACAAGGGCACTGAGATGATTGAAGATCACATAGCACTGATGAGTGGAGATGAAATGGCCCCTGCTGTATGGTATCTTGACAGTGGATGTTCAAGACATATGACAGGATTCAAGCAAATACTCAGTGACTATGTAGAGCAAAGAGACCCTCAGATAACATTTGGAGATAACTCCAAAGGACAGACTGAAGGATATGGAACTTTGGAAATCGATTCAGTTCATATCCATGGTGTTTCATATGTATTTGGATTGAAGCATAACCTGCTTTCAATAAGCCAATTCTGTGACAAGGGATTTAATGTTGAGTTCTCAAAGAACTTATGTTATGTGAAAGATAATACCTCACAGAAAATACTAATGACTGGTACTAGAAAAGGAAATGTGTACCTTGCTGATTGAAGTTCAACTCCTAAAGATACATGTTTGGTTGCAAAAAGTTCCACAGATACCAGTTGGTTATGGAACAAAAGGATGAATCACCTGAATTTCAAAACCCTGAACAAACTTGCAAGATTAGCACTTGTGAGGGGGTTACCAAATGAAGTGTTCAGTAAAGAACATGTTTGTGATGCGTGCCAAAAAGGAAAACAGATTAGAGCATCATTTAAAAGCAAAGTAGATGTTTCTACTGAGAGAATACTTCAATTGTTGCATATGGATCTTTTTGGTCCAGTAACACCAGTGAGCACAAATGGCAGGAAATATACACTCGTAGTAGTTGATGACTACTCAAGATATACTCAGTAAGAAAGAGACTCAGATAAAACTGCCTGAACTACTGAAAAGGCTCAGTATTGAAAAGAATCTGAGTGTGGTCAAAATCAGATCAGATAAAGGAACTGAATTTATAAACCATATTATATCTGATTATTGTGCAGCAAATGGAATTACTCATGAAACATCAGCTGCAAGGACCCCACAACAAAATGGTGTTGCTGAGAGAAGGAACCGAACTCTAAAGGAAGCTGCAAGGACAATGATAGCTGAAGCTGATATTCCTAAAAGATTTTGGGCTGAAGCTATCAACACTGCATGTTATTCTCAAAACAACATCTTTCTTTCTTTCGTGTGTTTGGTTGCAAGTGTTTCATACACAATAATGGTAAAGATCAGTTGAAAACATTTGATAGCAAAGCTGATGAAGGAATATTCTTAGGATATTCTGAAGTCAGTAAAGCCTTCAGAGTTTACAACTGTAGGACTCTTATTGTGGAAGAAACACCTCATGTTGTTTTTGATGAATCTACTTGTGTTCAGAAGAAACATGAACATGATGCAGAAGAACTGACCAAGAGAATCACCAGACTAAGCGTAAAAAGGAATGACAAAACATCCTCTGAACCAGAAAAGAAGAAGTCAGTCACCTTCTATGAATGGAGTGACTCAGACTCAGACAAAGTAGTTCAGGATGGAACTCAGGATGGTGAGACTCAGGAAAGCCAACACACAAAAGCTGACCAATCTGAACAGACACCAGTTCAGACTCAGGTATGTGATGCCAATGAAGATGTGGTCACAGCTGAGGCAATTTCTGAATCTATCAACCAAAGGGGAACAAATGTCACTGACAATGTTCTGAATGGAATTTCCCCTGAGGAAGATGATTCCCTTTCTCCTTTTCTATCGTTCCCTGAATTTAATGATTTGCCTAAACCTAACATTTCAAATGTTGAGGATACTATTGAAGGGGGAACATCTAGAAGAAGTTGGTTAGATAGTCATCCTACAAGTCAGATTGTGGGTGATCTAACTGATGGTGTCAAAACAAGAAGGTTCCATGGTAAAAGTGCACTATTCTGCTACTTCCTATCAGAGAAAGAGCCAACTGAGATTGAAGAAGCTCTACAAGACTCCTTTTGGATTACTGCTATGCAAGAAGAGCTGAATCAATTCTCAAGAAATGAAGTATGGGAGCTAGTGGATAGGTCTGAAAGGCACAATGTTATTGGAATCAAGTGGGTATTCAAGAATAAAAGAGATGAGAACAACAATATTGTAAGAGACAAGGCAAGGCTAGTTGCACAAGGTTATTCCCAAGAAGAAGGCTTGGATTATGATGAAACCTTTGCACCTGTTGCAAGACTAGAAGCCATCAGATTGTTTCTTGCATATGTTGCCCACATGAAATTCACAGTCTATCAGATGGATGTGAAAAGTGCATTTTTGAACGGTGTGCTTAAGGAAGAGGTGTATGTAGAACAACCTTCTGGTTTAAGACAGAATGACCAAGTTTACAGGCTCAGAAAAGCCTTGTATGGTCTTAAGAAAGCACCCAGAGCATGGTATGATACCCTTTCTCAGTTTCTTACTGACCATGGTTTTATCAAACGAACTGTTGATAGAACTTTGTTCAGGATAGAAGATGGGGAAGATATCTTACTTGTTCAGATATATGTAGATGACATCATTTTTGGATCTCCAAACCACCAGTTGTGTGAAAAGTTTTTTACACTGATGAAAGGAAAGTTTGAGATGTCAATGATGAGGGAGATGAATTTCTTTCTTGGACTTCAGGTGAAACAGACTAAGGAAGGAATCTTCATCAATCAAGCAAAGTACACCAGAGATCTGATTGCCAAGTATGGTGTACAGAATTGCAATGCAGTTAGAATTCCCATGAATACTAACTACAAGATGGATCCTGATCCTGAAGGCAAATCAGTAAGTCACACTGATTATAGAGGGATCATTGGATCATTGCTCTATCTCATAGCAAGTAGGCCGGATATAACATTTGCTATTGGGATATGTGCAAGATACCAAGCTAACCCTAAGGCTAGTCACATGGAGGCTGCCAAAAAGATACTGAAGTATCTTAAGGGCACAATGAATAGAGGATTATGGTATCCAGCTGATGATAACCTTGAATTAACTGGTTATTCAGATGCTGACTATGGAGGATGTAGAATTGGCAGGAAGTCCACTACAGGAACTTGTCAATTTCTCGAAAGTAAACTGATATCCTGGTTTTCAACGAAACAGACCTCAGTAGCAACCAGTACTACTGAAGCTGAATACATGAAGTAAGCTGATATCCTGGTTTTCAAAGAAACTGACCTCAGTAGCAACCAGTACTACTGAAGCTGAATACATGGCTGCAGGAAGCTGTTGTGCACAGATTCTTTGGCTAAGGCAACAATTAAGGGATTATAAGATTATAGCCAATGAAGTACCAATATTTTATGATAATAATAGTGTTATTGCTATTTCACAAAATCCGGTATTTCACACCATATGCAAGCATGTGGATATCAGACATCACATCATCAGAGATCATGTAGAGAAGAAGGACATCAGGATGGAGAAGATTCATACTAATAAGCAGAGAGCTGATATCTTGACTAAACAATTGGCTGAATCAAGATTTCAGGAACTATCAGTTGAATTAGGGATGTTGGATCCAGGTGTATAGAGTAAATCTGAAAAATTGAAGGTTTTCAGATGCATGAAGTTTTCTCAGGATTCTACTGAGAAACTCAGGATAAAATTGGAAATACTGAACTAAGTCTTGGGAAACTCAGGTATACTGAAGGTCAGTACTCAGTATTATACTGAACCTGTTCAGTACTCAGTATCATACTGACATTTTATCAAGGTCAATACTCAGTAAGACTGATAGGAAAATTAGTCTGAAGAAGTAAAGACTCATGCAACTCATTTATTGCTTAACTGAAGCTCAGAAATCATTTGCAATAAATACAAAACACCTGAAGGGAATGTTTTTGGGCGGGATCTTTGAAATGCCGAGGAAGGTCAACAGTCATTAATTGCTCTGTTTCAATTAATCACCAAAAAAGGTTAAAATGGCGGCGTACTTTTCGTGAGATCATCCTTTCAAATACCCGATTAGTCGGTGATCAATCTCAATCGTTGATTTTAATTAATCACACGATTTCTTACGAGCCCATTCTATATATTCATTTGAAAAGCCATTCAAGTCCTATTTCATTAACCTTCGTCTCCAAAAACACTCTGCAACTAAAAAACCCTTTGCCCAGAAATCTTCATCGTTCCAAAACCCTACCTTCAAAATTCTCAAAATGACTTTCTCTATATTTGATAAACTGGCTGTTTCCAACAAGCCATGGTATGAATATGTAGTATCGCTCGAAATTTCTTCAAACGCTACTCACGAAGAAGAAGCACTACATATGATCCAAATCGCAAAACTCACAAATCTCGTCGCAAGCCAACCGGAAGCGGAATACTCTAAGAAGGTAATAGAGTTTATTTTGAATCTAAAAATAGATGAGGAGGATCATATCGAGTCTGAAATTACTGTTTCCCATCTAAAACATAGCTCGAAATCTGTAAATTTTGTACGGGAGCTATATATAGTCCCTAAAAATTTGAATGATGTTTTTGAGTTGTGTGATAGAGGAGAGGATCCCACGACTTATATGTTGGGACGGGAGCAGGAATACCTTGATAGGATAACAGAGCATCCTATTAAGTTTGAGGCGACTTTGAATAAACGACATTTGAAGCCGAAGTACAGAGTTTTGTTAGATATTATTAGCAAGTGTATAATGAGTCGATCAGGGAGTTTTGAGCAGATAAACACTCCCAAGCTTAGATTGATGGCTGCAATAGAAGATTCACCCACCACAGATTTCAACTGGTTGAGATATTTGATTAAAGTGGTGAGTGACCAGGCCAGGCAGATCAAGAAGGAGGACAGATCAATCTCTATCAAAGGCAAGATTCTCCATGCAACCAAAATAGCTTTTATTTTGGAGATGTGCCGAGAAGAGGAGGATATTTTTGCCGAATCCTCACCTTTCTCAAAGTTTAAAGTCATGTTCAAGCCTACAGCAACTCGAAAGACTTTGAAAGGGAAGAAAGAGAAGAAAGTGGAATCCACTGCTGCTGCTGAAGAAGCTCATCAAACCAGGGGGAAGGCTTTGATGGAGGTCAAGAGGGAGAAGGGAGAAGCATTGAAGAAGAAAACTCTGGCACCCAAGCGCAGAAGGATGCTGATTACCTGAGGAGGTGCAACCTGAAGTCCAAAAAGCTGAGGAGGTGCAACCTGAGGGCCAAAAAGCTCAGAAATTGCCTTTACAAGTGTTGACACAGGTTGTATCTACGGCACATGAGCAAACTGAGGAGCAAGTCTTCTCTGAGGTTCTTGAGACGTCACTGAGCTCAGACAAATTCTCTCAAGAAATCTTCCAAGGACCCCAGACCTCAGAGATAGCTCAGATTCCTACTGAGGAAATGCCAGCTCAATCCTCAGAGCCAGCTCAGATTCAAACTAAGGATTTGCCTATCCAATCCTCAGATTTTGCTGAGCCTCAGGAGCTGCTGAATCTTAATGAGCTCCTGAGTGATCCATTTCTTGATCCTTCAGCAGATCTTCCCACTGAACCTGAGAGCCCGAAGCTGAAGAAGGGCGAAACTGAAGAGACTGAGTGGCGAAGCAAGGGGGAACGGTTCATTCTAGACCGGTACCCTGAGCTAAGCACATATCCTGACCTTCAGGATCTCTTTTTCAGACTGAGGTCAACAGTCTACATTCTCAACCAGACTCTACTTGAAATGCTCAACATTGCTTCATTCAGAGGTGAAGGCTGGTGGAATGAGGAGACAGTTGTTCTAACAGAATTCTCCGGGTTCAGAAAAACCAAGCTCAGAATGAAGATTTCAGATTTTGATGAGCTGGTTAAGAGGAAGCTTGCTGAGAGGAAAGAAGCTGAGGTTGGTGCCCCGAGCTCCAAAGACAAAAACCAAGATGGGGACCAACAAGGGAATGATGAGAGTCAATCTCAGATGGAGAAAGATAGTACTGATGCTGGAGAGCCTGCTGTCACACATCCTCAGACTGAAGTTAGTCTTCAGGTAACTTTTGGCACTATTAAAAATTATGCCAGGGCTACTGAAGTATCTATCTTTAACTCTGTAATGTATGATATGCAGACTGAGGCTCAGATGGAAACCCAGACTCAGGCTGAGACTGAAGCTCAGATTGAGATTGAAGCTCAGGTTGAGACTGAGACTCAGGCTGAGCAACCAGCTCATGAAAAACAGCAAATCTCATATGCTCCTGAGATTGATCTCACTCCCATAGTGGAGAAGTTAGACAAGGTTGGGCCAATCATGGAAAAAGTTGCTCAGATTGATGAAGTATTGGCCAACCAGTCCAAGAAGATGGAAAGTCTGAGTTCTTCTTCAGACCTGATACAACTTCAGATCACTCTGACTGAAAAAATGACTGCCATGGAAGGAAAGATGGATGGAGTCAAAGCTGAATTGAGTGCAGACCTGAAGCAAAAGTATCAGGAAAGGACTGAATTTCTAGAAGCAAAGCTGGTGGAGAAGAATAACATGCTTATCAAAAATGCTGTTGAGGAAATGAGCTCCATGATCATGACCAAGATGACAGATATGTTTAAAGAAGCTCTCTCCAACCAATTTGCCCAGATGTCTGAAGAGTTCTCAATGGCGAAGAACCACCTGAGGAGGCTAGAAGAAGAGCAAGATCAGTTGGCGGGAGAAGTGTGAATTGTCAGCAAGGAACAATACCATATGGACACTGCACTATCCAAACTTCTGCCAAGGTATGGTGCCAAGAAGGGGGAAAGACCCGGAGCTGACCTGAGAGTATTATTAGCACACACCTTGGAAAGAAAGGCAGACAAAGAAGCAGAAAAGAAGAACATTGCTGATGCCTTGAAAGAAGTTGAAGCCTCTGAGAAACTGAAATTCAAGAAGGTGGAGAAGCCTGTCTACACTCAAGTTTCTGAGGAAACCATGCAAGAAGTAGCTGCTGAGAAGCTGAGTGCTAGAAGAAGAGTTGGAACAAGCCTAGCCGGTGTTGAACTGCCCATCAAAAGGAAGGCTGTGGCATTTGTTGAGCCCGAAGGGAAAAGAGCTAAGGCTTCTAAGCCAACTCAGAGAAAGTTGATAATGGAATTGGAAGAGTCTGAGGAAGAGCCGCAGAGGGAAGTCTTCAATACCAAGAGAGCTCTGAGATCACTTCATGTCGAGCAAGCCAAGAAAACTGCTGCTTCATTTTCAGGAGTGCCTTTAATTAGGAAAAAGAAGGAAGAAGAGCAAAGGCGAAGAAGTGGTTTCAAGAAGTTCGCGAGCAAGAGGAGAGGGACAGCAAAAGCACAAAATTGGCCGCACATTGACAAGTGGATGTCAATCCAGTTCAATGATGTGTGGGAAGAGATTAAAAGAACATTCTGGTTCTACTACGATGTGCTGAGAGAATGGAGAGGGGAGAGCTCAGATTCTAATGAAGCTTTCATCGACTATCTACTGACCTTCTATATGAAGTACTTACAAAGCTGGATCAATCTTGCGGATGAAGGAAAGGTTCAGATCACAGCCCCTGGTCCATACTCATACCCTCCTCCTAGGGTGGAGAATGGCTTGGTGAATGAAACAGCCATTTCTCAGGAGATTGCTCAGTACGCCATCCAGTTAGGCCTGACAGGTAACAATCCTGATATCATCAAGGAGAGAGATGCACTAAAGAAGAGATATTATAGAATGTTTAACCTTGAAGTGCATGCGGATGAGGTGGAAGAAGAGAACTGAAGAGCCAGAGTTGAAGAGCAAAGAAGACTGAAGATCAAAGAAGACTGAAGACTCTTGTAATTTCTTTATCCTCTTGTCTTTTTCTTTCTGATAAGTTCATTGTAAGCTGTAACATTCAAATCATACATCAATGAAACTTTATCTTTTATGCTCAAAGATAATATCTCATTATCTTACTTTACATGTCTTTACTTTTGATATGCCCGATTATTGTTGAAGGAATTGTTGGGAGATTTATGATGAAATTGTTGGGAGATTGATTGTGAAAATTATTGAAACTTTGCCATTCTTGTAATAGAAAAAACTGAAACCTGAGTATAGGTTAAGTGAATTTGTAACAAGATGGTTTTGGCATCATCAAAAAGGGGGAAATTGTTGGGAGATGAATTTAATAAAGAAGATTTTGATTAGATCCCAAAACCCCTGAGTATGACATGTTCAGGATAATCTTGATAGATGAGTCAGCATTCAGTTTTAGAGTATTCAGGATGTTATCTGCACAATGTATAGTCAGCAGATATAGATCAGGTTAGATTCTGAAGACTCAGTAAGTTTCTGAAGAAACTGAAGTTTCAGTATGAAACTGAAGTTTCAGTATGAAACTGAAGTTTCAGTATGAAACTGAGAAACTAAAGACTCAGTTAGAAACTGAGAAACTGAAGACTTAGCATGAAGACTCAGTATATCAGTCAGTATATCTGTGAAGACTCAGAAGACACTGAAGACTCAGAAGAATCTGAAGACTCAGAAGACACTGAAGACTCAGAAGACTCTGAAGAATCTGAAGACACAGAAGACAGAAGACTGAAGACTAAAGACAAAGGATACTGAAGGCACAGTAATTACTAAAGACTCAGTAATGTACTGAATGCTCAGTATAAACCTGAATGTTCCGAGGCACTCAAAATATCTATCTGAAGGATACAATACTGAGAAAAACGCGATTACTTAGAAAATTAGATATTGCCCAAGACATTCTCATGCAGACAAAAGGAACTAAAACAAAGTGTTGTTAAGGTTATATCACTCAGAGATATTGACCAAAAAGAGTCGTTATGGTTGTCTACATTTAACTGAAGACAACAACCAATCAGAGGAAGACAGCACTGTACTTTACTGACACTGAAAGCGACAGGTCACTGAAGCATGTCAGTAGTACTATGTTCCAGACTGCAAAAAGTGTTGAATGGCTGCAAGAAAAGGTTATTGCCTAAAACATGCTAGGGAGTTTCAAACCCTAAATATAACCGTTCATCACACACCATAAGAGGAAACTCATGGAGCTATCTCTTCCAACGGATGGTTTCTCAAGAGTGACCTTGGAGGATGCCTATAAATACTTGTGACCATCTACATTGAAAGTTACGGGAAATTTGTAAGCAACTCAAGAGCTCAAACTTATTATTGCAAGTTGAAGCACTCGAAAACCCAAGAATTTCCCAAGTGCTTTATATCGAAGAGAGCTCATTCACTAAGCCTAGTCTTGATAAGATATATCCAAAGCTTAGTAGAGATATCCTAGCCTTTGCATTGTTCTTAATTGTAAAGGATATCTCATCCTAGTTGGAAACCAACTAAGAAACCCCAAACCCTTTGTAAGGTAGTTTGAGTGTGATTGTTGGTGAGTTGGAGTTGTAAAGAGTTAGTAAACTACAAGAGGTAGTCAGAAAACTCTAGAGAAGAAGTGAGTAAACTATCTTGGATAGTCAGAAAGCTTGTGTGTGTTTTGAGTAAGTAAACTACAGAGGTAGTCAGAAAGCTCAAAATAGAAAGGTTAGTAAACTACAGAGGTAGTCAGAAAACCTTAGGAGGTGATTAAGGAATTTCTCTGAAGAGATCAGAGAGAGTGGACGTAGCTCGAGTCTCTGAACCACTATAATTTGCTGTGTTCTTTGCTTTCTGTATTGCTTTGATTATCTGTTGCATACCTTTAAACTGAAAGCATATTTTCACTGATATTCAGTTGGAATCAATCCACTGAAGTTACATCTAACTGAATCACAACCTAATCACTATTCCATTAAAAGGGAGTTTTTCAGCAAAGCATAAAGCGAGTATAAACTTAGGGCCAACCATTCCGAACATCTGAGTAGTTATTCAAGCAACTCAGTATCTCTGAAAACTCAGGATCAGTTGGGATTATCTGAGGTATCTGAAAGCAGCTTAGGATCACTGTCTCAGGTAGACTTTGACTCAGAGCGATTTGTGCTTCTCAGGACCAAATCATCAGAACAACCTGACCCAATCTGACCTCAGTGAAGAAAAAGTTTTAAAATCACTGAACACGTGTATTCCCCCCCCATACATGTGTAAGACTCATTTGCACCGGGACCAAAAGGTCCATGATGAGTTTTCATGTCTTCCAACATTCTTATGGGATACGCGTTACAAACCTCAATTTACATTCTGAATAGGATTTCATCAAAATCGGTTGAGCATACGCCATATGAACCATGGTGTGGCAAGAAGCCAACTTTTACACATATCTAACAAGGGGTTGCCCCGTGATTGTGAAAAGGATGCTTACCGACAAGTTGGAATCCAAAGGTGAAAAGGGTTACTTTTTGGGATATCCTAAAGAAACTAAAGGATATTACTTCTATCTACTTAAGAAATAATCGGATTGTTTTAAAAGCGGACCAAGTTCCTCGAAGAAGACTATGTCTTTAAGGAACAAGGTCGTAAGCTGATAGAACTTGAAGAAATTCAAGAACCACAAATTAACAAAGAGACTGATATATTGTCAAAGCAACATGACAAGGAATCAGTGGGAGCATCCAACAACTTTCACAGTTGGAGTCTTTCACTTGGTGATCGTCTTTTAGCCAGTGGGAGCGTAATTGGAGTAGGCCCAAGTGGGCTGAATGAGAAAAACATAGTTCAAACTCCCACCCAAGAGGCATCTGAAAGTGTAGCTCTTGAGGACTCTTCGGACATTGATGAAATCGATGCACCAAAAAAATTTTCACGATCAGAATGTACAACCTGCACAACCACAGCTCCGTCTATTAGGAATTGTAATCCACCCATTAGATACGGTTACCTCTTGGAGGAACTAGTTAATGTGGACATACCGGATAAGAACGATCCTAATACTTATTCTGAAACAATATCAGATATTGATTCCGGGAAGTGGCATGAAGCCATTGAATTCGAGATGGACTCGATGTACACCAATAAAGTCTAGGACTTGGTTAAGTTGCCTAAAGAGGTTGGACCCATATGTTGCGATTGGGTCTTCATGCAAAAGACCAATGTAAATGGCAAAGTACAAACCTACAAAGCTAGGTTGGTGGCGAAGGGTTATAGTCAATGCAAAGGCATTGACTGTGATGAGACCTTCTCACTAGTTGCAAAGATCAAGTTCATCCGAATTTTACTTGCGATAGCAGTACACTGTGATTATGAGATTTAACAGATGGACGTCAAAACAACTTTCCTGAATGGAGACATTGATAAGGAAGTGTTTATGACTCAACCGGAAGGTTTCACATCTAAGTCAAATTCTAATCTAGTATGAAAGCTAAAGATATCCATTTATGGATTGAAGCAAGCTTCTAGGAGTTGGAATATCCAATTTGATGAAGTTATCAAGTCTTTTGAATTCATCAGAAATTTGGAAGATCCTTGTGTTTATTGTAAACACAGCGGGAAGAGTATTGTTTTCATAAACGTGTATGTCAGTGACACATTGATTTTGAGAAACAATATCCCGTTAATGCAGTCCGTTGAAGATTAATTATCGAAGACCTTCATGGTGAAGGATATTTGTGAAGCCTGCTACATCTTAGGGATCAAGATCCAAAGGGATAGATCCAAGAGGATGTTGAGGCTGTCACAGTCCACCTATGTAGACAAGGTGTTGAAGCGTTTTGCGATAGAGAACTCTAAGAGAGGGTCTCTACCGGCAAATCATGGGATAAAGCTGTCAAAGAAGGATTGTCCTTCTGTTGAAGTTGATATCAAGCACATGAAATATGTCCCATATGCATATGAAATTGGTTCAATCATGTATGCCATGACTTGCACTAAGACAAATGTGGCCTTCGCTATCAACATCACTGGTAGATACCAACAGAATCCGAGTGACTCTCACTGGATTGCTGTCAAGACCATTCTGAAGTATCTTAGACGAACTAAAGAATGTTTCCTTGTCTATAGTGGACAGTCAGAACTTGTAGTCACTGGTTATGCTGAATCAAGTTTCGAATCCGACTTTGATGATTACAAATCACTGTCAAGTTACGTTTCACTCTCAATAATGAGGCGGTCAGTTGGAATAGTTCAAAGCAAAAGGACCGCAGATTCAACAATC
Organism: Stenogyne calaminthoides; assembly: GCA_037126765.1. Lineage (NCBI taxonomy): Eukaryota > Viridiplantae > Streptophyta > Magnoliopsida > Lamiales > Lamiaceae > Stenogyne > Stenogyne calaminthoides. Next base: position 8,442,057 of record JBBCBC010000029.1, on the reverse strand, counting down.
GAAGTTGAGTACATTGTTGTATCAGAAGCCTCAAGGAGGCTGTCTGGCTTTTATAGTTCTTAAGAGAACTAGGGGTAGTTCCGAGTGCCAGTTGTCTAATAAAATTTTATTGAGACAACGCTGGTGCAATTGCGCAAGCAAAGGAACCGAGATCAACAAGCATAAACGAGCATGTACCCAGACTTATCACTTGATCCGAGAGATCATAAGGATGGGAGAAATAGAATTAAAATGTATTTCCACATATTTAATTGGGCAGACCCTTTCACCAAAACATTGAGTGTTCATGTACACACTAGACATTTAATGGTCTAGGGGTTAGACATGTAGTTGATTGACTCTAGTCCAAGTGGGAGATTGTTAGTGTTAGTGTCTTAGAGACAATCTATTGTAAGGACATAATACTCGATGATATTAAGTTTGATTTAATATTATAGTTCATTTAATATTAATGTATGGCAATACACTTGTTTGAATATTATGTTTGATTGTTTGCATTTATACATACAAGTGTTCTCATGAGTCATTGCTGTCATTGTAGTTGTGAGAACTCGGGTGACTTAAGCATGATTCTCAAATAGCCCCGATCAAGGATCATCAAGAATGGGATATTGATGATGCAATGGAGATTGGTGTGCAATCTGCATCATACTCTTAGAGAGTGTAGTAAGATCTCACCTACTAGGAGATACTAGGTATCTCATGATGGATGCACAAATACCTTAGAGGGTATTTGTATACCCATCCGAGAAACTGTTTGATGTAGTTCCACTATATGTGTCTACGGGTATCTCGGTTAGTGGGAGCGATGCGATACTCCTTTGACTTGAGGTCAATACGCACGACATGTGTGGGATGATGAACTTTGACCATGACCGACGCTTGCACCCTTCCATGGGTAGATATGGCTTGGATTGGGTTCATCACGAAGTGCATGTGCGTGGTAGTTGAGCCAAGAATATGATTCATTCCTCAAAGTGGATTTAGAGAGAATACTCATCTTCTCGTCATAAGTGGATCTAAGTCATCGGCCGATGCAATTAAACTTAGACTTTGTGGCTAAGTGTGACATACATGATCAATTAGTGATTAGAGATAAATTGATTAAGTTATTTGGATAGACACTTCATCATGTTCAAGACTTAATCGAGTATTCGCGAATGAAAGGAGGAAATCATAATAGCCCATGTTTCAGTTACAGGTAGTTGCACATTTCCTCGCAACGTACCTCATATTGAGAATGTCTGATTTATTGTCTAGGGTTCAATTAAGACCTTTAGTTTGACTAATCGCTCGGTATATGAGGGCCTATGGGTCACACAATAAGTAACGATTGTTTACTAATTATAGTTGGTTGATTAAATGTTAAATTAGATTTAATATTTAATTTATGGAGAAGTAATTAATAATAGATTAATTTGGAATTAATTATTATTGTTATTTAATTAAATTGGATTTAATTAAATAAGAATTCCCAATAATAATATTTGGAATATTGTTCTAGGATTTAATATATATGAAAACAAATCGTAGATATTTGTCATATATGGAATTTAAATACGTAGAGTGTTGGGATATTTTAGTTTTGATGAATTATGCCAAAACATTATCAACTTGTGTTATTCAAGCTAATTTACAGATAACAAGTTGAGGGGGAACGAAAGAACAAGTTGAGGGGGAACTCACGAAATCAGAAGAAGATGATGATCGAGATCGATTTAGGTCAAGAGATGAGACTGATCGAGATCAGATGAGTTAGATGAGTTCCAAGTTAAACTGATGAGCTGTGCAAACTCAGAAGAGAAGAAAAGCTAAGCCGATGATCGAAAGAAACCGACGGAAGATCGTAAGAGAAGGTTACAAATCGGAAGAGGAGGATGAGATCGACGAGATCGATTTGATAAACCGATATGCTAACCTTGATGTCTTGACTGATGTTATCCTCGATATGTTGATCTGAAGATGTGTTGATCTCGATCGGTCGGTGATCGGATCAAGGAAGAAGAAATCGATAGCTGAGTCAAGTGACCCGAGGGTCGATGAGTAAAAAGTAACCGAGGGTCGATGTCCGAAGTCGGAAGAGCTGAAACTCGGATAAATGAGTATCAGTATGCCTGATAAGACAAGGTCCGCTGAAGAGAAGTCTGCTGAATCAAGAATCCTGAGTAAAATTATCCTGAGACTCAGAAGAATCCTAAAGACTCAGAAGAATCCTGAAACTTAGAAGAATCCTGAGACTCAGAAGATCCTGAAGACTCAGAAGAATCCTGAAGACTTAGAAGAATCCTGAAGACTCAGAGAACCCTGAAGACTCAGAAGATCATGAAGAATATAACCGTTAGATTCAGCTGACGTGGAGCAATGAGAGGAAGACAACCAGCCTGAAAAAGCTGCAGAACTTACAGAATAATATGGATTTGAATGTGATTCTCTCAAATGGTAACATTCAAATCCACACTATAAATACAAGGTCTTTCATCATTTTAAGCGTGGAGAATGTAGCAAACGATGCTACAGAGCTAAGAGGACATATACTCAAGCATTCCCACCATAGAACACAAGTCTGTAAATATACAAATATATTCAAAGAGTGTTCTAGAACCCAATCTAAGCAACCCAAGAGAGATTTTACCAACCTTAGCATTGAGGCTAAACAAATGTAAGGGAAAATCTCACCATAGTTGGAGACAACACCAAACCCAAACCTCATTCTCGTAAGAGATAACTAGTGGTGAAGTGAGGTAGTTGGTAGGAAATCCCGAGAGGGTGATAAGTCCCGTTAGAATGTGAACTCGGTAAACATCTGTTGGCAATCCCGTGGAGGGTGATAAGTCCCGAGGCAAACCCGAGAGGGTGATAAGTCCAATTTGAGTGAGAGCTCGTTAAATATCTAGAGGCGAACCCGAGAGGGTGATAAGTCCAGTTGTAAGGAATTTCCCTAGGAACAGGGAGAGTTGATGTAGGAGCTTGAGTCTCCGAACCACTATACTTTGTTGTGTTCTTTATTGCTTTACGTTCTTATATTGTCATATGCATTCGATTATAAGAAAAACACAACACGTGAGCTTAAAACGCAAAAATCTGTAATCACCATTCCTTCACCCCTGTTTTTATATGCATTTCATGTTTATTCCGCATTTCATGGGTTTTTCACCGGGCCTATCAATTGGTATCAGAGCGGGTTATTCTAAAAGTCACTTTTTTCAATGTGAACATCTGAACTGATACTATCAATTGGTATCAGAGCAGGAGTTCAAAAGATCACCTTTAATGTGATCACCTGAACTGATCTTTTTAAACGAAAACGCGGTACTTTAAAAATGCATATATCTTAATGTTTTGGCTTCATTATCAAAAAGGGGGAAATTGTTGGGATATTTTAGTTTTGATGAATTATGCCAAAACATTATCAACTTGTGTTATTCAAGCTATTTTCTAGATAACAAGTTGAGGGGGAACGAGAGAACAAGTTAAAGGGGAACTCACGAAATCAGAAGTAGATGATCGAGATCAGACGAGGCTGCAGACGAGACTTATCGAGATCAGATGAGTTAGATGAGTTCCAGAGTTAATCGATGAGTCGCAAAATCGTCAGAATGAGAAGAAAAGCTAAAGCCAAAGAAATCAAGAGAAGGTTGCGGATCGTAAGATGAAAGGTAAGAGACCGACGAGATCGATATGAAGAGGAAAGCAGATGAGACTCGACGAGATCGGACGTGATCGAGATCGAGATATGATAAACCGATATGCTAACCTCGATGTAATCGACTGATGCTATATCCTCGATATGTTGATCTCAAGATGTGTTGATCTCGATCACGAAATGATCGATCAAGCAAGAAGAAATCAGATAGCCTGAGTCAAGTGATCTAAGGGTCAGTGAGTAAAAGTAACCTGAGGGTCAGGATGTCTGAAGTCAGAAGAGCTGAACCCGCTTAGCCCGAAGGGGTCGGGTATGCCTCGATCAAAAGGTCCGGCAAGAGAAGTCTGCTGAATCAAGAATCCTGAGTAAAAGTATCCTGAGACTCGGAAGAATCCTGAAGACTCAGAAGAATCCTGAAACTTAGAAGAATCCTGAGACTTAGAAGATCCTGAAGACTCAGAAGAATCCTGAAGACTCGGAAGAATCCTGAAGACTCGGAGAACCCTGAAGACTCAGAAGATCCTGAAGAATATAACTGTTAGATTCAGCTGACGTGTACCAATGAGAGGAAGACAACCAGCCTGAAAAAGCTGCAGAACTTACAGAATAGTATGGATTTGAATGTGATTCTCTCCAAGGTAACATTCAAATCCACACTATAAATACAAGGTCTTTCATCATTCTAAGTGTGGAGAATGTAGCAAACGATGCTACAGAGCTAAGAGGACATATACTCAAGAATTCCCACCATAGAACACAAGTCTGTAGATATACAAATATATTCAAAGAGTGTTCTAGAACCCAATCTAAGCAACCCATGATGTATCCTAAGCGTAAAGAGATTTTTCCAACCTTAGCATTGAGGCTAAACCAAATGTAAGGGAAAATCTCACAATAGTTGGAGACAACACCAAACTCAAACCCCATTCTCGTAAGAGATAAACTAGTGGTGAAGTGAGGTAGTTGGTAGGCAATCCAGAGAGGGTGATAAGTCCCGTTGGAGTGTGAACTCGGTAAACATCTGTTGGCAATCCCGTGGAGGGTGATAAGTCCTGAGGCGAACCCGAGAGGGTGATAAGTCCAGTTTGAGTGAGAGCTCGTTAAATAACTAGAGGCGAGCCCGAGAGGGTGATAAGTCCAGTTGGAAGGAATTTCCCTAGGAATAGGGAGAGTGGATGTAGGAGCTTGAGTCTCCGAACCACTATACTTTATTGTGTTCTTTATTGCTTTACGTTCTTATATTGTCATATGCATTCGATTATAAGCAAAACACAACACATGAGCTTAAAACACAAATGTAATCACCATTCCTTCACCCCTGTTTTTATATGCATTTCATGTTTATTCCGCATTTCATGGGTTTTTCACCGGGACTATCATAGAGATTTATATGTGGGAAATAAATATAAGAGATTTATTTAAATAAAGATTAGGATTTTATTTCCTAATTAGGTTAGCTTGAGACATAAGCTAATCCTCTTCTATATATATGAGCTCTTGGGAATTCATAATACGAGCATTCATATTTTTCCATAAAATCTCTAAGTTAGAATTTTCCTAACAAATTCATCTCGGGGATTCAACGTTGGAAGATCTGTGCGAGTTAGTAAACGAATGTTACATGGATACCATATTTGAGGAATTCGTGTCTGAATTGCTGTAAGAATTCTGTTTACGTTTACTCATATATAATTATGCAATTAATTGTTCGTTGTTGGTGAACTGTTTATTTCCGCTGCGCATGTATTACGTGTTTACGTGCCTCTAAATTCCAATAGTATTTGATAAATCTACTTGTGTTCATAAGAAACAGGAAGATAAATCAGGAGACTTGACAAAAATAATCACCAGACTTTGCCTGAAAAAGAATGTCAAATCATCATCTAAGCCTGAAAAGATGAAGTCAATCACTTACTATGAATGGAGTGAAACTAACTTGGAACAAGAAGAGACTCAGGATGAAAACCCTCAGGCTGGTGGAACTCAAAATGATTGTTCTCCACTAAAGGAAAAAGCCAACACATTGAAGCTAATTCATCTGAACAAACCACAGTTCAGACTCAGGTATGTAATGCCAATAAAGATGTGGTCACAACTGAGGCAAATTCTGAATCTATCAACCAAGGGGGAACATGTTGGTCCCAATTTGAAAAACCCATGTGCGCGGAAAATACCATGTAATGCATATAAAAACAGGGGTGAGGGCAGAGTGATTCAAAATGTTTTGCCTTTTTAAATTCGTGTCTTGTGTTTTGCTTATAAACGAATGCATATGACAAGTAAGAACATAAACCAATAAAGAACACAACAAAGTATAGTGGTTCGGAGACTCAAGATCCAACAACCACTCTCCCTGTTCCTTGGGAAATTCCTTCAAACGGGACTTATCACCCTCCACGGGATTGCCTATAGATATTTACCGAGCTCTCACTCAAACTGGACTTATCACCCTCTCGGGTTCGCCTCGGGACTTATCACCCTCCACGGGATTGCCTACAGATGTTTACCGAGTTCACACTCTAACGGGACTTATCACCCTCACAGGATCGCCTACCCTCCCTTTCGGGATTGCTAGATGTTTACCGAGTTCACACTCAACCTACAAACTTATCCTACCAACTGATTTGGGTAAGGTTTGTTTGGTTTCCAACTAGGTTGAGATTTTCCCTTACATTTGTTTAGCCTCAATGCTAAGGTTGGGAAAATCTCTCTAAGCTTAGGATATATCGTGGGTTGCTTAGATTGGGTTTTAGAACACTCTTGAATATATGGTGTATCACTCTAGATGATTTGGCTCTGTAGCTTCAATGGTGTTTTCACGCATTTCACACACTTCCACACCGAATAATGAAGGAAGAACTTGTATTTATAGCGTGGATTTGAATGTTACCGTTGGATGGAGTCTCATTCAAATCCATACTATTCTGTAGCTTTTTGCAGCTTTTTCAGGCTTGTTGTCTTCCTCTCATTGGTCCACGTCAGCTGAATTCTAACGGCTATAATCTTCAGTTTCTTCTGAGTCTCAGGATCTTCAGTTCTATCTAAGCCTTCAGGTTTATCTGAGCCTTCAGGTTTATCTGAGCCTTCACGTGTATCTGAGCCTTCAGGTTTATCTGAGCCTTTCAGGTTTATCTGAGCCTTCAGGTTTATCTGAGTCTCAGTGTCTTGATGACATCTTGAGTCTTGATTTCTCTAAGTCTTGGTTTCTTGAAACTTCATCGTATCTTAAGTTTCTTGAAACTTCTTGAGTCTCGAGTTTCTTGATTGGCGGACTTCTTCTCTTGGCGGACCTTGTCGTCGGGCATCTTGACACTTTCGAACTTCTTGAGTTCAGCTCTTCGAATTCGGACATCGACCCTCGGTCACTTGACTCGAGCTATCCGATTTATTCTTGCTGATCCGATCTCGGACCGATCGGATCAACACTTCTTCAGATCAACATATCAGGATAACATGAGGTTATCATATCTGATCTCGATCACGTCTGATCTTGATCAGTCTCATATGCTCATCTTCTGATCTGCAACCTTCTCTTCAGATTTGCTGGCTTTAGCTTTTATTCACATTTGATTTGCACAGCTCATCAGTTAACTCCGGAACTCATTTAACTCATCTGATCTCGATCGGTCTAAATGCAGATCCTCGTCGATCTCGATCATCTTCTTCTGATTTCGTGAGTTCCCCCTCAATTTGTTCTTTCGTTCCCCCTCAACTTGTTATCTGTAAATTAGCTTGAATAACACAAGTTGATAATGTTTTGGCATAATTCATCAAAACTAAAATATCCCAACAATTTCCCCCTTTTTGATAATGAAGCCAAAACATTAAAATATATGCATTTTTAAAGAAAACGGGTTTTCATTTTAAAAAGATCAGTTCAGGTGATCGCATTAAAAGTGATCTTTTGAACTCCTGCTCTGATACCAATTGTTGGTCCCAATTTGAAAAACCCATGTGCGCGGAAAATACCATGTAATGCATATAAAAATAGGGGTGAGGGCAGAGTGATTCCAAAAATTTTCCTTTTCAAATCCATGTGTTGTGTTTTGCTTATAAACGAATGCATATGACAAGTAAGAACATAAAGCAATAAAAAACGCAACAAAGTATAGTGGTTCGGAGACTCAAGCTCCTACATCCACTCTCCCTGTTCCTAGAGAAATTCCTTCAAACGGAACTTATCACCCTCCACGGGATTGCCTATAGATATTTACCGAGCTCTCACTCAAACTGGACTTATCACCCTCTCGGGTTCGCCTCGGGACTTATCACCCTCCATGGGATTGCCTACAGATGTTTACCGAGTTCACACTCCAACGGGACTTATCACCCTCATGGGATCACCTACCCTCCCTTTCGGGATTGCTAGATGTTTACCGAGTTCACACTCAACCTACAAACTTATCCTACCAACTGATTTGGGTAAGGTTTGTTTGGTTTCCAACTAGGTTGAGATTTTCCCTTACATTTGCTTAGCCTCAATACCAAGGTTGGGAAAATCTCTCTAAGCTTAGGATATATCGTGGGTTGCTTAGATTGGGTTTTAGAACACTCTTGAATATATGCGTGTATTTCTTGCTCTGTGTTCTATGGTGGAAATGCTAGATGATTTGGCTCTGTAGCTTCAATGGTGTTTTCACGCATTTCACACACTTCCACACCGAATAATGAAGGAAGAACTTGTATTTATAGTGTGGATTTGAATGTTACAGTTGGATGGAGTCTCATTCAAATCCATACTATTCTGTAGCTTTTTGTAGCTTTTTCAGGCTTGTTGTCTTCCTCTCATTGGTCCACGTCACCGAATTCTAATTTGAATAATCTTGATTTCTTCGAGTCTATAATCTTGATTCTATCTGAGCCTTCAGGTTTATCTGAGCCTTCAGGTTTATCAGAGCCTTCAGGTGTATCTGAGCCTTCATGTTTATCTGAGCCTTTCAGGTTTATCTGAGCCTTCAGGTTTATCTGAGTCTTAGTGTCTTCAGTGACATACTGAGTCTTCAACTTCTCTGAGTCTTCAGTTTCTTCAGAAACTTACTGAGTTTTAAGTTTCTTCAGAAACTTACTGAGTCTTAGGTTTCTTGATTAGGCGGACTTCTCTTGGCGGACCTTATGCGTCGTCGGGCATCTTGACACTCGAGGCTTCTTGAGTTCAACTCTTACGAATCGGACATCGACCCTCGAGCCCACTTGACTCAGGCTATCTGATTTCTTCTTGCCTGATCTGATCAGTCGAGCTGATCAGATCAACACTTCTTCAGATCAACATATCAGGATAACATCAGGTTATCATATCTGATCTCGATCACGTCTGATCTTGATCAGTCTCATCTGCTCATCTTCTGATCTGCAACCTTCACTTCTGATTTGCTGGCTTTAGCTTTTATTCACATTTGATTTGCACAGCTCATCAGTTAACTCCAGAACTCATTTAACTCATCTGATCTCGATCAGTCTCGTCTGTAGCCTCGTCTGATATCGATCATCTTCTTCTGATTTCGTGAGTTCCCCCTCAATTTGTTCTTTCGTTCCCCCTCAACTTGTTATCTGTAAATTAGCTTGAATAATACAGGTTGATAATATTTTGGCATAATTCATCAAAACTAAAATATCCCAACAGAACAAATGTCACTGGTAATGTTCTGAATGGAATTTCCCATGAGGAAGATGATTCTCTTTCTCCTTTTTTTGTTGTTCCCTGAGTTTAATGAATTACCTGATCCTAACATTTTTTATGTTGAGGATACTACTGAAGGGGGAACATCCAAGAGAAAATGGTTAGATAGTCACCCTTCAAGTCAGATTGTAGGTGAGCTATCAGAAGGAGTTAAAAAAAGAAGTTTCCATGGCGAAAGTGATTTATTCAGTTGCTTCCTATCTCAGAAAGAACCTACTTAGATTGAAGAAGCTCATAAAGATTCATTCTAGATTACCGCTATGCAAGAAGAACTGAATCAATTTACAAGGAATGAAGTTTGGGAATTAGTGGATAAACCTAAGAAGCACAATGTGATTGGAACTAAATCGGTATTTAAGAACAAGAGAGATGAGAACAACATCATTGTAAGAAACAAGGCAAGGCTAGTTGTACAAGGTTATTCCCAAGAAGAAGGTTTGGATTATGATGAAACCTTTGCACCTGTTGTAAAATAGAAGCTATGAGATTGTTTCTTGCATATGCTTCCCACACAAAGTTCACAGTCTATCAAATGGATGTGAAAAGTGCATTTTTGAATGGTGTGCTTAAGGAAGAGGTTTATGTGGAACAACCTCCTGGCTTCTGTCAGAATGACCAAGTTTACAGGCTCAGGAAAGCCTTGTATGATCTGAAGCAAGCACCCAGAGCATGGTATGATACCCTTTCTCAGTTTCTTACTGGCCATGGTTTTACCAAAGGAATTGTTGATAGAACCTTGTTCAGGATAGAAGATGGGAAAGATATCTTACAAGTTCAGATTTATGTGGATGACATCATATTTGGATGTCCTAATCATTAGATGTGTGAGAAGTTTTCTGCTCTGATGAAAGAAAAGTTTGAGATGTCAATGATGGGGGAGATGAATTTCTTTCTAGGACTTCAAGTGAAACAATCTAAGGAAGGAATATTCATCAATCAAGCAAAGTAGTTCAGGTTTCTGATTGCTAAATATGGTGTACAACATTGCAATGAAGTTAGGATTCCTACGAATACTAACTACAAGATGGATCCTGATCCTGAAGACAAATCAGTTAACCACATTTATTATAAAGGGATCATTGGATCATTTCTATATCTCACAACAAGTAGGCCTGACATCACTTTTACTGTTGGGATATGTGCAAGATACCAACCTAATCCTAAGGCTAGTCACATGGAAGCTGCCAAAAAGATCCTGAGACATCTTAAAACCACAGTGAATAGAGGATTATGGTATCCACCAGATGATAAGCTTAAGTTAACTGGTTATTCAGATGTTGATTATGGTGGTTGTAGAATTGACAGGAAGTCCACCTCAGGAACTTGTCAATTTCTTGGAAATAAACTGATATCTGTGTTTTCAAAGAAACAAACCTCAGTAGCAACTAGTACTACTGAAGCTGAATACATGGCTGCTGGAAGTTGTTGTGCTCAGATACTTTGGCTCAGACAACAATTAAGAGATTAAAGTACCTATATTTTGTGACAATAATAGTGCAATTGTTATTTCACAAAATCCTGTACTGCACACAAGATGCAAGCATATTGACATCAGACATCACTTCATTAGAGACCATGTAGAGAAGAAATATATCAGAATGGAGAAGATTCACACTGATAAACAGAGAGCTGACATTTTGACTAAACCTTTGGCTGAGTCTAGATTTCAGGAACTATCAGTTGAATTAGGAATGTTGGATCCAGGTGAATAGCTATCTGAAAAATTGAAGGTTTTCAGAGGCATGAAGTTCTTCAGTACATACTGAAAAACTCAGGATAAAATAAGGCAATCCCACCGAGTCTTGGGAAACTCAGTAACCTTAGCTCAGTAACATAAAGTACACTGAACTTTTTATCAAGGTCATAAACTCAGTAAGACTTATATCTCTAAATTAGTCTGAAGTAGTTAATGACTCATGCACTACATTTATTGTCTAACTGATTGCTCATAAATCATTGGACATAAATGATAAAAACACCTGAGAAAATAAATGGGCGGGACTTTTGAAATTCTCGGGCAAGTCAACAATATGTAGAAAACAGTGGTTGGGTTCTGTGCTTAATCACCATTTGGATAAAAATGTGGCTATCACCCGGTTTAAGTCCTCTCACCGACCCATATATAAACCGATAATCATGGTTAACTCTATAACCGTCGATTAAATTGTTTCAAATTAAAATCAAGGTATGAGATTCCTTTCAGAAAAACTATTTATACCCTTTTCTCCCGATTTGAAGTCATTTTACTCTATTGTCTTCAAAACCTTTTGTCTTCAAATTTCTTCAGAAATTCCCTCTCTGCAAAACTACCTATATTAAAAAATGATGATCTCTATCTTCGCTAAACTCACCGAGATCAACAAGCCATACTACGAACATATAGTATCCTTCGAACGGAACAACAAATTCGCAACATGAGGAAGCAGCCCTACACATGCTCCAGTTGGCTAAAATCACCCAGCTTGTCGGAAGTCAACCAGAAGGAGAATGTCCTAAAGAGGTAATTGAATTCGTTGACAATATGCACTTAGATCAAGAAAACTGCATAAGTTCTAAGATTACTGTCTATCAACTATCAAAAGGACATAAGAATGTTGATTTCACTCGAGAGCTTTACATAATTCCGAACAATCTGAATGATATTTATGAGTTATGTAATAAGGAGGAAGATCCTACTTTGTACATGGCTGGTCGTGAGCAAGAGTATTTAGACATGATTTCTATAGGTTCTTTGAAATTTGAGGTCACTTTGAACAAGAAGCACTTACAGCCGAAGTATTGAGTACTTCTTGATATTGTAAGCAAGTGTTTGGTGAGTGGGCCTGGGAGTCATAAACAAGTAAGCAAGCCAAATTTGCGGTTGATGGCTGCTATTGAAGATTCACCTTCGAAAGATTTCAACTGGTTGCAGTATTTGATCAGTGTGATAAATGATCAGACCAAGCACATTATATGAGATGGGGATGTTGTAAGCATCAAACAGAAAATACAACATGCCACGAAGATTGCCTTCATTTTAGAAGCATGTATTGAAGAGGAGGACATGTTTTCCAAAAGCAATGAATTTCCTAGGAACAAGATAATGTTACGACAGAAATCCAGGAAAGGGCAAAGGATTATGAGGGAGAAAGTTGTTGCATCTCAGGAAGAAACAACTCAGGAAGAAACAGCTCATAAAGAAACTGAAGAAAATGCTCCCTCACCAATTCAGACAAGAAAGGGAAAACTAGCAAGTCGGAAAGTTACTGAGACCAGCTAGTAGAATAGAAACAAGAGAAGGGCAGAACTCTTCTGAGAATGAAAAGAAAGGTTGGGGAGAAGTTGAAAACAAAGGCCTTAGCTCCTCAGAAGAAGAGAAGACTCCAAATAATTGCTGAGAAAGAGGCTAGTGAAGCTGAGGAAACTCAAACTGAGGCTCAGACAGGGATGAAATCACCTCTTCAAGTTCTTGCACAACTGGTGAAGAACATTGAAGAACATGAGGCAGAGGAGAATGTGTTCTCAGAGGTTTTGGAAACCTTTCTTGGTAATGATAAAATTTCTCAAGAAATTTTTAAAGGTTCTCAGACGATTGCCAAAGAGAGCCAATCTCAGGCCATAACTGTCCAAACTTCAGAACGAACAGAAGCTCAGGAACCATCTGATCTTAGTCTGGTTGGATTATTGGAAGAACCTTTTCTTGATCCGTATGACCTTCAACTCATTCAACCTAATCTCAGCTGTAACGCCCCAAACTCGGCGCCACTTACTTAGGGGAAAAATCATCTGACGTTAAAAGAATTTAAATTTTTACACATAAAGTGATTAAAGTGGAAGAAAACATCATAAAACACGAGTCTTTTTTTTTTCTATTTCTTTTAAGTGCCTAATCATGCTTGTGTCTAACTCGTGTCTTACCCGCATTTCTAAGTCAAACACATACTTAATATGACAATTTCAAAATTATCTTAACATGCACGCAAGTACATTATAATTAATTAACTTAATATGATAAGATAGGTCACTTAAGACATACCAGTCATGCATGCATTTTAATATTAAAAAGACTGGTACATTATCCTAACAGTTTGAAAAAGCACTGATTACCTGACCTAGCAATGTTCACGTAATTATGAAATCAAACGTTTAAAAAAAACAGTTTTAACATTTCAAAGGACCAACTAGTAGTTTGTAAATTATTCAACCGTAGACCTGGAGGGGGAAGCCCAGTGGGATAACATTTTAAGCACAATCACATTAAAAAGACTAATTAGCACGTAATATGAGTACACGTCAAGATCCGTAGACCTTACTCAGCTTCATCTCACACAGATCAGCTTACTTATTGCACACAGCTTAACATAGCCCGTAGGCTTGCCTTATTTCACACAGAGAGATCAACTTCATTTCACACATATCGGCTTACTCATTTCACACAGAGCATAGTTCGTAGACCTGCCTGCTCATATCAACACACAAATTAATCCAACTAATGCAAAAGTAATTAAATGTTACCCACTTTCTTGATATTGGATGTAGCAGGATAGCTTCCTCAGAGTCCGGCAGTCTCGTACTACACTCGACACATTTAGGTATCTTTCAGTCTTTTAAATCTTTAAAAGTTTCAATACACACATATTATTTTCACTATATCATGTAATCTAACTAACACATATGTACCGTATTCCCACGTGTTATTCATATGGGTATAAATATTTCTACTAGCTTAGTCATACTTCAAGGAAAATCGAGTTGCAGAAACTAGACAAATCCACATGGAAAGGCATGTTGAGTCATAACATCCAAATATATTTTGACACATCTAAAATAAATCATAAAAGTATTTTAACATGCTCATAAAAAGTTCAGTTTGTTCATTCTTAAGTGCTTATATTTTTAGTTAACTAGATGATTTAAAATAAAACAATCTACCAACTTATTTCTATATAACGAACTCCCCTAAAAGACACATTGTAATAGATAATTTATAGACAAATATAAAAACATCAGAATATTGTGAAATTTATACAGTAGGTTAATAACATATATATCTTCATATCATAAAAATTTCAATTCAAAATTGTATTTATATCTTTTCTTGTGATTTTTACAAGTCGACTGAAAAATAGGTTACGTATAGTCCTACGTCAAGTCATTTTCTAAAATTTGGTAGAATTTGTATATTTCTCATAAAAATATAAGAAAAAATCCTTTGTAACCTTGAGAGTGAGTAGTAATACCAGTAAAATTATCACAATTTAAATATTTGAATTTCAAATTTTAATTGTACATTGTTCTAGAGCTTTAAAACGGCTCGTTTTCACTGAAAAAACACTGTTTGTTAGAAAATTCATTAAAATTATAATATAACTCCAAATTTACCAAAATAAAATTCATGTGAAAGCTAAGACTCTAAAAAACAATATAGTCAAAAATCGGTTTTAAAGACGAAGTTATCTGCACCCAGTAAATTCTACAATCTTTGCCAAAAACAGAGCCGTTTTTCTGCTGTAGAACAATTTAATAAAACAAATTCATATAAAATTGAAAACAAGTCCAAAAAATTCTGAACTTTTTACCACATACCCTAGACTTCCACAAATTCAATGTGACAAAAGGGTTTTGATTACTTTAGAAAAGGTCATAACTGTTGGGAGATGAATTTAATAAAGAAGTTTTGATTAGATCCCAAAACCCCTGAGTATGACATGTTCAGGATAATCTTGATAGACAAAGTCATGTTTCAGTATAGATTGTTCAGGAAGTTATCTGCACCATGTATAGTCAGCAGATATAGATCAGATTAGATTCTGAAGACACTAAAGACTCAGTATGTCACTAAAGACTCTGAAGACTCAGTATGTCACTGAAGACTCTAAAGACTCAGTATGTCACTGAAGACTCAGTATGTCAGTGAAGACACTAAAGACTCAGTATGTCACTGGAGACATTGAAGACTCAGGATGGCACTGAAGACAATGAAGACTCAGTATGTCACTAAAGACACTGAAGACACTGAAGACTCAGAAGATACTGAAGACCTAGTAGTTTCTGAAGACTCGGTAAGATACTGAAAACCCAGTATAACCTGAATGTTCAGAGGCACTGATTAATATCTATCTGAAGACTACAAAACTGAGAAAAACACAAACATTCAATTGCCCAAACTATTCATATGCAGACAAAAGGAACTAAGTCTAAGTGTTGTTTAAGGTCATCTCATTCAGAGAGATTGACCAAAAAGAGCCGTTTTGTTTGTCTACATTTACTGAAAACAAGAACCAATTTGAGGAAGACAACAATGTACTTTACTGACACAGAAAGCAACAGGACACTGAATCATGTCAGTTGTACTATGTTCTAGACTGCAAAAATTGGTGATTGGCTACATGATTGCATATTTCCTAAAACATACAAGGGAGTATTCAAACCCTAAATATAGCCGTTCATCAAACACCAAAAGAGGAAACTCATGAAGCTATCTCCTCCAATTGATAGTTTTTCAAGAGTGACCTTGGTAAAGTTGCCTATAAATACTATTGACCCTTTACATTGAGAGGTCACAGGAAATTTCAAAGCAACTCAAGAGCTCATTCGTATTATTGCAAATTGAAGCACTCGAAAACCTAGAATTTCCCAAGTGTTTCACATTGGAGAGAGCTCATTCACTAAGCCTAGAGTGATAGAAATATCCAAAGCTTAGTAGAGATATCCTAGCCTTTGCATTTGTTCTTATTGTAAAGGATATCTCACCCTAGTTGGAAACCAACCCAAAACCCAAACTCTTTGTTAAGGTAGTTTGTGTGTGCTTTGTTGGTGAGTTGGAGTTGTAAAGAGTTAGTAAGCTACAGTGAGTTAGCCAGAAAACTCTAGAGAAGAAGTTAGTAAGCTACTTGTGGTAGTCTGAACACTTGTGTGTGTTTGAGTTAGTAAGCTACAGTGAGTCAGCCAGAAAACTCAAGGTAGAAAAGTGAGTTAGCCAGAAAGCTTTAGGAAGTGGTTAAGGAATTTCTCTGAAGATCAGAGAGAGTGGACATAGGAGCTTGAGTCTCTGAACCACTATAATTGCTGTGTTGTTTTGCTTTCTATACTGCATTATTATCTGTTGCATGTTTTTCACTGAAAGCATAATTCACTGATATTCAGTTGGAACCAATCCACTGAACTTGCATCAAATTGATCACAGCCTTAATCACAGTTTTATTGAAGGGAAGATTTTCAGCAAAGCTAAAACGAGTATAAACTTAGGGCCAACCATTCCGCACACTTGAGTAGTTAGAGCAGATAGTTACCAAACTGAACTAACTCTACTGAGGGCTCAGTAAGATAATTATCTGATCCAAGCGCCTCAGGATCTCTGATAAAATTAGGCTCAGTTGGGCTAATCTGAAGCTTCTGAAAGCAGCTCAGGATCATTGTCTCAGTAGACTTTGACTCAGGGGAATCCATGCTTCTCAGGGCAAAATCATCAGGATAACCTGACCCATCTGACCTCAGTGAAAGAAAAGTTTTAAAAATCACTGAACACGTGTATTCCCCCCCCCATACACGTGTGAGACTCGTTAGCACTAGGACCAACAAGTGGTATCAGAGCAGTGGTTCAATTTGACCACTTGCCATAGTCTATTTTGCTGAAAGACTTTGGTGGTCTACTGAATAGATCTGTTTGCTGATATCTTACAAGGCTCAGTCATCATGCCTTCTAAGAAACTTCCTATGTTCTCTGTTGATAGCTATGACCTATGGAGATTGAGAATGCAGGCTCATCTATATTCAAAACATGAAAGAATGTGGAGAGTGGTTTCTGAAGGACCATTCAAATTTATTTGTTGAATCCTAATCATCGACATCTTGAGAGGAATGATCCCAGAGATGAATTTCCAAAGTATGATGATCAACTTACTCCTGATGAGAGAAAGTTAGTCGATCTGGACTACATTGCTAAAGATGCTTTGTATAACACTATTAATGATGGTGTTATGGGGATGATTTCTCACTGTGAAACTGCAAAAGAAATATGGGACACACTTGCTGTTATGTGTCAAGGCACATATAATATAAAGGAAAACAAACTTTATGTTGCTATTGGAAAGTTTGATGGCTTTGAAATGGAAGATGGTGAGTCCATTGACAAACTTGAGGTCAGATTCACTAGCATCATGAATGATCTAAGTGCTCTTGGGAAATGATACCCACAGAGAGAAGTGGCACTGAAAATTCTTAGAGGATTATCTAAGAAATGGGATATACATGCTGTGGTGATTGAAAACACCAAAAATATTGATTCCATGCCATATCAACAAGTTTTCTCTGAACTGAAAGCTTATGAGTTTGTAATTGACAAGAAAACTAACAAATCTGACAGCAAAGAAAATTCTTCATCTAGCAAGAATGTGGCTTTCAAAGCCAAAGAGAAATCCTGTAAGTCTAGAGAGTTTGAGAACTCACTTGCCAAAAATCAGGATGAGCAGGAGGATAAGCTAGTACTGATGGCAAGGAGGTTTGAAAGACTCAATAGCAGATATGGGAAATATAAGAAATATTACAGGAATCACAGGTACAAGAGAGACTCAGAAGCTGAGGACATATACACTGAGAAAAGGAAGGACCAGAAAGCTGAAGGATCGTCATCAAAAAAAGAAGGACTCCAAGACCAAGGAGGAAAGTGATCAGGATGATGATGCCAACAGATGCTACAACTGTCAAAAGAAAGGTCACTTCCAATATGACTGTCCTGAGCTGAGTGCTAAAGAAATAAAGGAAAGACAAGCCAAGAGAGATAGGAAGATCTCCAGCAAGAAAGCTATGATTGCAGAAGAGGAAGAACATTCTGAAGAAGGTTCCAGTTCCTCAGATGAAATTTTCTCAGATAGTGACAGTGATGATATCTGTCTTATGGCTGTGGAGGAGGTAAATTCTTCTATCTCTGTTGTTGCTCCTACACAAGCACATGAGTTCTCAAGTTCAACTGTAAACAGTAACTTTGACCTGATGGATTCGTTTGAGAATCTTATGAAGGATTATTCTGTGTTACAAGAACTACTCACTGAAACTCAAGAGCAGAACAAGGAACTGACTGCTGAGAATCTGAAGTGGAAAGACTCTAAAAATGCTGAGATCACTTCTCAATTGATGGGAACTACTGATGAACCGGATGTTCTGAAAATACAACTCTTAGAAAAAGAGAAGTTGATAGAGACCCTGAGTGGAAAATTAGAGAAATCCACTAAAGAGATTCAGCTTATCAGAACTGAGTTCAATGACCTCTTTGAGAAGAATGAAATTCTAAAAAAATGTGAGGATAGTGCGCAGAGAAAGTTAGCTCTATTGAATTCTGCATCTAAAGTGATAGATGAAATTCAGAGTTATCAAAGACCTGCAACTATAAAAGCTGAATTGGGATACATTCCAGGGGGAACCTCACAAGGTCTTCTGAATGCAGCTTCTAGTAGCACCAAGACTGTCTTTGTTAAACCAGTGACATCTAATCTTCTTACTGAAGAACTGCCCAGAGTTTTAGACAAGGGTAAAGGACCTATGGTTTCAGAAAAACTGAAGGTTCAGGGAAGAAAGCCCAGACCTCAGGAAAAGGCTAGAAAACCTGAACACTCAGTAGGAAATCTTCAGGCCAGTACTTCAAAGCCTCAGGCTAAGAATACCAACCTAAAGAGATCTTCACTGAACCATCAGAGTAATTTTCAGAACAGAAACACTCAGCAGAGATATTCTCAACTGAAAAGACCAAGTCCTCGGATTACTGAAAGACCCCAATTTCAGTACAGGCAACCCAAACCCCATTTGCCTAAGGGTAAATGTTTCCTGAACCCAAGTCAGCAGAGACAGAGACCAGCTACACTAAAGCTAAGGCACTTGAACAAAAAGCCTGAACACAAGAAGAACTCTAAGGTTCATGTTCATGCTAAGGCTGGCACTCATACACAGGATACTGCCAAGGCACCTAGGGTGATGAATGTGTATGTAGATGTTTATGGGAGACAAATCAGCCACTCTAAAGTAATTAGAGTTGTTAGGCAGATTTGGGTTCCAAAAGGTACAGCTAACTTGGTAGGACCCTACATCAAATGGGTACCTAAGAACTGATCTGTTTTTCAGGTGAAGGAAAAGGGCACTGAGCTGAATGAAAACAACATAGCACTGATGAGTGGAAATGAATTGGCTCCTACTGTATGGTATCTGGACAGTGGATGTTCAAGACATATGACAGGATATAAGCAACTAATCACTGACTATGTTGAGCAAAAAGGCCCTAAAATCACATTTGGAGACAATTCCAAAGGACAAACTGAAGGATATGGAACTCTTGAAGTTGACTCTGCTCATATCCATGGTGTTTCATATATGTCTGGTCTAAAGCATAACTTGCTTTCTATCAGTCAATTCTGTGACAAAGGATTCAGTGTTGAGTTCTCAAAGAACTTATGTTATGTAAAAGACAATACTTCACAGAAAATTTTACTGACTGGTACTAGAAAAGGAAATGTGTATCTTGATGATTGGAGTTCAACTCCTAAAGATACATGTTTGGTTGCAAAAAGTTCCACTGATACCAGTTGGTTGTGGCACAAAAGAATGAATCACTTAAACTTCAAAACCCTGAACAAACTTGCAAGATTAACACTTGTAAGGGGGTTACCCAATGAAGTGTTCAGTAAAGATCATGTATGTGATGCTTGTCAGAAAGGAAAACAAATCAGAGCATCTTTCAAAAGCAAAGTAGATGTTTCTACTGATAGAATACTACAACTGTTACATATGGATCTCTTTGGTCCAGTAACACCTGTGAGCACTAATGGCAGAAAATACACACTTGTGGTAGTTGATGACTACTCTAGATACACATGGGTCATATTCTTACTCAGTAAGAAAGAGACTCAGACAAAACTGCCTGAACTACTGAAAAGGCTCAGTACTGAAAAGAATCTGAGTGTGGTCAAAACCAGATCAGATAAAGGAACTGAGTTTATAAATCATATCATATCTGATTATTGTGCAGCAAATGGAATAGCTCATGAAACATCAGCTGCAAGGACCCCACAACAGAATGGTGTTGCTGAAAGAAGAAATAAGACTCTGAAAGAAGCTGCAAGGACAATGATTGTTGAAGCTGATATTCCTAAGAGATTTTGGGCTGAAGCTATCAACACTGCATGCTACTCTCAGAACAGATCCATGCTGACCAAGAACCAAGGAAAAACTCCATATGAGCTGTGGAATGAAAGGAAGCCTCTTGTTTCTTTCTTTCGTGTGTTTGGTTGCAAGTGTTTCATACACAATAATGGTAAAGATCAGTTGAAAACTTTTGATAGCAAAGCTGATGAAGGGATATTCTTAGGATATTCTGAAGTCAGTAAAGCCTTCAGAGTTTACAACTGTAGGAGTCTTATTGTGGAAGAAACACCTCATGTTGTTTTTGATGAATCTACTTGTGTTCAGAAGAAACAGGAACATGACTCAGGAGAACTGGCCAAGAGAATCACCAGACTTAGCCTGAAAAAGAATGATAAAACATCCTCTGAACCTGAAAAGAAGAAGTCAGTCACGTTCTATGAATGGAGTGAATCAGACTCAGACAAAGAAGTTCAAGATGGAAAAACTCAGGATGGTGATACTCAGGATGGAAATTCTCCACTGAAGGAAAGCCAACACACTAAAGCTGACCAATCTGAACATACACCAGCTCAGACTCAGGTATGCAATGCCGATGAAGATGTGGTCACAGCTGAGGAAAACTCTGTATCTATCAACCAATGGGGAACAAATGTCTCTGACAATGTTCTGAATGGAATTTCCCCTGAGGAAGATGATTCTCTTTCTCCTTTTCTGTTGTTCCCTGAATTTAATGAACTACCTGAACCTAACATTTCTGATGTTGAGGATACTACTGAAGGGGGAACATCCAGGAGAAAATGGTTGGATAGTCATCCTACAAGTCAGATTGTAGGTGATCTATCAGATGGTGTCAAAACAAGAAGGTTCCATGGAGAAAGTGTTTTGTTCTGTTGCTTCCTATCTGAAAAAGAACCTACTAAGATTGAAGAAGATCTACAAGATTCATTTTGGATTACTGCTATGCAAGAAGAGCTGAATCAGTTCTCAAGGAATGATGTTTGGGAGCTAGTGGATAGACCTAAGAGGCACAATGTGATTGGAACTAAGTGGGTGTTCAAGAATAAGAGAGATGAAAACAACAACATTGTGAGAAACAAGGCAAGGCTAGTTGCACAAGGTTATTCCCAAGAAGAAGGCTTGGATTATGGTGAAACCTTTGCACCTGTTGCAAGACTAGAAGCCATCAGATTGTTTCTTGCATATGCTGCCCACATGAAATTCACAGTCTATCAGATGGATGTGAAAAGTGCATTTCTGAATGGTGTGCTTAAGGAAGAGGTTTATGTGGAACAACCTCCTGATTTCAGACAGAATGACCAAGTTTACAGGCTCAGGAAAGACTTGTATGGTCTTAAGCAAGCACCCCGAGCATGGTATGATACCCTTTCTCAGTTTCTTACTGACCATGGTTTTATCAAAGGAACTGTTGATAGGACTCTGTTCAAGATAGAAGATGGGAAAGACATCTTACTTGTTCAGATTTATGTAGATGACATCATATTTGAATCTCCAAATCATCAGTTGTGTGAAAAGTTTTCTACCCTGATGAAAGGAAAGTTTGAGATGTCAATGATGGGGGAGATGAATTTCTTTCTTGGACTTCAGGTGAAACAAACTAAGGAAGGAATTTTCATCAATCAAGCAAAATACACCAGAGATCTGATTGTAAAGTATGGTGTACAGAATTGTAATACAGTTAGAATTCCTATGAATACTAACTACAAGATGGATTCTGATCCTGAAGGAAAATCAGTAAATCACACTGATTATAGAGGGATCATTGGATCACTGCTATATCTCACAGCAAGTAGGCCTGACATAACATTTGCTGTTGGGATATGTGCAAGATACCAAGCTAATCCTAAGGCTAGTCACGTGGAGGCTGCCAAAAAGATTCTGAAATATCTTAAAGGCACTGTGAATAGAGGATTATGGTATCCAATTGATGATAACCTTGAATTAACTGGTTATTCAGATGCTGATTATGGAGGATGTAGAATTGACAGGAAGTCTACCACGGGAACTTGTCAATTTCTTTGAAGTAAACTGATATCATGGTTTTCAAAGAAACAAACCTCAGTAGCAACCAGTACTAATGAAGCTGAATACATGGCTGCAGGAAGCTGTTGTGCAGAGATTCTTTGGCTCAGACAACAATTGAGGGATTATAAGATAATAGCCAATGAAGTACCTATATTTTGTGATAATAATAGTGCAATTGCTATTACACAAAATCCTGTATTGCACCAGATGTAAGCATGTTGATATCAGACATCACTTCATCAGAGATCATGTTGAGAAGAAAGACATCGGAATGGAGAAAATTCATACTGATAAACAGAGAGTTGATATCTTGACTAAACCTTTGGCTGAATGAAGATTTCAGGAACTATCAGTTGAATTAAGTATGTTGGATCCAGGTGAATAAAGCAAATCTGAAAAATTGAAGGTTTTTAGATGCATGAAGTTTTCACAGGTTTTTACTAAAAAACTCAGGATAAAATTGAGAGTACTGAACACTGAGTCTTGGGAAACTCAGTTATCCTGAAGATCAGTACTCAGTATTATACTGACCTTTTATCAAGATCAGTACTCAGTATTATACTGACATTTTATCAAGGTCAAAACTCAATAAGACTGGTGGAGAAAATTAGTTTGAAGAAGTATTGGCTCATGCAACACATTTATTGTCTAACTGAATCTCAGTAATCATTGGCAATAAATGACAAAACACCTGAAGGAATATTTGGGCGGGACCTTTGAAATACACGAAGAAAGTCAATGGTCTGCAGGAACAATAATTAAATGTAGTGTTCATTAATCACCAATAGGGATAAATTGGCGGCTTAGTATTTGTGAAATCGTCCTTTCATATACCCGATTTAGTCGGTTTTTAATCTCGACCGTCGATTTTTTTCCATCTATGCGATTTTCCATAAATAAAAAATCCTATATCTATTGGAAAATTTTCTCTCAAAGCCTTATTCCAAAAAGCCTTCTTCTTCACTAACACTCTGCTTCAAAACTCTCGATTGCCCAGAAATTTATCACCTATCTCAAAACCCTTCACATGAAATTCTCCAAAAATGACACTTTCTGTATACGACAAACTCGCCATTTCCAATAAACATTGGTACGAATATGTCGTCTCTCTTGAAAGCTCGTCTAATGCAACTCATGAGGAGGAGGCGTTGCATATGATTCGTTTGGCAAAGCTTACATGCCTGGTCGCGAATCAACCAGAGGCCGAATATGCGAAAGAGATAATTGAGTTTATCTCTAATTTGAAGTTAGATGATGAGAATTGCATATAATCTTAGATTACAGTCTCGCATTTGGAGCATAGTTCAAAATATGTGGATTTTGTTAGGGAATTATATATTATTCCTAAGAATCTAAATTCCATACATGAATTAAGTGATAGAGGTGAAGACCTTACGGTATATATGATTGGTAGGGAACAAGAATATCTGGATAAAATTACAGAGCATCCAGTAAAGTTTGAACCTACTCTGAATAAGAGGCATTTAAAGCCTAAATATCGAGTATTGTTGGATATTGTAAGCAAATGCATCATGAGTAGATCTGGTAGCTTTGAATAGATAAGCACACCTAAGTTAAGGCTAATGGAGGGGATTGAAGATTCACCTTCCACGACATTCAATTGGTTGCACTATTTGATCAAGGTGGTGAGTGATCAAGCCAAACAAATTCAGAAGGTGAATGGCTCTGTAGTTGTCAATGGAAAGATTCTACATGCAACCAAGATTGCATTTATCTTGGAAATGTACAGAGAAGAGGAGGACATCTTTGCCAATTCCACTTCCTTTCCAAAGTCAAAAATCATGTTCAAACCACCAACAAAGAAGACTTTGAGAGGAAGGAATGAGAAAAGCTCTGAGTCTCAGGAGGAGACTGCTGAAGAAGAAGTTGTTGAAGCCAAACAAGCCAGGGGGAAAGCCCTGATGCAAGTTAAAAGAGAGAAAGGAGAAAAACTGAAAAAGAAAACACTGGCTCCTCAGAAACGCAGAAAGCTTCAATCTATTACTGAGGAGGAGGTCAGTGAAACTGAAGAAACTCAACCTGAAGGCCAGCAAGGGTTGAAATCTCCACTTCAGGTTCTTGCTCAGGTAGTAACAATTGCGCAGGAGCAAGAAACAGAGGAATAAGTTTTCTCTGAGATACTCTAAACTTCTCTGAGCTCAGATAAAATTTCTCAGGAAATCTTCAAGGGACCTCAGATTCCTACTGAAGAGAGACCTGTTCAGACTTCAGATCAGTCTGAACCTCAGGAATTGCTGAACTTGGATGCGCTCCTGAATGAACCATTTCTTGATCCATCAGCACCAGAACTCATACAATCTGATCCTACTGTCCCTGAGAGCCCAAAGATGAAGAAGGGAGAGGCAGAAGAAACTGAATGGTGAAGCAAGGGAGAATGGTTCATCCTGGACAGATACCCTGAGCTTAATGCATATCCTGACCTTCAGGATATCTTCTTCAGACTCAAAACCACTGTGTACATCCTGAATCAGACTCTTCCGGAGATGCTGAATATAGCCTCCTTCAGAGGAGAAGATTGATGGAATGCTGAGACTGCTGTTTTGACAGAGTTCTCTGGGTTCAGGAAGACCAAGCTCAGAATGAAAATTGCTGACTTTGATGAGCTAGTAAAGAGAAAGGTGGCTGAGAAAAGGAGAGCTGATGTTGATGCCTCCAGTTCTATGAATCTAGAAGGAGATGAGGATCAAGATAAAGAGGGTGACAAACAAGATGATGCTGAAAAACAATCTGAGGGAGAGAAGGAACCTCAGACAGATACTGAGAAAGAAAAAGAGACTGAAAGTCAGATGGAGAAGGACCCTGATGCTGCACAAACTGATATCACACATCCTCAGACTGAAGTTAGCACTCTTCAGGTATCTTTTGGCACTATTATACATTATGCCAAAGCCACTAAAGTTCTTATCTTTAAATCTGTTATGTATGATATGCAGACTGAGGCTCAGTTGGAGCAACCAGCTCAGTTGGAGACAATTTTTTTGCATCCAGAAATTGATTTCAGTCCTATCCTGGATAAATTTGAGAAGGTAGTGCCAATAGTGGAGAAAGTGACTCAAATTGAAGAAACCTTGGCAAGACAATCTCAAAAGATGGAAAATCTGAGTTCATCTTCAGACATGTTGCAACTACAAACAACTCTTGCAGATAAAATGACTACTTTGGAAGGAAAGATTGATGTAGTCAAAACTGAGCTCAATGCAGAGATGAAGCAGATGTATCAAGAAAGAACTGCCTATCTTGAAGTCAAGCTGATTGAGAAGAATGATCTGATTATCAAAACAGCTGTTGAGGAAATGAGATCTATGCTCATGACCAAGATGACAGAGATGATGCATAATGTCTTCTCAAATCAGTTTGCACCTCTTTCAGATGAGTTCTCAATGGCTAAGAATTACATGAGAATGCTAGAGGATGAGCATAATCAGTTGGCAGGGGAAGTGCGAAGTATAAGCAAAGAGCAATACCATATGGATACTGCACTGACTCAACTACTCCCAAGGTATGGTGCCAAAAAGGGGGGAAAAGCCTGGTGGCAAACTAAGTGACTTGTTGGCACAAACCTTGGAGAGAAAGGCTCAAAAAGAAGCTGAAAGAAAGAAAATTGTTGATGCCTTAAATAAATTGAAGCCACTGAGAAGCTAAAATTCAAAGAAGCTGAGAAACCTACCTTCACTCAGACAAATGATCAGATCACTCAGGAAGTAATTTCTGAGAAACTGAGTATTAGAAGGATGGTTGAAACAAGCCAAGCCGATGAAGATCAAGTCAGACCTGGAAAGAGAAAGGTTGTGGCATTTGTAGAACAAGAAAAAAAGAAAAGAGCTAAAGCTTCTAAGCCTACTCAGAGGAAATTGATAATGGATTTTGAAGAATCTGAGGAAGAAGCTGAAAAAGAAGAAACTGAAATTCAGAAAGAAGTCTTCAATACCAAGAAAACTATGAAAACCCTTCAAATCGAAAAAGAGAAGAAGACTGTTGCTTCTGTGTATGATGTTCCACTGATCAGGAAAAAGAAAGAAGAAGAGCAGAAAAGAAGAAGTGGTTTTAAAAAGTTTTCGAGCAAAAGGAGGGGTACAGAAAAAACTCAGAAATGGCCGCACATTGACAAATGGATGCCTATTCAGTTCAATGATGCATGTGAGGAGATCAAGAGAACCTTCAGGTTCTATTATGAGATTCTGAGAGAATGGAGGGGGAGCAGCTCGGATATGAATGAAGCCTTCATTGAGTACTTACTGACATTCTATCCTAAGTACCTGCAAAGTTGAATCAACTTGGCAGATGAAGAAAATACTCAGATAGTAGCCCCTGGTCCATACACTTACCCAGCTCCTAGATTTGGGAATGGCTATGTGAATGAAACAGTCATTTCTCATGAGATAGCTCAATATGCCATCCAGCTAGGCCTAACAGGAAACAACCCTGATATCATCAAAGCAAGGGATGAACTGAAGAAGAGATACTATGGGATGTTCAACCTGAAAGTGCCAGAGGATGAAGTTGAAGAAGACTGAAGACTTTGTACTTCTGTATTTTGTTTTTGTTTTTCATTGTAATCTGTAACTCTTATCTTACATCAATGAAAATTTATCTTTATGCTCAAAGATAATATCTCATTATCTTTTTACATGTCTTTTATGTTTGATATGCCTTATGTTTTGAAATTGTTGGGAAAAATTGCCATTTTGGTTTGTAATAGAAAAACTGAAACCTGAGTATAGGTTAAGTTTTCTTAAATGTAACAAGATGGTTTTGGCATCATCAAAAAGGGGGAAATTGTTGGGAGATGAATTTAATAAAGAAGTTTTGAATAGATCCCAAAACTCCTGAGTATGACATGTTCAGGATAATCTTGATAGACTAAGTCAGATTTTAGTATAGATTGTTCAGGAAGTTATCTACACCATGTATAGTCAGCAGATATATATCAGGTTAGATTCTGAAGACACTGAAGACTCAGTATGTCACTGAAGACTCTGTATGTCACTGAAGACTCTGAAGACTCAGTATGTCACTGAAGACACTGAAGACTCAGTATGTCACTGAAGACTCAGTATGTCAATGAAGACACTGAAGACTCAGTATGTCACTGAAGACACTGAAGACTCAGGATGTCACTGAAGATTCAGTATGTCACTAAAGACACTGAAGACTCAGTATGTCACTGAAGACACTGAAGACTCAGAAGATACTGAAGACCCAGTAGTTACTGAAGACTCAGTAAGATACTGAAAACTCAGTATAACCTGAATGTTCAGAGGCACTGATTAATATCTATCTGAAGACTACAAAACTGAGAAAAACGCAAACATTCAGTTGCCCAAAATATTCATATGCAGACAAAAGGAACTAAGTCTAAGTGTTGTTTAAGGTTATCTCATTCAGAGAGATTGACCAAAAAGAGCCGTTTTCTTTGTCTACATTTACTGAAGATAAGAACTAATCAGAGGAAGACAACACTGTACTTTACTGACACTGAAAGCGACAGGACACTGAATCATGTCAGTAGTACTATGTTCCAGACTGCAAAAATTGGTGATTGGCTACATGACTGCATATTTCCTAAAACATACAAGAGAGTATTCAAACCCTAAATATAGTCGTTCATCAAACAACAAAAGAGGAAACTCATGAAGCTATCTCCTCCAACTGATAGTTTTTCAAGAGTGACCTTGGTGAAGTTGCCTATAAATACTAGTGACCTTTTACATTGAGAGGTCACAGGAAATTTCAAAGCAACTCAAGAGCTCATTCGTATTATTGCAAATTGAAGCACTCGAAAAACCTATAATTTCCCAAGTGTTTCACATTGGAGAGAGCTCATTCACTAAGCCTAGAGTGATAGAAATATCCAAAGCTTAGTAGAGATATCCTATCCTTTGCATTTGTTCTTATTGTAAAGGATATCTCACCCTAGTTGGAAACCAACCCAAAACCCAAACTCTTTGTTAAGGTAGTTTGTGTGTGCTTTGTTGGTGAGTTAGAGTTGTAAATAGTTAGTAAGCTACAGTGAGTTAGCCAGAAAACTCTAGAGAAGAAGTTAGTAAGCTACTTGTGGTAGTCTAAACACTTGTGTGTGTTTGAGTTAGTAAGCTGCAGTGAGTCAGCCAGAAAACTCAAGGTAGAAAAGTGAGTAAGCTACAGTGAGTTAGCCAGAAAGCTTTAAGAAGTGGTTAAGGAATTTCTCTGAAGATCAGAGAGAAAGGACGTAGGAGCTTGAGTCTCTGAACCACTATAATTGCTGTGTTGCTTTGCTTTATGTACTACATTATTATCTGTTGCATGTTTTTCACTGAAAGCATAGTTCACTGATATTCAGTTGGAACCAATCCACTGAACTTGCATCAAATTGATCACAGCCTTAATCATTGTTTTATTGAAGGGAAGATTTTCAGCAAAGCTAAAACGAGTATAAACTTAGGGCCAACCATTCCGCACACTTGAGTAGCTAGAACAGATAGTTACCAAACTAAACTAAATCTACTGAGGGCTCAGTAAGATAATTATCTGATCTAAGCGCCTCAGGATCTCTGATAAACTTCGAGGCTCGGTTAAAATTAATCTGAAGCTTCTGAAAGCAGCTCAGGATCATTGTCTCAGTAGACTTTGACTCAGGGCAATCTGTGCTTCTCAGGGCATAATCATTAGGATAACCTGATCCATGTGACCTCAGTGAAAGAAAAGTTTTAAAAATCACTGAACACGTGTATTCCCCCCCATACACGTGTGAGACTCGGTAGCACCGGGACCAACAATAACAATTCTCAAAATTAACATGCAATTGCAGAGCAGATTTCAACATCATAATTAATACATATAGTAGTCTAGTTGGGGCACCCAACTTAATCTAAATATCAAATGACCATCAAAAATCACATGTAATCACGAAATCAGCATGCAACCCGTTAATTAACATTAGGGTCGTGTGCCGATGAGCACACGGACTCGTGTTCCAGGTCGTGGGCTACCCGTTACCGGACGTCATCCTAAACCAAAATGAAGGACTTTTTCAAAGAATTATTGCGATTTCAGTGGGTGCTTTTCGAGACGAACGATGAAGGCCAACAAAGAGACGATTTCTCAAGATCGGGACTTGAAATTTAAACCACGACAGTTGGATATCTGTGTCCAACTTGATTTAATTTTGGTCTTGATGCATGTTTTAAATTCATGCAATTTTATCTGTTAAATGTGTTTGAATGATTTTTGAATTGTCAAAAAAGAAAATCTTACTTTCGAAAATAACTAAGTATGTTTTATTGACAAATTTTATTTCGAATAATAAAATTATGTCAATGTTGACCTCCATGATTTATTTATGTGTGAATTCTTTTGGAGAAATTTCCCTCTCGGAATGGCCAAAATATAGATTTCACATTATTAAATTCCCAAAAGGATGATTTTGAATTATTATTAGTGGCGATGATGACCCTCCCCTCGAGGCTCGTTCAAAACGAAGTAATAATTCTATATTTAGTCATGGTTATTACTTAGGTATAAAATTGATATGCATATACTTCCCCGAAGTCCCTGTCAATTTTATATTGGTCAAGTGGGAATTGACTATTAATTTTTGAATTAAAGGTTTGTAACTGCTCTTGTTTATAACCTACTTGAATGTGTTTAAATAGACAGTTCACCCCACGTGACCTATTTAAACTATTTTGAGATGTCGGCTGATGCATATTAATATTGTTTTGAGATTTTGATATGAATAATGTGATCAAAATTATGTGGTTATTTTGTGCTTGCACAATTGTTATTTATTTCAGTTCAGCATGTCGCAACCTTTTAATCCACTATTAATATACTTAAAGTCAATAGAATTGTATAGGAAACTTTATTGATTGGAAACAAAAACTTATAATTGTCCTAACTGCACAAAATCATAAGTGGATCCTTGACACATCAAACTCAAGCCTTGACGGCAAGTGGTTCATCCTCATCTTCTAGGCCAAAGGAAGGTAAGAATAAGAAGAGGGCCAAAAGCCACAAGCAATCAAACTCAAGTGTTGCCAAGGGCAAGGGTAAGATGAAGGATGCTGGTGGTGTCAAGAAGGATCCTATGGGGAAGTGCTTCAACTGCGGTGGGAAAGAACACTGGAGATCTGCCAGTTCCAAGCCCAAGAAGGCCTGAAAGAAAGGTAATTCTCATGCACATGTTGTTGAAACTTGTTTAACGACGTATGCTTCCAATTCGTGGGTAGTTGATACGAAATCCACTGACCATGTATTTTTCACGTTACAGGGTTCCAGCTGACCTGACAACTTAGTATGAGTGAGATCCTCATCACCATGGGCAATGTTACGTAAGTAACGGCTATTGCAATGCTACGAAGGTAGCGGGTATTGCAATTCCACGAAAGTAGCGTTACTGCAATGCTATGTGAAGTAGCAGTTATTGCAGTGCTGCATGAGTAGTGGTTAAAGTAGTGGGAGGAGTGCACTTATCGTTTAGTGATAGAATTTTAGTTTTAAAGAGACGTTTTTTATGTTCCCAGTTTTTAGAAAGAATTCACTTTAAGTTTCTAAATTTCTGTAGATGGATACTTAGTTTCTTTTAAATGTCATCATTTCTTGAAATGATGAGTGTATCTGTTATGGAACATTGCTGAACAATCTCTATACTATTAACTGTGCACACCACCCACAAAATACATCTTTTAACACAGCGACTATTTCGAACAACAAGAGAAAACGTTCAGAAAACGTGAACGAGACACTTCTTTGGCATCTCAAATTAGGTCATATTAATCTGAATAGGATCCAAAGGTTGGTGAAAGATGGTTCGATGGAGGACCTACAGCTTGAACCACTTCCAACCTGCGAATTATGTTTAGAGGGTAAAATGACCAAGAGGGCATTTGAAGCAAGGGGACTAGAGCCACAAAAGTGTTGCAAATCATTCACACTTACGTGTGTGGCCCAATGTCAACCAAAGCTAGAGGTGGCTATGAGTATTATGAGATATTCATCGATGATTACTCAAGGTTCAGGTACATTTTCCACATGAAACATAAATCGGAAACCTTTGATAAATTCAAAGAGTTCAAAGCCAAAGTGGAGAATAATAGGGAAAAGAGTATCAAGTTTCTACGATCTGATCGTGGAGGCGAATACCTCAGCAATGAGTTTTTGAACTACCTGTCAGATGAGGGTATTATTTTCCAATTGACTGCACCTAGAACCCCTCAACAAAATGGGATTGCAGAACGAAGAAACATAACATTATTAGAAATGGTCAGATCCATGATGAGTTATTCAGATCTACCCAAATCATTTTGGGGTCACGCCTTGGAAACAACGGCTTATGTTTTGAACTTAGTGCCATCCAAGTCGGTTCTCAAAACCCATAGAGAGTTGTGGACCGGGCGCAAGCCCAGTCTGAGACATCTAAAGATCTGGGGGTGTCCGGCATACGTGCTAGACAAGGTGAACACAGACTTCGGCTCGTTCGTCTTTGTTCGGGTCATCCGGCTTAGGTGTGACCTCTGATAGGCTTCAACTAGAAAATCTTAACAAACAATATTTTTTTTGCAACACGTTGTATTCTATTACAACCTTTACATTTGAAGAAGACTGTCTATTACACAACTATAGACATCAAACTATGGTTTTGAATTTAAACCTTGTCTTGAGTAGACATGAGCTGGCCTCATCTTCGTCCTTGGAATTGATGTTGACAAACGTGAGGCGCATCAGCCTGTCTACCCTTCTTTAAGTAACATGCTCAAGCAGCAGCAGCATAAGCGCTTGTCCCTCCTGGACAAGTTGTGATTATGCGGGCAGCTGCGGACATGAGCATGTGGTGAACACGCCTGCTCGCCTATATCAGGCGCGAGCAAATCCTCTACTCACACCATTTTGTCCCCTTCATTAGATGCCTGAGCATCAGCATCCGCATGTTAGTTCGGGCAGATACTACGACATCCCTCCCCTTCAGAGGAGATTTTAGGGATGCGTAGGGGACTAATGATTTACTACTGCATAAGCAGTGAGTAACGTGGAGTGGCAACCATGACTCTGCCGAGCATCTTGAGTTCGTAACGAGCGCCAACCTGTGCTCGGAGTGTCTCATGGGGTATAAAGCTCGCACTAGGACAAGTGCTAGGACAGATGCTCGATTCAGCAGAATGATAGCCAAATCGAGTGTTGGATTCTTCGTCTGGAGGCATACCGAACAAACTTTCTTCCGATAACTGTAGTATCTTTTCTTTTTATCTATTTTTCTACACTCTCTTCAGCTATCAATATGCCTCTATTTATAGTACTATCCCAAACAGGTGCTAGCATAGCTAGTTGGTGTTGGCCTTCTTGTTTTAACTCCTCCTTTTGACATCTGTCAGCTTTGAATCCTCCTTTTGACATCTGTTCGGTTTTTTGTCAGTTATTTTTCAAGGATTGACACGTCCCTTTTTTGGTTGCCACCACTTCTCAACTTGTTTTGACACATATCTTCTATTTTTCAATAGTGCTGGCCAGAATTTCTTCTAGAAGATTTGTGTCGAACACAGTGTGTTCTTCCTTCATGCTCGTCTTAGCTGAATAGCTGATTATGTTCGGCCAGTTATGCTCGTTTCAGCTGAATAGCTAGTTATGTTCAGCCAGTTATGCTCGCAGAACCTGAATGGCTGATTTTGGTCGGCCAGTTATGCTCGTCATTACTGATAATATTTTTTCAGATTTGACGCATTCCACGAGTAGGACAATGGGACTCCATTCAGGTCTTCCAAATCATAAGCCCCGTTTAACAAACGTTCTAAAACTCTGAATGGACCCTCCCAGGCTCGACCGAACACACCAGTTGGCACCCCCGTTGCTCGTCTTAAAACCAGCTCGCCCACATTGAACCTTCGTGTTCGGACTTTGGAGTTATAGAACTTTTCTGATCTCTTTTTGTACATGGCGTTCATGAAATCAGCCTCCGTCCTTCTTTCTTCTAAAAGGTCTCCACTCAGGGCGAGCGCCTGGTCATTGATGTGCTCTCCAAAACTCATTGTCCGATGACTCAGAATCTTGATTTCTGCGGGTATAACAGCTTCCGCACCAAATGCCAGGGCAAACGGGGTTTCCGCAGTTGATGTTCTAAAAGTTGTTCTATAAGCCCATAATATTTCGGGCAACTCTTCAGCCCATCCCCCCCCCTTGGAATTATCAAGTCTGGCCTTAAGGGTATGCTTGATAATTTTATTAACGGCTTCAACTTGTCCATTTGACTGGGGATAATACGGAGTTGAGTAATGCTTTTTTATGCCCCAACGAGCACAATTTTGTCAGAATTTACTTCCATCAAACTGTTTGCCGTTATCTGTTACCAATGATTGGGGAAGCCCAAAGCGACAAATGATATTTTTCCAAACAAAGTTCCACATTCTTTGTTCGGTGATTTTAACAATAGCTTCGGCTTCTGCCCATTTAGTATAATAATCAACGGCAACCACAGCATATTTTACACCCGACGTGCCAGTAGGAAATGGGCCGATCAAATCGATTCCCCATTTAGCAAATGGCCATGGGCTGTAAACTGACACAAGTACTTCAGGTGGGCTATGAATAAGTGAAGCATGTACCTGACACTTGTGACACGCGCGAGCATACGCGAGCGAATCTTTTTTGAGGGTCGGCCAGTAATAACCTTGTATGATAATTTTATGTGCCAAGACGAGCGAATCTTTTGTATAAATGCTCATCTAAGATTGTATAGCGAGCAGATTGTAATCTGAGGCGAGTAGCTTGTGCTTTATTTTCAGGGAGAAGTCCTTTTTGTAAGTAATTCAAAATTAGAGTCATCCAGGTTTCCTGTTCTCCTGTCATATGGGCGATCAGAACCCTGGGGATTGATGGCGAACAAGTTGTGACGACCACAATCTACGTCGTGTTCGTCACTCCTTTTGCTGTTGCCAGGCGTGCCAAGGCATCAGCGAACGAATTACCCAATCGTGGTAATTGTTCTATGTAAACTTGCTCGAATTGTTCAAGCAACTCCTTTGCTAGTTGTTGATATTGTACCATTTGTTCGCCTCGAGCCTCGTACTCGCCTGTTACTTGGTATACGATTATCTGAGAATCGCTGTAAATCATCAGCCTCTGAATTCCCATTGTCATAGCCATGTGTAACCCATCGATCAAAGCTTCGTACTCGGCTTCATTATTTATGGCTGGGAAATCAGATCGGATGGCTATTGTGAAAGTTTGTCGAGTTGGGCTGATGAGAACCACGCCTGCTCCGGATCGTGAACTTGTTGATGAGCCATCTACATACATATGCCATGGTTGGTCGACAGCTCTCTCGGGCGTTTGGGGATATGTCAACTCGACCATAAAATCGGCCATAGCCTGGCCCTTCATTGCTGTTCGCGGAGCGAACGTAATGCAAAATTGGCCTAACTCCACCGCCCACTTGAGTAATCTGTCCGCAGTATCTGGTCTGTGGAGGACATATCGCAATGGGAATGTAGTTAATACCTCGACCGAATGATCGAAAAAGTATGGTCGCAATTTTCGAACACTCATTACGAGAGCATATGCAAGTTTTTCCAGTGGAGGGTACCGGAGCTCGGCATCTTTGAGCACTTGGCTTACATAATAAATGGGCAAGTGTGTCGTCCCCTCTGCCCGAACGAGAACATCGCTGATTGCATGCTCGGATGCAGCAAGATACAGATAAAGTTGTTCGCCTGGAACAGGCTTAGATAATGTTTGAGTATCTGCAAGGTACTGTTTTAATGATTCGAATGCTCTTTGACAATGCTCTGTCCACTGGAATTTCCCTTTCTTTAATGCATCAAAGAAAGGTTTGCATTTGTCCCCAGTTCTTGATATAAACCGGCTTATAGAAGCCAAACGTTCAGTTAGTTTTTGGACTTCTTTCACACTCCTGGGGGCCTGCATGTCGAGCATGGCTTGAATCTTTGATGGGTTCGCTTCAATCTCCCGTTGACTGACCATATGTCCGAGGAATTTTCCCGAGTGAACCCCAAAGCTGCATTTCTTCGGATTTAGCTTCATGTTGTACTCCCTGATAATATTAAACGTTTGGGCGAGGTGGGTGATGTGGTCTTCCTTATGTTTGCTTTTTACCACAATGTCATCAATATATACCTTAATTGTTCGGCCAATGTGTTCGTCGAACATTTTGTTCACCAAACGTTGATATGTTGCTCCGGCATTCTTTAATCCGAATGGCATGCATCGCCAACAGTACATATTCTTTTCGCTGCAGAAAGCCGTATTATTTTGATCGTCCGGATGCATGGGTATTTGATGATAGCCAGCAAACGCATCCATGAAAGTCATGAGCTCATGCCCTGCTGTATTATCGACCAAATAGTCGATATGTGGCATCGGGAAATTATCTTTTGGGCATGCCTTGTTTAAATCAGTGAAATATATACATAATCTCCAAGTTCCATTAGAATTGCGGACGAGCACGGGGTTTGCAAGCCATCTTGGGCATTTTACCTCTCGAATCAGTTTATTGTCGAGCAACTTTTTGATTTCACTATTCATAGCCGCATACTTTTCCGGACTGAACTTTCTGCGCTTTTGGATTACTGGAGTTTGTGTTGGATCAAGGTTGAGGGAGTGACATGCATGTTTTGGATCAATGCCAACCATGTCCTCGTGTGACCAAGCAAAAACATCCAAGTTTGCTTGAAGATATGCGATCATTTCTGTTCGGCATGGTTCCGGTAATTCCGAACCAATGAATACTTCTAACTCCGGTTTATTCGGGTCGATATTGATAGACTCCAGTTGTTCGACAGGTGTTGCTCGCTTTCTTTTTTGTTTCCACCGAGGATCTTCGATCGACCCCCTATGTTCGTCAACTACCTCCATAGGTTCAAAACCTACACGAGGTTCTAGGTCCGGTAGCTTGTTTGGTGGATCAATATTCATTAGATCTGGGAGATCTGGGACATGAGTTACCATCCCGGATTCTGTGTTTGCGGGTTCTATGTTCGCGCAGGGAGGGGTGCTCGTCAAAGGATATTTTGGCAGCGTATTTTCCTGTTGGCTACTCTCCGATCTCCCATGTTTGCTCCATCATGTTTACGATATTTTGCTTTTCTGGTGCACATGATAGCAAACAATTTCGAGCTTTTTTCTGGTCACCTTTTACGCTACCCGTTCCATCTTGAGTTGGAAACTTAACACAATAATAATAAGTTGAACATGCGGCTTTAAATTCCTGAATAAACGGGCGACCTAGGAACCCGTTATAGGTAGATGGAGCATCGATGATTACAAAATCTAGCATTCTAGTTCGTCGGATCTCCGGATTTAGAGTTGATTCTAACTCGACTCCTAACCTGATCATACCATAGGGTCGGGTTACAGATTCCCCAAAACCCATGATGGTGTGATCACATGGTTCTATATAGCTACTCAAGTCCCCAACTTGTTTTTCCATTTGGCGCAGAGTGGCGACGATCAAAATGTTCGCATATGCTCCGGTATCAACCAGGAGGCGGTGCACTTTCAAGCCGAGGAGTCGAGCACTGATGGTTAGAGAGTCATTGTGTGGGGTGATTATGCTATCGAGATCGTCTTCTGAGAACATAATTTGGTGAGAGGGAGGCATGCTAGCTGATGTGCTCGCCACCTTCACCTGATGGATGCTTTGCATGGCACACATCTCCATCTTCTTACGTCTGTTCGATAATGTTGGTACCTGATAGCATCCACCCACTGGACCATATTCAGGACGTATCATGTGGATTTCTTGACTTTCTCGACCTCTACCCATAGTAGGAGCCCCTCTTTTGGGTAATTAAGACCTCTTACGGGATTCTTCGGGATCACTGTCAGATGTTTGCTCGGCCTTTCACTTACCCCTACGATCTCCTATTTTTTCTGTTCGGGAGTCTCTGCTCGCCGGCTTTCTAAGGAACTGGGTAAGACGATTCTCCTCGTATAACTTCCAAAGCTAACGAAGTAAATCGTGACAATCTTCTGTATTATGCCCGATGTACTCGTGATAATTATAATATTTGGAAGCATTAAGCCGATTCTTGTCCATTATGATTCTTCGAGGCCTATCCAACATGTCCCGATCTTTGATTTGATTGAAAATTGTTTATGCTGAAACGCCCAGAAGACTTCGTAGGGCGTTTGCTTCTGCTCTTTCTTCGAATGGTTTGAAAGACCCTGGGGGTTTATACCCCCCCTCATTCATCACTTTTTTACCAAAAACTTTCTTTGTTGTTGTTTCCTGAACCAATCGTGATTGGGCGAGCAGATCCTGCATGGCTATGATCTT
This sequence comes from Stenogyne calaminthoides, assembly GCA_037126765.1. Classification (NCBI taxonomy): domain Eukaryota; kingdom Viridiplantae; phylum Streptophyta; class Magnoliopsida; order Lamiales; family Lamiaceae; genus Stenogyne; species Stenogyne calaminthoides. Next base: position 8,404,302 of record JBBCBC010000029.1, on the reverse strand, counting down.
GGCTGCTCGCTCTCGGAATTCGGAATATGTGTTCGGCCAATCCTGATGCATGGCTTTCCACATATCCATATTCAAGGTCAGGCCCCCGACCACCTTGAGGATCTTGGCATCCTCCTCAACTGGGGCTCCATCATACAAACATTTATCAAATCTTTCGATGTATGCTCGATCTGACTCACCCTTTAACTGAGAGAAATGCGCCAACCTTTGTTTTGGTGCTGGGCGAGCACACATGGATGACAAATGGGACAGGAATTTCTGTCCCAACTGAGTGAAAGATGTGATAGACGCAGCGGGCAAAGTAGGGAACCATCTATGTGCCCGATCACCCAAAGTCATGGGGAATGATCGGCACTGCGTCGCGTCAGTGGCGTCCATGGCAATCATAAAGTCTGAGTATTTGCTAAGATGAACATGTGGATCAGACTCAGCATCGAACATGGGGATTGGTGGTCGAATCTTTGCCACTTTCTCTTATATTTCGGCTGCCATGATCACCGGTGTTAGTGGCGAGCAGGGCATTGTGCTCGCCCGAGGAAGTCCTTTGGTTGCGGCCAGGTCGGCCTGTAAGCTTTCGATGGCTTTCTGCATTTCCGCAAACTTTGTGGAACTGACAGACTTAGATCGGGGCTGTGTCCCATCATGAGGACCCAGTGGGTCATGCTCGTGATGGGGCAGTCCCCCTTTTCAAGTTCGTCCATGACTACCCAATCAATGATGGATAGACAATTTAGTTCCAGCCGATTTTTGTTTGGGATACGGACGATCATGAGGATCTCAGGGAGCGGGCATATTTATCGGTTGTTCCCTTCCGGGATCCTGTCGCCTATTATTGTCGATTCGGTCTTTGACGGAGAGTCTCAAACGTCCAAACACTGATGGTCTGGCCCTTGAGGTTGCTCGTCATCCGACATATCATCAGTTTTTTTGTTGGCCCGCTTTGCAGCTTTCAATTTAATTTGCTCGCTATCAGGTGTATGCGAGCGTCGATCATCATCATCTTGGACTTTTAATTTCGCCAACTCTTTTTCACCCCTCTCTTTTTGTGCTCGTAGCAAGAAAGTGATGGCTTTTGTTGTGGCCGCCGGATCGTTTGCAATAACTTCAAGATTAATGGTTTCCGCGGCCAGATTTTTGTGAGGCTGATGTTGAGCCTCTTTATGATCGTGAGGTCGGTTTTGTCCCGACCTTTCTGTCTATGTATTCCTAGATTGAGGTATTATATTTCTTTTTTCTGCCTCGGCTAACTACGAGATTCTGTATGGGTTGGTTTGTTCGCTAAACCCTTCTTCTAGCGCCAATTGTTGCGAGTCGTTTTTTATGGAGAGTATTATGTGGCTAATTCGATGACAACTCACAAACAAAATATGTAAGTGTAAAATATACTGTAATAAGAGGAATTTGTTGACCCAGTTTGTCAAGAAATGACTACTCTGGGGGCGTTCCAAGCCAGGGATGTAGTATTGCAAGTTTTACACGTACAATGCATGATACATCTCATGAAGATGAATCGCTATGAATAAAGATGATTTGGAAGAGTGAGTATATGAATGTTCGGGATTTTTGTGTGCATGGATGAACTCTGGAAATTTTCTGAACCTTAACCCTCTGGGAAATTTTTTGTGAACATGTCTCGTTGTTTTTTCTTCTATTTATAGTACTTTGACAAGCATGAGCTGGTTTGGGAAGCATGAGCTGGAGACTTTGGGTCTTTCAAGAACTCATGTAAAGATGCCACGTTTCCAACTTCGTCTTCCTGGTTGATCTTTGCATTTGCTTGTCTATAAGACACTCTTTTGGTCGTCCAAATTAATCTTTTGCTCGGCTGAATGCTTTGTTCGCCTCTTCAACCACATCAATTTTATGTCGGAATACGGTCCTCATCGAGCATGTCTGAGTTCTTCAGGTTATCTGAGTCCTCAGGATGTCTGAGCCTTCAGGATATCTGAGCATCGAGCATACTGACCCCTCAGGTTGTCTGAGCCTTCAGGATGTCTGAGCATCGAGCATACTGACCCTTCAGGTCTTCTGAGCCTTCAGGATGTCTGAGCCCTCAGGTTATCTATGCATCGAGCATACTGACCCTGAGGTAACTTGACTCAAGCTATCTGATTTCTTCTTCCCTGATCTGATCAGTTTGACTGATCAGATCAACATCTTTTCAGGATCATTTTGCTCGGTTGGTCTGGCGAACATACCTGTTTGCTCGATAAGCTGGGGAGCAGACGAGCAAACTTGCTCATTAGACGAGCGGCAAGCCGCCGAACAAATGATGCTTGCTCGGCGAGCTAGCGAACAAAACTTACTTTAGTCGGCGAGGATGCTCGCTTGGTTGACAAGTGGTGAGCTGGCGAACAAACTTGTTTGGTCGGCAAGCGGCGAGTACAGTTGTCCATCGAGCATGATTATTTTAATAGTTTGAATATTACATGTGTCTCTCTTACGTGTTCGATTAATGCTGAATAATTATATCGAACACAACAAAATTCACAACCAAGATGAAAATGAACGAACCATCATGAACGGTTGAAGTGTGAGACCCAGATTGGTCTGTCTTGACCAAGGGATCACACTAGAGTATTTAGGTGCGGTGAATGAGGACCTACAGAAGGACAAATTCTTCGGTACTGAATATACAAGAATTAGACCTCAGTGGTGCGTTGTTTCTTAATCTCCGTCCCTTAAATAAGATCGTGTGAAATTAATAACTATTTCTTTCACTTATGATGGGAAGAGAGTCAATGTGATTCGATACCTTATATCTTGGGCAATATTATTAATTACATGACGATTGCTGATATTTAATACGGAGAATCGCGTGCAAGCACGTCTTGCTTGATTTGTCCCCTTGGTGGGCTCATATCCTTTATCATGCTAAATCTTGCAAGTGGAAATTTATTTCCGGCATGGATAATAATGTTGAGTTGTCTTTACTCCAAGGACAAAGATATTAATGAATATAAAGCTTGTTCAGTGTCTTAATTAATTAATGGACTAAGATAATCTTAAACGCGGGAAATAATGACCGGGAGTCATGTTATATGTGAAATCGTAATATGGGTTAAGATGGATAGTTCAATATTAATTTTATAGTGGATTAAATTAATATTAATGGACTTGAATAATATTTGGCCCAAAATATTAAAGTTTAATAGTCCATTGGAGGTACAATCTTAATTCTCCTAAAGGCCCCCCAAATAGCCCAAAATAAAGTCCAATTAATGAGAGAGAGTAGAAAATATTCTTGTTATATTTCCAAGTGTAATGTTCGAAAATCTTGTCTATTAAAGTAAGAAAAGATTGTCTTGATTTTCTTGTAGATATTTTATGGAAAGAGATAATTATTGTAGGAATATATAATTATCCCATAAATTCAAGAAGTCAAATCTTGACTCCTTTATTAGTGTAAATTTTCGAAAATATAGGTAGAAGAGGGGAAAGAGATTTTTATGGAAAATTAATTAAGGAGAAAAGAATATAGGAGATATATATATTCAAGATTTCTTGGAGACCAATAAAAGATTTTCTTCCTTATTTTCCTAGCCCTATTTTTCTCCCCCCTCTTCCCTATTTATAGTGGATGAGCTCTTCATTCCCAAGTGCAATTCCATGTGTTGGAAATATTAGAAATCCACAAAGGTGGTAGCCAAATATTTAAATTATGTCCCATTAAAATTGTTCGTTGAAATCTTCCCACCGGATAGCGTTCGTGGACTTTGGGGATATATTTGGGAAGGCTCTTGGGTTGATTCATCCGTTTGATTCTTTAAGAGGTTAGTAATTTCGTAACTCCTAGTTCCGCATGTTTAGGATTTACGTGAATTATGTGTACGCATGTTGTTTATTATTATGTTGAATTGATTTAGGATTAATTCATGTTACTAACTAATTGTTTAATTTAAATATGTATTTAAATAATAACCTCGAATTGATCCGGGCACCCCGATTTTCCCAACAGATAGATGGATTCCGTGTTTGTAGGGCACAAAGCCTTTCTTGGAATCTTGCATGTTGAATCGCTTCAAAAAAATGTCTATGTACGAGGGCTGCGAAAGCCCGATCATTCTTTTCCTGCAATCTCGAGTGATCTTAATCCCTAGGATGTGACCGGCTTCCCCTAAATCCTTCATATCAAACTGTTTTGACAGCCATGCCCTTACGTCCGATAACACCTTTACATCATTTTGGATGAGCAGTATGTCGTCTACGTATAGTACCAAAAATACGAAGGCAGTTCAGTCACGCTTTTTGTAAACACAACTTTCAAAGTTGTTCTAATCAAAACCATAAGATTTTATAATTTGATCAAAACACTGATTCCAAGCACGGGGATGCTTGCTTCAGCCCATAAATGGATATCTTAATCTTGCAAACCAGATGCTCTTGGCCTTTTTCAATGAAGCCTTCGAGTTGTTGCATAGAGATTTCTTCGTCAAGACTTCCTTTGAGGAAAGCGGTCTTGACATCCATTTGTCAGATCTCAAAGTATAAATGCACAGTAATCGACAAGATAATGCAGATGGACTTGAGCATGGCTACGGGCAAAAAGGTTTCCTCATAATCGATCCCTTCTTTTTGAGTGTACCCTTTCGCTACTAGTCTTGCTTTAAAGGTTTCAAACTTTCCGTCCAGTCTACTCTTTCTCTTATATACCCACTTGCATCCAATGGGTTTTACCCCACTAAGTGGTTCGACTAGCTCCCACACTTCATTGTGATCCATTGAACCCATCTCGGCTTCCATTGTTGTTTGCCAAGATGTTGCATCCTTGTCTTGGATTGCCACGTTTTAGGACCATGGATCTGATTCTTCTCCTGAGATCAAGTCCAAGGACTCTCCAATCCCTAAGAATCGCTCGGGTTGTCTGACAACCCTCCCACTACAATGAGGTTCCAGTTGTGTAGGTGTGACGATTCGTATATCATTTTGAACAGTTGGCAATGGAGTTGGCCCCTTAAGTTCTTCTAAGGTAATCTCACTTCTAGGCTTTATATCATTCATGTAGTCTTCTTCCAAAAATATAAAGTGTGTACTGATTACCATCTTTTGATCTTTGGGACCATAGAACATGCGTACTTTTGTTCCTTCGGGATACCCAATGACCAACCTTAATTCTGAACCTGCATCCAACTTACCAGCTTCCTTCTCCAACACGTATGCCGGACACCCCCAGATCCTGATGTGTCCTAAACTGGGCTTGCGCCCTATCTACAATTCTCTCGGGGTTTTAGGAACTATTTTGGATGGCACTAAATTTAGAATATAAGTCGATGTTTCCAAAGCGTAACCCCATAACGATTTTGGTAAATCTGCATAACTCATCATTGACCTTACCATTTCTAAAAGCGTTATATTTCTTCGTTCTGCAACCCCGTTTTGTTGAGGGGTATCGGGGGCAGTCAACTGGGATACAATCCCCTCTTCCAACAGGTAGTTCAAAAATTAATTGCTGAGGTATTCGCCTCCACGATCAGATCGTAGAAACTTGATAGTCTTTTCCTTATGATTTTCTGCTTGAGCCTTAAATTCTTAGAATTTATCAAAGGTCCCAAATTTATGCTTCATTAGGAAAGTGTATCCGTAGCGTGAGTAGTCATCGATAAACGTAACGAAATACTCGTAGCCACCTCTAGCTTTGATTTGCATTGGACCACACACATCGGTGTGAATGATTTCTAACACTTCCTTAGCTCTAAGCCCCTTGGCTCCAAATGCCCTCCTGGTCATTTTACCCTCTAAGCATGATTCGCAAGTTGGAAATGGTTCAATCTGGAGAGACCTCAATGAACCATCTTGAACCAACCTTTGAATCCTTTTTGGGTTAATGTGACCTAATCTTAGGTGCCAAAGAAGTGTTTCGTTCACGTCAGCCGAACGCTTTCTTTTACATGAAATAGTAGATGTGTTATACGATGCATTATGTGAGTGATGTGCACAATTAATAATATAGAGATTGTTCCATAAAGTTCCATGACAGATAATCACATCGTTATGAAAAACAGTAACATGCTTATTAAAACGAATAGAATATCCATCGACAAATAGTTTAGAAATTGAAATAAGGTTTTTCCGAAAAAACAGGAACATAAAGAACATCTCTTAAAATTAAAATCTTGTCTTCAAAAGACAGGTACACTTCTCCCACTGCTTCAGCTGCCACTCTTGTAGCATCGCCTAGCGTGATGAGGATCTCTCTTCCACTAAGTTGCCGGGTCCGCTTGAACACCTGTAACGTAAAACAAACATGATCAGTGGATCTCGTATCCACTACCCACGAATGGGCAGCATACTCCGCCAAACAAGTTTCAACAACTAGTGAGTGAGAATTACCTTTCTTTCTATTCCTTTTGGGTTTGGAACAGGCCTACCTTCAATGTCCTTTTTCACCGCAGTTGAATCACTTCCCCTTAGCCGGATTCCTCACTCCATCCTCCTTCTTCACCTTTCCTTTGCCCTTGGCAACACTTGAGTTAGCTTGGCTTTCACTTTTGGTTTTCTTCTTCTTCTTGCCTCCTTTTGGCCTAGAAGAGGAAGATGGACCAATTGCCGCTAAAGCTTGGCTCTCTCTCCTAATATCCCTTCAATCGAGACAAGAGCTTGCAGCAGATCAGGCAAGGTGAACTTCTGATTGTTCATTTGATAATTCAACCTGAACTGCTCAAAGCTTTTGGGCAGGGAATGGAGTATGAAATCGATCTGGGTCTCGATATCATATTCAGCTCCAAGCACCTCAAGTTTGTTAAGGTGAGTCATCATCCGGAGAACATGCTCCCTTACGGGTGTTCCCTCAACCATTTTCATTGTGAACATGTCCCTCATGGTGATCTGGCGAGGCACATGGTTCTGATGTTGAAACATCGCTTTAAGATTGATCATGATGTCTGCAGCGGTCTCAACGTTTTGGTGTTGGTGTTGCAACACATCTGACATTGAAGCCAAGATGGTACACTTTGCCATTTCGTTAGAACACTCCCAGTCAGCATATTCTTTCTTAACCATTTTAGTTGACTCATCAGATGGCTTCTCTGGTTTGGGTGTAGTAAGAACCCAGTTATTGCTTTGTGCAGTGAAGACAATAGTAAGTTTTCGATACCAATCAACAAAGTTTTCTCCAGTAAGCAGATTGTCTTTAAGTATATTGAACAGTGGATTAAAAGGTTGCGACATGATGAAACTAAAAATAAACATACATCTTGTGTCAACATCCGGATCAACACAAAGAAAATCACACGATTCGATCACATGATTCATATTAAAATCTCAAAAAAATATTAACATGCATCAGCCAACTTCTCAAAACAGATTTAAGTGAGCCTCTTGGGAGGGTCATCATTTAAATCACATTCAAGCAGGTTACAAAGAAGAACTGTTACAGACCTTTAATTTCAAAAAATTAATAGTCGGCTCCCACTTGATCAATATAAAATTGACAGGGACTTCGGTGAAGTATATGCATATCAATTTTATACCTAAGTAATAACCATGATTAAATACAGAATTACTACTTCGTTTTGATCGAGCCTCTTGGGAGGGTCATCGTCGCCACTAATAATAATTCACAATCATCCTTTTGAGAATTTGTTCATGTGAAAGCTATCTTTTGGCCGTCCCTTAGGGGAATTTCTCCAAAAGATTTCACAAATAAATAAATCATGGAGGTCAAAATTAATTTGATTCAAAACCAAATTAATTATTAAAACATACTTAGTAATTTTTGAATTTGAGATTTTTTGTTGGTCAATTCTCATGCAAACACATTTAAACAAATTAAATAAAGCATAAGAAAACCAACAATAAATCAAGCAAAGCAGAAAATAAACATATTGGGCACAAATTATCCAACTGTCATAGTTCTATTTTCCTTGTCTTGATCTTGAATAAATGTCGTCTTGAATTTCTTCCAATCGTTCGTCTCGAAAAAAAAATTCGTCTCAAAGCGCCACGCCAAGCAGCTCGCAGTCGGGATGCTCACCCGCATCCGGTCGGCCACTTGGCCGAGCGATCGCGCCCGTGTGCCTAGGCACCGCACGCGTCGCCCCACATGGACCTCGTCGACCTCGGGGCGTCGGTGAGGCGCCCGGCATGCCACCCTGCGCCCGTCCCGTCTGGCCTTCTTCGCCAAGATCGCCCTCGCTCGTGGAGCTGGCGGCGTCAGCGTACCCGCCGCGATACTGCCACGCCCTGCACGCGTACGCCCGCCGCACGCTTACCTTCGTCTGCCTGGCTTATATATTCTTGTAACACACCACTGAGGTCTAATTCTTGTATATTCAGTACTGAAAAATTTATCCTCCTGTAGGTCCTTATTCAGTGCATCTAAATGCACTAGTATAATCTCTTGGTCAAGATAAGCCAATATGAGCCTTATACTTCGACCTTTCATGATGGTTCATTCATTTCCATCTGGGTTGTGAATTTGTACTTAATTATGAGGAGCTGTTAATTTGATCTTCTGTGATCTGGTATAACGAAATTAACTACAACGTAATACGTACTTAAATTATTGAACGTGTTTGCAATAAATATATATAACATTTATTCATATTTAATGCAACATTGATTAATATATTATTTCAGTAAATAAATAAGAAAATCTAGTTTGGTTATACAAAGTAAAAGCATACATTTCAGTATAACCCCAGCAGCATGTGATCTAAAGGATAGGTGTATCTCCACACTACCAAAGGTGACTTGTTCTATGAGTTTGAAACTGTCTTACACCGAGACTAACACTCCACATAAAACAAATCTAGCACCAGCTCGAGGTATTGTAAACCCTACAATTACTCTCTTATGGTAAAACAAACTCCACAACAACGACCCTATCACTCTGGATGTACTCACGCACTCTACAGTTGATGCTTGGTTGTTGCTTCGACTAAACAACACACGATATATGGTAATGTTCGGCAATTGATGTGAACATCAATGTCTTCTATTTATAGATTGCGTGTATGCCTTACTAGAGTTTCCTTGAAGGATCTAGAAACTCTTCAATCCACTCTTCCATGATCTTTGTAACTGTCCAGATAGTGGGTCTTCTCTGATCTCTGAAAAATAGTTGTATGATCTAGTCCTTCTACTTGATTCTTGAAGCTTGTGGAACCTTCTGGAATCTTATAGAACAACCTTGATCGTCAACCTGCAGTCAACAACATCAAAGACAAGATTGAACATAGAAGTGTTAGTGGTTAAGATGAAAGGAAGAATACTGATGTTGTAACCAATGTTGTAACATCGGTGGTAACATCAACATTTGTTATTAAGATAAACATGTCCACTAATAGTGATAACTGCTTGGTATTAGATACCGGATATGGCTCTCACATTTGTACGAATGTGAAGGGGATCATGTGTCTTAGGGAAGTTAGGGCGGGTGAAGTCGTCTTACACGTGGAAATGGAGCAAGAGTTGCTACTGAATGTGTGGGGACTTATGTGCTGGACATAACTGTGATGTCCCGATTAAAACCGATTTTGCGCGTGCGGAAGCAAACATTTCATTCAATGCATATAAAACAGGGGTGAGGGCAGAGTGATTCCAGATTTTTTTGCTTTTAAGAACGATGTGTGTGTTTTGCTTATAATCGAATGCATATGACAAGATAAGAACGTAAAGCAGTAAAGAACACAACAACATATAGTGGTTTGGAGACTCAAGCTCCTACATCCACTCTCCCTGTTCCTAGGGAAATTCCTTCCAACTGGACTTATCACCCTCTCGGGCTCGCCTCTTAGATGTTTAACGAGTTCACACTCCAATCGGGACTTATCACCCTCACTCGGGATTGCCTACCCTCCCTTTCGGGATTGCTAGATGTTTACCGAGTTCACACTCACCTACAAACTTAACCGACTGATTTGGGTAAGGTTTGTTTGGTTTCCAACTAGGTTGAGATTTTCCCTTACATTTGTTTAGCCTCAATGCTAAGGTTGGGAAAATCTCTCTAAGCTTAGGATACATCGTGGGTTGCTTAGATTGGGTTCTAGAACACTCTTTGAATATATTTGTATATCTATAGACTTGTGTTCTATGGTGGGAATGCTTGACTATAAGGCTCTTGGCTCTGTAGCATCTTTTGCATATTCTCCACCCTTAATTTGATGGAAGATCTTGTATTTATAGTGTGGATTTGAATGTTACCGTTGGAGAGAATCACATTCAAATCCATACCATTCTTTGTATGTTCTGCAGTTTTTCCAGGCTGGTTGTCTTCCTCTCATTGGTCCACGTCAGCTGATTCTAACGGCTATATTCCTCAGATTCCTCGCCTTGGAATCATTCAGATTCTCTCGAGTCTCGGTGTCTTGAGACATCTTGAGTCTCGGGATTCTATCTGAGTCTTGAGTTTATCGAGTCTCAGATTTCTCATCTGAAAGATCGGTTTATCCCGAGCCTCGGGATATTTGATTCAGCAGAACCTCTCTTGGCGGACCTTGTTCGTCAGTATCTTGACACTTTCGGTGAGTTCGTTCTCTGAATTCGTACATCGACCTTCGAGTCACTTTGACTCAAAGATATCGATTTCTTCTTTGCACGGTCCGATCGACCGATCGATCAACACTTCTTCGAATCAATATCTCGGGGATAACATCAGTCGATGCATTAGGTTTTAGCATATCGGTTTAGCACATCCGATCTCAATCACGTCGATCTTGATCATCTGCTCATCTTCATATCGATCTCGATCCGCGTCGATCTCGTCGGTCTCATCGCTCCTCTTCCGATCTGCAACCTTCTCTTATCTTCCGGTCAATTTCTTTCGATCGGCATGCGCTCTTCCGATCACCATATCGGCTAGATCGCTTCTTCGATCATCCGATCAGTGCGTTTCGGTCATCCGATCTTCGATCACCGGCTTAGCTTTTCTTCTCTTCTGATTTTGCCATTTCATCGATTAACTTTCGGAACTCATCTAACTCATCGATCTCGATCACCTAAATCTACCTACCTCGTCGATCTCGTGAGTTCCCCCTCAATTTGTTCTCTCGTTCCCCCTCAACTTGTTATCTGTAGATTAGCTTCAAAAATACAAGTTGATAATGTTTTGGCATAATTTATCAAAACTAAAATATCCCAACAATAACCTTTGGTTTTAGATTAGAACTTAATGATTGTCATCTAGTTTTTTCTATAACTCGCAACATGTATTTGTTGCATTATGGATATGATGTTCTTAATATACAAAATAAAAGACTCATACTTAGTAATCATAAAAACTCGACTTACTTATGGCATTGTAGAACTTGATCATGTAAACGAGAAAAGAATTACAAGGTTAAGAAAGTTAGACTACTTAACCCCATTCGGATGTGAGTCTTATGGAGATTGTGAATCTTATCTCATGGGCAAGATGATCAACAGACCCTTTTATGGGAAAGGGGTGCATGCCAAAGAAGTTCTAAAGTTGATCTACAACGATGTTTGTTGACCATTGTCCACTCTAGCTAGGGGTCACTTCGGATACTTCATCACTTTTACTGATGATTTCTCAAGATACCGATACGTGTATCTTATGAAACACAAATTCGAATCTTTTGAGAAGTTCAATGAGTTTAAGGGTGAAGTAGAGAAGCAACTTGATAAGAGTATCAAGACTCTTCGATCAGATCGAGAAGGTGAATACCTTAGCCATGAATTCACTGATTACTTGAAGTTACATAGAATCCAGTCACAATGGACACCTCCCGGAACACCTCAAATGAACGGTGTGGGAGATAGGAGAAATCGAACCCTGTTAGACATGGTGAGGTCCATGATGAGCTTCTCCTCTCTTCCGACATTCTTATGGGGATACACGTTACAAACCTCAATTTACATTCTGAAAAGGAGTCCATCTAAATCGGTTGAGCATACACCATATGAACTATCGTGCGGCAAGAAGCTAACTTTTACACGTATCAAAACATGGGGTTGCCCGCTGATTGTGAAAAGGATGCTTACTGATAAATTGGAATCCAAAGGTGAAAAGGGTTACTTAGTGGGATATACTAAGGAAACTAAGGGATATTACTTCTATCTACCTGAGAAACAATTAGTGATTGTTCCTAGGCAGACCAAGTTCCTCAAAGAAAACTACGTCTTTAAAGAACAAGGTCGTGGTCGATAGAACTTGAAGAAATTCAAGAACCACAAATTAACAAAGAGACTGATATTTTGTCAAAGCAACACGACAAGGAATTAGTGGGAGCATTCAACAACTTTCACGGTGGGAGTCCTTCACTAGGTGATCGTCTTTCAGCTAGTGGGAGCGTAATTGGAGTATGCTTGCCAATGCAAGAACCTCCAAGTGGGCTGAATGAGAACAACATAGTTCAAACTCTCGCCCAAGAGGCATCTGAAAGTGTAGCTCTTGAGGACTCTTCGGACATTGATGAAGTCGATGCACCACAAAATTTTCACTATCAAAATGTACAGCCTGCACAACCGCATCTCCGTAAGTCAATTAGGAATCGTAATCCACCCACTAGATACGGTCACCTCTTAGAGGAACTCGAAAATAGGGACATACCGGATAAGGACGGTCCTAATACTTATTCTGAAGCAATATCAGATATTGATTCAGGGAAGTGGCATGAAGCAATGAAATCGGAGATGGACTCGATGTACACTAATCAAGTTTGGGACTTGCTTGAGTTTCCTTAAAGGGTTGGACCTATAGTTTGCAAATGGGTCTTCAAGAGTAAGACTGATGCAAATGGCAAATTACAAACCTACAAAGCTAGGTTGGTGGCGAAGGGGTATAGTCAACGCGAAGGCATTGACTATGACGAGACCTTCTCACCAGTTGCAAAGGTCAAGTCCATTCGAATTTTACTTGTGATAGCAGCACACTATGATTATGAGATTTGGCGGATGGATGTTACAATAACTTTCCTCAATGGAAACATTGATAAGGAAGTGTTTATGACTCAACCGGAATATTTTATATCTAAGCCAAATTCTAATCTAGTATGCAAGCTAAGGAGATCCATCTACAGATTGAAGCAAGTTTCTAGGAGTTGGAATATTCGATTTGATGAACCTATCAAAGCCTTTTGACTTCATCAGAAACCCAGAAGATATTTGCGTTCAACGTAAATGCAGCGGGAAGAAATCGTATATGTCGACAACATGTTGATTTTGAGAAACAATATCCCGTTAATGCAGTCCGTTAAAGATTGGTTGCCAAAGACCTTCATGATGAAGGATCTTTGTGAAGCCTGGTACATCCTAGGGATCGTGATCCACAAGGATAGATCCAAGAGGATGTTGGGGCTGTCACAGTCCACCTATGTAGACAAGGTGTTGAAGCGTTTTGCGATGGAGAACTCTAAGAAAGGATCTCTATCGGCAAATCATGGGATAAAGCTATCAAAGAAGGATTGTCATTTTGTTAAAGTTTATATCAAGCACATGAAAGATGTCCCATATGCATATGCAATTAGGTCAATCATGTACACCATGACTTGCACTAGGCCAAACGTGGCCTATGCTATCAACATCACTGGTAGATACCAACAGAATCGGGGTGAGTCTCACTGGATTGCTGTCAAGACCATTCTAAAGTATCTCAGACGAACTAAAAAATGTTCTCTTGTCTATGGTGGACAGTCAGAACTAGTAGTGACTGGTTAAGCGGACACAAGTTTCCAATCCGACTGTGATGATTACAAATCACAGTCAGGTTACGTTTCACTCTCAATAATGAGACGGTCAGCTGGAATAGTTCCAAGCAAAAAAGACCGCAGATTCAACAACCGAAGTTGAGTACATTGTTGTATCAAAAGCCTCAAGGAGGATTTCTGGATTTTATAGTTCTTAAAAGAACTAGGGGTAGTTCCGAGTGCCAGTTGTCTAATAAAGTTGTATTAAGACAATGTTGGTGCGAATGCGTAAGTAAAGGAACCGAGATCAGCAAACAGAAACAAGCATGTACCTAGACTTATCATTTGATCCGAGAGATCATAAGGATATGAGAAATGGAATTAAAATGTATTCCACATATTTAATTTGGCAGATCCTTTAACCAGAGCACTGAGTGTTCATGTACACACTATACATTTGATGATCTAGAGGTTAGACATGTAGGTGATTGACTCTAGTCCAACTGGGAGATTGTTAGTGTTAGTGTCCTAGAGACAATCTACTGTAAGGACATAATACTCGATGATATTCAATTTGATTTAATGTTATAGTTCACTTAATATTAATGTATGGCAATACGCCTGTTTGAATATTATGTTTGATTGTTTGCATTTATTCATATAAGTGTTCCAATGAGTCATTGATGTCATTAAGGTTGTGAGAACTCGGATGACTTAAGCATGATTCTCAAATAGCCCTGATCAAGGATCATCAAGAATGGGATATTGATGATGCAATGGATATTGGTGTGCGATCTACATCATATTCTTAGAGAGTGTAGTAAGATCTCACTTACTACGAGATACTAGGTATATAATGATGGATGCACAAATACCTTAGAGGATATTGGTATAACCATCCGAGAAACCGTTTGATGTAGTTCCATTATATGTTTCTACGGGTATCTCGGTTAGTGGGAGCGATGCATACTCCTTTGACTTGAGGTCAATACGCACGACATGCGTGGGATGATGAACTTTGACCAAGACCGACGCTTGCACCCTTCCATGGGTATATATGGCTCATCTTCTCGTCATAATTGGATCTTGAATACTCATATTCTCGTCATAATTGGATCTTGAATACTCATCTTCTCGTCATAATTGGATCTAAGTCATCGGCCGATGCACGTCAACTTAGACTTTGTGGCTAAGTGTGACATACATGATCAATTAGTGATTAGAGACAATATGATTAAGTTATTTGAATAGACAATTCATCATGTTCAAGACTTAAGAGGATTCGTGAATGAAATGAGGAAATCGTAATAGCCCATGTTTCAGTTACAGGTAGTTGCACATTTACAACGTACCTCAATGTCTGATTTATTGTCTAGGGTTCATTAAGATCGTTAGTCTGACTAATCGCTCGATATATGGGGGTCCATGGGTCACACAACAAGTAACGATTGTTTACTAATTATAGTTGGTTGATTAGATATTATATTGGATATTAATATTTAATTTATGGAGAATATAATAATAGTTATATTTAGAATTAGTTATTATTACTATTTAATAAAATTATATTTAATTAAATAGAATTCCCAATAATAATATATGGAATATTATTTTTATAGGATTTAATATATATGGAATCAAATCCGTAGAGATTTGATATACATTGAATTAAATCCGTAGAGATTTTATATGTGGGAAATAAATCTAAGAAATTTATTTTATTAGGATTTTTCCTAATAAAGGTTAGCTTAAGATTTAAGATGGGCTTCTCCTATATATATGAGTTCTTGGGAATTCATAAAACATGAGTTCAGATTTTCTCCATAAAATCTCTAAGTTAGAATTTTCCTAGCAAATTCATCTCGGGAATTCAACGCTGGAAGATCTGTGCAAATTAGTAAACGACTGTTACGTGGATACCATAGCTGAGGAATCCATGTACGAATTGTTGTAAGAATTCTCTTTATGTTTACTCGTATTTAATTATGCAATTAATTGTTCATTGTTGGTGAATTGTTTATTTCCGCAGCGCATGTATTACATGTTTACGTGCCTCTAAATTTCAACACAATGTAGTTGATCTTCAAGACTATAAATACATTGCATTGGTCGACATTCAAGTTTGAGGAAAAGTGAAATATCATTTGCTCTACTCCAAACTTTAGAGAGTAGCATCTGACACACAACCGTGAGTGGAGTGTGGGGGTCGATGTTATTCTATTTGTACTGGTCGAAGGAATACAATCTCTCCCATCAGTATTGATTTTATCTTATTCGATCAAGTTTTAGGTTGAATAAGATCACTAGTTACTTGATTGAATAGATTGATTTTTGGTGTGTGATTTTTCACTACACCTTTTAGGATCTTGTAAGAGGTTCTTGTGTATCTTACTATTTGTTATAGTGATGTTTTTAACCATGAGGTTCGTATAGTCTGAATTAAGACTATACACAATTTTGGAATCCTTTGCCCTGCGTTTTTTAATACTTCCGCTGTCATATATTGTTTTACATGTTTCACAACATTTTCAACAACACCCTGAAAATACATGCACACACACTTTCAATTATATTAATAAATAATTTATTAATATTTTTCTCTTTTTGTTAATATTTTTTTTCTTGTAAAAGATGTTATCAATTATGTTTCCAAATTAAATAATAATAAGACTTAAATAATTAGTTAATATTTTTTCTTTTCTTCCCGACCATTATTATATATATTAATATTTTTTTCAAAAAATATTTTTCAATTTGACAACAATAGTTTTTAAATTTGGGTCAGTTTCTGCTAATATATATAGACAAACTATATAAATATTTATTTGTTATTATAAAATTAAAATTAATATTTATTTCAAATATTTTTTTCCTAATTTAATGTTAGAGTTTGTGGAAATATTCTACATATTTTTTTGATAGATTTTTTTCAATCTTCTAGATATTTTTATTTTAAATCCAATATAATTTGTTAATATTTTTTCTAAAGATTTATTTATTCTATATAATTTTTTTCAATGATTTTTGTCAATCTTCTAGATATTTTTTCCAAATCTTGTTTTTTAAATCCGTTATAAATTTTTTCCATAGATATGTCTCCCGATTTAGCAATATTATTTTGCGGGAAATCCATTTGTTTCCAAATTTGGGGTGGTTTATGCTTTTATATATATATATATATATAATGTACTAAAAAGATAATTATGTGTTACTTTTCCTTACAGTAACACATGTTTATTCCTATAGAAATACAAACCTGGGAGCGAATTTTCTAGTTTTGCCTTTTCGCAATTTTTTCGGAAAACTTCCCTTGACCCAGTTGGGCCCGCAAATGATCCATAAATTTTCAACCTCATGGGTAGGATGGGTTGGGCACGGGCATATTGTACAGATCTAAAAAGTGTACAATATTGTATATAAAATTTTGTCAATCTTATATAATATGAAAATAACAAAATGTTGTAACAAAAAAATGTTACTAATTTTATCATAAAATTTTAAAATCTGAACAAAAGTCATGTAGCTCAAATGGTAAAGTTAATTTTGTTTTATCTTCTTAGCTTGCTAGAGGTGTAAGGTTCAAATTCCCATATCTACAACACATATTTATTAATATCTTTTTTTAAGTATTAATTTTGTTTTGAGTATTTTTAAATTAATATTGTTTTTGAACTATATCTTAAAAATATTTTTAAACTATCACTTGCAAAAAAATACCATAAATTATCTCCTTCTTGCAAAACCCCTTTTCATCCCTTCATTCTACTTCTTCTCTTCACCCTAACTCCACCCACCACACAATCACATGACTCTGAAACTGAAACCACTTAAAAAGAAATACCGCTCAATCTTCTCAACCTTAACTGCCCCTATAAATCTCATCACCCCCATCTTCAAATGTCACACTAATCTGGAGAAGAAGACACTGAAGTGGAAAATTTGATGCCCCCTTTGTAAAGCTGAGGGAAATGTCCTAGGGTTTTTGTAGTGGGATCTTCTGGGTAACCACCTAGAAAATACCCAACGTCACTTGGTGGAGCAACATGAGATTTGTTGGGAGATGAATTTAATAAATATTTTGATTAGATCCCATAACCCCTAAGTATGACATGTATCAGGACATCTTGGTAGTATAGGATCAGGTTTCAATAGATATTAAGACTCAGGATTATCTGCACTCTGTATAGTCAGCAAATATAGATCAGGGAGAAAAAAGTTTGTTTTGGTTGTGTCTGAAGGACTCAGATGTTCCTGAGTAGTTCAGAAGAATCCTGAAGATCAAAAGTCTCTGAAGGAGAAAAATCCTGAAGACTGAAGATCCTAAAGACCAAAAGATCCTAACGACTATTTTGTACTGAACCAGAAAGACCCTAAACAAAGCTACTTCGAGTTGAATAGCGTTTTGTTCATTTTTAGTACAAAGAAACAGAATTTTATACATTCGTGGACATTAAGGAACATATCAGTTCAGTGTGGTTGACCTAAATATAGCCGTTTTATTTGTCTTTGTTCAAAGGAAGATTTCGACCAATGAGGAGGTGACAACAACGTACTATACTGACACTGAAAGCGACATATCTCTAAAGAAATGTCAGGGCTGATATCTTCCAGTTCACAGAAGTTGGTGATTGGCTACGTGGCTGCATATTTCCTTATACATGCAAGGGTGCGTTCATCAATAACCAAAAGAGGAAACCCTTGAAGCTGTCTCTCCAACGGATAGTTTTTCATGAGTAGACTCTTAGTGAGTTGTCTATAAATACCAAGGACCTCATTCGTATTCAAAGCATACATTGTGAAGCACTCGAATCCCTTAGAATTTCTCAAGTGTTTTATCGTAGAAGAGAGCTCATTTACTAAGCCTAGATTCAAGAATATTCAAAGCTTAGTTAGAGATATACTAGCCTTTTACTTGTGTTTTATTATAAAAGGATATTTCACCTTAGTTGGAAACCAACCAAAATCCAAACCCTTTGATTAGGTAGTTTGTGTGTGTAGTTGTTGGAGAAGTGAGAGTTGTAAAGAGTGAGTAAGCTGCTTGTGTTCAGCTTGAAAGCTCTAGAGAAGAAGTTAGTAAGCTGCTTGTGTTCAGTCTGAAAGTTTGTGTGTGTTGAGTTAGTAAGCTGCAGTAGTTCAGCCAGAAAACTCGTAGTGGAAAGTTAGTAAGCTGTTGAGTTCAGTCTGAAAGCTTAAGTTAGTAGTAGTAGTGAGTTAAGCAATTTCTCTGAGGATCAGAGAGAGTGGACGTAGGAGCTTGAGTTTCTAAACCACTATAATTTGTTGTGTTGCTTGTTTTCTGTTTTGCATTTTGTCCTGTTGCATATTTTCACTAAAAACATACTCAGTTTTCTGATATTCAGTTGGCATCAATCCACTGAAGGTGCATTAAATTGATCACAGCCTTAACCACTATTTCACTAAGAAAAAAAACAAGATTTTTAGCAATTAAAACGAGTATAAGCCTACATATTCCGCACTCTAGATAAGCTAGTATAGATAGTTGTCAAACTGATCAACTCTCTTGAGTAGTCAGTAAGATCATTATCTCTCCAAGCTTATTTAGACTCTGTGTTTAAAAAGAAACTCAGAATCAGTTGAGCTAATTTGAAGTCTCTGAAAGTCGCTCAGTGTTATTGTCTAAGTAGACTTTGCTCAGGACTAACCTTCAGGACATCCTGACTCACTGATCATAGTGTTTTTACTGAAAAGTTTAAAATTCACCATACACGTGTATCCCCCCCCATACACGTGTGAGACTCGTTTACCTCGGGACCAACAGGATTGATATCAGCAAATCCACTTGTGGCTAGAGTATTATTTCTAAATTTGCAGAAGCCAACATCAGGTTGATTATAAAATAAATGAAAATAAGTAAAATAAAATTTCCATGTTTTTTAATACGATGAGAATAAGATCTAGTGAGCTAGCTTAACTTCACTTTTACGGAGTTACTTACTTTCACTTTGCAATTTATACTATATCTAGTACATATTTATTTGCACAAATAATTTTGTAAAAATAAGCATATATAAATAGATGATAAAATAATAAATTCACGTATATGCAACATATAGGTACATGTCACATAATACTCTCTGTCCAAAAAATAATAATTATAAATTACCATAAAAATTTTCATAAGTAATATTTTTTACTATATCAATTGAACGAAGGAAAATCTTTTCAGTATGTGTCGCCGCATAGTGTAGAGAGGACAGTGGGAGCGATGTACTTCACTTGCTTATTATGAATTAAATTGGGTTTTTTTAGAAAAAATATCAGCATAGTGTGTGTATTATTTTGGTTAATTTACAACTTGTCTCTTCTCTCTCTCATAATTAATTTGATTTTGTGATCTTATAGTAGTATTTTGATCAGCTATTCTGCAACATGTGTGTCAGGCGGTTTTCTTTTTTGATGAGATGGTGGGGAAAGAGATTATTCTTTATTATATCCACACACAGAGAGATGTGGTTACTTGGGTGGTTATTGGGCACTAAATCACTATAAAATCTTTCATCCTTAATTGCAAAGGATAAGATGCAGAAACAAGTTGGGACCACAAAGGATTTCAACACAAAAAAAACTCAATATTCATCGACGACTACAGTTGAAGCAAAAAAAAATATCTAGTTAATAATCATCCAGTAGTTCAATAATATCCAAAAATCAAAGTGAACATAATAACATATCAATGTCTAACTCTGCAACCAAAAATTGACTCAACTACAAGCAAAACAGAAACTACAACAAAAATTATCCTCATCAAAAATAGAAAAGTGGCACAAAACAGAAAGTAATCTTGTTGTCCATAAAAAAACATGATATGTTCCTCATCATTGAACCTATAAGAAAAGAATGTCCTTTAAAAGATGATCTGATCCTCCTCATCAGTAAACATGTACATATCTACTTCACTGAGATTACAAGTCTCCCAAGTGTGCAATCAGAGCATTCCCAATTAGCTCGATTGTGTAAGCTTCCACAACCAAAGTCCCTATTTGTCCCAGAGTAAGGGTTGCTCTATCCCAATCAGTTGCTACATCAATAGGGAACACAGGGGCAGCATGCAACAAAATCGTAAATAGTTGGTACAAGTTTGATCCTTGTAGAAGAGGATCGACTAGAGCAGTCGACGCGTTTATGTCGATCATCGTCGGCTTACCGACTCTATCACTCCACTCGAGGCCCGGAGTCAACAAGTGCATCATGTCTTCAATCTCCCTTCCCATACACAAATTCCAATGTTCTAGAACGAACTCAGAGATTACTGCAGGTACCCGTGCACTGATGTTAGAGATCGACACGATCAAGCGGTGCTCGTCAATTAAGAAGACACATATACGTATTTTTAGATTTCTCCTGCGGACTATCCTACTTGCCACAGCAATACGCCTCCCGCCGTCTACAATAAATGGCTTAACACCTTGAATCCACATGTGGATGCCCTCAGGAGTTTCAAACACTGTTGTATTAATGGTTATGCCTGATACAAAAACCGTGTAGTATCACTGGATGTCGCAAATCCTCATCACGAATAAAAAACAATCATCTAGTTAATAATCATCAAATTATAATATACCAATGTGTAATCTCCTCTTTTAATGAACAAGTCTTCACAATCATATGGTACATTGATACACAGGAAATAATGAAATCTCAAAGTACTCTTCTAAAGAATCACAATTTAATTTTATAGGCAAATGTCTTTTGCTTGGCTGCATGTCAGACTCTCACTGCATCCTTTTATAATATAAATTCTTCTCCAAACTCCCCTTCATCGTCATTTGAACACTATCACTTGCAAAAAACACCATGTATTCTATCCTTTGTGCAAAACCCCTTTTCATCCCCCCATTTTCTTCCTTCTCTTCATCATCACTCCACCCACCATATATCTGAAACTGAAACCACTCAAGAAATACCCCTCAATCTCAATCTAAATGCCAATTGGCCCTATGACTCCCATCATCATCAAGTGTCTTACAGATTTTGAGAAGAAGTCACTTTTTTAAACAGATTTGGATAGCCTTCTTCGTACAATTTGAAGATCCATCGTCGACAATTGATATAAATTTTGATATTGTTAACTTTGGATCAAAATGATGATCTCTTCAAATGAGATTGGGTTCTTCTTCATAACCTCATCCTTTAACATATGCATTATTTTTATGGACCTGATGAATCGTGTTTTTCATCCAAACCTTGATAGGTTTGTGATTTTGTTTATTGATGATATCTTGGTATATTCACGGAATTAGGAGCAACATGAGGAACATCTGAGAATCACTTTCGAAACATTAAGAAAGGAGAAGTTGTACGCTAAATATTTCCAAAAAAAACTCGAATAACTCATTAAAATTTACCAAGAATTAAGATTTGGACTAAAACCCTAAACTCTAAACCCTAAATTATGTTTGACTAAAATCCTTATTTTCCGTCTCAAACAAACTTTCCCTTTTGATATGAAATTTCAATATACATTAATCAAACATGTACGAAAAAAAATAATGATGATTCCCAATGAATTATTTCCCAAAAAACTAAAATAACTCGATAAGTTGGCAAAAAACTATTATTTTAACTAAAATTCGCTGAAACAGTAACAGAATGCAAATCATCCATGCGGTACATTGAAAGAACCGTCGGTGAAATAGCAACATAATGCCAATCAGCCCTACGGAAGACCTTGAAAAAATTTGAGTCGATCTAGCTCCACCCGATTTAGAAGTCATTATTGGCTCCAAAATACCGGGCGACCTTAGGGGGGAAGTCATCGACTTTCTCAAGGAAAATCTGGATGTTTTCGCTTGGTCTCACAAAGACATGGTCGGAATCGGCCCGCAAGTCGCCTGTCATCAACTTCGTAAAGACCAAAGCCAGAGTCCGGTTGCCCAGAAGCACAGGAAATTCAGACCTGAAAAGTATGCAGCTTTGGCCGAAGAGGTGAAAAAGTTACTAGAGAATAACATGATTACTCAGGCCGACCAGCCACAATGGCTCGCAAATGTGGTAGTACATCAAAGGAACCTTGTGTGGAAAATCTACGCTTTGTTTTACTTTAGAGAAAGTAAAACAGAGCGGGTCATCAATGTTAAAAAAACCTTGAAATACAATCATTATTTTGAATTTGAAAATGAAAACAGAAAATGTAATTTTTGGATTCATTATCAATATATTTATAGATAAAAAATATAAGCGCCAAAATGCAGATTTGGGGTGAACACGGTAAAATAACAAAATAAAATTGGCCGATTAAAATAAAAAATTGGAAAATAAAAAATGAAAAAATGGGCCATCAAATCCAAGCAGTGTTTCTTTTTTATTATTTTATTTTACATAGTCCAAACCCTTTTAATTTTTTAAGTTTACTCCATCGGCCAGTTTAAGCCCGTTTAATTTTTTTATTTTACTCCAAACCCAAACATGCATTTTAATCTATCAACAAGATAAAGGAACTAGGTAGAGAAATTAAGTGTAGGTCCCGAACGGGTTTTAGTGAGGCAGAAGTCTAGAAGGGAGGGGTGAATAGACTTCTGAAACTGTTTCGTGGGATCAGGTGTGATAAGCAAGTTTGTCTGATCAGAGTGTGAGTGAATCAGTTTGGACTGATATCCAACTTACTGATTGCTTGAGAGCAGACCAGTTCGGTGTCTATCAGCTTAACTAATGTGCGGAAGATAAGTTTAACCCGTGTGAAAAACCAGTTTACTAAATCAGGTTCTAAGTAATCCGTTTCAGGTCAGATGACAAAGTGCCAAACTGATCTGATCAGTTGCTTGGTGCAAATCTGATCCAGACTTAGAATATGCATGTAATAGTTAAACAGGTAGTGTGCAAGATGTGTAAAGCAGGTAAATGCACACAAGATTTATAGTGGTTCAGACAACTTGTCCTACGACCACTCTTCTCTATCAGTGGGCACCAACTAACCAACTGGACTTAGATTAATGTGTTAGTCCAACACAGTACAACAGTGTTGGGAAATTAGGGTGCCCGGATCTATTCGAGATGATTTTTAAAAACATATTTAAATTAAATAAATAATTACTAACATGAATTAATCCTAAATCAATTCAACATAATAATTAAACAACATGCGTACACGTAATTCACGTAAATCCTAAACATGCGGAACTAGGAGTTACGGGATTACTAACCTCTTGTAGAAACAACCTTTTAGACGATGGATCAACCCAAGAGTCTTCCCAAATATATCCCAGCGTCCACGAACGTTATCCGGTGGGAGGATTTGAACGAACGATTTTAATAGGAGAGAAATTAAATATTTTGCTACCACCTTTGTGGATATCTAATATTTCCAACACATGTAATTGCACTTGGGAATGAAGAGCTCATCCCCTATAAATAGGGAGGATGTGATAGAAATTTTAGGTCAAAAATATAAGGAAGAAAATATTTTCTTGGTCTCCAAGAAATCTTGAATATATCTACTATATTCTTTTCTCCTTAATTAAATTTTTCATAAATTTTTTTTTCCCTCTTCTACCTATTAATTTTGAAAATTACAAGCCTAAAGGAGTCAAGATTTGACTTCCTGAATTTATAGGATAATTTTGTATTCCTACAATAATTATCTCTTTCCATAAAATATCTAAAAGAAAATCAAGACAATCTTTTCTTCCTTTTTGGCCACAGATTTTCGAAAATATCTCTTGGAAATATAGCAAGAATATTTTCTTCTCTCTCTCATTAATTGGACTTTATTTTGGGCTATTTGGTGGGCCTTTAGGAGAATTAAGATTGGAACTCCAATGGACTATTAAGCTTTAATATTTTGGGCCAAATATTATTCAAGTCCATTAATATTAATTTACTCCACTATAAAATTAATATTGAACTATCCATCTTAACCCATATTACGATTTCACATATAACATGGCTCCCGGTCATTATTTCCCACGTTTAAGATTATATTAGTACATTAATTAATCAAGCCACTGAACAAGCTTTATATTAATTAGCATCTTTGTCCTTGGAGTAAAGACAGCTCAACATTATTATCCATACCGAAAATAAATTTTCACTTGCAAGATTTGGTATGATAAAGGATATGAGCCCACCAAGGGGACAAATCAAGCAAGACGTACTTGCACGCGATTCTCCGTATTAAATGTCAGCAATCGTCATGTAATTAATAATATTGCCCAATATATAAGGTATCGAATCGCATTGACTCTCTTCCCATCATAAATCAAAGCAATAGTTATTAATTTCACACGATCCTATTTAAGGGATGGAGATTAAGAAATAACGCACCACTGAGGTCTAATTCTTGTATATTCAGTACCAAAGAATTTGTCCTCCTGTAGGTCCTCATTCAACGCACCTAAATGCGCTAGTGTGATCCCTTGGTCAAGACAAGCTAATCTGGGTCTCACACTTCAACCGTTCATGATGGTTCGTTCATTTCCATCTGGGTTGTGAATTTGTACTTAATTAGAAGGGCTGTTAATTTGATCTTCAGTGATCGGGTATCACCAAATTAACTACAACGTAATACGTACTGTCTTATTGAACGGGTTTGCAATAAAAATATATAACATTCATTCATATTTAATGCAACAGTGATTAAATAATTTATTTCAGTAAATAAATAAGAAACTTCAGTTTGGTTATACAAAGTAAAAGCATACTTTTCAGTATAACCCCAACAAACAGATGTTTCACAAGTTCTCACTCAACCAATCCCAGAAGTCAGAACTAGAAACCCTAGTCTGATATCTTGCTAAACAAACTTAACCTAACACTTGGTTTGGGTATGAGATTTTTTGTGTTCCAACTGGAAATCTATCCTATTATATGGGTAGCCTAAAGCTAAAGATTTCTATGCTAAGAACTATGGGATGAATACTTAGAAAATATTCTTCAATTTGTGTATTCTTGAGAAAATTGCGGAAAGCTTGAGCTTGATGATAATTTCCATATCCTTACTGTGAAGGTTTGACCCTATTTATTTAGCCACAAAATCGAACTAGCCATTGGAGATCAATTCGAATTTCGGTCTATTTTAGGTAGGTTTGCAGGCTTGATTCGACGTTCGTAGAGGCGGCATGGCCGAAAGCATGTAAGCTTGTCCTTTCTAGTCGTTCGACTCTGAGGCACTTCATCCTGCAATGTCAGCTCCGTACATATGTGTCTTGCTCTCATTGGTTATCAAGTACACTTATTCAATGTTTGATTTACCAACTTAGGTTGAAATTTTTCTCATTTGATGAACTTGTATGACTTGGTGAACCTTCGATTGTCACCTGATTGAGCTGACCTGATTAGTCCAAACTGATCAGTCTACCTGATTGAGTCTTCTGATGCAGTTATCTTAGCACAACTAGCAGACTCTTCTTCGTTCTTGTGATGTAGGTCTTCTAGTCTTATTATCTGGTGGTCATCTGATCTCCAGATCTTCTGATCTTTTCTTCAAGACTTAACCTATACATATTGAGTTCCCCCTCAATATGTGACCAATCTATTACATCAGTTGCTTTATACATCAGTTATCAACTGGTCGTCCTAATTATGATTTATAAGTCATCACTCAGCTAACAGGTCTGACTGGTCCTATTACATCTGTTTTGGAACTTTCATCAAAACTATAATTTTTCTTCAATAAGAATATCAACTACGAGATTTCGTGATCCGGTTTGAAGTCACTTTTTTCAGCAGATTTGGAGAGCTCTCTTTGTATTATGCATGTTGATAGTCCCGGTGGAAAACCCATGAAATGCGGAATAAACATGAAATGCATATAAAAACAGGGGTGAAGGAATGGTGATTACAGTTTTTTTTTTTTGCGTTTTAAGCTCATGTGTTGTGTTTTGCTTATAATCGAATGCATATGACAATATAAGAACATAAAGGAATAAAGAACACAACAAAGTATAATGGTTCGGAGACTCAAGCTCCTACATCCACTCTCCCTGTTCCTAGGGAAATTCCTTCCAACTGGACTTATCACCCTCTCGGGTTCGCCTCTGGACTTATCACCCTCCACGGGATTGCCTACAGATGTTTATCGAGTTCACACTCCAACGGGACTTATCACCCTCACTCGGGATTGCCTACCCTCCCTTTCGGGATTGCTAGATGTTTACCGAGTTCACACTTACCTACAAACTTAACCGACTTGATTTGGGTAAGGTTTGTTTGGTTTCCAACTAGATTGAGATTTTCCCTTACATTTGTTTAGCCTCAATGCTAAGGTTGGGAAAATCTCTCTAAGCTTAGGATACATCGTGGGTTGCTTAGATTGGGTTCTAGAACACTCTTGAACATATTTGTATATCTACAGACTTGTGTTCTAGGGTGGGAATGCTTTGGGTATAACTCTCTTTGGCTCAGAAGCATCTCGTCTTTATAATCTCCACGCATCCACACATTAGAATGATGAAAGACCTTGTATTTATAGTGTGGATTTGAATGTTACCGTTGGAGAGAATCACATTCAAATCCATACTATTCTTGTAAGTACAAAGACTTCTTCAGTTGGTTGTCTTCCTCTCATTGGTCCACGCGTCCGATTATAACGGCTATATTCCTCGATTCCTCGCCTTGAATCATTCAGATTCTCTCGAGTCTCGGTGTCTTGAGAGACATACCGAGTCTTGATTCTATCTGAGTCTTCGGGTTTTATCTCGAGTCTCGGTTTCTCATCTTAAATTCGGTTTTTCCGAGCCTCGGGATACTTGATTCAAGCGGACTTCTCTTGGCGGACCTTATCGTCCGATCAGCATATCGACACCCAGCCGACCGAGTTCGGTTCTCTGAATTGGACATCGACCTTCAGTCACTTTGACTCGAGCTATCGATTTCTTCTTTTTCGATCGATCATTTCGACCGATCGATCAACACATCTTCGAATCAACATCTCGGGATAGCATCATGTCGATTACATTAGGTTTAGCATATCGGTTTAGCACATCCGATCTCAATCACGCCGATCTTGATCATCCGCTCATCTTCATATCGATCTCGATCACGTCGATCTCGATCGGTCTCATCCTCCTCCTCTTCCGATCTGCAACCTTCTCTTACGATCTTACGGTCGGTTTCTTTCCCGATCGACATTGCATTCTTGATCACCATATCAACTCGATTGTTCATCCGATCATCCGATCAGTTCTGTTTTCGGTCATCCGATCTTCCGATCACCGGGCTTAGCTTTTTTCTCTTCCGATTTTGCCTGAATTCATCGCTTAACTCGAACTCATCTAACTCATCTGATCACGATCAGTCTCGTCTGCAGCCTCGTCTGATCTCGATCATCTACTTCTGATTTTGTGAGTTCCCCCTCATCTTGTTCTTTCGTTCCCCCTCAACTTGTTATCGATAAATTAGCTTCAATAACACAAGTTGATAATGTTTTGGCATAATTCATCAAAACTAAAATATCCCAACAATTTCCCCCTTTTTGATAATGACGCCAAAACATTAAAATATATGCATTTTTAAAGAAACGGGTTTTCTTTTAAAAAGATCAGTTCAGGTTATCACATTAAAAGTGATCTTTTGAACTCCTGCTCTGATACCAATTGATAGAAGCGGTGGAAAACCCATGAAATGCGGAATAAACATGAAATGCATATAAAAACAGGGGTGAAAGAATGGTGATTACAATTTTTTTTTTTTTTTTTTTTTTTCGTTTTTAAGCTCATGTGTTGAGTTTTGCTTATAATCGAATGCAAATGACAATATAAGAACATAAAGCAATAAAGAACATAACAAAGTATAGTGGTTCGGAGACTCAAGCTCCTACATCCACTCTCCCCTGCTTCTAGGGAAATTCCTTCCAACCGACTTATCACCCTCTGGGTTCGCCTCGGGACTTATCACCCTCCACGGATTGCCTTCACTGATGTTTACCGAGTTCACACTCCAACGGGACTTATCACCCTCACTCGGGATTGCCTACCCTCCCTTTCGGGATTGCTAGATGTTTACCGAGTTCACACTCACCTACAAACTTAACCGACTTGATTTGGGTAAGGTTTGTTTTGTTTTTCAACTAGGTTGAGATTTTCCTTACATTTGTTTAGCCTCAATGCTAAGGTTGGGAAAATCTCTCTAAGCTAGGATACATCGTGGGTTGCTTAGATTGGGTTCTAGAACACTCTTGAACATATTTGTATATCTACCGACTTGTGTTCTAGGGTGGGAATGCTTTGGGTATAACTCTCTTTGGCTCAGAAGGCATCTCGTGCTATAATCTCCACGCATCCACACATTAGAATGATGAAAGACCTTGTATTTATAGTGTGGATTTGAATGTTACCGTTGGAGAGAATCACATTCAAATCCATACTATTCTTGTAAGTCTGTTCTTCTTCAGCTGGGTTGTCTTCCTCTCATTGGTCCACGGTGATTATAATCGGCTATATTCCTCGATTCCTCGCCTTGAATCATTCAGATTCTCTGAGTCTCAAATGTCTTGAGACATACCGAGTCTTCGATTCTAAATTGAGTCTTCGAGGTTTATCCGAGTCTCGATTTCTCATCCGAGCCTCGGTTTTATCCGAGCCTCGGGATACTTGATTCAAAGAGACTTCTCTTCGGACCTTGTCTCGATCAAAGATATCGACACTCAGCCGACCGAGTTCATTATCTGAATTCGACATCCCCGACCTTCAGTCACTTTGACTCGGTATCGATTTCTTCTTTGCCTGATCTGATCAGCTCGACTGATCAGATCAACACATCTTCAGATCAACATCTCAGGATAGCATCAGGTCAGTACATTAGGTTTAGCATATCAGTTTAGCACATCTGATCTCAATCACGTCTGATCTTGATCATCTGCTCATCTTCATATCTGATCTCGATCACGTCTGATCTCGATCAGTCTCATCTGCTCCTCTTCTGATCTGCAACCTTCTCTTCTGATCTTCTGGTCAGTTTCTTTTTTATCGGCTTATGCATTCTTCCGATCACCATATCACTCGACTGTTCTTCTGATCATCTGATCAGGTCTGTTCTGGTCATCTGATCTTCTGATCAGCTGGCTTAGCTTTTCTTCTCTTCTGATTTTGCACAACTCATCAGTTAACTCGGAACTCATCTAACTCATCTGATCTCGATCAGTCTCGTCTGCAGCCTCATCTGATCTCGATCATCTACTTCTGATTTTGTGAGTTCCCCCTCATCTTGTTCTTTCGTTCCCCGTCAACTTGTTATCTGTAAATTAGCTTCAATAACACAAGTTGATAATGTTTTGGCATAATTCATCAAAACTAAAATATCCCAACACATGTCTACTGCATGTATCTTTTTTTAATTCTATCATTTTTCTTCTATTGTATTGATATTGATTATAATTAATTTTATTTTATAATTTTTTGTCTTAATGATGAAATCTACTTAAAAGATCATTTGACACTCATGACTAGTAGTCAAAGAGTTGCATTTTCTATGATTTGGTGGCCGCAGAAAAATCCATGATTTCAATGGGATTCTCAAAGATTATGATAGTGTTGTTCGCGATATGTACACTTATGTCGATTTGATTAACAACATGATTATTAATCCACTAAGACCTACTTTTTATTGGAATATAGAGGCACGTAAACACGTAATACATGCGCAGTGGAAATTAAAAGTTCACCAACAACGAACAATTAATTGCACAAAAGGATTACAATAATCATAATAAGAAATCTTACAATAATTGTAGTACAGATTCCTCCACTATGGTATCCACGTAATCCCCTAGAACGGATCTGCAAGAATCTACCAGTGTTGAATCCCAAGTTGAATCAGCTAGAAAAATCCAAACTTTAGATCTTATGGAGAGAATATGAAGTTACGTTATTTGTGAATTCCAAGAGTCTGTATATATAGGGGAGGCCCAGCTTAAATCTTAAGCTAGCCCAATTAGGTAATTAAAACCCTAATCCTTATTTAAATAAATCTCTACGATTTATTTCCCCATATAAATCTCTACGGATTTAAATGCCTTATATGAAAATCTCTACGATTTATTTCCATATACATTAAATCCTATAATTATATTTCAAATATAATTATTGGGAGATCTTATTTAATTAAATCCAATTCAATTAAATGATATTAATAACAATTAATTCCAAATTATTCTATTATTAATTTCTTCTCCATAAATTAAATATTAAATCCAATTTAACATTTAATCAACTAACTATAATCCGTAAAGAGAACTACTTGTTGTGTGACCCATAGTCCCTCATATATCGAGTGATTAGTCAAACTAACGGTCTTAATTGAACCCTTGTCAATAAATCAGACATTCTCAATATATGAGGTACGTTGCGAGAAACATGCAACTACCTGTAACTGTAACGTGGGCAATTGCGATTACCTCCTTTCATTCACGAATACTCGATTAGTTTTGAACATGATGAAGTGTCTATTCAAATAACTTAATCAATTTATCTCAAATCACTAATTGATCATTAGTGTCACACTTAGTCACAAAGTCTAAGTTGACGTGCATTGGTCAATGACTTAGATCCAATTATGATGAGAAGGTGAGTATTCTCTCTAAATCCACTTTGAGGAATGAATCATTTTCTTGGTTCAACTACCACGCACATGCACTTCGTGATGAACTCAATCCAAGCCATATCTACCCATAGACGGGTGCAAGAGTCGGTCATGGTCAAAGTTCATCACTCCACACATGTCATGCCTATTGACCTCAAGTCAAAGGAGTACCGCATCGCTCCCACTAACCGAGACACCCGTAGACACATATAGTGGAACTACATCAAACGGTTTCTCGAATGGGTATACCAATACCCTCTAAGGTATTTGTGCATCCATCATGAGAAAACTAGTATCTCGTAGTAAGTGAGATCTTACTACACTCTCTAAGAGTATGATGCAGATCGCACACCAATCTCCATTGCATCATCAATATCCCTTTCTTGATGATCCTCGATTGGGGCTATTTAAGAATCATGCTTGGGTCATATGAGTTCTCACTCACTCAATGATAGCAGTGATTCAAGGGAACACATATAAGAATAAATGCAAACAATCAAACATAATATTCTAATGAGTGTAACGCCATACATTTAATATTAAACAAATAATAATATTAAACCAATACTGAATATTATCTGAGTATTATGTCCTTACAAAGGATTGTCTCTAGGACACTAACACTAACAATATCCCACTTGAACTAGAGCCAATCACCTACATGTCTAACCCGTAGACCATCAAAATGTCTAGTGTGTACATGGACACTCAAAGTCTTGGTGAAAGGATCAGCCAGGTTATCCTCCGTGGGGACACGTTCTAACTCTATCTCTCCTCTAGCGATTATCTCCCTTATCAAGTGATAACGCCTCGGTACATGCTTATTTATGTTATTAGATCTCGGTTCCTTAGCTTGCGCAACCGCACCAGTATTGTCACAATACAACTTTATTGGACTACTAGCACTCGAAACTACCCCTAGTTCATTTAAGAACTGTTTTATCCAGACAGCTTCTTTGGCAGCTTCTGCCGCAGCAATGTACTCAGCTTCGGATGTTGAATCTGCGGTAGTCTCTTGTTTGGAACTATTCCAACTAACCGCCCCACCATTGAGAATGAAAACATAGCCCGACTGTGATTTGTAATCATCACAATCGGATTGGAAACTTGCATCAGCATAGCCAGTTGCAACTAGCTCTGACTGTCCTCCGTAGACCAAGAAATAGTCTTTAGTACGTCTAAGGTACTTAAGAATGTTTTTTACAGCAATCCAGTGAGGTTCACCTGGATTCTGCTGGTATCTACGAGTAGTGCTAACAACGAAGGCCACATCTGGTCTTGTGCAAGTCATGGCGTACATGATGGAGCCAATTGCAGATGTATATGGTATATCCTTCATGTGCCGGATATTAGCTTTTGTAGAAGGACAATCCTTCTTAGACAGCTTTATCCCATGACATGCTGGTAGAGAACCTCTCTTAGACTTCTCCATCGCAAATCGCTTTAGCACCTTATCTACGTAGTTTGACTGTGACAGTCCCAACATTCTCTTGGATCTATCCATATAGATCTTGATCCCTAAGATGTAACATGCCTCACCAAGGTCCTTCATCATGAAGGTCCTTGATAGCCAATCTTTAACAGACTGCATAAGAGGAATGTTGTTTCCCACAATTAGTATGTCATCGACATACACAACTATGAAAACAATATTTCTCCCACTGAGTTTACGATAAACGCACGGATCTTCCGAATTTCTGATGAAGTCAAATGATTTGACAGCCTCATCAAATCGGATATTCCAACTCCTAGAAGCTTGCTTTAATCCATAAATGGACCGTTTGAGCTTGCACACAAGATTAGATTTTGGCTTAGATACAAAACCTTCTGGTTGAGTCATAAACACCTCCTTATCAATGTTTCCATTGAAGAAGGCTGTTTTGACATCCATCTGCCAAATCTCATAATTTAAATGTGATGCTACAGCAAGTAAAATTCGAATGGATTTGATCTTGGCAACAGGTGAGAAAGTCTCATCATAGTCAATGTCTTCGCATTGACTATAACCTTTTGCAACAAACCTAGTCTTGTAGGTTTGCACCTTGCCGTTTGCATCGGTCTTACGCTTGTAGACCCATTTGCAACCTATGGGTTTTACCCCTTTCGGCAATTCAACCAAGTCCCAGACTTGATTTGTGTACATCGAGTCCATCTTGGATTTCATGGTTTCATGCCACTTCTCTAAGTCAAAATGTTGCCTCAGTGTAAGTTCTAGGATTGTCTTTATTCGGGATCTCCACATCACCATGTTCCTCTACGAGGAAACCATAATACCTAGTGGGCGGATTACAAACCCTAGTGGACTGACAGAGCTGTTGTTGTGCAGGCTGTACATTCTGATCGTGAAAATTTTGTGGTGCATCGATTTCATCAATGTCCGGAGAGTCCTCAAGAGCAACACTTTTTGATGCCTCTTGGGCGGAAGTTTGAACTATGTTGTTCTCATTCAGCCCACTTAGAGGTTGTTGCGAAGGCAATGCAACTCCAATTACGCTCCTACTGGCTGAAAGAGGATCACTAAGTGATAAACTTCCACCATGTGAGTTGTTGAATGCTCCCACTGATTCCATGTCACGTTTCTGTGACAAGGTATCAGTCTCTTGGTTATCTTGTGGTTCTTGAATTTCTTCAAGTACTATCTTCTTACGGCTTTGGTCCTTGAAGACATAGTCCTCTTCGAGGAACCTAGCCTGCCTAGAAACAATTATCGTTTGTTTCTCAGGTAGATAGAAATAATATCCTCTAGTTTCCTTAGGATATCACACAAGGTAAGCCTTTTCACCTTTGGATTCCAATTTGTCAATGATCATCTTTTTCACAATTGCAGGGCAACCAGCGGGAAAAAATGCAGCAAAAAGGGATGCAACACAAGGACTTCCCAGGGGGTCACCCATCCTTGAACTACTCTCAACCAAGTACGCTTAACTTCGGAGTTCTGATGGGATCCTGTGCAATAGTGCTGGTATGATCGCACCCGACATGAATTCCATAGTAATTGCTCTTATGCAGAAACCGCATCGCGCCCTCAGCGTCGGTGAATGTCCGAACGGGCGTAACTTTTGAACCGTTTAGAGTTACACGGGCCACAATATATCCACGCGAAGCTCTTTCCGAGGCCGTTGACATAGAAATAGGATTGTTAATTTTTTGGCCGTTTTCGAGTCCAAAATCGACCGTTTCATGTGTTTTTTGGCCAAAATCGCGGTTTGAGGACCCGCGCTCATCTCGAATCCGACCCGAATTCATCCGCAGCGCGGGACAGACGGGCCGATCGAAAGCGTATTGATTTTTTTGAGAAAAAAAGAAAAAGAAAGCACCAGAACTGGCCATGAAAAGTAGATGCGGGGAAAAATGCAGCAAAAAGGGGTGCAACATGAGGACTTCTCAGGGGGTCACCCATCCTAGCACAAGGACTTCTCAGGGGGTCACCCATCCTAGTACTACTCTCGTCCAAGCACGCTTAACTTCGGAGTTATGATGGAATTCGGTGCATCAGTGTTGGTATGATCGCACCCGACATGAATTCCACAAAGAATTGCTCTTATGCGTAAACCGTGACGGGCGCCAAATACGTCGCAATGTTCGAACGGGCGTACTTTTGAACCATTTAGAGTTACGCGGGCCACAACATATCCTTGAGAAGCTCTTTTTGAGGTCGTCGACGTGGCAATTGGCTAGTCCATTTCCGGCCATTTTCAATTTTAAAATCAACCGTTTCCAGTGTTTTTCGGCCAAAATCGCGGTTTGAGGGCCCGCGTTCATCTCGGATCCGACCCGAATTCATCCGCAGAGCGGGACAGATGGGCCAATCGAAAGCGTATTGATTTTTTTGAGAAAAAAAGAAAAAGAAAGCACCAGAACTGGCCATGAAAAAGTAGACGCGGGAAAAAATGCATCAAAAAGGGATGCAACACAAGGACTTCTCAGGGGGTCACCCATCCTTTAACTACTCTCGACCAAGCACGCTTAACTTCGGAGTTCTGATGGAATTCGGTGCATCAGTGTTGGTATGATCGAACTCGACATGAATTCCACAGTAATTGCTCTTATTAAGAAACCGCATCGAGCGCTCAGCGTAGGCGAAAGTTCGAACGGGCTTAACTTTTGAACCGTTTGGAGTTACACGGGCCACAGCATATCCACGCGAAGCTCTTTCCGATGCCGTCAACATATAAACAAGGTTACCAATTTCTGGACATTTTCGAGTCCAAAATCGACCATTCCAGGTGTTTTTTTTTAATAAAATTGCGGTTTGAGGACCCGCGCTCATCTCGGATCCGACCCGAATTCATCCGCAGCGCTGGACAGACGGGCCGATCGAAAGCGTATTGATTGTTTTGAGAAAAAAAGAAAAAGAAAGAACCAGAACTTGCCATGAAAAAGTAAACGCGGGGAAAAATGCAGCAAAAAGGGGTGCAACACGAGGACTTCCCAGGGGGTCACCCATCCTAGTACTACTCTCGCCCAAGTACGCTTAACTTCGGAGTTCTGATGGGATCCGGTGCACTAGTGCTGGTATGATCGCACCCGACATGAATTCCACAGTAATTGCTCTTATGCAGAAACCGCATCGCGTGATTAGCGTCGGCGAATGTTCGAATGGGCATAACTTTTGAACCATTTACAGTTACGCGCGCCACAACATATCCACGCAAAGCTCTTTCTGAGGCCCTCAACGTGGCATTTGGGTTTCCCATTTCTGGCCATTTTCGAGTCCAAAATCGACAGTTTCGTGTGTTTTTCGGCCAAAATTGCGGTTTGAGGGCCCGCGCTCGCCTCGGATCTGACCCGAATTCATCCGCAGCGCGGGAAAGACGGACCGATTGAAAGCGTATTTATTTTTTGAGAAAAAATGAAAAATAAAGCACCAGAACTGGCCATGAAAAAGTAGACGCGGGGAAAAATTTAGCAAAAATGGGTGCAACACGAGGACTTCTCAGGGGGTTACCCATCCAAGTACTACTCTTGCCCAAGCACGCTTGACTTCGGAGTTCTGATGGAATTCGGTGCATCAGTGTTGGTATGATCGCACCCGACATGAATTCCAAAGTAATTACTCTTATGCAGAAACCGCATCGCGCGCTCAGCGTCGGTGAATGTTCGAACAGGCATAACTTTTGAACCGTTTAGAGTTACATGTGCTACAGCATATCCTTGCAAAGCTCATTTCGAGGCCGTCGACATGGCAATTGGCTAGTCCATTTACGGCCATTTTCGAGCCCAAAATCGACCATTTCAGGTGTTTTTTAGCCAAAATCGCGGTTTGAGGACCCGCGCTCATCTTGGATCCGACCCGAAATCATCCGCAGCGCGGGACAAACGGACCGATCGAAAGTGTATTGATTTTTTTTAGAAAAAAAGAAAAAGAAAGCACCAGAACTGGCCATAAAAAAGTAGACGCAGGGAAAAATGCAGCAAAAAGGGGTGCAACACGAGGACTTCCCAGGGGGTCACCAATCCTAGTACTACTCTCGCCCCAAGACACTTAACCCGGAGTTCGATGGAATTGATTGCATCGGTGGTATGATCGCACCCGACATGAATTCCACAGTAATTGCTCTTATGCAGAAACTGCATCGCGCGCTCAGCGTCGGTGAATGTTCGAACGGGCATAACTTTTGAATCGTTTGGAGTTACGCGGGCCACAGCATATCCTTGCGAAGCACTTTTCGAGACCGTCGACGTGGCATTTGGCTAGTCCATCTCCGGCCATTTTTTAGTCCAAATCGACCGTTTCCAGTCTTTTTTAGCCAAAATCGCGGTTTGAGGCACGCGTTCGTCTCGGATCCGAATCGAATTCATCCGCAGCACGGGATAGACGGGCCGATCGAAAGGGTATTGATTTTTTGGAGAAAAAAAG
The DNA here is from genome assembly GCA_037126765.1 of Stenogyne calaminthoides. Classification (NCBI taxonomy): domain Eukaryota; kingdom Viridiplantae; phylum Streptophyta; class Magnoliopsida; order Lamiales; family Lamiaceae; genus Stenogyne; species Stenogyne calaminthoides. Next base: position 8,367,324 of record JBBCBC010000029.1, on the reverse strand, counting down.
AAAAAGAAAGCTCCAGAACTGGCCTTGAAAAAGTAGACGCGGGAAAAAATGCAGCAAAAAGTGATGCTACACAAGGACTTCCCAGGGGGTCACCCATCCTTGAACTACTCTCAACCAAGCACGCTTAACTTCAGAGTTCTGATGGAATTCGGTGCATTAGTGTTGGTATGATCGCACCCGATATGAATTCCACAGTAATTGCTCTTATGCAGAAATTGCATCGCGCGCTCAGCGTCGGCGAATGTTCGAACGGGCTTGCCGATTTCCGGCCATTTTCGAGTCCAAAATCGACTGTTTCAGGTTTTTTTTGGCCAAAATCGCGGTTTGAGGACCCACGCTCATCTTGGATCCGACCTGAATTCATCCGCAGCGCGGGACAGACGGGCCGATCGAAAGCGTATTGGTTTTTTTGAGAAAAAAAGAAAAAGAAAGCACCAGAACTGGCCATGAAAAAGTAAACGCGGGGAAAAATGCAGCAAAAAGGGGTGCAACACGAGGTCTTGCCAGGGGGTCACCCATCCTAGTACTACTCTCGCCCAAGTACGCTTAACTTTGGTGTTCTGATGGGATCCGGTGCACTAGTGCTAGTATGATCGCACCCGACATGAATTCCACAGTTATTGCTCCTATGCAGAAACCGCATCGCGTGCTCAGCGTCGGTGAATGTTCGAATAGGTGTAACTTTTGAACCGTTTAAAGTTACACGCGCCACAGCATATCCACGCGAAGCTCTTTCCGAGGACGTCAACGTGGCATTTGGGTTTCCCATTTCTGGCCATTTTTTAGTCCAAAATTGACAGTTTCGTGTGTTTTTTGGCCAAAATCGCAGTTTGAGGGCCCGTGCTAGTCTCGAATCTGACCCGAATACATCCGCGGCGTGGGACAGATGGGCCGATCAAAAGCGTGTTGATGTTTTTGAGAAAAAGAGAAAAAGAAAGCACCAGAACTGGCCATGAAAAAGTAGACGCGGGAAAAAATGCAGCAAAAAGGGGTGCAACACGAGGACTTCCCTGGGGGTCACCCATCCAAGTACTACTCTCGCACACGCACGCTTGAATTTGGAGTTCTGATGGAATTCGGTGCATCTGTGTTGGTATTATCGCACCCGACATGAATTCCACAATAATTGCTCTTATGCAGAAACCACATCGCGCGCTCAGCGTTGGTGAATGTTCGAACGGGCGTAACTTTTGAACCGTTTAAAGTTACGTGGGCCACAGCATATCCTTGCGAAGCACTTTCCGAGGTCGTCGACTTGGCAATTGGCTAGTCCATTTCCGGCCATTTTCGAGTCCAAAATCGACCGTTTCCAGTGTTTTTCGGCTACAATTACGGTTTGAGGGCCCGCGTTTGTCTCGGATCCGACCCGAATTCATCTGCAGTGCGGGACAGATGGGCCGATCGAAAGCGTATTGATTTTTTTGAGAAAAAAAGAAAAAGAAAGCACTAGAACTGGCCATGAAAAAGTAGACGCGGGAAAAAATGCAGCAAAAAGGGATGCAACACAAGGACTTTCCAGAGGGTCACCCATCCTTGAACTACTCTCGACCAAGCACGCTTAACTTTGGAGTTCTTATGGAATTCGGTGTATCAGTGTTGGTATGATCGCACCCGACATGAATTCCACAGTAATTATTCTTATGCAGAAACCGCATCGCGCGCTCACCGTCGGCGAATGTTCGAACGGGCGTAACTTTTGAACCGTTTGGAGTTACATGGGCCACAACATATCCACACGAAGCTCTTTCCGAGGCCATCGATATAAAATTAGGATTGCCGATTTCCGGCCATTTTGAGTCCAAAATTGACCATTTCAGGTGTTTTTTTGGTAAATTTGCGGTTTGAGGACCCGCGCTCATCTCGGATCCGACCCGAATTCATCCGCAGCGCAGGACAGACGGGCCGATTGAAAGCGTATTGATTTTTTCAAGAAAAATAGAAAAAGAAAGCACCTGAACTGGCCATGAAAAAGTAGACGCGGGGAAAAATGCAGCAAAAAGGGGTGCAACACGAGGACTTCACAGGGGGTCACCAATCCTAGTACTACTCTCACCCAAGAACGCTTAACTTCAGAGTTCTGATAGAATTCGGTGCATCAGTGTTGGTATGATCGCACCCAACATGAATTCCACAGTAATTACTCTTATGCAGAAAGCCACATCGCGCGCTCAGCGTCGGTGAATGTTCGAATGGGAATAACTTTTGAACCGTTTGGAGTTACGCGGGCCACAGCCTATCCACACGAAGCTCTTTCCGAGGCCGTCTACATAGAAATAGGCTTGCCGATTTCCTGCTGTTTTTGAGTCAAAAATCGACCGTTTCAGGTGTTTTTTGGCCAAAATCGCGGTTTGAGGACCCGCGCTCATCTCGGATCCGACCCGAATTCATCCGAAGCGCCAGACAGGCGGGCCGATCGAAAGCGTGTTGGGAAATTTGTATTTAGTTTTGATGGAAGTTCCAAAACAAAGTTGTATCGACCCGGTCGATTCAAGTTAGGTGATCGATGACTTAGAATCAGATTAAGATGACCAGTTGAAATGTATAGATAGCTGATGTAAAAGATAGGTCACATATTGAGGGGGAACTCAATATGTATAGGTCAGGTCAATTTATCTGATGACCAGATAAGGTCAGATGATCAGAAGACTAAACGAGTCAGATGATAAGAAGAGGTCAGTTGATCAGGTTAAGACTGAAGACACTGAGACTCAGAGAAACCTGAAGGCTCGGAAGAAACCTGAAGACTTAGAAGAAACCTGAAGACTCAGATAAACCTGAAGACTTAAAGTAACCTGAAGATCAGAAGACTACCAAAAGATCAAGAAGACCAGAAGACCTACATCAGCCGAGTCTGCAAATTGTGCTAAGACAATCTGCATCAGAAGACTCTATCAGGTAGACTGATCAGTTATCTGATCAGGTCAGCTCACACCTGGTGTTAACCAAAATGGTACACCAGACTATACGAATATTCTACAAGAAGAATATCAAACGTCAATTGGACAAATACTGAAGTGCTGTACTCGTGAAGCCAATAAGAAAGCGACACGTGCACAAAAAGAGCTGACAATGCGGGATTCAACGCTGCGGAGACAAACGACGATAATCATGCCTTCGGCCACGCCGATATTGGAAGCACGTCACATCAAATCCTACAAACCTACCAAATATAGCTGGAAATTCAAATTGCTCTCCAACGGCTCTTTGATTTCGTGGTCAATAATATGGGATTGCTCCTCCAAGGGAAAAAGTTCTGCAACTTCGCATCAATGAAGAAAGATATCATTGATGAGAAATAAGTAGTATTTTCGGTCACCACAGATCCTGAATCGCTAGAAATTCTGGAGTGCCTGCGAGCTTGTGGTCTTGAACAATATTGCTCCAGACATCAGAACATAGTCCACACTCATGAAGCCCTAGAATTTCTGTACAATCTACAGATGGACGATGACATTGATGCTGATTTGATTTCTTCCGTTGGAGGATTGGAAGTACGAGTCTCGAATGATGATCTTTAGAGGATCTTCGGTCTCACTCGAGGAAGCATCCACCCAGAAACTTACACAACTGATGTAGGAGATAAGGACTTTCTTGAAGCCGAGCTGATGAGGCCAGCAAATAAGGAGAATACGATGAATGTCAAAGCCTCCTACCTGAAGAGGAAATATCGCCTTCTCTTTGAGATTGTTCAGAAGATGATTCTGTGCTCAACCTATAGTCTTGATGCTGTCACATCTTATAAGATTAGTGTCATGACTGCAATCATCAAGAAAGCTTCCGATATGGATTGGCTGGGTATGTTCAAGACAAGAATGAGGAAAGACTCGGGGAAGTTCGATCTGACCGAAAGGAATGAAGTGTGCTTATCTTCCAAGTGCTCCTTCATGCACAAAATCTCAATCATTCTGTCAGACAAGCTGCCAAATAATTATGAATGGAATGAGAATGGTGCGAAGGTGTATCAAGCAAAGCACAAGGCCATCTTGGGCAAGGATGGTCTCTACCTGGTCAATCTGATGAGGACCCTACTCCCTATGTGCCCAAACCAAAGGGAGAAAAGAAGGGAAAAGAAAAGGCCACTGCATCGTCGATACAATCAGAAGCGCAGGGAACGGCCATCCCAGAGAAGAGGTTGAAGAGGAAGGATCTGGCCAAGAAACCAGATGCTCAACGGAAACGTCAGAAGAGAGTTACTTATCCTCCGAAGACTGCTCCTAGTTCTGTTCAGCAAGTTCACAGAACAGAGAATCGATTCGAAGTTGAATCGGCGAGGATAGCAATCGATTCGGGCTCGAGCACACCGCCAAGGAGTTAAGGACGAGCGGATGCTCGATGGAGAAGGAGAGAGAATCAAGGCGAGGAACTGGCGGAGCATTCTGAGGGAGAATCACCATCTGATTATCTGCCTCTCACCAAGATCTTCCAGAAAGAAAGATCGCCTACACCCACTTCCAAATCGCCATCACCCTCTCCTCAAAAATCATCACCACCACCATCTCCTCACAAAACATTCTCACCCTCACCCTCACCAGTCGTCAGATCACCCAGATCTCCCACTCCCCCAATCATTGAACCTGTTCAGGAAACTGAACCCCCTCAACAAGTGGAAAATGAACCTGAACCACAAATGTCCCCGTTTCACTCCCAATCTCCAGAAAAGAAACCAGAATCGGAGACTGACAAACGTGTGTCCATCTCTCATAATCCCTTCAACACCAGAACCGTGCTTGCTTCACCTGATTCTGAAAGCCCGATCATAAGAATTATGAAGCAACAAATCAAGGAGTATCTGCTGGACCTGTGCCCTGAGTTGAATCAACACCCTGGCATCCAGCACCAGATTGAAGAGATTGTGTTCTGGAGAGACATAAGATTGAAAAGCATCGAGGAGTTTCTGATCCTCATGAAATCTCTAGGCTCTGACTTCTTTGTAAACTTGGAGATGAAGTGTTTGGAGAGTACTGGGATTGATAGCGCTGTTGAATTGGCCTCTGAGGATGATATCAGATGGTTGATTCATGAAAGGTTCGGGATTACTGATAATAGAGAGGAGACTATACAATCTCCTACAAATCTTGAGGGAGCTGCCGATGAACCAAGAATGGGTGCTGCAGATGAGACCCAACTTGGCAAGGCTTCAACATCTGACCAGACTGCTATGCTGAGCTCCGATACCCTAGATCTTAGTACTGAGAAGATTCAGGATGGGGTAAAGGCTGCCATCGAAGAGAAATTCACAGCTCTCACAGCAGATCTGATGAAGCGGTTTGAAGAAGAGCAAACAAAACTGGTTGACAGAGAAAGGAGTCTCACAGTTGAGAAACTCACACAGATGCACAATGCCATCCTTTCTGATGTGATGCAACTAGTTAATCCTCATGTTGAGCAGCTCACTCTCCAGTCTGATAAACTCAAAGTTCAGACAGACATGCTCAATGAGACACAGGTACTACTGGAAAGTGTCTAGGCATCCATGGAGAAGACTGACAATCACATGGATATGGGTTGGAAGCATTTTGTAGCTTCTACAGAACGAGCAAGAAAGGATATCGAATTTGCTCTTAGACGCTTTCTATCTCCTGCACCTTCTGCAACCGCTCAGATCACTCCTCTTGTTGTTGAGGAACTCAGAGAGGAGATGACACGGCAGTTCAATGCTCTGAATCGCAGGCTGTCCAACCTTTTTTATGAAACCAAAAAGGGGGAAGGACAAGAGAAAGTAGAAAAACAGACACAGATGGTAACTATTGCGTCTTTACCAGAAACCACTGTATCTGACTTGCCTGAAGCCACTCCATCTACTGATCTTGTTGTTGAACTAAAAGAGACTTTGGAGCAACATAGCAATGATATCACTGAGCAGAAGATTGCTCTTTCAGATGTTATTGCCAGAGTAGATAAGATTGAAGACTTCTCTTCGTCTGTACAGAAAAGGATGGAAATTGATGATCAGGCCAAGAGCCTTGAACTTGCTAAGAAACTAGCAGAAGAAGACAAATGAGATGAACCTGAGCAGACTCTGAAGAGAAAGAAAGGCAAAGGCAAGATGTTGAAAGCTACTGCTGAAGTTCAGAGCAAGGGCAATTATCCTCTACCAAAAGCCAGATGTCTCCTGAACAAATTCAAGAGCAAACCAGACAGAGAATAAAAGAGGCTGCCATTAAGAAGCAGAAGTTAGGAGATGCTAAGGGACTAAACATCACATACATCCGAAGGAAGAGAAAGAATGAAGCTGCAGCAGAGGAGATTGCTTGACAAGAGAAAGCCTTTCCGGCACCAGTAAAAGACATCCTCTGTGCCCGGCTAGATCTGCTTCCTGAATGGGATCAGATCAGAGCAGAATAGTTGTGTGACGTGTACATCCTAGAGACAATTCCGATTCATCAAGACCAAACTAAAAATGATGATGAATTTCGGAACTGGTTGGAAACGAAGTACCCAGACGGTGATGAAGGAAGGAAAGATCATGTCACTGATACCTGAAGCTCCTCCCTTTGAACAACTTCTTCTACCTTTGCGTCCAGATAACAAGCTAGATGTTGTCAAATTCAAGGATGCGTACTATGGATTTGCTGACAAAGGAGGGACCCATAGAAGAGAAGATCTGTACAAGATAATGCAAAGGATGTACAAGATGTTTGGTATCCCCAAAGAACTTCAGAGGTTCAAGTACTGCTGAGGAAGACAATTTGGAATCAGATGATAGGTACGTTTTATGTAATCTGTAATGCACACACCTATCTGAATGAAATATTCTATCTCTCTGATTCTAAGACAACATCTCATTGTCTTCTGAAGTGTGTACTGTTTTACATTATCTGCATTTCTATGTAAGGTATCTATTTTTCTGATTAAGTGTTTTGGTTCCATCAAAACAGGGGAAATTATTGGGAAATTTGTATTTAGTTTTGATGGAAGTTCCAAAACAGGTTGTAATAGGACCAGTCAGATCTGTTAGCTGACTGATGACTTAGAATCAGATTAAGATGACCAGTTGAAATGTATAGATAGCTGATGTAAAAGATAGGTCACATATTGAGGGGGAACTCAATATGTATAGGTCAGGTCAATTTATCTGATGACCAGATAAGGTCAGATGATCAGAAGACTAAACGAGTCAGATGATAAGAAGAGGTCAGTTGATCAGGTTAAGACTGAAGACACTGAGACTCAGAGAAACCTGAAGGCTCGGAAGAAACCTGAAGACTTAGAAGAAACCTGAAGACTCAGATAAACCTGAAGACTTAAAGTAACCTGAAGATCAGAAGACTACCAAAAGATCAAGAAGACCAGAAGACCTACATCAGCCGAGTCTGCAAATTGTGCTAAGACAATCTGCATCAGAAGACTCTATCAGGTAGACTGATCAGTTATCTGATCAGGTCAGCTCACACCTGGTGTTAACCAAAATGGTACACCAGACTATACGAATATTCTACAAGAAGAATATCAAACGTCAATTGGACAAATACTGAAGTGCTGTACTCGTGAAGCCAATAAGAAAGCGACACGTGCACAAAAAGAGCTGACAATGCGGGATTCAACGCTGCGGAGACAAACGACGATAATCATGCCTTCGGCCACGCCGATATTGGAAGCACGTCACATCAAATCCTACAAACCTACCAAATATAGCTGGAAATTCAAATTGCTCTCCAACGGCTCTTTGATTTCGTGGTCAATAATATGGGATTGCTCCTCCAAGGGAAAAAGTTCTGCAACTTCGCATCAATGAAGAAAGATATCATTGATGAGAAATAAGTAGTATTTTCGGTCACCACAGATCCTGAATCGCTAGAAATTCTGGAGTGCCTGCGAGCTTGTGGTCTTGAACAATATTGCTCCAGACATCAGAACATAGTCCACACTCATGAAGCCCTAGAATTTCTGTACAATCTACAGATGGACGATGACATTGATGCTGATTTGATTTCTTCCGTTGGAGGATTGGAAGTACGAGTCTCGAATGATGATCTTTAGAGGATCTTCGGTCTCACTCGAGGAAGCATCCACCCAGAAACTTACACAACTGATGTAGGAGATAAGGACTTTCTTGAAGCCGAGCTGTTGAGGCCAGCAAATAAGGAGAATACGATGAATGTCAAAGCCTCCTACCTGAAGAGGAAATATCGCCTTCTCTTTGAGATTGTTCAGAAGATGATTCTGTGCTCAACCTATAGTCTTGATGCTGTCACATCTTATAAGATTAGTGTCATGACTGCAATCATCAAGAAAGCTTCCGATATGGATTGGCTGGGTATGTTCAAGACAAGAATGAGGAAAGACTCGGGGAAGTTCGATCTGACCGAAAGGAATGAAGTGTGCTTATCTTCCAAGTGCTCCTTCATGCACAAAATCTCAATCATTCTGTCAGACAAGCTGCCAAATAATTATGAATGGAATGAGAATGGTGCGAAGGTGTATCAAGCAAAGCACAAGGCCATCTTGGGCAAGGATGGTCTCTACCTGGTCAATCTGATGAGGACCCTACTCCCTATGTGCCCAAACCAAAGGGAGAAAAGAAGGGAAAAGAAAAGGCCACTGCATCGTCGATACAATCAGAAGCGCAGGGAACGGCCATCCCAGAGAAGAGGTTGAAGAGGAAGGATCTGGCCAAGAAACCAGATGCTCAACGGAAACGTCAGAAGAGAGTTACTTATCCTCTGAAGACTGCTCCTAGTTCTGTTCAGCAAGTTCACAGAACAGAGAATCTGATTCAGGTTGAATCAGAAGTGAGGATAGCAGTCAGTTCTGAGCACACTGCCAGTGGAGTTAGGGACGAGCAGATGCTCGATGGAGAAGGAGAGAGAACTGTTAGAGGAACTGAAGTGGAGCATTCTGAGGGAGAATCACCATCTGATTATCTGCCTCTCACCAAGATCTTCCAGAAAGAAAGATCGCCTACACCCACTTCCAAATCGCCATCACCCTCTCCTCAAAAATCATCACCACCACCATCTCCTCACAAAACATTCTCACCCTCACCCTCACCAGTCAGATCACCCAGATCTCCCACTCCCCCAATCATTGAACCTGTTCAGGAAACTGAACCCCCTCAACAAGTGGAAAATGAACCTGAACCACAAATGTCCCCGTTTCACTCCCAATCTCCAGAAAAGAAACCAGAATCGGAGACTGACAAACGTGTGTCCATCTCTCATAATCCCTTCAACACCAGAACCGTGCTTGCTTCACCTGATTCTGAAAGCCCGATCATAAGAATTATGAAGCAACAAATCAAGGAGTATCTGCTGGACCTGTGCCCTGAGTTGAATCAACACCCTGGCATCCAGCACCAGATTGAAGAGATTGTGTTCTGGAGAGACATAAGATTGAAAAGCATCGAGGAGTTTCTGATCCTCATGAAATCTCTAGGCTCTGACTTCTTTGTAAACTTGGAGATGAAGTGTTTGGAGAGTACTGGGATTGATAGCGCTGTTGAATTGGCCTCTGAGGATGATATCAGATGGTTGATTCATGAAAGGTTCGGGATTACTGATAATAGAGAGGAGACTATACAATCTCCTACAAATCTTGAGGGAGCTGCCGATGAACCAAGAATGGGTGCTGCAGATGAGACCCAACTTGGCAAGGCTTCAACATCTGACCAGACTGCTATGCTGAGCTCCGATACCCTAGATCTTAGTACTGAGAAGATTCAGGATGGGGTAAAGGCTGCCATCGAAGAGAAATTCACAGCTCTCACAGCAGATCGATGAAGCGGTTTGAAGAAGAGCAAACAAAACGGTTGACAGAGAAAGGAGTCTCACAGTTGAGAAACTCACACAGATGCACAATGCCATCCTTTCTGATGTGATGCAACTAGTTAATCCTCATGTTGAGCAGCTCACTCTCCACTGATAAACTCAAAGTTCGAGACAGACATGCTCAATGAGACACGTACTACTTGGAAAGTGTCTAGGCATCCATGGAGAAGACTGACAATCACATGGATATGGGTTGGAAGCATTTTGTAGCTTCTACAGAACGAGCAAGAAAGGATATCGAATTTGCTCTTAGACGCTTATCTCCTCAAGACCTTCGCAACCGCGAGATCACTCCTCTTGTTGTTGAGGAACTCGAGAGAGGAGATGACACGGCAGTTCAATGCTCAATCGCAGGCATCCAACCTTTTTATGAAACCAAAAAGGGGGAAGGACAAGAGAAAGTAGAAAAAATGCAGACGATGGTAACTATTAAGCGTCTTTACCGAAACCACTGTATCGACTTGCCTGAAGCCACTCCATCTACTCGATCTTGTTGTTGAACTAAAAGAGACTTTGGAGCAACATAGCAATGATATCACTGAAAGCAGAAGATTGCTCTTTCAGATGTTATTGCCGAGTAGATAAGATTGAAGACTTCTCTTCGTCTGTACAGAAAAGGATGGAAATTGATGATCAGGCCAAGAGCCTTGAACTTGCTAAGAAACTAGCAGAAGAAGACAAATGAGATGAACCTGAGCGCACACTCAAGAGAAAGAAAGGCAAAGGCAAGATGTTGAAAGCTATCTGTGAAGTTCAGAGCAAGGGCAATTATCCTCTACCAAAAGCCGATGTCTCCGAACAAATTCAAGAGCAAACCAGACCGCAGAGAATAAAAGAGGCTCGCCATTAAGAAGCGAAGTTAGGAGATGCTAAGGGACTAAACATCACATACATCCGAAGGAAGAGAAAGAATGAAGCTGCAGCAGAGAGAGATTGCTTGACAAGAGAAAGCCTTTCCGGCACCCAAGAAAAGACATCCTCTCGTGCCTCGGCTAGATCTCGCTTCTGAATGGGATCGATCGAGCGAATAGTTGTGTGACGTGTACATCCTAGAGACAATTCCGATTCATCAAGACCAAACTAAAAATGATGATGAATTTCGAACTGGTTGGAAACGGCAAGTACCCAGACGGTGATGAAGGAAGGAAAGATCATGTCACCGATGATACAAGCTCCTCCCTTTGAACAACTTCTTCTACCTTTGCGTCCAGGATAACAAGCTAGATGTTGTCAAATTCAAGGATCGTACTTATGGATTTGCTGACAAAGGAGGGACCCATAGAAGAGAAGATCTGTACAAGATAATGCAAAGGATGTACAAGATGTTTGGTATCCCCAAAGAACTTCAGAGGTTCAAGTACTGCTGAGGAAGACAATTTGGAATCGATGATAGGTACGCGTTTTATGTAATCTGTAATGCACACACCTATCCAATGAAATATTCTATCTCTCTCGATTCTAAGACAACATCTCATTGTCTTCTGACAAGTGTGTCTTTGTTTTACATTATCTGCATTTCTATGTAAGGTATCTATTTTTCTGATTAAGTGTTTTGGTTCCATCAAAACAGGGGAAATTATTGGGAAATTTGTATTTAGTTTTGATGGAAGTTCCAAAACAAAGTTGTAATAGACCACCGATCATTAATGACCGATGACTTAGAATCAGATTAAGATTACTAGCTGAAATGTATAGATAACTGATGTAAAAGATAGGTCACATATTGAGGGGGAACTCAATATGTATAGGTCAGGTCAATTTATCAGATGACCAGATAAGGTCAGATGATCAGAAGACTAAACGAGTCAGAAGACAAGAAGAGGTCAGATGATCAGGTGAAGACTGAAGACACTGAGACTCAGAGAAACCTGAAGGCTCAGAAGAAACCTGAAGACTTAGAGAAACCTGAAGACTCAGATAAACCTGAAGACTCAGAGTAACCTGAAGATCAGAAGACTACCAAAAGATCAAGAAGACCAGAAGACCTACATCAGCCGAGTCTGCGAATTGTGCTAAGACAATCTTCATCAAGACTTATCAGTAGATCGACCGCTTATCCGATCGAAGTCACCACACCGGTGTTAACCAAAATGGTACACCAGACTATACGAATATTCTACAAGAAGAATATCAAACGTCAATTGGACAAATACTGAAGTGTTGTACTCGTGAAGCCAATAAGAAAGCGACACGTGCACAAAAAGAGCTAATAATGCGGGATTCGACGCTGCGGAGACAAACGGCGCTAATCATGCCTTCGGCCACATCGATATTGGAAGCACGTCACATCAAATCCTACAAACCTACCAAATATAGCCGGAAATTCAAATTGCTCTCCAACGGTTCTTTGATTTCGTGGTCTATAAAATGGGATTGCTCTTTAAAGTGAAAAAGAGCGGAACAACGGAAATACAACAGAAATTATCAAGAAGCTCAAACTATAGCAGAATTTCCGCACGAAGAACACAAAATTTGAAGATTATTCTTAAGTGTTCATCCCATTGTTCTTAGCATAGAAATCTCATCCTCTAGTATTTTGGCTACATAAACACTAGGATAGATTTCCAGTTGGAACCACAACAAATCTTTACCCAAACTCAAAAGTTAGGTTAAGTTTGTTTTGCAAGATTTCAGACTAGGGATTCTAGTTCTGATTTCTGGGATCGGTTGAGTGTGAACTCGATAAACATTTGTTAGGTGCTGGACTAATACATTAAACTAAGTCCAGTCGGTTAAGTTGGTTTAGTTGTGCCCCTTGTGATAGGGAAGAGTGGACGTAGGACCGATTGTCTGAACCACTATAAAAATCTTGTGTGCATTTACTTGCTCTTACTGCTTTACACTATTACACACAACCAAGCTTAAAACTGCATATATATTCTGAGTTAATATCGATGCACTAAGCAACCGATCCGATCGATCGATTAAAATTAGTTAATTATTGAAAACTGACTTGAGAATCTGAATTGATAAAACTGGTTTTTCACACGGGTACAAACTAGCCTCTGCACTATCAGTTAAACTGACAGATATCTAATCGCTACGCCCTCGCCCAAGAAGATTGAATATCGATCTATCGATTCACTCGCACTCTGATCAGGCAAACTACAATCACACCTGATCCGCACGAAAAAGTTTTCAGAAACCCGTTTGGGACCTACAAAACGTATTAATTTTTTCGAGAAAAAAAGAAAAAGAAAGCACCAGAACTGGCCATGAAAAAGTAGACGCAGAAAAAATACAGCAAAAAGGGATGCAATACAAGGACTTCCCAGGGGGTCACCCATCCTTGAACTACTCTCGACCAAGCACGCTTATCTTCGGAGTTCTGATGTAATTCGATGCATCAGTGTTGGTATGATCGCACCCGACATATATTCCACAGTAATTGCTCTTATGCAGAAACCGCATTGCGCGCTCAGCGTCGGCGAATGTTCGAACGGGCGTAACTTTTGAACCGTTTGAAGTAACACGGGCCACAACATATCCACGCGAAGCTCTTTCCAAGGACGTTGACATTGAAATGGGCTTGCCGATTTCCGGCCGTTTTCAAGTCCAAAATCGACCATTTCAGATGTTTTTTGGCCAAAATCGAGGTTTGAGGACCCGCGCTCATCTTGGATCCGACCCGAATTAATCCGCAGCGCGGGACAGACGGGCCGATCGAAAGCATATTTATTTTTTTGAGAAAAAAAGCAAAAGAAAGCACCAGAACTAGCCATAAAAAGGTAAACGCGGGGAAAAATGCAGCAAAAAGGGGTGCAACACGAGGACTTCCCAGGGGGTCACCCATCCTACTACTACTCCCGCCCAAGTACGCTTAACTTCGGAGCTCTGATGAGATCCGGTGCACTAGTTCTGGTATGATCGCACCCGACATATATTCCACAGTAATTGCTCTTATGCAGAAACAGCATCGCGCTCTCAGCGTCGGCGAATGTTCGTACAGGCGTAACTTTTGAACCGTTTGAAGTTACACGGGCCACAATATATCCACGCGAAGCTCTTTCCAAGGACGTTGACATTGAAATAAGCTTGCCGATTTTTGGCCATTTTCGAGTCCAAAATCGACCGTTTCAGGTGTTTTTTGGACAAAATCGCGGTTTGAGGACCCGCGCTCATCTCGGATCCGACCCGAATTCATCCGCAGCGCAGGACAGATGGGCCGATCGAAAGCGTATTTATTTTTTTGAGAAATAAAGAAAAAGAAAGCACTAGAACTAGCCATGAAAAAGTAAACGTGGGGAAAAATACACCAAAAAGGGGTGCAACACAAGGACTTCCCAGGGGGTCACCCATCCAAGTACTACTCTCGCCCAAGTACGCTTAACTTTGGAGTTCTGATGGGATCCGGTGCACTAGTTCTGGTATAATCGCACCCGACATGAATTCCACAGTAATTGCTCTTATGAAGAAACCGCATCGAGTGCGCAGCGTCGGCGAATGTTCGAATGGGCGTAACTTTTGAACCGTTTAAAGTTACGTGCGCCACAACATATCCACGAGAAGCTCTTTCCGAGGCCGTCGACAAAGAAATAGTCTTGCCGATTTCCAGCCATTTTTGAGTTCAAAATCGACCGTTTCATGTGTTTTTTGGCAAAAATCATGGTTTGAGGACCCGCGCTCACCTCGGATCCGACCCGAATTCATCCGCAGCGTGGGACAGACGGGCTGATCGAAAGCGTATTTATTTTTTGGAGAAAAAAAGAAAAAGAAAGCACCAGAACTTGCCATGAAAAAGTAAACGCGGGGAAAAATGCAGCAAAAAGGGGTGCAACACGAGGACTTCCCTGGGGGTCACCCATCCAAGTACTACTCTCGCCCAAGCACATTTGACTTCGGAGTTCTGATGGAATTCGGTGCATCAGTGTTGGTATGATCGCACCCGACATGAATTCCAAAGTAATTGCTCTTATGCAAAAACCGCATCGCGCGCTCAGCGTCGGTGAATGTTCGAACGGGCGTAACTTTTGAACCGTTTGGAGTTACGTGGGCCACAGCATATCCTTGCGAAGCTCTTTCCGAGACCGTCGACCGTTTCCAGTGTTTTTCGGCCAAAATCACTGTTTGAGGGCCCGCATTCATCTCGGATCCGACCCGAATTCATCTGCAGCGCGGGACAAACGGGCCGATCGAAAGCGTATTGATTTTTTTGAGAAAAAAAGAAAAAGAAAGAACCAGAACTGTACATGAAAAAGTAGACGTGGAAAAAATGCAGCAAAAAGGGATGGAACAAAAGGACTTCCCAGGGGGTCACCCATCCTTGAACTACTCTCGACCAAGCACACTTACCTTCGGAGTTTTGATGGGATCCGGTGCATTAGTGCTGGTATGATGGCACCCGACATGAATTCCATAGTAATTGCTCTTATGCAGAAACCGCATCGTGCGTTAAGCGTCGACGAATGTTCAAACGGGCGTAACTTTTGAACCGTTTAGAGTTACACGGGCCACAACATATCCACACGAAGCTCTTTCCGAGGCCGTCGACATAAAAATTAGCTTGCCGATTTCCAGCCATTTTCGAGTCCTAAATCGACAGTTTCGTGTATTTTTTTGGCCAAAATTGCAGTTTGAGGTCCCGCGCTCATCTCGGATCCGACCCGAATTCATCCGCAGCGTGGGACAGATGGGCCGATCGAAAGCGTATTGATTTTTTTGAGAAAAAAAGAAAACGAAAGCACCAGAACTGGCCATGAAAAAGTAGACGCGGTAAAAAATGCAGCAAAAAGGGATGCAACACAAGGACTTCCCAAGGGGTCACCCATCCTTGCACTACTCTCGACCAAGCACGCTTAACTTCGGAGTTCTGATGGAATTCCTTGCATCAATGTTGGTATGATCGCACTCGACATGAATTCCACAGTAATTGCTCTTATGCAGAAACTGCATCGAGCGCTACACGTCGGCGAATGTTTGAACGGGCGTAACTTTTGAACCGTTTGGAGTTACCCGGGCCACAGCATATCCACGCAAAGCTCTTTCCGAGACCGTCGACAGAAAGATTATCTTGCCGATTGCCGGCCATTTTCGAGTCCAAAATCAACCATTTCAGGTGTTTTTTTACCAAAATCGTTGTTTGAGGACCCGCGCTCATCTCGGATCCGACCCGAATTCATCCGCAGCACGGGACAGACAGGCCGATCGAAAGCGTATTGATTTTTTTGAGAAAAAAAGAAAAATAAAGCACCAGAACTTGCCATGAAAAAGTAAACGCGGGGAAAAATGCAGCAAAAAAGGGTGCAACACGAGGACTTCCCAGGGGGTCATCTATCCTAGTACTACTCTCGCCCAAGTACGCTTAACTTCGAAGTTCTGATGGGATCCGGTGCACCAGTGCTGGTATGATAGCACCCGACATGAATTCCACAGTAATTGCTCTTATGCAGAAACAACATCGCGTGCTAAGCGTCGGCGAATGTTCGAATGGGCGTTACTTTTAAACCGTTTAAATTTACGCGCGCCACAGCATATCCTCGTGAAGCTCATTCCGAGGTCATCAACTTGGCAATTGGGTTTTCCATTTTTGGCCGTTTTCGAGTCCACAATCGACAGTTTCGTTTGTTTTTTGGCCAAAATCACGGTTTGAGGGCCCGCGCTCGTCTCGAATCTGACCCGAATTCATACATAGCGCGGGACAGACGGGCCGATCGAAAGCGTATTGATTTTTTCGAGAAAAAAGAAAAAAGAAACCACCATAATTGGCCATGAAAAGTTGACAAGTGGAAAAATGCAGCAAAAAGGGGTGCAACACGAGGACTTCCTAGGGGGTCACCCATCCAAGTACTACTCTCGCCCAAGCACACTTGACTTCGGAGTTCTGATGGAATTCAGTGCATCAGTGTTGGTATGATCGCACCCGACATGAAATCCACAGTAATTGCTCTTATGCAGAAACCATATCGCGCGCTCAGCGTCAGTGAATGTTCGAACGGGTGTAACTTTTGAACCGTTTGGAGTTACGTGGGCCACAGTATATCCTTGCGAATCTCTTTCCGAGGTCGTCGTCATGACAATTGGCTAGTCTATTTTTGGCCATTTTTTAGTCCAAAATCGACTGTTTGCATTGTTTTTCGGCCAAAATTGTGATTTGAGGGCCCGCGTTCGTCTCGGATCCGACCCGAATTCATCTGCAGCGCGGGACAGACGGGCCAATCGAAAGCGTATTGTTTTTTTTGAGAAAAAAAAAGAAAGCACCAGAACTGGCCATGAAAAAGTAGACGCGGGAAAAAATGCAGCAAAAAGGGATGCAACACAAGGACTTCCCAGGGGGTCACCCATCCTTGAACTACTCTCGACCAAGCACACTTACCTTCGGAGTTTTGATGGGATCCGGTGCATTAGTGCTGGTATGATGGCACCCGACATGAATTCCATAGTAATTGCTCTTATGCAGAAACCGCATCGTGCGTTAAGCGTCGACGAATGTTCAAACGGGCGTAACTTTTGAACCGTTTAGAGTTACACGGGCCACAACATATCCACACGAAGCTCTTTCCGAGGCCGTCGACATAAAAATTAGCTTGCCGATTTCCAGCCATTTTCGAGTCCTAAATCGACAGTTTCGTGTATTTTTTTGGCCAAAATTGCAGTTTGAGGACCCGCGCTCATCTCGGATCCGACCCGAATTCATCCGCAGCACGGGACAGACAGGCCGATCGAAAGCGTATTGATTTTTTTGAGAAAAAAAGAAAAATAAAGCACCAGAACTTGCCATGAAAAAGTAAACGCGGGGAAAAATGCAGCAAAAAGGGGTGCAACACGAGGACTTCCCTGGGGGTCACCCATCCAAGTACTACTCTCGCCCAAGCACACTTGACTTCGGAGTTCTGATGGAATTCAGTGCATCAGTGTTGGTATGATCGCACCCGACATGAAATCCACAGTAATTGCTCTTATGCAGAAACCATATCGCGCGCTCAGCGTCAGTGAATGTTCGAACGGGTGTAACTTTTGAACCGTTTGGAGTTACGTGGGCCACAGTATATCCTTGCGAATCTCTTTCCGAGGTCGTCGTCATGACAATTGGCTAGTCTATTTTTGGCCATTTTTTAGTCCAAAATCGACTGTTTGCATTGTTTTTCGGCCAAAATTGTGATTTGAGGGCCCGCGTTCGTCTCGGATCCGACCCGAATTCATCTCTGCGGGAGACGAACAATCGAAGCAATGATTGTTTTTTTTTGAGAAAAAAAAAGAAAGCACCAGAACTGGCCATGAAAAAGTAGACGCGGGAAAAAATGCAGCAAAAAGGGATGCAACACAAGGACTTCCCAGGGGGTCACCCATCCTTGAACTACTCTCGACCAAGCACGCTTACCTTCGGAGTTTTGATGGAATTCGGTGCATCAGTGTTGGTATGATCAAACCTGTTGGTCCCGGTGGGAAAACCTATTTTGCGCGTGCGGAAGCAAAACATTTTATTTCGGTGCATATAAAACAGGGGTGAGGGCAGAGTGTTTCCAATTTTTCACTCTTCTTTTTAAGCTCATGTGTTGTGTTTTGCTTATAACTAGATGCATATGACAAGTATAAACATAAAGCATTAAACAACACAGCAATATATAGTGGTTCGGACAACCAGTCCTACATCCACTCTCCCTCTCTAGGGAAATTCCTTATCAACTTCTGAGCTTTCTGACTAACTCGTGTAGTTTACTTACTCAACTCGGCCCTGAGTTTTCTGACTACTCCACGTAGTTTACTTACTCAACCCGACCCTGAGCTTTCTGACTACCTCTGTAGTTTACTAACTCAAACTCTTAGATGTTTAACGAGTTCACACTCCTACGGGACTTATCACCCTCACTCGGGTTTGCCTAACAACTACCTCACTTCATCATGGGGTTTGGATTTGGTGTTGTCTCCAACTATGGTGAGATTTTCCCTTACAATGGTTTAACCTCAATGCTAAGGTTGGGAAAATCTCTCTAAGCTTAAGATACATCGTGGGTTGCTTAGGTTGGGTTCTAGAACACTCTTTGAATATATTTGTATATCTACAGACTTGTGTTCTAGGGTGGGAATGCTTTGACTATAACGCTCTTTGGCTTTGTAGCATTTTGTGCATAATCTCCACGCATCCACCACCGATAATGAAGGAAGAACTTGTATTTATAGTGTGGATTTGAATGTTACCGTTGGAGAGAATCACATTCAAATCCATACTATTCTTTGTAAGTTCTGCAGCTTTTTCAGGCTGGTTGTCTTCCTCTCGTTGGTCCACGTCAGCTGGATTCCAACGGCTATATTCCTCAGCTTCAGTGCCTCGGAACATTCAGATATCTTCGAGAATTCAATGACATTCTTCGAGTCTTGATAATTATCTTGTGCCTTCGATTTTCTCGAGTCTTCGTGTTCTCTGAGTCTTGATTTCTCTGAGTCTTGAGTTCTCTGAGTCTTGTGTTCTCTGAGTCTTGAGTTCTCTCGAGTCTTGTGTTCTCTCAGATCTTCTTGAGTCTTGAAAACTAACTGTTCTATATCTGCCGACTATACATGGTGCAGATAATATCCTGAACACTCTAAAACTGAATCCTGACTCATCTATCAAGATTATCCTGAACATGTCATACTCAGGGGTTTTGGGATCTAATCAAAATCCTCTTTATTAAATTCATTTCCCAACAAAACCCGACATGAATTCCACAGTAATTGCTCTTATGCAGAAACCGCATCGCGCGCTCAGCGTCGACATATCCACGCGAAGCACTTTCCGAGGCCGTCGACATATAAATAGGCTTGCCGATTTCCGGCCATTTTCGAGTTCAAAATCTACCGTTTCAGGTGTTTTTTAACCAAAATCGCGGTTTGAGGACCCGCGCTCATCTCGGATTCGACCCGAATTCATCCGCAGCACGGGATAGACGGGCCGATCGAAAGCGTATTGATTTTTTTGAGAAAAAAAAGAAAAATAAAGCACCAGCCTTGGCCATGAAAAAATAAATGCGGGGAAAAATGCAGCAAAAAGGGGTGCAACACGAGGACTTCCCTGGGGGTCACCCATCCAAGTACTACTCTCGCCCAAGCACACTTGACTTCGGAGTTCTGATGGAATTCGGTGCATCAGTGTTGGTATGATCGCACCCGACATGAATTCCACAGTAATTGCTCTGATGCAAAAACTGCATCGCGCGCTCAGCGTCGGTGAATGTTCGAACAGGCGTAACTTTTGAACCGTTTGGAGTTGGGTGGGCCACAACATATCCTTGCGAAGCTCTTTCCGAGGCCGTCGACCGTTTCTAGTGTTTTTCGGCCAAAACCACGGTTTGAGGGCCCGCATTCATCTCGGATCCGACCCGAATTAATCTGCAGCGCGGGACAGACGGCCCGATCGAAAGCGTATTGATTTTTTTGAGAAAAAAAAAAAGAAAGCACCAGAACTGGCCATGAAAAAGTAGACGCAGGAAAAAATGCAGCAATAAGGGATGCAACACAAGGACTTCCCAGGGGGTCACCCATCCTTGAACTACTCTCGACCAAGCACACTTACCTTCGGAGTTTTGATGGGATCCGGTGCATTAGTGCTGGTATGATGGCACCCGACATGAATTCCATAGTAATTGCTCTTATGCAGAAACCGCATCGTGCGTTAAGCGTCGACGAATGTTCGAACGGGCGTAACTTTTGAACCGTTTAGAGTTACACGGGCCACAACATATCCACGTGAAGCTCTTTCTGAGGCCGTCGACATAAAAATAAGCTTGCCGATTTCCGGCCATTTTTGAGTCCAAAATCGACCGTTTCAGGTTTTTTTTGGCCAAAATCGCAGTTTGAGGACCCGCGCTCATCTCGGATCCGACCCGAATTCATCCGCAGCGCGGGAAAGATGGGCTGATCGAAAGCGTATTGATTTTTTTGAGAAAAAAAGAATAAGAAAGCACCAGAACTGGCCATGAAAAAGTAGACGTGGGGAAAAATGCAGCAAAAAGGGGTGCAACACGAGGACTTCCCAGGGGGTCACCAACCCTAGTACTACTCTCGCCCAAGCACGCTTAACTTCGGAGTTCTGATGGAATTCTGTGCATCAGTGTTTGTATGATCGCACCCGACATGAATTCCACAGTAATTGCTCTTATGCAGAAACCGCATCGCGCGCTCAACGTCGGTGAATGTTCGAACGGGCGTAACTTTTGAACCGTTTGGAGTTACGCGGGCCACAGCATATGCTTGCGATGCTCTTTCCGAGTCCGTCGATGTAACAATTGGCTAGTCCATTTACGGCCATTTTTGAGTCCAAAATCGACCGTTTCCAGTGTTTTTCGGCCAAAATCGCGGTTTGAGGGCCCGCGTTCGTCTCGGATCCGACCCGAATTCATCTGCAGCGCGGGACAGACGGGCCAATTGAAAGCGTATTGATTTTTTTGATAAAAAAAGAAAACGAAAGCACCAGAACTGGCCATGAAAAAGTAGATGCGGTAAAAAATGCAGCAAAAATGGATGCAACACAAGGACTTCCCAAGGGGTCACCCATCTTTGAAATACTCTCGACCAAGCACGCTTAACTTCGGAGTTCTGATGGAATTCGTTGCATCAATGTTGGTATGATTGCACCCGACATGAATTCCACAGTAATTGCTCTTATGCAGAAACCGCATCGCGCGCTCAGCGTCGGCGAATGTTTGAACGGGCGTAACTTTTGAACTGTTTGGAGTTACACAAGCCACAGCATATCCACGCGAAGCTCTTTCCAAGACCGTCGACAAAAAAATTATCTTGCCGATTGCCGGCCATTTTCGAGTCCAAAATCAACCATTTCAGGTGTTTTTTGACCAAAATCGCTATTTGAGGAACCGCGCTCATCTCGGATCCGACCCGAATTCATCCGCAGCGCGGAACAGACGGGCCGATCGAAAGCGTATTGATTTTTTTGAGAAAAAAGGAAAAATAAAGCACCAAAACTTGCCATGAAAAAGTAAACGCGGGGAAAAATGCAGCAAAAAAGGGTGCAACACGAGCAATTCCCAGGGGGTCACCCATCCTAGTACTACTCTCATCCAAGTACTCTTAACTTCGGAGTTCTGATGGGATCCGGTGCACCAGTGCTGGTATGATCGCACCCGACATGAATTCCACAGTAATTGCTCTTATGCAGAAACAGCATCGCGTGCTAAGCGTCGGCGAATGTTCGAATGGGCGTTACTTTTGAACCGTTTAAATTTACGCGCGCCACAGCATATCCTCGCGAAGCTCATTCCGAGGCCATCAACTTGGCAATTGGGTTTTCCATTTTTGGCCATTTTCGAGTCCAAAATCGACAGTTTCGTGTGTTTTTTGGCCAAAATCACGGTTTGAGGCCCGCGCTCGTCTCGGATCTTACCCGAATTCATACACAGCGCGGGAAAACGGGTCGATCGAAAGCGTATTAATTTTTTCGAGAAAAAAAGAAAAAGAAACCACCAGAATTGGCCATGAAAAAGTAGACAAGTGGAAAAATGCAGCAAAAAGTGGTGCAACACGAGGACTTCCCAGGGGGTCACCCATCCAAGTACTACTCTCGCCCAAGCACACTTGACTTCGGAGTTCTGATGGAATTTGGTGCATCAGTGTTGGTATGATCACACCCGACATGAATTCCACAGTAATTGCTCTTATGCAGAAACCATATCGCGCGCTTAGCGTCAGTGAATGTTCGAACGGGTGTAACTTTTGAACCGTTTGGAGTTACGTGGGCCACAGTATATCCTTGCGAATCTCTTTCCGAGGCCGTCGACATGACAATTGGCTAGTCCATTTTCGGCCATTTTTGAGTCCAAAATCGACCGTTTCCAGTGTTTTTAGGCCAAAATCGCGGTTTGAGGGCCCGCGTTCGTCTCGGATCCGACCTAAATTCATCTGCAGCGCGGGACAGACGGGCCGATCGAAAGCGTATTGTTTTTTTTGAGAAAAAAAAAAGAAAGCACCAGAACTGGCCATGAAAAAGTAGACGCGGGAAAAAATGCAGCAAAAAGGGATGCAATACAAGGACTTCCCAGGGGGTCACCCGTCCTGGGACTACTCTCGACCAAGCACGCTTAACTTTGGAGTTCTGATGGAATTCGGTGCATCAGTGTTGGTATGATCGCACCCGACATGAATTCCACAGTAATTGCTCTTATGCGAAAAAAAGATCGCTACCGCTTTCCGCGTCGATTTAATGTTCGAACGGGAGTAACTTTTGAACCGTTTGGAGTTACATGGGCCACAGAATATCCACGCGAAGCACTTTCCGAGGCCGTCGACATATAAATAGGCTTGCCGAATTCCGGCCATTTTCGAGTCCAAAATCGACCGTTTCAGGTGTTTTTTAACCAAAATCGTGGTTTGAGGACCAACGCTCATCTCGGATTCGACCCGAATTCATCCGCAGCGCGGGACAGCCGGGCCGATCAAAAGCGTATTGATTTTTTTGAGAAAAATAAAGAAAAATAAAGCACCAGAACTGGCCATGAAAAAATAAACGCGGGGAAAAATGCAGCAAAAAGGGGTGCAACACGAGGACTTCCCAGGGGGTCACCCATCCTAGTACTACTCTCACCCAAGTAGGCTTAACTTCGGAGTTCTGATGGGATCCGGTGCACTAGTAGTGCCGTATGATCGCACCTTGACATGAATTCCACATAGATTGCTCTTATCACGTAAATCGCGATCGCGTGCTCAGTGTCGGCGAATGTTCGAATGGACGTAACTTTTGAACCGTTTAAAGTTACGTGCGCCACAGCATATCCACGCGAAGCTCTTTCCGAGTTCGTCAATGTGGCAATTGGGTTTCCCATTTCTGGCCGTTTTGAGTCCAAAATCGACAGTTTCGTGTGTTTTTTTGGCAAAAATCGCGGTTTGAGGGCCGGCGCCCGTCTCGGATCCGACCCGAATTCATCCACAGCGCGGGACAGACGGTTTGATCGAAAGCGTATTGATTTTTTTGAGAAAAAAAGGAAAAGAAAGCACCAGAACTGGCCATGAAAAAGTAGACGCGGGGAAAAATGCAGCAAAAAGGGGTGCAACACGAGGACTTCCCAGGGGGTCACCCATCCTAGTACTACTCTTGCCCAAGTACGCTTAACTTCAGAGTTCTGATAGGATCCGGTGCACCAGTGTTGGTATGGTCGCACCCGACATGAATTCTATAGTAATTGCACTTATGCAGAAACCGCATCGCGTGCTAAAAGCGGCGAATGTTCGAATGGGCGTTAATTTTGAAGCGTTTAAAGTTACGCACGCCACAGCATATCCACGTGAAGCTCTTTCCGATGCCGTCAACGGGGAAATTGGGTTTCCCATTTCTGGCCATTTTTTAGTCCAACATTGACAGTTTCGTGTGTTTTTCGGCCAAAATTGCGGTTTGTGGGCCCGCGCTCGTCTCGGATCTAACCCGAATTCATCCGCAGCGCAGGACAGATGGGCCGATCGAAAGATTAATGATTTTTTCGAGAAAAAAAGAAAAAGAAACCACCAAACTGGCCATGAAAAAGTAGACGCGGGAAAAAATGCAGCAAAAAGGTGTGCAACACGAGGACTTCCCGGGGGGTCACCCATCCAAGTACTACTCTCGCCCAAGCACACTTGACTTCGGATTTTTGATGGAATTCGGTGCATCAGTGTTGGTATGATCGCACCCGACATGAATTCCACAGTAATTGCTCTTATGCAGAAACCGCATCGCGATCTCAGCGTCGGTGAATGTTCGAACGGGCGTAACTTTTGAACCGTTTGGGGTTACGTGGGCCACAACATATCCTTGCGAAACTCTTTCCGAGGCCGTCGACATGGCAATTAGCAAGTCCATTTCCGGCCATTTTCGAGTCCAAAGTCGACCGTTTCCAGTGTTTTTTGGCCAAAATCGCGGTTTGAGGGCCCGCGTTCGTCTTGGATCCGACCCGAATTCATATGCAAAGATGACGTGGACCGATCGAATCGATTTTTTTTTTGAAAAAAAAAAAGAAAGCACCAGAATCGCCATGAAAAAAAAAAGACGGGAAAAATGCAAAGAAAAAAGGGATGCAACACAAGGACTTCCCAGGGGGTCACCCATCCTTGAACTACTCTCGACCAAGCACGCTTACCTTCGGAGTTCTGATGGGATCCGGGGCATTAGTGCTGGTATGATCGCACCCGCCATGAATTCCATAGTAATTGCTCTTATGCAGAAACCGCATCGCGCGCTCAGCGTCGGCAAATGTTCGAACGGGCGTAACTTTTGAAACGTTTGGAGTTACACGGGCCATAGCATATCCACGCGAAGCTCTTTCCAAGGTCGTCGACATAAAATTAGGCTTGCCGATTTCCGGCCACTTTCGAGTCCAAAATCGACCGTTTCAGGTGTTTTTTGGCCAAAATCACGGTTTGAGGACCCGCGCTCATCTCGGATCCAACCCTAATTCATCCGCAGCGCAGGACTGACGGGCCGATCGAAAGCGTATTGATTTTTTTGAGAAAAAAAAAAGAAAGCCCCAGAACTGGCCATGAAAAAGTAGACGCGGGGAAAAATACAGCAAAAAGGGGTGCAACACGAGGACTTCCCAGGGGGTCACCAATCCTAGTACTACTCTCGCCCAAGCACGCTTAACTTCGGAGTTCTGATGGAATTCGGTGCATCAATGTTGGTGTGATCGCAATCGACATGAATTCCACAGTAATTGCTCTTATGCAGAAACCGCATCGCGCGCTCAGCGTCGGTGAATGTTCAAACGGGCGTAACTTTTGAACCGTATGGAGTTACGCGGGCCACAACATATCCTTGCGAAGCTCTTTTTGAGTCCGTCGACGTGGAAATTAGCTAGTCCATTTACGGCCTTTTTCGAGTCCAAAATCGACTGTTTCCAGTGTTTTCGGCCAAAATCGCGGTTTGAAGGCCAAGAATTCGTCTCGAGATCCGACCGAATTCATCCAAATGACGACGGGCCGACGAAAAGCGATTGATTTTTTGAGAAAAAAGGAAAAAGAAAGCACCAGAACTGGCCATGAAAAAGTAGACGCGAGAAAAAATGCAGCAAAAAGGGATGTAACACAAGGACTTCCCAGGGGGTCACCCATCCTTGAACTACTCTCGACCAAGCACGCTTAACTTCGGAATTTTGATGGAATTCAGTGCATCGGTGTTCGTATGATCATACCCGACATGAATTCCACAGTAATTGCTCTTATGCAGAAACAGCATCTCGCGCTCAGCGTCGGCGAATGTTCGAACGGGCGTAACTTTTGAACCGTTTGGAGTTACACGGGCCACAACATGTCCATGCGAAGCTCTTTCCGAGGACATCGACATTTAAATTTGCTTGCCGATTTCCGGTTGTTTTCGAGTCCAAAATCGACCGTTTCAAGTGTTTTTTGACCAAAATCGCGACTTGAGGTCCCGCGCTCATCTCGGATCCGACCCGAATTAATTCGCAGCGCCGGACAGATGGGCCGATCGAAAGCGTATTGATTTTTTTGAGAAAAAACGAAAAAGAAAGCACTAGAACTGGCCATGAAAAAGTAAACGCGGGGAAAAATTCAGCAAAAAGGGGTGCAACACAAGGATTTCCCAGGGGGTCACCCAGCCTAGTACTACTCTCGCCCAAGTACGCTTAACTTCAGAGTTCTGATGGGATCCGGTGCACTAGTTGTGGTATGATCGCACCCGACATGAATTCCACAGTAATTGCTCTTATGCAGAAACCGCATCGCGTGCTCAGCGTCGGCAAATGTTTAAATGGGCGTAACTTTTGAACCGTTTAAAGTTACACGCGCCACAGCATATCCACGCGAAGCTCTTTCCGAGGCCGTCAACGTGGTTATAGGGTTTCCCATTTTTGGCCATTTTCGAGTCCAAAATCGACAGTTTCGTGTGTTTTTTGGCCAAAATCGCGGTTTGATGGCCCGCGCTCGTCTCGGATCTGACCCGAATTCATCCGCAGCGCGGGACTGACGGGCCGATCGAAAGAGTATTGATTTTTTGAGAAAAAAAGAAATAGAAAGCACCAGAACTGGCCATGAAAAAGTAAACGCGGGGAAAAATGCAGTAAAAAGGGGTGCAACACGATGACTTCCCAGGGGGTCACCCATCCTAGTACTACTCTCGCCTAAGTCTGCTTAACTTCGGAGTTCTGATGGGATCCGGTGCACTAGTTTTTGTATGATCGCACCCGATATGAATTCCACAGTAATTGCTCTTATCCAGAAACCGCATCGCGTGCTCAGCGTCGACAAATGTTCGAATGTGCGTAACTTTTGAACCGTTTAAAGTTACGCACGCAACAGCATATCCACGCGAAGCTCTTTCTGAGGCCGTCAATGTGGAAATTGGGTTTCCCATTTCTGGCCGTTTTCGAGTCCAAAATCGACAGTTTTGTGTGTTTTTTGGCCAAAATCGCGGTTTGAGGGCCCGCCTCGGATCTGACCCAAATTAATTCGCACCGCAGGACAGACGGTCCAATCAAAAGCATTTTGATTTTTTCGAGAAAAAAAGAAAAAGAAAGCACCAGAACTGGCCATGAAAAAGTAGACGCGGGAAAAAATGCAGCAAAAAGGGGTGCAACAGGAGGACTTCCCAGGGTGTCACCCATCCAAGTACTACTCTCGCCCAAGCACGCTTGACTTCGGAGTTCTGATGGAATTCGGTGCATCAGTGTTGGTATGATCGCACCTGACATGAATTCCACAGTAATTGCTCTTATGCAGACACTGCATCATGCGCTCAGCGTCTATGAATGTTCGATCTGGCGTAACTTTTTGAACCGTTTGGAGTGACGTGGGCCACAGCATATCCTTGAGAAGCTCTTTCTGAGGCCGTCGACATGGTAATTAGCTAGTACATGCATGCATAAACACATTAAAATTCCATGACCATTGGATACCTGCAAAATAGATCTAGCAATTCTACTATCCAATTTCAAATTTAATACCAACGAATTAAATTACAATTTAAAAAATTCAAAGCTCGAAACCGTGGCTCTGATACCAGTTGTAGGGGAATAAGTTGCACATATCTATTTGGGGTGAATATTTAAATACAAATTTAATTCTTTAATTATTACTAGCATGAATTAATCCTATATTAATTCAAATAATAATTGCAACAACATATCATGCATATAATAAGCCACGTAAAACCTACGCATGCGGAATCTACGGGTTTACGTGAACGTACCTCTCGGGATGGCAGTGAATTCGGTTGGACGGACTAACCAAAAGGACTTCCCAAGTATTCCCTTAGCCCTTGCTCAACTATCCGGTGGAAGGACACTTGTCGAACAATTAACAAAAAGGAAAAAATAAACTTTGTTGCACCACTTATCTGGATTTGCTAATTTTTCCAGCACATGGAATTGTACTTGGGAATGAAAGAATCATCCCCTATTTATAGATACAAGGGTGGTCGAAATTTTGTGATGAAAACAATGTGGGAAAATCTTTTCTTGATTTTCAAGAAATCTTGAATATATCTCCTATATTCTTTTTCCCATAATTATAATATTCCACAAAATCCCGCCCTCTCTATCATTATGGTAGTTTTCGAAAATTTGGAGTGCAAGAATCCAAGATTTGAATCTTCTTGAATTTATGAGATATTTTTGTATTTCAAGAAATACATATCTTCCATAATATCTTTTCAAGAAAATCAAGAAAATCTTTCTTGCCCTCTATTTTCAAAAATTTCGAAAATCATATCATAGATAACCAAGTGGGAGATTTCTTGAATTTAATGAGATAATCTTGTATTCCAAGAATACATATCTTCATTCCATAACAAAATTCAAAGAAAATCTTTCTCCCAATATATCTACAATTTTAAAAAATTATGATAGGAAAAATAAGTAATAATATTTATTTTATTTTATTCACCTTTTCAGTTAATGGACTATATGTTGGGCTACTCAGGGGGCCTTTAGGAGAATTAAGATTGGACCTTCTAACGGACCTTGAATATCTAATATTGAGCCACAATATAATTCAAGCCCATAAATATTAATTAATCCCACTAATTAATTAATATTGACTATCCATCTTAACCCATATTACAGTCAATATGGCTCCCGGTCATTATTTCCCGTGTTTAAGATTATCTAGCCCATTAATTAATTCAAGCCACTGAAATAGCTTTCCGTTAATTAATATCTTTTGTCCTTGGTCAAGGAACGGTTCAACATTATTATCCATACCGAAAACTAATTCCACTTGCAAGATTTGGTATGATAAAGCTTATGAACCTCCCAAGGGGGCAAATCAAACAAAAGCGTACTTACACCGATTCTTAAGATTAAATCTTAGCAATCACATGTGACTAATAATATTGCCCAAGATAAAAAGTATTGAATCTCTTTGATTCGCTACCCATGATACGTCAAAGCAATAGTTACCAATCCCACGTGATCCTATTTAAGGGACGAAGATTAAGAAACAACGAACCACTGAGGTCTAATTCTTCCTTGTTCAGTTATGAAGAATTTATCCTCCTCAGAGGTCCTATTCAATTACATCACCATGCACTAGTGTAATCTCTTGGTCAAGACAAGCCAATCTGAACCTTACACTTCAACCTTTCACGATGGGTTGTTCATTTCCATCTAGGTTGTGAATAACGTACTTTTAGTTACAAGGGACTGTTAATTTAATCTTCTGTGATCTGGTATCACTAAATTAAGTACAATGTAATACGTACGACTTATTGAATAGTTATGAAGTAAATATATGTAACATTCAATGATATTTAAAGCATCAGTTATAAACAATTTATTTCAGTAAATAAGTCTGGAAATTCAGTTTCGATTATACAAAGTAAAAAGCATACTTTCCAGTATAATCCCAACAATCTCCCACTTATACTCAAAGTCTGCTTTTAAGTATACTACAACATGTCGCGCGTAGTCCGTGACATCTAATGTCACCTACACGAACCTAATAATTTCTCCCACTTATACTCAAAGCAGATTGGCAACTGTCTTGACACCCATTCCACTAAAAGGGGTGCAACACGAGGACTTCCTTGGGGGTCACCCATCCAAGTACTACTCTCGCCATAGCACGCTTGACTTCGGAGTTCCGATGGAATTCGGTGCATCAGTGTTGGTATGATCGCACCCGACATGAATTCCACAGTAATTGATCTTATGCAGAAACCGCATCGCGCGCTCAGCGTCGGTGAATGTTCGAATGGAGCGTAACTTTTGAACCGTTTGGAGTTACGCGAGCCACAACATATCCTCGCGAAGCTCTTTCCGAGGCCATCGACATAGAAATGGGCTTGCCGATTTCGAGCCGTTTTCGAGTCCAAAATCGACCGTTTCATGTATTTTTTTGGCCAAAATCGTGGTTTGAGGACCCGCGCTCATCTCGGATCCGCCCCGAGTTCATCCGGAGTGCGGGACAGACGGGCCGATTGAAAGCATATTGATTTTTTTGAGAAAAAAAGAAAAAGAAAGCACCTGAACTGGCCATGAAAAAGTAAACACGGGAAAAAATGCAGCAAAAATGGGTGCAACATGAGGACTTCCCAGGGGGTCACCCATCATAGTGGTACTACTCTCGCCCAAGCACGCTTCACTTCGGATTTCTGATGGAATTTGGTGCATCAGTGTTGGTATAATCGCACCTGACATAAATTCCACAGTAATTGCTATTATGCAGAAACCGCATCGCGCGCTCAGCGTCGGTGAATGTTCGAACGGGCGTAACATTTGAACCGTTTGGAGTTACGCGGGCGACAGCATATCCTTGCGAAGCTCTTTCCGAGGTTGTCGATGTGGCAATTGGCTAGTCCATTTCTGGCTGTTTTCGAGTCCAAAAACGACCGTTTCCTGTGTTTTTCGGCCAAAATCGCGGTTTGAGGGCCCCCGTTCATCTCGGATCCGACCCTAATTCATCCGCAGTGCGGGACAGACGGGCCAATCGTAAGCGTATTGAGAAAAAAAGAAAAAGAAAGCACCAGAACTGGCCATTAAAAAGTATACGCGGGAAAAAAATCAGCAAAAAGTAATGCAACACAAGGACTTCCCAAGGGGTCACCCATCCTTGAACTACTCTCGACCAAGCACGCTTACCTACGGAGTTCTGATGGGATCCAGTGCATTAGTGCTGGTATGATCACACCTGAAATGAATTCCATAGTAATTGCTCTTATGCAGAAACCGCATCGCGCGCTCAGCTTCGGCGAATGTTCGAACGGCCGTAACTTTTGAACCATTTGGAGATACATGGGCCAAAGCATATCCACGCAAAGCTCTTTACGAGGCCGTCTATGTAGAAACAGGATTGCCGATTTCTGGCCATTTTCGAGTCCAAAATCGACAGTTTCATGTGCTTTTTGGCCAAAATCGCGATTTGAGGACCCGCGCTCATCTTGGATCCGACCCTAATTCATCCGTAGCGCGGGACAGATGGGCCGATCGAAAGCGTATTGATTTTTTCGAGAAAATAAGAAAAAGAAAGCATAAGAACTGGCCATGAAAAAGTAAACTCGGGGAAAAATGCAGCAAAAAGGGGTTCAACACGAGGACTTCCCAGGGGGTCAAACATCCTAGTACTACTCTCGCCCAAGTACGCTTAACTTCGGAGTTCTGATGGGATCCGGTGCACTAGTGCTGGTATGATCGCACCCGACATGAATTCCACAATAATTGCTCTTATGCAGAAACCGCATCGCGTGCTCAGCGTCAGGGAATGTTCGAATGGGCGTAACTTTTCAACTGCTTAAAGTTACGCGCGCCACAGCATATCCGAGAGAAGCACTTTCGAGGTCGTCAACGTAGCAATTGGGTTGCCCATTTCTGGACGATTTCGAGTCCAAAATCGACAGTTTCGTGTGTTTTTTGGCCAAAATTGCGATTTTAGGGCGCGCCTCTCGATCGACCAATTCATCCGCCGCAGCAGATGAGACGGGCCGATCGAAAGCTTATTGATTTTTTCGAGAAAAAAAGAAAAAGAAAGCACCAGAACTGGCCATGAAAAAGTGGACGCGGGGAAAAATGCAGGAAAAAGGGGTGCAACACGAGGAATTCCCAGGGGGTCACCCGGTCCTAGTACTACTCTCGCCCAAACACGCTTAACTTCGGATTTCTGATGGAATTTGGTGCATCAATATTGTTATGATTGCACCCGACATGAATTCCACAGTAATTGCTCTTATGCAGGAACCGCATCGCGCGCTCAACGTCGGTGAATGTTCGAACGGGCGTAACTTTTGAACTTTTTTGAGTTACGCGGGCCACAGCTTATCCTTGAGAAGCTCTTTCCGAGGCCGTCGACGTGGCAATATTTTAGTCCATTTCCGGCCATTTTCGAGTCCAAAATCGACCGTTTCCAGTGTTTTTTTGGCTAAAATCACGGTTTAAGGGCCCGCATTCGCCTCGGATTTGACCGGAATTCATCCGCAGAGCGGGAAGACTGGCCGATCGAAAGCGTATTGATTTTTTTTAGAAAAAAAAGAAAAAGAAAGCACCAGAACTGGCCATGAAAAAGTAGAAGCGGGAAAAAATACAGCAAAAAGGGATGCAACACAAGGATTTCCCAGGGGGTCACCCATCCTTGAACTACTCTCGACCAAGCACGCTTAACTTTGGAGTTTTGATGGAATCCGGTGCATTAGTGCTGGTATGATCGCACCAGACATGAATTCCATAGTAATTGATGTTATGCAGAAACCGCATCGCACGCTCAGCTTCGGCGAATGTTCGAGCGTCCGTAACTTTTGAACCATTTGGAGTTACACGGGCCACAGAATATCCACGCGAAGCTCTTTCCGAGGTCGTCGATGTAGAAATAGGATTGCCAATTTCTGGCCATTTTCGAGTCCAAAATTGACCATTTCAGGTGTTTTTTGGCCAAAATCACGGTTTGTGGACTCGCGCTCATCTCGGATCCGACCCGAATTCATCCGTAGCGCGGGACAAACGGGCCGATCGAAAGTGTATTGATTTTTTCGAGAAAAAAAGAAAAAGAAAGCACCAGAACTGGCCATGAAAAAGAAAGCTCCAGAACTGGCCATGAAAAAGTAAACGCAGGGAAAAATGCAGTAAAAAGGGGTGCAACACGAGGACTTCCCAGGGGGTCACCCATCCTAGTACTACACTCGCCCAAGTACTCTTAACTTCGGAGTTCTGATGGAATTCGGTGTATCAGTGTTGGTATGATCGCACCCGACATGAATTCCACAGTAATTGTTATTATGCAAAAACCGCATTGCGCGCTCAGCTTCGGTGAATTTTCGAACGGGCGTAACTTTTGAATCGTTTGGAGTTACGCGGGCGACAACATATCCTTGCGAAGCACTTTCCGAGGCCGTCGACGTGTCAATTGGCTAGTCCATTTCCAATCGTTTTCGAGTCCAAAATCGACTGTTTCCAGTGTTTTTCGACCAAAATCGCAATTTGAGGGCCCGCGTCGTCTCGGATTCAACCGGAATTCATCCGCAGTGCGGGAAGACGGGCCGATCGAAATCGTATTGATTTTTGTGAGAAAAAAAGAAAAAAAAAGCACCAGAACTAGCCATAAAAAAGTAGACGCGGGAAAACATGCAGCAAAAAAGGATGCAACACAAGGACTTCCCAGGGGGTCACCCATCCTTGAACTAAACTCGACCAAGCACGCTTAACTTCGGAGTTCTGATAGGATCCAATGTATTAGTGCAGGTATGATCGCACGCGACATGAATTCCATAATAATTGCTCTTTTGCAGAAACCGCATCGCGCGCTCAGCGTCGACGAATGTTCGATAGGGCGTAACTTTTGCACCGTTTGGAGTTACACGGGCCACAGCATATCCACGCGAAGCTCTTTCCGAGGCCGTAGACATAGAAATTGGCTTGCTGATATCCGGCCGTTTTCGAGTCCAAAATCGACCATTTCAGGTTTTATTTGGCAAAAAATCGCAGTTTAAGGACCCGCCCTCATCTCGGATCCGACCCGAATTCATCCGCAGCGCGGGACAGAAGGGCCGATCGAAAGCGTATTGATTTTTCGAGAAAAAAAGAAAAAGAAAGCACTAGAACTAGCCATGAAAAAGTAAACTTTGGGAAAAATGCAACAAAAATGGGTGCAACACGAGGACTTCCCAGGGGGTCACCCATCCTAGTACTACCCTCGCCCAAGTACGCATAACTTCGGAGTTCTGATGGGATCCGGTGCACTAGTGCTGGTATGATCGAACCCAACATGAATTCCACAGTAATTGCTCTTATGCAGAAACAGCATCGCGTGCTCTGCGTCGGCGAATGTTCAAATGGGCATAACTTTTGAACCGTTTACAGTTATGTGCGCCACAGCATATCCGTACGAAGCTCATTCCGAGGCCGTCGATATAGAAATTGGGTTGCCAATTTCCGGTCATTTTCGAGTCCAAAATCGACAGTTTCGTGTGTTTTTCGGCCAAAATCGTGGTATTAGGGCCCGCGCTCGTCTCAGGTCTGACCCGAATTCAGCAGCAGCGTGGGACAGACGGGCCGATCTAAAGTGTATTGATTTTTTTGAGAAAAAAAGGAAAAGAAAGCACCAAAACTGGCCATGAAAAAGTAGAAGCGGGGAAAATGCAGCAAAAAGGGGTGCAACACGAGGACTTCCCAGGGGGGAAACCCATCCTAATACTACTGTCGCCCAAGCACGCTTAACTTCGAAGTTCTGATGGAATTCGGTGCAACAGTGTTGGTATGATTGCAACCAACATAAATTCCACAGTAATTGCTCTTATGCAGGAACCGCATCGCGAGCTCAGCGTCGGTGAATGTTCGAACGAGCGTAACTTTTGAACCGTTTGGAGTTACGCGGGCCACAACATTTCCCCGTGAAGCTCTTTCCGAGGCCGTCGACATAGAAATGAGCTTGCTAATTTCCGAGTCCAAAATCGACCATTTCTGGTGTTATTTGGCAAAAATCACGGTTTGAGGACCCGCGCTCATCTCTGATCCGACCCGAATTCATCCGTAGAGCGGGATAGATGGGCCGATCGAAATCGTATTGATTTTTTCGAAAAAAAAGAAAAAGAAAGCACCATAACTGGCCATGAAAAAGTAAACGCGATTTTTTCGAAAAAAAAGAAAAAGAAAGCACCATAACTGGCCATGAAAAAGTAAACGCGGGGAAAAATGCAGCAAGAAGGGGTGCAACACGAGGGCTTCCCAGGGGGTCACCCATCCTAGTACTACTCTCGCCAAAGTACGCTTAACTTTGGAGTTCTGATGGGATCCGGTGCACTAGTGCTGATATGATCGCACCCGACATGAATTCCACAGTAATTGCTCTTATGCAGAAACCGCATCGCGTGCTCAGAGTCGGCGATTGTTTGAATGGAAGTAACTTTTGAACCGTTTACTGTTACGCGCGCCACAGCATATCCACGCGAAGATCTTTACGAGGCCGTCAACGTGGCAATTGGGTTGCCCATTTCTGGCCATTTTCGAGTCCAAAATCGACAGTTTCGTGTGTTTTTCGGCCAAAATCGCGGTTTTAGGGCCCGCACTCATCTCGGATCTGACCCGAATTCATCCACAGCACGGGACAGATGGGCCGATCGAAAGCGTATTGATTTTTTCGAGAAAAAAAGAAAAAGAAAGCACCAGAACTAGCCATGAAAAAGTAGACGCGGGAAAAGATGCTGCAAAAAAGGGTGCAACACGAGGACTTCCCAGGGGGTCACCCATCCAAGTACTACTCTCGCCCAAGCACGCTTGACTTCGGAGTTCTGATGGAATTCGGTGCATCAGTGTTGGTATGATCCAACCCGACATGAATTCCACAATAATTGCTCTTATGCAGAAACCGCATCGGGCGCTCAACGTCGGTGAATGTTCGAACGGGCGTAACTTTTGAACCGTTTGGAGTCACGCGGGCCATAGCATATCCTCGCGAAGCTCTTTCCGAGGCAATTGGGTTACCCTTTTCTGGACGTTTTCGAGTCCAAAATCGACAGTTTCGTGTGTTTTTCGGCCAAAATTGCGGTTTTAGGGACCACTCTCGTCTCGAATCTGACCCGAATTCATCCGCAGCGCGAGACAGACGGGCTGATCGAAAGCGTATTGATTTTTTTGGGAAAAAACAAAGAAGACACCAGAACTGGCCAGGAAAAAGTTGACACGGTGAAAAATGCAGCAAAAAGGGGTGCAACACGAGGACTTCCCAGGGGGTCACCCATCCTAGTACTACTCTCGCCCAAGCACGCTTCACTTCAGAGTTATGATGGAATTCGGTGCATCAGTGTTGGTATGATCGCACCCGACATGAATTCCAGAGTAATTGCTCTTATGTAGAAACCGCATCGCATGTGCTCAGCGTCGGCGAATGTTCGAATGGGCGTAACTTTTGAACCGTTTACAGTTACGCGCGCCACAGCATATCCACGCGAAGATCTTTACGAGGCCGTCAACGTGGTAATTGGGTTGCCCATTTCTGGCCATTTTCGAGTCCAAAATCGATAGTTTCGTGTGTTTTTCGGCCAAAATCGCGGTTTTAGGGCCCGCGCTCATCTCGGATCTGACCCGAATTCATCCACAGCACGGGACAGATGGGCCGATCTAAAGCGTATTGATTTTTTCGAGAAAAAAAGAAAAAGAAAGCACCAGAACTAGCCATGAAAAAGTAGACGCGGGAAAAGATGATGCAAAAAAGGGTGCAACACGAGGACTTCCCAGGGGTTCACCCATCCAAGTACTACTCTCGCCCAAGCACGCTTGACTTCGGAGTTCTGATGGAATTCGGTGCATCAGTGTTGGTATGATCCAACCCGACATGAATTCCACAATAATTGCTCTTATGCAGAAACCGCATCGGGCGCTCAACGTCGGTGAATGTTCGAACGGGCGTAACTTTTGAACCGTTTGGAGTCACGCGGGCCATAGCATATCCTCGCGAAGCTCTTTCCGAGGCAATTGGGTTACCCTTTTCTGGACGTTTTCGAGTCCAAAATCGACAGTTTCGTGTGTTTTTCGGCCAAAATTACGGTTTTAGGGACCACTCTCGTCTCGAATCTGACCTGAATTCATCCGCAGCGCGAGACAGACGGGCTGATCGAAAGCGTATTGATTTTTTTGGGAAAAAACAAAGAAGACACCAGAACTGGCCAGGAAAAAGTTGACACGGTGAAAAATGCAGCAAAAAGGGGTGCAACACGAGGACTTCCCAGGGGGTCACCCATCCTAGTACTACTCTCGCCCAAGCACGCTTCACTTCAGAGTTATGATGGAATTCGGTGCATCAGTGTTGGTATGATCGCACCCGACATGAATTCCAGAGTAATTGCTCTTATGTAGAAACCGCATCGCATGTGCTCAGCGTCGGCGAATGTTCGAATGGGCGTAACTTTTGAACCGTTTACAGTTACGCGCGCCACAACATATCCACACGAAGTTCTTTCCGCGGCCGTCAACGTGGCAATTGGGTTGCCCATTTTTGGCTGTTTACGAGTCAAAAATCGATAGTTTAATGTGTTTTTCGGCCAAAATTGTGGTTTTAGGGCCCGCGCTCATCTCAGATCTGATCTGAATTCATCCGCAGCGCGGGACAGACGGGTCGATTGAAAGCGTATTGATTTTTTCGAGAAAAAAAGAAAAGGAAAGCACCATAACTGGCCATGAAAAAGTAGACGCGGGGAAAAATGCAGCAAAAAGGGGTGCAACACGAGGACGTCCCATGGGGTCACCCATCCTAGTACTAATCTCTCCCATTCACGCTTCACTTCGGAGTTCTGATGGAATTCGGTGCATCAGTGTTGGTATGATCACACCCGACATGAATTCAATAATAAAAGCTCTTACAGTTACGCGGGCCACAACATATCCTTGCGAAGCTCTTTCCGAGGCCGTAGACACTGTAATTAGCTAGCCCATTTCCGGCCGTTTTCGAGCCCAAAATCGACCGTTTCCAGTGTTTTTTGGCCAAAATCGCGGTTTGAGGGTCCGCATTCATCTCTGATTCGACCAGAATTCATCCGCAGCGCGGGAAGACGGGCCGATCGAAAGCGTATTGAATTTTTTGAGAAAAAAAGAAAAAGAAAGCACTTGAACTGGCCATGAAAAAGTAGACGCGAGAAAAAATGCAGCAAAAAGGGATGCAACACAAGGACTTCACAGGGGGTCACCCATCCTTGAACTACTCTCGACCAAGCACACTTAACTTTGAAGTTCTGATGGGATCCGCTGCATTAGTTCAGGTACGATCGCACCCGACATGAGCCATTGTAATTGCTCTTATGCAGAAACCGCATCGCGCGCTCAGCGTCGGTGAATGTTCGAACGGGCGTAACTTTTGAACCGTTTGGAGTTACACGGGCCACAGCATATCCACGCGAAGCTCTTTCCGAGGCCATTGACATAGAAATTTGTTTGCCGATTTCTGGCCGTTTTCGAATCCAAAATCGACCATTTCAGGTGTTATTTTGCCAAAATTGCGGTTTGAGGACCCGCGCTCATCTCGGATCCAACCCGAATTGATCCGCAGCGCGGGACAGATGGGCCGAACGAAAGCGTATTGATTTTTTCGAGAAAAAAAGAAAAAGATAGCACCAGAACTAGCCATGAAAAAGTAAACGCGGGAAAAAATGCAGCTAAAAGGGGTGTAACACGAGGACTTCCCAGGGGGTCACCCATCTTAGTACTACTCTCGCCCAAGTACGCTTAACTTCGGAGTTCTGATGGGATCCGGTGCACTAGTGCTGGTATGATCGCACACGACATGAATTCCACAGTAATTGGTCTTATGCAGAAACCGCATCGGGGAGCTCAGCGTCGACGAATGTTCGAATGGAAGTAACTTTTGAACAGTTTACAGTTACGCGCGCCACAACATATCCACGCGAAGATCTTTACGAGGTCGTCAACGTGGCAATTGGGTTTCCCATTTCAGGCCGTTTTTTAGTCCAAAATCGACAGTTTCGTGTGTTTTTCGTCCAAAATCGCAGTTTTAGGGCCTGCTCTCGTCTCGGATCTGATCCGAATTCATCCGCAGCACGGGACGATGATGGGCCGATCGAAAGCGTATTGATTTTTTCGAGAAAAAAAGAAAAAGAAAGCACCAGAACTGGCCATGAAAAAGTAGACGCGGGGAAAAATGCAAGGGATGCAACACGAGGACTTCTCAGGGGGTCACCCATCATAATACTACTCTCGCCCAAGCACGCTTAACTTCGGAGTTCTGATGGAATTTGGTGCATCAGTGTTGGTATGATTGCATCCGACATGAATTCCATAGTAATTGCTCTTATGCAGGAACCGCATCGCGCGCTCAGCGTCGGTGAATGTTCGAACGGGCGTAACTTTTGAACCGTTTGGATTTACGCGGGCCACAACATATCCTTGCGAAGCTCTTTCCGAGGCCGTCGTAAAGGTAATTGGCAAGTCCATTTCCGGTCGTTTTCGAGTCCAAAATCGACTGTTTCTAGTGTTTTTCGGCCAAAATCGCGATTTGAGGGTCCGCGTTCGTCTCGGATTCCAACGGAATTCATCCGCAGCGTGGGAAGACAGGCCGATCGAAAGCGTACTGATTTTTTTGAGAAAAAATGAAAATGAAAGCACCAGAACTGGCCATGAAAAAGTAGACGCGGGAAAAAATGCAGCAAAAAAGGATGCAACACAAGGACTTCCCAGGGGGTCACCCATCCTTGAATTACTCGCGACCAAGCATGCTTAACTTCGGAGTTCTAATGGGATCCAGTGCATTAGTGCTGGTATGATCGCACCCGACATGAATTCCATAATAATTGCTTTATGCGTAAAACCGTGACGCTCTCTCAAATACGCTTGGCGAATGTTCGAACAGGCGTAACTTTTGCACCGTTTGGAGTTACACTGGCCACAGCATATCCACGCCAAGCTCTGTCCGAGGCCGTCAACATAGAAATGGGCTTGCAAATTTCCGGCCATTTTCGAGTCCAAAATCGACCATTTTTGGTGTTATTTGGCAAAAATTGCGGTTTGAGGACCCGCGCTCATCTCGGATCCAACCCGAATTCATCCACAACACGGGACAGATGGGCCGATCGAAAGCGTATTGATTTTTTCGAGAAAAAAAGAAAAAGAAAGCACCAGAACTGGCCAAGAAAAAGTAAACGCGGGGAAAAATGTAGCAAAAAGGGGTGCAACACGAGGACTTCCCAGGGGGTCACCCATCCTAGTACTACTCTCGCCCAAGCACGCTTAACTTTGAATTTCTGATTGGATCAGGTGCACTAGTGCCGGTATGATCGCACCAGACATGAATTCCACAGTATATGCTCTTATGCAGGAACCGCATCGCGTGCTCAGCGTCGGCGAATGTTCGAATGGAAGTAACATTTGAACCATTTACAGTTATGGCGCCACAGCATATCCACGCGAAGATCTTTACGAGGCCGTCAACGTGGCAATTGGGTTGCCCATTTCGCCGTTTTAAATCAAAATATACGCTTCGCGGTGTTTTTGGCCAAAATCGCGCTTTTTAGGGCCTCAAGGCCATCTCTTGATCCGACCGACGGGCGATCGAAAAGCATATTGATTTTTTCGAGAAAAAAAGAAAAAAGAAAGCACCAGAACTGGCCATGAAAAAGTAGACGCGGGGAAAAATGCAGCAAAAAGGGGTTCAACATGTGGACTTCCCAGGGGGTCACCCATCCTAGTACTACTCTCGTCCAAGCACGCTTAACTTCGAAGTTCTAATGGAATTTGGTGCACTAGTGCTGGTATGTTGGGAAATCTGTATTTTAGTTTTGATGGAAGTTCCAAAACAGATTGTAATAGGACCAACAGACTTGGAATGATCGATGACTTAGAATCGATTAAGATGACCAAATTTGAAATGTATAGATAGTCGATGTAAAGATAGGTCACATATTGAGGGGGAACTCAATATGTATAGGTCAGGTCGAAGTATCAGATGATCCAGATAAGGTCAGATGATCAGAAGGCTAAGAACTATCAGAAGACAAGAAGACAGAAGATCAGGTGAAGACAGAAGACACTGAAGAATCAGAATAGCCTGAAGACTCAGTAACAAACCTGAAGACTCAGATGTACTTGAAGACTCAGAATAACATAAAGACTCAGAATAACCTGAAGACTCAGTAACAAACCTGAAGACTCAGTATGACTGAATACACTGAGGCTCATAGTCACCTGAAGATCAAAAGATCTGAAGACCTACAATCAGCCAAATCTGCATATTGAGCTAAGACAATATGCATCAGAAGACTCAAACAAGGTAGACTGATCAGTTATCTGATCAAGTCAGCTCACACCTGGCGTCAATCAAAATGATACACCAGACAAGACGAATCTTCTACAAAAGGAATATCAATCGTCTAATGGACAAATTACTGAAGTGCCGCCTCGCGAAGCCAAGGAGAAAGCGACACGTGCACAAAAAGAGCTGACAATGCGAGATACAACGCTGCGGATAAAAACGACGCTAATCATGCCTACGACCACGCCGATAATCGGAGCACGTCACAATCATATCCTACAACCTATCTAATATAGCCCGAAATTCAAATTGCTCTCCAACGGCTCTTTGATTTCGAGGTCTATAAAATGGGATCGATCTTCAAATTGAAGAAGAGCGAAGAACGAACACAGAGACATCGCAAAAGAAGCAAAAACTACAGCAAAATCTCCTCTCA
This sequence comes from Stenogyne calaminthoides, assembly GCA_037126765.1. NCBI lineage: Eukaryota > Viridiplantae > Streptophyta > Magnoliopsida > Lamiales > Lamiaceae > Stenogyne > Stenogyne calaminthoides. Next base: position 8,326,035 of record JBBCBC010000029.1, on the reverse strand, counting down.
AAGAACATCATAATTGAAGATTATTCTTAGAGTGTTCATCCCATTGTTCTTAGCAAGAAATCCTATCCACTAGCATTTTGGCTACCTAAAACACCAGGATAGATTTCCAGTTGGAACCCTCAAACATTCTTTACCCAAACTCAAGTTAGGTTAAGTTTGTTACCGCAAGATTTCAGACTAGGGATTCTAGTTTTCTGATTTCTAGTTCGGTTGAGTGTGAACTCGGTAAACATCTTTCGGCCATCCCGTGAGGGAGATAAGTCCCGCAGGTTATGTTCGGTTAAGATCGGTTAAGGTTCCCCTGTGTTAAGGGAAGAGTGGACGTAAGACGGGTTTCGTCTGAACCACTATAAAAAGTCTTGTGTGCATTTAATTGCTTTCTTTATTACTTTACACTATTCACACTACTGAGTTTAAAACTGCATACATATTCTAAGTTAAGCTCAGTGTGCACCAAGCAACTGATCTGATCAGGTTGACACCTTAGTCAGCTGATTGAAAACTGACTTAAGAATCTGAATTGATAAAACTGGTTTTTCACACGGGTTAAAACAAGCTTTCGCACTCTCAGTTAGACTGACAGATATCAAACTGATCTGCCCTCAAGCACTCAGTAAGATTGAACATCAGTTCCTACTGACTCAATACCACTCTGATCAGGCAATCTGCAAATCACACCTGATCCGCACGAAAAGTTTTAGAATTCTATTCACCCCTCCCCTCTAGACTTCTACCCTCACAAAACCCGTTTGGGACCTACAAGTGGTATCAGAGCAGTGGTTCTACAGACCACTGGCTTTGAGTATCATCGGTTCTTGAGGAAGAATCTTTGTGGTCATTTGAACAGATCTTGGAAAACCATTTTTCAAAACTCATTCGTTTTCAAAATCACTCAGCATGGACAATACCTCTGGCATGTATCATGATTTGCCTAAATTTTCAATTGATGAGTATGCAGATTGGGCTATATATATGTGCAACCATCTAGGATCGATAAGCGGCAGAATGATGGAAGTCATTGAACGAGGACCCATCATTATATATCACGACAACCCAGCGGTTGGAGGAGATCCAGATTATGCACCTGGAAGTCTTGTACGAAAAAGTCCAGCCCTGATGGATGCAGAAGAAAGGAAGCTGTATACTCTAGATACAATCGCCAGGCATATAATCATGAAGACAATGGATAAAGTCACAAAGGAGAAAATAAAGTATCTCAAAACCGCGAAACAAATGTGGGATACTCTTGCTAAGATATGCGAAGGAAATGATCAGATCAAAGACAGCCGACTACAAGCTGAACTGGTGAAGTTCAAAAAACTCAAGATGTTGCCCAACGAGACCATCAACGAGCTCGATGGGAGGATCACCATGTCAGTAAATAAGCTACGAGAACTTGGAAGAGAGATGTCAGACAAAGATATCAACTACAAGATCCTAAGATCTCTCACCAAGAAATGGGACATGAAAGTCACGGTAATCAAGGATTGCCAAGACATTTCAAAGATGAAGCCGAGTAGCTTATTCCTAAGCCTTAAAGCCCACGAGTTCGATTTAATCGAAAGAGGAAAAGCAGATAAAGACGAGACGCCTGCTGAAGCCTCAACATCTAAATCAGTTGCGTTCAAAGTAACTAGCAGCAGATCAAAGGCCACTGAACCTGTTGGAAACATAATGAGTCAAGCAGAACAGATCGCTCTACTTACTAGGAAACTTGAAAGATCGAATATTCAGCTTGGTAAGTACCGCAGATTCTACAGAGACTATCAAGACAATAGAAGAAACAGGAGGCCAACTGACAGATCACTAGAAAGGAACATATCTGATGATCGAAGGGATCACAGAGAAGAAAAGAAAAGAGATTATCGGTCAGATGAGAGAAGAGATAACAGATCTGACAGAAGGAGTTCAGATTACCATAAGAAAGGGAAGTCACCTGACAGATCCTATAGGCGGAGTGACTCACCTGGCAGAGGAAGTTCCGTAGATCGAGGATCATGCTTCAACTGCGAGAAACCAGGTCACTACAGCACCGACTGCCCTGACCTGACTCCCAGAGAAAGAGAAGAGAAGCGGATCAGAAGAGAACAACGTGTCAGAGACAGAAAATCCATGGTTGCTGACACATCTGGAATTGATGATTCCTATCTACCTTCTAAAGATTCTGGCTACTCATCTGTAGAAGACTTCTGTCTGATAAGCAGTGCTGTTGACTTCCACGAGCATGAAGATCTGATATTCTCTTCAGATGACAATGAAATATGCTTGATGGCCAGGGAGGAGGACCAATCTGAGGTAACCTCCAAACCTTCTGCTTTTCAATTTCCACACCTGCTATTATTAACACACCTGCTGGAGAGTTTAACCTGCAGCTCTACTCTGAGCAATTGCTTGATGATCTCTCTGAGGCAGTAGACACTTATAAAATAGTGGAATCTGAAAATGACAAGCTAAGGATCAGAAATAATCAGCTTGTTAAAGAGAACGCTGTCAGTAAAGCTACTGAACTGAAATCAGCTGAGACTGCTCAGAAGGTAACTGAGTAACTTAACATTCTGAAAGTTAAAACTTCTGATCAGGAGAAGCAGATCAAAGACCAGCTAGCAATCAACAACCAACAAGCTGATGATTTCAAAATCCTTCAAGTTAAATTTGATGAGCTATTCGGACTACATGAGAGTCTAAAATTTACTGAGGATAGTTTGCGCAAGAAAATAGAGGTTTTCACGAAGTCATCAAAAACCGTTCAAGATATGAACACCTATTTTCGAACGCCGACTAACAAGAAGGGAATTGGGTATGAGAACCCTTCTACATCCTCAAAAGCCCCGTTTGATTCACTTCAGAAGGGTGTAATCAAACGAATCTCTGATAAAGATACACAAAAAGCTAAACATGTATCTGATAAGGGAAAAAGGCCTGCTGAGCAAGTAAGGCAAGTGCCTAATCAGAAAGGGAACATAAATGGACCCCAACGGATAAAGCATCAGCCAAGGAATCAACAGAAGAACCCAGTTCTTCTGAAGAAGCCTCAACTCGACAAATAGACAGGTATCGTAAGAGACAACCTGTGAGAAGGAAATCTAATCTGAGACCCAATCAAGGTCAGCTGCCTAATAAGCAAGCTATAGGTAAACTGCAAAGACCATCTATGCCAAGAAGATATGAATCTTTTGATGGTAGCAGTCGTACCTACCCTTATAATCAGAGACCTAGGACTACTGCACCTGAGCCACACTGGGTTAAAAGAAGACAAAATATAAAGAAAAATCCCAAGTCTTCTGAGTCACCCAAAGCTCACACAAGTAATCATACTAATCAGAAAGCATATAAAGAGACGTATGATTATGTTAATATGTATGGGAGACAAATCGCACCTTCTAATCTATCCGACACCATAGAAGTGCTCGCTTTGTGTGGATCCCTAAATCCACCACTAACCCCCAGACCCAATTCAAAAGGGGTACCTAAAGCCTAATTTGATTGCAGGTTCAAGGGACCGCCAACAAAGGAGGTGTACAAGCAACTTTCTCGGGTACATCGATAGTGGATGCTCAAGGCACATGACCGAAGCAAACATCTCCTCAAATTTCATAAAAAAGAACAAGAAGGCCCACGTGTACTCTTCGGTGATGATAACTTTGGTTTTACCAAAGTATTCGGAACCTTAGAGAATGATGATGTACAAGTAACTGGAGTCTCGTATGTCGAAGGATTAAAGCACAATCTACTATCAGTATCACAATTCTGGGACAACAGATTCAGTATTGAGTTTTCGAGTGACATGTGTACGATTAGGAATCGAGCTACTCAACAAACCTTGCTAACTGGTTCAAGGAAAGGGACGATCTACACAGCAGATTGGAACAGTTGCCCAAGGAATACATGCTTAATTGTTATGAGTTCCAAAAGTAGCAGTTGGCTTTGGCACAAAAGAATGAGTCATCTGAACTTCAAGACTCTTAACAAGATAGCTAGGGTGCCTTTGGTTGAGGGACTTCCGAATGAGATATTCTCCAAAGATCAGACATGTGCCGCATGTCAAAAGGGAAAACAAGTTAAAGCCTCATTCAAGGGAATACCTAGACCAGATCCAAGAGAGTATCAAGAATCGCCCATATGGACCTATTCGGACCAGCCATACACCAAATATCTCAAGTGGGCCGAAATATACTCTAGTAATCGTGGATGATTATTCCAAGTTTACTTGGGTTGTATTCTTATACAAGAAGAACGAGACAATGACAAAGATACCCGAGCTGCTCAAGAAACTTCAAAACGAGAAGGGTGTCAGCATTGTAAAAATCAGATCAGATAAAGGTACAGAGTTCCTGAATTCCTTTATCACTGACTTTTGCACAGAGTTTGGTATACAGCATGAGACGTCAGCTGCAAGAACGCCACAACAAAATGGTGTAGCAGAACGGAGAAACAGAACTCTCAAGGAAGCTGCTCGCACGATGTTAGCTAAACATGCCACACCAAGCCGTTTTCAAGCGCGTATAATCAACACTTTGATGCCACACTCGTAATGTATGTTCTCCGACTAAGACTCATTTCAAAACACCTTATGAACTGTGGAAGGGCAGAAAACCTCGTGTTTCATACTTCCATGTTTTTGGGTGCAAGTGTTTCATACACAACAATGGAAAAAGTCAGTTGAAGACTTTTGAGGCCAAGTCAGATGAGGGCATACTCTTAGGATATTCCTCATTCAGCAAGGCTTTCAGAGTTTACAACAAACGAACCCTAGTTGTGGAAGAAACACCACATGTGGTCTTTGATGAGACATCTTCCCCAACAGAGAAAGTCGCCTCGTAACAAGCCGCATTCACTCCCAATCACTAGTAATGAACTACTATCAGAAATGGATGATGTTCTCCAAACAGACGCACATCAGAAAAGAAGGACCTGGATTACCAGTCATCTAACTGATCTGATTATCGGAGACCCATCTAATAGAGTCAAAACTAGACATCGACAGGTGAAAGTGCCATGTATTGTTGCTATCCGCCTTTGAAGGAACCAACTACAAAGAGAGGAAGTTTCTACAAGAGACGCAAGCCGGATTCTAGCCATGCAAGAGGAATCGAAACAGTTTGAGAGGAATCAAGTTTGGAAACCGTGGATGCACCAACTCATCAAGACGTGATTGGCACGAAGTGGGTATTCAAGAACAAGAGAGATGAGAATAATGTCATAACCATAAATAAGGCAAGACTTGTTGCCAAGGGGTATTCACAATCAGAAGGAATTGATTATGATGATACCTTTTGCACCCGGGCCGCCGCTTAGAAGCCATTCGGGTCATTTAATATATCTTTGCCCACAAAGGGTTCATTGTGTATCAGATGGATGTAAAGAGTGCATTCTTAAACAGGGTACTAGAAGAGGAAGTTTATGTCGAACAACCTCCAGGCTTTGAAAAAGGTAACCAAGTGTACCGTTTAAGGAAAGCTCTTTATGACTAAAACAAGCTCCTCGAGCTTGGTATGATACACTCTCTCGCTTCTTGATAGACAAATGGGTTCACTAAAGAAATAGTGGACAGAACCTTATTCGAATAGAAGATGGAGAAGATATTCGATGGTTCAGATTTACGTGGACGACATCTCATTCTGGATCTCCCAACAAGAAGTTATGTGAGAAGTTCAAGCAAGTTGATGCAAGGGAAGTTCGGGATGTCATGGATGGGTCGATGAATTACTTTTTTTTACAAGTCAAGCGTAGTACGAAGAGATATTCATCTCGCCAGCGGCACACAAGGAATCTACCGCAAAGTTTGGAGTTCAACATTGTAAGGAAGCCGTAATTCCGATGATGACCGGGTTCAAGATGGATCCAGATGAAGATGGTCAGAAAACTAATCAGAAAGAATATAGGGCTCTGATTAGATCACTTTTATACCTGACTGCCAGCAGACCAGATATCACTTTTGCAGTTGGTGTATGTGCCAGATTTCAAGCAAATCCAATGCAAAGCCACCTAGAAGCAGCCAAGCGGATTCTCAAGTATCTGAAGAGGACAGTAAACCTCGGTTTATTTTACCCATCAGATGATAATCTAGAGCTGAGTGGGTATTCTGATTCTGATTACGGATGCTGCAGAATCGACAGGAAGTCAACCTATGGTTCATGTCAGTTTCTGGGAAATAATCTGATCTCTTGGTTTTTGAAGAAGCAGACATCGGGCCATGACATCTACTACCGGGCGTAATATATGGTCATAGGAAGCTATTGTTCCCAACTGCTCTGGCTAAGTCAGCAGTTGAGGGATTACAACATCGTAGCTAAGAACGTACCTATATTCTCGCGAGGATAATAGTGTTATTGCAATCACTCGTAATCCTCGTTTCTACATACAAGATGCAAGCATGTGGATGTCAGACACCATTTTATCAGAGATCACGTTGAAAAGAAGAATATCAGAATGGAAAAGATCCATACTGACAAGCAGAAAGCTGATATTCTAACTAAGACACTAGCTGAGATCAGATTCAGAGAGTTATGCAACGATCTAGGGCTTCTGGATCTCAGAGAAAGTGCACCAGATATGGTTGGTGGACTAATCTCTAGAACCAGTTGGTTAAAAGACTAACCAGGTTAAGTGAAATCAGTTGAGTTAGGAATCTCAACCGATCGTATTTCACCGCACGAGGAGCCGATCCAAGTTTAGATAGCGAGCGGATCGAAAAGTCGATAAGTAGCCGATCCGAAGTTCGGATAAGAGAGCAGATCGTAAAGTCGACAAGTAGCCGATCCGAAGTTCGATAAGGAGCGAGATCGATTCAAGATATATCGACAAGGGGAATTGAACAGATTGGAAGATTACTTTATAAGTCGATTAAAGCTACAGTCAACAAGCAAGTCAAGTTTAAAGCTACAGATCGCATAAGTCAGAGGAAGCAACACAACAAAGAAATAACATAATTTTTCATTGATAAGGACCCGGAGGTCAGATTTACAAGTTACAAGTGATATCACAAGCTACAAAGTGCTACAAGTTATCTTCAGGTGGTATTACAAGTACAAGAAGACCCGGAGGTCGCTACATAAACCATAAGCCCTAAGCCAACCCTAGGCAGGGAAGGAGAGAGAGAGTTCAAGGTATGATGCTCTTATTTTCCCTCGTTCCTAAGAAGGGGCGTCAGAGAGGCTTCGAGAATCCTGAGCCAATCTCAAAAGCTTCGGAGTGGGGAGCGAGAGAGGCTATGAAGGATGTCCAAGCCAGGAGCCTTCAGACGTGAAATCAACGGGCTCTCCAGCTGTTAAATGGGGCACATTGCCACAAGTTTGGTCACAAGGACCAAACGGACACTTGTGTCGCATGCAAAAATTGAGCTTGATATACAAAGATCAGCTATTATCTGATCAATATTGTATACCAAACTCATGTTTTGTTTCAGACTGAGTCTATTGATGATAATCCCGTCATCTCGATAGGCGCACAAGGTGCATACGGTTAAGAGAAGTGCCTTCTCATTTGCCTTAGCAGAACGCCTCCACGGTGGTAAAGAAGCTTAGCATTGATCGTATGTGTAATCTTAGATGACGACGAAAGCAGTGTGAAGGAACACACAGGGTTGATTTGAGAAGCTGAATTCATTGGGAAAGGGTTAAAGGTTTTCGCCGGAAGTTTCACTGGAAATAAGGAAATCATCGGAAAAGCATGAAGTATATGCTAAAGAAGATGAATGGTTTATGTTGTGTTGTTTGCCTAACACCCCAGTCTAATTTATAGAAGGAAATTAGGGGTATAAATGCAAATTTGGTTTCTCAGAAGACCTTAAGAGAAATTTACATTAACAACGCGTAAGGAACACGCGGCTAATGGTTGGATGAGTTGACGGTGTGAGTAATCACAGCGTATCTATGCCATTATTACGGAATGTCAAATCGCGCCGATTTGGGAATCGAGGCGACTTTTTGACTCCCCGAAGCAATTATTTTGGCGGGAGTAGACTTAAGAGCATAGTAAATGCGGGTTGATTAGAAGAAGAATTGAAGGATGAAGTGAATCAGATAAGTGCATCAGATAAAGAGAATCAGATAAGCGAATCAGATAAGTAACGAAGCACTTCACACAGGAATCTGATCAGATGAGTGAGATATTGTTGGGAAATGCTTAAAGCTACCATCAGTAAGGTCCACAAGTACCAGATCAGATCACAGTGGTAACTGGTTGATTACAATATCAATCAGTCAGATACGTTCGTTGTTATCCCCTTCTGAATGCCTTATATGTTTTATTTAAATAAATTATTTTACCCTGTTTTCACTTTATGACGCATGCTCTGCAAAACTTTTAATGCGGACTCTGGAATGTGTATTTTAATGCGTTTTATTGCGATTTTTCGAGTCCGAAATATGAGAAGACTTCTTTACTCAACCGTGCGATTAAAACGTTTTTCGGCCGATTAATCTCAGCCACCGATTTCAAAACACGGATACTTGAGTACTTTGGAAAGTTGTGCAAAAAGGTTTTCCCTCGCATTCTATAAAATCCAAATCCTTCTCAGAAAACTTTTTTCCACTACTTCGTCTTCCCAAAGCTCTTAAAAGATCAAAACTTTCAAAAACTTCAGAGAATTACCTTCAAAATCACTCTTACGATTTATTCAAATTCTCGAATCAATTTCTGGTAATTTCTCATTTAAATACTGCATAATTTCAATTTCTCTCTGGCACCTAGGTTTTCAAATTTTGATAGTATATTTCTATAATTTTTATTGGATCTAAACGCTTATTTGCTAAATTGATGTTAAAATTACTAGTTTGAATGAATTTATTGAAATATCTTACTCAAACTAAACATCAATTTGCATATCGTACAGAAATGGCTTATCTTATTCCACGACCGGGCCAAGGGAAAAAGTTCTGCAACTTTGCATCGATGAAGAAAGACATCATTGATGAGAAGTATGTAGTATTCACCATCACCTCAGACCCTGAATCGCTGGAAATTCTGGAGTGCTTGCGAGCGTGTGGACTTGAACGCTATTGCTCTACACATCAGAACATCGTCCACGCACATGAAGCTCTGGAGTTTCTATACATTCTGCATAGGGATGAAGACATTGATGCTGACCTGATTTCTTCCGTTGGTGGACTGGAAGTGCGAGTGTCGAATGACGATCTACAGAGGATATTCGGCCTAACTCGAGTACACATCAATCCAGATACCTACACGACTGATGTAGGAGAAAAGGGATTTCTTGAAGCCGAGCTGTTGAGACCAGCAAATAAGGAGAACACGACGAACTTCTAAGCCTCCTATCTGAAGAGGAAATACCGCCTTCTTCTTGAAATCGTTCAGAAGGTGATCATGTGCTCAACTTACAGTCTTGATGATGTCACTTCATATAAGATCAGTGTCATGGCTACAATAATCAAGAAGGCTTCAGATATCGATTGGTTGGGTATGGTCAAAGCGCGACTGAGGAAAGACTCCGGGAAGTTCGAACTGACCCAGAGCAATGAAGTGTGCTTATCTTCCAAGTGCTCCTTTATACACAAAATCTCTATCATTCTGTCAGATAAGCTGCCACAGAATTATAAATGGAACGAGAATGAAGCGAAGATATATCAAGCAAAGCACAAGGCCATATTGGGCAAAGATGAGTCCCTACCTGGACAATCTGATGAGGATCCGACTCCTTATGTGCCCAAACCCAAGGGAGAAAAGAAGGGAAAAGATAAGGCAACTGCATCTTCTGAAGCGCAAGGAACGGCCATTCCAGAGAAGAGGATGAAGAGGAAGGATCTGGCCAAGAAACCAGATGCTCAGCGGAATTGTCAGAAGAGAGACACATCTCCTAAACATCGCCCCAAGTTCTCGCCAAGCCGCCAGGGGAATCCTGAGGATCCGATGCAAGTAGAATCAAGAGGAGACAAAGAATTCGCCCGAGCCCACTATCAGAGAAGTAAGGGAAGAACAGATGATCGCAGCAGAAGGAGAGAAATCTGTCAGAGGGACAGAAGTGGAGCAATCTGAGGAAGAGTCACCATCTGATTCTCTGCCTCTCACCAAGATCTTCCAGAGAGCAAGATCGCCAACGCCCACTTCCAAATCACCATCACCCTCTCCTCAAAAATCATCACCACCACCCTCTCCCCACAAAATCTTGTCACCCTCACCCTCGCCTATCAGAACACCCGGATTTCCCACTCCACCAATCAATGAACCTGTTCAGGAAACTGAACACCCTCAAAACACTGAAAATGAACCACACATATACCCACAAATATCTCAATCTCCAATCAAGTCACAAGAGCCTGAGAGATCCGACAAGCGAGTGTCCATCTCTCATAATCCCTTCAATACCAGAATCGTGCTTACTTCACCTATTCCAGAAAGCCCCATCATAAGGATAATGAAGCAACAAATAAAGGAATATTTGGTTGGACTCGCGTTCGAATTGATCAACATCCCGCATCCAAAGAAAAGATAGAAGAGATTGTGTTCTGGAGGGATATCAGGCTGAAAAACATTGAAGAATTTCTGATTCTCATGACAACTCTTGGATCAGACTTCTTTGTAGACTTGGAGATGAAGTGCTTGAACACTGCTGGGATTGAAAGTGCTGTTGAATTGGCATCTGATGATGATATCAGATGGTTGATTCACGAAAGGTTCGAATTGCTGATAACAGGGAGGACATCGTTCAACCTCCTACAGATCATGAGGGAGCTGCCGATGAACCAAGCATGGGTGCTGCAGATGAGACCCGACTTGGCAAGACTTCAACATCCACTGCATCAAGCACGATGAGCTCGATAATCCTAAATCATTATAATCGAGAAGATTCAGATGGGATCAAGGCCGCTATTGAAGACAAATTCGCAGCCCACAAAGCAGATCCGATGAAGCGATTTGAAGATGAGCAAGCAAAACTAGTTGACAAGGAACGGTCACACAAAATGGGATGCACAATGCCATCCTTGCTGAAGTAATGCAACTAGTGAATCCTCTTGCTGAGAAGCTCAACCTCCAGTCTGACAAGCTCAAAGTTCGCATGAGATGCTCAATCGCATTACTGTACTTTTGGAGAATGTCCGGGCATCCTTGACAAAACCGACAAACCACATGGATATGGGTTGGAAACATTTTCTAGCTTCTACAAACGAGCAAGACATGAAATCTAAATTGCTCTCGACGCTTTTTTCACTCCTCGCACCTTTTTCGCCACCGCTCAGATTACCTCTCTTGTTGTCGAGAACTCGTAGAGGAGATCTCACGACAATTAATCGCTTCAACTCAAGAAGATGTCCAACCTCTTTGATGAAACCAAAAAGGGGAAGGAAAAGAGAATAAAGAAAAGGAAGAAAAATGCATACGCTTGGTAACAATTTCATCTCTACCGAAAAACCATCAGATTCGACTTGCCACCCACTCCATCCATCGATCCTGCTGGTTGAAGTGAAGGAAACCGAGAGAAACATAGCAAAGAGATCATCGAAAGCGTAAAACCGCTTTTTCGAGATTACTGCTAGAGTCGACAAGATTGAAGACTTCTCTTAGTTCGTACAGAAAAGAATGGATACTGATGATCAGGCCAAGAGTCTTGAACTCGCTAAGAAATTAGCTGACGAAGACGAACAAGATGAACCTGAGCAAACTCTGAGGAGAAAGAAAGGCAAAGGCAAAATGGTGAAAGCAACTGCGGAAGATCAGAGACAAGGCCAATTATTCTCCACCAAAAGCCAAATGACTCCTGAACAAACTCAAGAGCAAATCAGACAGAGAATAAAAGAGGCCTCCATCAAGAAGCAGAAGTTAGCAGATGCTAAGGGACTGAACATCGCTTACATCTGAAGGAAGAGGAAGAACGAAGATGCAGCAAAGGAGATTGCTTGGGAGAAGAATGTCCTTCCGCAGACTGTTAAAGACATCCTTCGTAGACGCCAGATCTCGCCTCGAAATGGGATCGATCGAGGAGAATGGTTATGTGACGTCTACATCCTGGAGAAGATTCCAATTCATCAAGATTAGACTGAAAATGATTATGAATTCCGGAACTGGTTAGAAACAAAGTATCCAGACTTCTACTAGACAGTGATGAAAGAAGGCAAGATCATGTCACTAATACCAGAAGCTCCACCTTTTGAACTACTCCTTCCACCTTTGCGTCCAGACAAAAAGCTAGATCCTGTTAAATTCAAGAAAGTCTACTATGGATTTGCTGAAAAAGGAAGGATCCATAGAAGAGAAGAGCATGACAAACTAATGCAAAGGATGTACAGGGTGTTTGGCATCCCCAAAGAGCTGCAAATGTTCAAGTACACCTGAGGAAGACAACTTGGAATCAGATGATAGGTACGCTTTTCATGTATTCTATAATGCACACACCTATCTGAATGAAATATTCCATCTCTTTGATTCTAAGACAACATCTCATTGTCTTCCCGAGAGGTATGTCTCGCTTACATTATCTACATTTCCATTCATGGTATCTGTTTTTCTGATTAAGTGTTTTGGTTCCATCAAAAAGGGGGAAATTGTTGGGAAATCTGTATTTTAGTTTTAATGGATGTTCCAAAACAGGTTGTAATAGGACCAATCCACACAGTAATGACCGATGACTTAGAATCGATTAAGATGACCAAATTTAAAATGTATAGATAGTCGATGTAAAGATAGGTCACATATTGAGGGGGAACTCAATATGTATAGGTCGTCAAGTATCGATGACCCGTGATAAGGTCGATGATCGTAAGGCTAAGAACTATCGTAAGACAAGAAGTCAAGATCGTAAAAGACAAAAGACATCAAGACTCGTAATAGCTCAAGACTCAAGAATAAACCTCAAGACTCGGGATGGACTCAAGACTCGGATGGACTTGAAGACTCGATGAACTCAAGACTCGAATAACCTCAAGACTCAAGAATAAACTCAAGACTCAAGATGATCAATACACCGAGGCTCGAGTCACCAAGATCAAAAGACCTGAAGACCTACAATCAGCCAAATCTGCATATTGAGCTAAGACAATATGCATCAGAAGACTCAAACAAGGTAGACTAATCAGTTATCTGATCAAGTCAGCTCACACCTGGCGTCAATCAAAATGATACACCAGACAAGACGAATCTTCTACAAAAGGAATATCAATCGCCTAACGGACAAATTATCAAAGTGCCGCCCAAGGGTTAAGGAGAAAGCGACACATGCACAAAACGAAATGACAATGCGGATACGACAACAAGGACAAAAAAAAAGTGCTAATCATACCTACGGCCAGGCCGATAATCGGAGCACGTCACAATCATATCCTACAACCTACCTAATATAGCCCGAAATTCAAATTGCTCTCCAACGGCTCTTTGATTTCGGGGTCTATAAAATGGGATCGATCTTCAAATTGAAGAAGAGCGAAGAACGAACACGAAGACATCGCAAAAGAAGCAAAAACTACAGCAAAATCTCAGCTCAAAGAACACCATAATTGAAGATTATTCTTAGAGTGTTCATCCCATTGTTCTTAGCAAGAAATCCTATCCACTAGCATTTTGGCTACCTAAAACACCAGGATAGATTTCCAGTTGGAACCTTCAAACATTCTTTACCCAAACTCAAGTTAAGTTAAGTTTGTTACCGCAAGATTTCAGACTAAGGATTCTAGTTTTCTGATTTCTAGTTCGGTTGAGGTTCCCCTGTGTTAAGGGAAGAGTGGACGTAAGACGGGTTTCGTCTGAACCACTATAAAAAGTCTTGTGTGCATTTACTTGCTTTCTTTATTGCTTTACACTATTCACACTACTGAGTTTAAAACTGCATACATATTCTAATTTAAGTTCAAGCAGTACCAAGCAATCGATTTGATCAAAACACACCTTTAGTCACCGATTGAAAACCGACTTAAGAATCAATTGATAAAACCGGTTTTTCACACGTTAAAACAAGCTTCCGTGACTCTCGCTTAGATCGACAGATATCAAACCGATCCGCCCTCGCACTCAAGAATATTGAACATCGGGCCTTATGACTCATTAGCACTGATCAGTAATCTGCAAATCACACCGATCCAAGACGAAAGTTTTAGAAGTCTATTCACCCCTCCCCTCTAGACTTCTACCCTCACAAAACCCGTTCGGGACCTACATGGTATGATTTCACCCGACATGAATTCCACAGTAATTGCTCTTATGCAGAAACCGCATCACGCGCTCAGCGTCGGTGAATGTTTGAATGGGCGTAACTTTTGAACCGTTTACAGTTATGCGCGCCACAACATATCCTTGCGAAGCTCTTTCCAAGGCCGTCAAAGTGGTAATTGGGTTGCCCATTTCCGGCGGTTTTCGAGTCCAAAATCGACTGGTTATAGTATTTTTAGGCCAAAATCACGGTTTGAGGGCCCGCGTTTGTATCAGATTCGACCGGAATTCATCCGCAGAGCGGGAAGATGGGCCGATCGAAAGCGTATTGATTTTTTTGAGAAAAAAGAAAAAGAAAGCACTTGAACTGGCCATGAAAAAGTGGACGCGGGAAAAAATGCAGCAAAAAGGGATGCAACACAAGGACTTCCCAGGGGGTCACCCATCCTTGAACTACTCTCGACCAAGAACGATTAACTTTGGAGTTATGATGGGATCCGGTGCATTAGTGCTGGTACAATCACACCCGACATGAATTCCATAGTAATTGTTCTTATGCAGAAACCGCATCGCACGCTCTGCGTCGACAAATTTTCGAATGGGCGTAACTTTTGAACCGTTTGGAGTTACACGGGCCACAGCATATCCACGTTAAGCTCTTTCCGAGGCCGTCGACATCAAAATAGGCTTGCCGATTTCTGGTCATTTTCGAGTCCAAAATCGACCGTTTCAGGTTTTTTTGGCCAAAATCGCGGTTTGAGGACCAGCGCTCATCTCGGATCCGACCCGAATTCATCCGCAGCACGGGACAGACGGGCCGATTGAAAGCATATTGATTTTTTTGAGATAAAAAGAAAAAGAAAGCACCAGAACTGGCCATGAAAAAGTAAACGCGGGGTAAATGCAGCAAAAAGGGGTGCAACACGAGGACTTCCCAGGAGGTCACCCATCCTAGTACTAGTCTCGCCCAAGTACGCTTAACTTCGGAGTTCTGATGGGATCCGGTGCACTAGTTCTGGTATGATCGCACCGGATATGAATTCCACAGTAATTGCTCTTATTCAGAAACCGCATTGTGTGCTCAGCGTCGGCGAATGTTCGAATGGGTGTAACTTTTGAACCGATTACAGTTACGCATGCCACAGCATATCCACGCGAAGCTCTTTCCGAGGTCGTCGACATAGAAATGGGCTTGCCGATTTCTGGCCATTTTCGAATCCAAAATCGACCATTTTAGGTGTTATTTGGCCAAAATCGCAGTTTGAGGACCCGCGCTCATCTCGGACTCGACCCGAATTCATCCGCAGCGCGGGACAGAAGGGCCGATCGAAAGCGTATTGATTTTTTCGAGAAAAAAAGAAAAAGAAAGCACCAGAACTGGCCATGAAAATGTAAACGCGGGGAAAAATGCAGCAAAAAGGGATGCAACACGAGGACTTTCCAGGGGGTCACCCATCCTAGTACTACTCTCGCCCAAGTATGCTTAACTTCAAAGTTCTGATGGGATCCGGTGCACTAGTGCTGGTATGATCGCACCCGACATGAATTCCACAGTAATTGCTCTTATGTAGAAAACGCAACGCGTGCTCAGCGTCGGCGAATTTTTGAATGGGCGTAACTTTTGAACCATTTACAGTTATGGCGCAACAGCATATCCACGCGAAGATCTTTACGAGGCCGTCAACTTGGCAATTGGGTTGCCCATTTCTGGCCATTTTCGAGTCCAAAATCGACAGTTTCGTGTGTTTATTTTTTGGCCAAAATCGCAGTTTTAGTGGCCCGCTACCGTCTCTCGGATCCGAACCAATTCATCCAAGCAAGGGGACGACGGGCCGATCGAAAGGGTATTGATTATTTCGAGAAAAAAAGAAAAGAAAGCACCGTAATCGCCATGAAAAAGAAGAAGACGGGAAAAATGCAAAGAAAAAGGGTGCAACACGAGGACTTCCTGTGGAGTCACCCATCCTAGTACTACTTTTTCCCAAGCATGCTTAACTTCGAGTTCTGGATGGGAATTTGGTGCACTAGTGTTGGTATGATTGCACCCGATATGAATTCCACAAAGAATTTCTCTTATTCGAAAACCGCATCGCGCGCCAAAGCCGTTGAATGTTCGAACGAGCGTAACTTTTGAACCGTTTGGAGTTACGCTTGCCACAGCATATCCTTGCGAAGCTCTTTCCGAGGCCGTCGACATGGTAAGTGGCTAGTCCATTTCCAGCCATTTTCGAATCCAAAATCAACCGTTTTAGGTGTTTTTTAGGCCAAAATCACGGTTTGAGGGTCCGCGTTCATCTCGGATTCGACCGGAATTCATCCGCAGCGCGGGAAGATGGGACGATCGAAAGCGTATTGATTGTTTTGAGAAAAAAAGAAAAAGAAAGCACTTGAACTGGCCATGAAAAAGTAGACGCGGGAAAAAATACACCAAAAAGGGATGCAACACAAGGACTTCCCAGGGGTCACCCATCCTTGAACCACTCTCGATCAAGCACGCTTAACTTCAAAGTTCTGATGGGATCCGGTGCATTAGTGCTGGTACGATCAAACCCGACATGAATTCCATAGTAATTGCTCTTATGCAGAAACAGCATCGCGAGCTCAGCGTCGGCGAATTTTCGAAAAGGTGTAAATTTTGAACCATTTACGTTACACGGCCACAAAGATATCCACGCGAAGATCTTTACGAGGCCGTCAACTTGGCAATTGGGTTGCCCATTTCTGGCCATTTTCGAGTCCAAAATCGACAGTTTCGTGTGTTTATTTTTTGGCCAAAATCGCAGTTTTAGGGCCCGCGCTGGTCTCGGATCTGAACCGAATTCATCGGCAGCGAGGGACAGACGGGCCGATCGAAAGGGTATTGATTATTTCGAGAAAAAAAGAAAAAGAAAGCACCAGAACTGGCCATGAAAAAGTAGACGCGGGGAAAAATGCAGCAAAAAGGGGTGCAACACGAGGACTTCCCAGGGAGTCACCCATCCTAGTACTACTTTTCCCCAAGCATGCTTAACTTCGAAGTTCTGTTGGAATTTGGTGCATCAGTGTTGGTATGATTGCACCCGACATGAATTCCACAGTAATTTCTCTTATGCAGAAACCGCATCGCGCGCTCAGCTTCGTTGAATGTTCGAACGAGCGTAACTTTTGAACCGTTTGGAGTTACGCTTGCCACAGCATATCCTTGCGAAGCTCTTTCCGAGGCCGTCGACATGGTAAGTGGCTAGTCCATTTCCAGCCATTTTCGAGTCCAAAATCAACCGTTTCCTATGTTTTTAGGCCAAAATCACGGTTTGAGGGTCCGCGTTCATCTCGGATTCGACCGGAATTCATCCGCAGCGCGGGAAGATGGGACGATCGAAAGCGTATTGATTGTTTTGAGAAAAAAAGAAAAAGAAAGCACTTGAACTGGCCATGAAAAAGTAGACGCGGGAAAAAATACACCAAAAAGGGATGCAACACAAGGACTTCCCAGGGGTCACCCATCCTTGAACCACTCTCGATCAAGCACGCTTAACTTCAAAGTTCGATGGGATCCGGTGCATTAGTGCTGAAACCCGATAATTGCTCTTATTAGATCCCGAAACCCCGAGTATGATTTTCGAAAAGGTGTAAATTTTGAACCGTTTGAGTTAATCTTGAAAGATATCCACGAGAAAGCTCTTTCCGAGGCCGTCGACATCAGTATAAGCTTGCCGATTTCTGGCCATTTTCGAGTCCAAAATCGACCGTTTCAGGTGTATTTTGGCCAAAATTACGGTTTGAGGACCCGCGCTCATCTCGGATCCGACCCGAATTCATCCGGGTAGCAGAAATTGAAATAATTTTTTCGAAAAAAAAAAGAAAGCACCAGAACTGGCCATGAAAATGTAAACGCAAAAAATCAGAAAAAGAGTGCAACACGAGGACTTCCTGAACCCATCCTAGTACTACTCTCGCCCAAGTACGCTTAAGTTCAGAGTTCGATGGGATCTGGTGCACCAAACTTTGGTATGATCGCGCCACATGAATTCCACAAGAATGCTCTTATTCGAAAACCGCATCGCTCAGAATGCGTCAAATGTTCGAATGGGCGATCCCGAACCATTTATTCGCCACACCATATCCACGCCAAGATCTTCCGAGGCCGAGGAATATTAGCCGTTTTTGGAATCCAAAATCGACGGGACCAACCAAAATCGAAGACAACCATCTCGGAAAAGACAGATTTCATCCCAAGAGAATAGGGAAATGAATTTAATAAAGAATTTTGATTAGATCCCAAAACCCCCGGTAACATTCAAATAATCTTGATAGATGAAATAAGGATTCAGAGTTCTTCCTTCATGTATAGAGTGTGTGGATATAGAAGACTCGAGAAGAAGATATTGAAGGCTCGGAAGAAACCAAGGCTCGAGAGAACCAAAGAGAGAACTAAGACTTTCAGAGAACCCAAGACTAGAACACAAGTCTCAGAGAAATATATACAAATATATTCAAAGAATGTTCTAGAATGCAACCTAAGATATCCTGAATGTTCCGAGGTATCATATAGCCGCTTGAATCCAAATGATTTTCCCGACCTTAGACAACCAAATTTCAAAAAGGCTAAACCATTTGAATAGTATGGATTTGAATGTGATTCTCAACGGTAACATTCAAATCCAACTATAAATACAAGTTCTTCCTTCATTGTGGAGTGAAGTGGAGGTAGAAGATAGCAACAATGCTAGAGCCAAAGAGAGTTAAGCTTTCCCACCCTAGAACACAAGTCTGTAGATATACAAATATATTCAAAGAGTGTGAACTCATTAAACATCTAAGAGTTTGAGTTAGTAAACTACGTGAGGTAAATCGTAAAGCTCGTGGTCCAGGGTTGAGTAAGTAAACTACGCGGAGTAGTCGTAAAGCTCAGTAAACGAAGTTGAGTAAGTAAACTACGAGGTAGTCGAAGCTCGAAGTTGATAAGGAATTTTCCTAGAGAGGGAGAGTGGATGTAGGACTGGTTGTCCGAACCACTATATATTGTTGTGTTGTTTACTGCTTTATGTTTATACTTTTCATATGCATCTAGTTATAAGCAAAACACAACACATGAGCTTAAAGAGTGAAAAATTGGAATCACTCTGCCCTCACCCCTGTTTTATATGCACCGAATAGAAACGTTTTGCTTCCGCACGCGCAAGATAGGTTTTCCCACCGGGACCAACAAGTGGTATCAGAGCAGGTGCTCAAAAGATTACTTCTTCAATGTAATCGCCTGAGCTGATCTATTTTTAAAACCTGTCTCTGATCTGATACCAACAAGTGGTATCAAGGAAACAGAAAGTTTTACACAACAATGGAATAATAGAACTTTTCATTGATAAAAACCCGAGGGTCAGGTTACATTACAAGTTACAAATGCAAGAGAACCCGGAGGTCAATACATAACTCTAAACCCTAAACCTCTAAGCCATAACCCTAAACCTTCATCCAAACCCAAACCCGATCTACAGGGTGGTGATTAAGAGGAGGAAAGAGAGAGATTTTAAGATCTCTTGCTCTCATTTTCCCCCACTTAACAGGATGAGGGAGGCTTGAAAGGTAATCCTATGCCGCAAACTGATGGACTCTCCAATGGAGTGAGAGCGGCCTTGATAGGATTTTTAAGCCAGGAGCCCTAAGAAAGAGTCAGTGGGCTCTCCAGCTGTTAAATGGTGAGTTTGATATAGGAAGATCAACTGTTGTCTGATCAAGATCGAATATCAAACTCACGTTCATTTTCAGACTGAGTCTGCTAATGCTGGTTATGTCATCCAGAAAGACACACAAGGTGCATACGGTTAGGAGAAGTGTCTTCTCAGTTGCAACAGCAGGCCCGCCGCCGTGGTGGTAAAGAAGCTTTGCAGCAATCGTATGTGGAATCATTGATGACGACGAAAACAGCAATAAGGGACGCAAAGGGTTGATTTGAGAAGATGAAATCATGGAAAAAGGGGTAAAAGTGTTTGCCGGAAGTCTCACCGGAAACAAGGGTTCACCAGGATACATGATTCTACAAAGAAGATAAGTATGGTGAATGAGTTATGTCGTGTAAAACAATTGGTCCAAATTTATAGAGGCCAAGCAAGGGTGCAGATGCAAATTTGAGTTCTCAAAGCCTGTTTAGAAAAATTTGCATCACAAGGACAGCGTGTAGAAATCACGCGACCGATAATTGGATAAAGTTACGGCGGATTGACATATCGAGAGTGTCAGACGATATCTACGCATGTCAAATCGCACCAACTTAGGGAATAGAGGCTACTACTCTAGACTAAGTTTTGGCAGTAACACTTTCCAAGAAATTGACTAAATCTGAAGAGAATCAGATTAGGTCAACAAAAAATCTGATTACATACAAAGCTGATCAATGAAGAAAATCAGCTGAAGCTTGAAAACTTCACCAAATCAGATATATCGGTCTATATCAGTTGAAAGGGGAACTTCAACTTGAGGGGGAACTCACAGAATCAAAAGTAGATGATCAAGATCAAGACATGGCTGCAGACAAGACTGATCGAGATCAGATGAGTTAGATGAGTTCCGGAGTCAACTGATGAGCTGTGCAAATTTCAGAAGAGAAGAAAAAGCTAAAGCCAGCAAATCAGAAAAGAAGGTTGCAAATCAGAAGATGAGCAAAAGAGACTGATCTAGATCAGACGTGATCAAGATCAGATATGATGATGAACAGATGAAGACTGATCGAGATCAGACGTGATCAAGATCAGATATGATAAACCTGATATGCTAACCTGATATAATAACCTGATGCTATTCTGATATGTTGATCTAAAGATGTGTTGATCTAATCAGTCGAACTGATCAGATCAGGCAAAGAAGAAATCAGATAGCTTGGGTAAAGTGATCTGAGACTCAGTAAGTAAAGTAAACTGAGACTCAGTATAGGTCAAAAGACCTGAGGGTCAAGATGTCTGAAGTCAGAAGAAACTGAACTCAGTCAGCATGAGTGTCAGTATACCTGATCAGACAAGGTCCATTGAAGAAGAATGAGGAGCCGAGCTGAAGACAGAAGACTGAAGACCAAGACTGAAGACTTGTAATTCTTTATGTTTTTTTTTTGTCTTTATTTCTTTAATAAGTTCATTGTAATCTGTAACTGATAACATACAATCAATGAAACCTTTATCTTTATGCTCAAAGATAATACCTCATTATCTTTTTTTACATGTCTTTTATGTTGATATGCCTGATTGAATGTCTCTGATCTGATTGTATGCTCATATAAAGGGGAAACTATATGATGCTATGGGAGAAATTGCTTAAGTATTTAGTAATGATCTATTTAGGAAAGATTCATTACTGAAGAAATCTGTTGAATGATTTAAATTGATTAGAGATTTACCATTCTTGTAATAGGAAAAACAAAACCCGAGTATAGGTTATATGTTTGTAACAAGATAGGTTTTGCATCATCAAAAGGGGAAATTGTTGGGAAATGAATTTAATAAAGAGGATTTTGATTAGATCCCAAAACCCCTGAGTATGACATGTTCAGGATAATCTTGATAGATGAGTCAGGATTCAGTTTTAGAGTGTTCAGGATATTATCTGCACCATGTATAGTCGGCAGATATAGAACAGGTTAGTTTCTGAAGACTCAGTAAGAAACTGAGATACTGAAGGCTCAGAGAAACCTGAAGGCTCAGAGAACTCAAGACTCGTGAGAACTCAAGACTCGTGAGAAATATCAAGGCACAAGAATTATCAAGACTCAAGAATGTATCAATGCTCAAGATATCCTGAATGTTCCGAGGCACTGAAGCTGAGGAATATAGCCGTTGGAATCCAGCTGACGTGGACCAACGAGAGGAAGACAACCAGCCTGAAAAAGCTGCAGAACTTACAAAGAATAGTATGGATTTGAATGTGATTCTCTCCAACGGTAACATTCAAATCCACACTATAAATACAAGTTCTTCCTTCATTGTGGAGTGTGTGGAAGTGCGAAGAAGATAGCAACAATGCTACAGAGCCAAAGAGAGTTAAGCTTTCCCACCCTAGAACACAAGTCTGTAGATATACAAATATATTCAAAGAGTGTTCTAGAACCCAACCTAAGCAACCCACGATGTATCATAAGCTTAGAGAGATTTTCCCAACCTTAGCATTGAGGATAAACCATTGTAAGGGAAAATCTCACCATAGTTGGAGACAACACCAAATCCAAACCCAGTGGTGAAGTGAGGTAGTTGTTAGGCAAACCCGAGTGAGGGTGATAAGTCCCGAAGGAGTGTGAACTCATTAAACATCTAAGAGTTTGAGTTAGTAAACTACAGAGGTAGTCAGAAAGCTCGTGGCCTGGGTTGAGTAAGTAAACTACGGGAGTAGTCGAAAAGCTCAGGGGCCGAAGTTGAGTAAGTAAACTACGAGGTAGTCAGAAAGCTCAGAAGTTGATAAGGAATTTCCCTAGAGAGGGAGAGTGGATGTAGGACTGGTTGTCCGAACCACTATATATTGCTGTGTTGTTTACTGCTTTATGTTTATACTTGTCATATGCATCTAGTTATAAGCAAAACACAACACATGAGCTTAAAGAGTGAAAAATTGGAATCACTCTGCCCTCACCCCTGTTTTATATGCACCGAATAGAAACGTTTTGCTTCCGCACGCGCAAGATAGGTTTTCCCACCGGGACCAACAAGGACAGACGGGCCGATCGAAAGCGTATTGATTTATTCGAGAAAAAAAGAAAAAGAAAGCACCAGAACTGGCCATGAAAAAGTAGACGCGGGGAAAAATGAAGCAAAAAGGGGTGCAACACGAGGACTTTCCAGGGGGTCACCCATATTAGTACTACTCTCGCCCAAGCACGCTTAACTTCGGAGTTCTGATGGAATTCGTTGCATCAGTGTTGGTATAATTGCACCCTTCATGAATTCCACAGTAATTGCTCTTATGCAGGAACCGCATCGCGCGCTCAGCGTCGGTGAATGTTCGAACGGGCGTAACTTTTGAACCGTTTGGAGTTACGCGGTCCACAGGATATCCTTGCGAATCTCTTTCCGAGGCCGTCGACGTGGCAATTGGCTAGTCCATTTCCAGCCGTTTTTTAGTCCAAAATCAACCGTTTCCAGTGTTTTTAGGCCAAAATCGCGGTTTTGAGGGCCCGCGTTCGTCTCGGATTCGACCGGAATTCATCCGCAGCGCGGGAAGACGGGCCGATCGAAAGCGTATTGATTTTTTTGAGAAAAAAATGAAAAAGAATGCAATTGAACTGGCTATGAAAAAGTAGACGCAGGAAAAAAATGCAGCAAAAAGGGATGCAACACAAGGACTTCCCAGGGGTCACCCATCTATGAACTACTCTCGACTAAGCACGTTAACTTCGGAGTTCTGATGGGATCCGGTGCACTAGTGCTGGTATGATCGCACCTGACATGAATTCTACAGTAATTGCTCTTATTCAGAAACCGCATCGCGTGCTCAGCGTCGGCGAATGTTCGAATGGGCATAACTTTCGAACCGTATACAGTTACGCGCGTCACAACATATCCACGCGAAGCTCTTTCTGAGGCCATCAACGTAGCAATTGGGTTGCCCATTTCTGGCCGTTTTCGAGTCCAAAATCGACAGTTTCGTGAGTTTTTCAACCAAAATTGCAGTTTTAGGGCCCGCGATCGTCTCGGATCTGACCCAAATTCAACCGCAGCGCGGGAAAGACGCGCCAATCAAAAGCGTATTGATTTTTTGAGAAAAAAAGAAAAAGAAAGCACCAGAACTGGCCATGAAAGAGTAGACGCGGGAAAAAATGCAGCAAAAAGGGGTGCAACACGAGGACTTCCCAGGGGGGCACCCATTCTAGTACTACTATCGCCCAAGCACGCTTAACTTCAGAGTTCTGATGGAATTCGGTGCATCAGTGTTGGTATGATTGCACCCGACATGAATTCCACAGTAATTGCTCTTATGCAGAAACCGCATCGCGCGCTCAGCGTCGGTGAATGTTCGAACGGGCGTAACTTTTGAAACGTTTGGAGTTACGCGGGCCACATCATATCCTTGCGAAGCAATTTCCGAGGCCGTCGATGTGGCAATTAGCTAGTCCATTTTCGGCCGTTTTCGAGTCCAAAATTGACCGTTTGAAGTGTTTTTCGGCCAAAATCGTGGTTTGAGGTCCCGCGTTCGTCTCGTATCTGACCCTAATTCATCCGCAGCGCGGGAAGATGGGCCGATCGAAAGCGTATTGATTTTTTTGAGAAAAAAAAAACCGAACTGGCCATGAAAAAGTAGACGCGGGAAAAAATGCAGCAAAAAGGGATGCAACACAAGGACTTCCCAGGGGGTCACCCATCCTTGAACTACTATAGACCAAGCACACTCAACTTCGGAGTTCTGATGGGATCCGGTGCAATAGTGGTGGTATGATCGCACCCAACATGAAATCCATAGTAATTGCTCTTATGTTCGAACGGGTGTAACTTTTGAACCGTTTGGAGTTACACCGGCCACAGTATATCCACGCGAAGCTCTTTCTGAGGCCGTCGATCATACCGTTTCAGGTGTTTTTTTAGCCAAAATTGCGGTTTGAGGACCCGCGCTCATCTCGGATCCGACACGAATTCATCCGCAGCGCGGGATAGACGGGCTGATCGAAAGCGTATTGATTTTTTCGAGAAAAAAAGAAAAAGAAAGCACCAGAACAGGCCATGAAAAAGTAAACGCGGGGAAAAATGCAGCAAAAATGGGTGCAACACGAGGACTTCCCAGGGGGTCACCCATCCTAGTACTACTCTCACCCAAGTTCGCTTAACTTAGGATATCTGATGGGATCCGATGCACCAGTGCTGGTATGATCGCACCCGACTTGAATTCCACAGTAAATACTCTTATGCAGAAACCGCATCGCGTGCTCACCGTCGGTGAATGTTCGAATGGGCGTAACTTTTGAACCGTTTATAGTTTCGCAGCGCCACAGCATATCCAAGGCCGTCAAAGTGGCAATTAGGTTGCCCATCTCTGGCCATTTTTGAGTCCAAAATCGATTGTTTCGTGTGTTTTTTGACCAAAATCGCGGTTTTAGGGCCCGCGCTTGTCCTGGATCTGACCCGAATTCATCCGCAACGCGGGAAAGACGGGCCGATCGAAAGTGTATTTATTTTTTCGAGAAAAAAAGAAAAAGAAAGCTCCAGAACTGGCCATGAAAAAGTAGACGCGGGGAAAAATGCAGCAAAAAGGGGTGCAACACGAGGACTTCCCAGGGGGTCACCCATTCTTGAACTACTCTCGACCAATCACGCTTAACTTCGGAGTTCTGATGGGATCCGGTGCATTAGTGCTGGTATGATCGCACCCGACATGAATTCCATAATAATTGCTCTTATGCAGAAACCGCATCGCGCGCTCAGCATCGGCGAATGTTCGAACGGACGTAACTTTTGCACCGTTTGGAGTTACACGGGCCGCAGCATAACCACGCGAAGCTCTTTCCGAGGCAGTCGACATAGAAATGGGCTTGCCGATTTCCGGCCTTTTTCAAATCCAAAATCGACCATTTCAGGTGTTATTTAGCCAAAATCGCAGTTTGAGGACCTGCGCTCATCTCGGATCCGACTTGAATTCATCCGCAGCGCGGGACAGACGAGCCGATCGAAAGCATATTGATTTTTTTGAGAAAAAAAGAAAAAGAAAGCACCAGAACTGGCCATGAAAATGTAAACGCGGGGATAAATGCAGCAAAAAGGGGTGCAACACGAGGACTTCCCAGGGGGTCACCCATCCTAGTACTACTCTCGCCCAAGTACGCTTAACTTCGGAGTTCTGATGGGATCCGGTGTACTAGTGCTGGTATGATCGCACCCGACATGAATTCCACAGTAATTGCTCTTATGCAGAAACCGCATCACGTGCTCAGCGTCGGCGAATGTTCGAATGGAAGTAAATTTTGAACCGTTTACAGTTATGGCACCACAGCATATCCACACGAAGATCTTTACAAGGCCGTCAACTAGGCAATTGGGTTGCCCATTTCTGGCCATTTTCGAGTCTAAAATCGACAATTTCGTGTGTTTTTCGGCCAAAATCGCGGTTTTAGGGCCTGCGCTTGTCTCGGATCTGACCCGAATTCATCCGCAGCGCGGGATAGACGAGCCGATCGAAAGCGTATTGATTTTTTTGAGATAAAAAGAAAAAGAAAGCACTAGAACTGGCCATGAAAAAGTAGACGCGGGGAAAAATACAGCAAAAAGGGGTGCAACACGAGGACTTCCCAGGGGGTCACCCATCTTAGTACTTCTCTCGCCCAAGTATGCTTAACATCAGAGTTCTAATAGGATCCTGTGCACTAGTGCTGGTATGATCACACCCGACATGAATTCCACAAGAATCGCTCTTATGCGTAAAATCGCATCGCGAGCTCGCCACAAAATGTTCAATGGGCTTAACTTTTGAACCGCTTACGATTCGCTACCACAAAGATATCCACGCGAAGCTCTTTCCGAGGCCGTCAACATGGAAATTGGGTTGCCCATTTCTGGCCATTTTCGAGTCCAAAATCAACAGTTTTGTGTGTTTATTTTTTGGCCAAAATCGCGGTTTTAGGGCCCGCGCTGCCCCTCGATCCGACCGAATTCATCCGCAGTGTACGACGATTTTGCCGATCGAAAGCGTATTGATTTTTTTGAGAAAAAAAGAAAAAGAAAGCACCAGAACTGGCCATGAAAAAGTAGACGCGTGGAAAAATGCAGCAAAAAGGGATGCAACACAAGAACTTCCTAGGGGGTCATCCATCCTTGACCTACTCTCGACCAAGCACGCTTGGCTTCGGAGTTCTGATGGGATCCGGTGCATTAGTGCTGGTATGATCGCGCCCGATATGAATTCCATAGTAATTGCTCTTATGCAGAAACCGCATCGCGCGCTCAGCGTCGGCGAATGTTCGAATGGGCGTAAATTTTGAACCGTTTAGAGTTACACGGGCCACAGCATATCCACGCGAAGCTATTTTTGAGGCCGTCGACATAGAAAATGGCTTGCCAATTTCTGGCCGTTTTTGAGTCCAAAATCGATCGTTTCATGTGGTTTTTGGCCAAAATCGCGGTTTGAGGACCCGCGCTCATCTCGGATCCTACCCGAATTCATCAACAGCGCGGGAAAGATGGGCCTACTGATTTTTTCGAGAAAAAGAGTAAAAGAAAGCACCAGAACTGGCCATGAAAAAGTAAACGCGGGGAAAAATGCAGCAAAAAGGGTTGCAACACGAGGACTTCCCGAGGGGTCACCCATCCTAGTACTACTCTCGCCCAAGTACGCTTAACTTCAGAGATCTAATGAGATCCGGTGCACTAGTGCTGGTATGATCGCACCCGACATGAATTCTACAGTAATTGCTCTTATGCAGAAACCGCATCGCGTGCTCAGCGTCGACGAATGTTCGAATGGGCGTAACTTTTGAACCGTTTACAGTTACGTGCACCACAACATATCCACGCGAAGATCTTTCCGAGGCCGTCAATGTGGAGATTGGGTTGCCCATTTCTGGCCGTTTTTGAGTAAAAAATCGACAGTTTCGTGTATTTTTTGGCCAAAATCGCGGTTCGAGGGCCCGTGCTCGTCTCGGATCTGACCCGAATTCATCCGTAGCGTGGGACAGACGGGCCGATCGAAAGCGTATTGATTTTTTTGAGAAAAAAAGAAAAAAAACCAGAACTGGCCATGAAAAAGTAGACGCGGGGAAAAATGCAGCAAAAAGGGGTGCAACATGAGGACTTCCCAGGGGTTCACCCATCCTAATTTAACTTTGGAGTTCTGATGGAATTCGGTGCATCAGTGTTGGTATGATCGCACCCAACATGAATTCCACAGTAATTGCTCTTATGCAGAAACCGCATCGCGCGCTCAGCGTCGGTGAATGTTCGAACTGGCGTAACTTTTGAACCGTTTTGAGTTACGCGAGCCAAAACATATCCTTGCGAAGCACTTTCCGAGGCCGTTGACGTGACAATTGGCTTGTACATTTCCGGCCGTTTTTTAGTCCAACATTGACCTTTTCCAGTGTTTTTCGGCCAAAATCGTGGTTTGAGGGCCCGCGTTCCTGTCGGATCTGACCCGAATTCATCCGCAGCGCGGGACAGATAGGCCGATTGAAAGCGTATTGATTTTTTTGAGAAAAAAAGAAAAAGAAAGCCCCAGAACTGGCCAAGAAAAAGTAGACGTGGGAAAAAATGCAGCAAAATTCTTCAGAATTCTTCAGAATTGAACAAGGAAGAATTAGACCTCAGTGGTTCGTAATTTCTTAATCTTCGTCCCTTAAATAGGATCACGTGTGGTTGGTAACTATTGCTTTGACTTATCACGGGTAGAGAATCAACGAGATTCAATACTTTTTATCTTGGGCAATATTATTGGTCACATGTGGTGGCTAAGATTTAATACGGAGAATCGTGTGCAAGTACGCTTGTTCGATTTGCCCCCTTGGGAGGTTCATAAGATTTACCATACCAAATCTTGCAAGTGGAACTAGTTTCCGGTATGGATAATAATGTTGAAAACCGTTCCTTAACCAAGGACAAAAGATATTAATTAATGGAAAGTTATTTCAGTGGCCTGAATTAATTAATGGGCTAGATAATCTTAAACACGGGAAATAATAACTGGGAGTCATATTGACTGTAATATGGGTTAAGATGGATTGTGCAATATTAATTATGTAGTGGGATTAATTAATATTTATGGGCTTGAATAATATTGTGGCTCAATATTGATAATTCTAGATCCGTTGGAAGGTCCAATCTTAATTCTCCTAAAGGCCCCCTAAGTAGCCCAACATAAAGTCCAATAACTGAAAAAGGTGTTTAAAAATAAAATAAATCTTGTTGCATATTTTTCCTATTTTTTTCGAAAATTATGGATTAAAAGGGGAGAGATTTTCTTTGAATTTTGTTATGGAATGAAGATATGTATTCTTGGAATACAAGATTATCTCATTAAATTCAAGAAATCTCCCACTTGATCATTCATAGAGAAATTTCGAAAATTTTGAAATATAAAGGGCAAGAAATATTTTCTTGATTTTCTTGAAAAGATATTATGAAAGATATGTATTTCTTGAAATACAAGAATATCTCATAAATTCAAGAAGATCCAAATCTTGGAATCTTGATCCCTATGTTTCGAAAATTCCATAACAAAGAGGAGTTGGGATTTTTGTGGAATATTTTAATTATGGAGAAAAGAATATATGAGATATATTCAAGATTTCTTGGAGATCAAGAAAAAGATTTTCCCATATTATTTTATCCCAATTTTTCGACCACCACACCTCTATAAATAGGGGATGAGTGTTTCATTCCCAAGTACAATTCCATGTGTTGGAAAAAATAGTAAATCCACAAAGATGGTGCAACAAAGTTTATTTTCCTTTTGTTAATTGTTCGCGAGCATCCTACCACCGGATTGTCGAGCAAGGATTAAGGGAATACTTGGGAAAGTTTTTTGGTGTGTCTAATCAACAAGACCATTGCCACTCCAAGAGGTATGTTCACGTAAACTCGTAGAAATTCCGCATGCGTAGGATTTACGTGAACTGATTATATGCATGATTTGTTGTTGAATTATTATTTGAATTAATATAGGATTAATTCATGCTAGTAATAATTATCAGAATTAAATTTGTATTTAAATATTTATCCCGAATAGATCCGTGCAATTAATTCCCCAACAACTGGTATCAGAGCCTCGGTTTCGGGCTCTGAATTTTAAATTATAATTTAATTCATTTTCATTAAATTTGAAATTGGATAGTAGAATTGCTAGATCTTTTATGCAGGTATCCAATTGTCATGGAATTTAATGTGTTTATTTATGCATGCATATAAATTGTGGTTTTTAATTCGATTCGTTCGAATTCGTTTTGCCTCGTGAGAACATCCACGAGTAGATTAGGATTTGTTTGATTTGATCAATATAATAGACTAGTCTAGATCTAGGTTTATTTATTTTTTGTAAATAAATTGTAATCGGATCAGAAACGGAGGTGGAGATGAAGAATTAAAGGATAGATCCAGAACCGTACGCGGACGACGTGCATTGCGTGAAACGTGCCAAGGGAGGAACGAGCGTGACGCGGACGTCTCCATGCTCACGGGCGCGACGCTAGGCATCGGGCGGATCGGCTCGACGCCAGACGGGCGACGTGGCGCTACGCCGCTGGGACCATGCGCGTAAAAACCGAGGCGGACGGACGGGGCGATGGCGAAGCAAGACGAGAACCCGCGGGGCGCGCCGAGATCCGCGAGGTCGGCGATCCGAGGCGATGATGCGCTGAATCCGGAGGCGCCGCCGAAGCCGCTACCGAGGGGTGCTGAGGCTACCGAGGCTGACTCTTACCAGGCCGCCGATCGTTGGCATCCCGGATACGAGCTACTTGGCGTGGCATTTCGAGACGGAGTTCTTTTCGAGACGATTGAGTGGGAGAAATTCAAGACGACGTTTCTTCAAAATCAAGCCAAGAAAAATCAAACCATGATAATTGGATAATTTGTGCCCAATATGTTTATTTTTCCGCTTTGCTTGATTTATTATTGTGTTTTCTTGTGCTTTATTTAATTTGTTTAAATGTGTTTGCATGAGAGTTGCCCAATGAAAAATCTCACCTTCAAAAATTACTAAGTATGTTTAAATAATTAATTGACAATTTTATTCCGGATAATAAAATTGAATTAATTTTGACCTCCATGATTTATTTATTTGTGAATTCTTTTGGAGAAATTCCCCCCACGGGACGGTCAAAAGTTAGCTTTCACATGAATGAATTCCAAATGGATGATTGTAGATTATTACTAGTGGCGACGATGACCCTCCCCATGAGGCTCGTTCAAAGCGAAATAATTATTCTGTATTTAATCATGGTTATTACTTAGGTATAAAATTGATATGCATATACTTCCCCGAAGTCCCTGTCAATTTTATATTGGTCAAGTGGGAGCCAACTATTAATTTGGATATTAAAGGTTTAATAATTGTTCTTGTTTGTAACCTGCTTGAATGTGTTTAAATAATGACCCACCCCACGTGGCTTATTTAAACTGTTTTGAGATGTTGGCTGATGCATGTTCATATTTTTTTGAGATTTTAATATGAAACATGTGATCGAACCTTGTGATATATTTATGCTTATGCATATAATTATTTATTTCAGTTCAGCATGTCGTAACCTTTTAATCCACTGCTATTATACTTAAAGTCAATAGAATAAGTATGGAAACTATATTGATTGGAAACGAAAAATTATAATTGTCCTAACTGCACAAAAGCACAAGTGGATTCTTGACACACCAAAATCAGATGAGCCAACTGACGAGTCAAAAATGCGAGACTCGTCAGATCACCTTGCAAGAGATGTCGTCGCTGTAATTGGTGGAGGGCAAACCCGTGAGGGATTACGTCCTCAAAATTGATGGCCCATCTGAACAAACTTGAAGTTCTGAGTACAGATTATAATCTGGAGACTCAGATGAATTTGGTACTTCATTCTCTGCCCAAAAGTTTCTGAGCAATTTTGCCTCGCAAGCTGATTTGTTGCAAGCTTTGGTCTCGGCAGAGATGTTGATAGGGCACC
Source organism: Stenogyne calaminthoides (assembly GCA_037126765.1). Classification (NCBI taxonomy): domain Eukaryota; kingdom Viridiplantae; phylum Streptophyta; class Magnoliopsida; order Lamiales; family Lamiaceae; genus Stenogyne; species Stenogyne calaminthoides. Next base: position 8,294,366 of record JBBCBC010000029.1, on the reverse strand, counting down.
AAACTCAAGCTTTGACGGCAAGTGGTCCGTCTTCATCTTCTAGGCCAAGGGATGGCAAGAAGAAGAAGGTGACCAAAGGCCATAAGCAATCAGACTCAACTGTTGCCAAGGGCAATGATAAGATGACGAATGCTGGTGGTGTCAAGAAAAATCCAAAGAGGAAGTGCTTAAGCTGCGGTGAAAGAGGACAATAGAGGTTTGCCTGTTCCAACCCCAAAAGGGCCGGAAAGAAAGGTAATTCTCACGCACTAATTGTTGAAACTTGTTTAGCGGCGTATACTTCTCATTCGTGGGTAGTTGATACGGGATCCACTAATCATGTTTGCTTCACGGGTTCAAACTGATCCGACAACTTAGTGGCAGTGAGATCCTCATCACACTGGGCGATGCTACGAGAGTGGCAGCTGAAGCAGTGGGAGAAGTGCACCTGTCTTTTGAAGACAGAGTTCTAATTTTAAGAGATGTTCTTTATGTTCCCAGTTTTAGAAAGAATTCACTTTCAGTTTCTAAAATTCTGTTAATAGACACTTAGTTCCTTCTAATAAGAATGAAATCATTTCTTAAAATGATGAGTGTATTTGTTATGGGATATTGATGGAAAATCTCTATACAATTAACTGTGCACACCACTCACGAAATGCATCCTATAACACATCAACTGTTTTCGATAAAAGAAAACGTGAACAAGACACTTCTATGGCATCTAAGATTGGGACATATTAATCCAAAGAGGATCCAAAGGTTGGTAGAAGCAGGTTCACTGGAGTCTCTCCAAGTTGAACCAATTCCAACCTGCGAATCATGTTTGGAGAGTAAAATGACCAAGAGGGCATTCGGAGCCAAGGGGAATAGAGCCAAAGAAGTGTTAGAAATCGTTCACACAGACGTATGTGGTCCAATGTTAACCAAAGTAAGGGGAGGTTATGAGTATTTCGTCACTTTTATTGATGACTACTCAAGGTACGGTTATATTTTCCATATGAAGCATAAATCTGAGACCTTTGAGAAATTCAAAGAATTTAAGGCTCAAGCAAAGAATCATAGGGAAAAACGTATCAAGTCTCTACGATCTGATCGTGGAGGCGAATACCTCAGCGATGAGTTTTTGAACTACTTGTCTGATAAAGGGATTGCATCCCAGCAGACTGCACCCGGAACCCCTCAACAAAACGGGGTTGCAGAGCGAAGAAACAGAACTCTTTTGGAAGTGGTTAGATCTATGATGAGTTATGCGGATCTTCCCAAGTCATTCTGGGGTCTTGCCTTGGAAACAGCAGCCTACATTCTGAACTTGGTGCCATCCAAATCGGTTCCCAAAACTCCCAAAGAATTGTGGATGGGGCGCAAGCCCAGTTTGAGACACATGAAGATTTGGGGGTGTCCGGCCTACGTGTTGGACAAGGAAGCCGGAAAATTGGATCCTCGATCAGAATTAAGGTTGTTTGTGGGATACCCCGAGGGAACAAAATGGTGTATGTTCTATGGTCCCGAAGATCAAAAGGTGGTAATAAGCACCCACTTTAGATTTTTGGAAGAAGACTATATGAACGAAAGAAGACCCAGAAGTGAGATTACCTTAAATGAGCTAAGGGGCCTAACCTCAATGCCAATTGTACAAGATGACATACCAAACGACACGCTTACACAACTGGAACCTCATCGTAGTGGGAGGGTTGTGAGATAGCCCGAGAGATTCATGGGGATAGGAGAGTCCTCGAACTTGATTCCCGGACAAGACGAATCAGACCCATGGACATATGACGAGGCAATCCAAGACAAGGATGCAGTTTCTTGGCAAAGAGTAATGAAAGCCGAAATGGGTTCTATGGATCATAACAGAGTGAGGGAGCTAGTCGAACCACTTAATGGGGTCAAACCCATTGGTTGCAAGTGGGTGTACAAGAGAAAAAGAGGACCGGACGGGAAGGTGGAAACCTTCAAGGCAAGACTTGTGGCTAAAGGTTATACTCAGAAAGAAGGGATCGACTATGAGGAAACTTTTTCGCCCGTAGCCATGCTCAAGTCCATTCGAATTCTCTTATCGATTGTTGCGCATCTCGACTTTGAAATCTAGCAAATGGATGTCAAGACAGCTTTCCTTAACGGAAGTCTTGATGAAGAGATCTATATGGAACAACCCCAAGGCTTCATTGAAAAAGGTCAATAACACCTAGTTTGTAAGCTCATGAAGTCCATTTACGGACTCAAACAGGCATCCAGAGCTTGGAACCAATGTTTTGATCATGTTATAAAGTCTTATGGGTTTGATCAAAACGAGTTCGAAAGTTGTGTGTACAAAAAGCGTGTCGGAACTGCATTGGTATTCTTAGTACTATACCTAGACGACATTCTGTTCATCGGGAACGATGTAAAGGTGTTATCAGACGTAAGGGCATGGTTTTCAAAACAGTTTGATATGAAGGACTTAGGGGAAGCCGCACACATCCTTGGGATCAAAATCACTCGAGATCGCAAGAAAAGGATGATAGGCTTATCGCAAGCTTCATACATAGACACTGTCTTGAAACGATTCAGCATGCAGGATTCCAAGAAAGGCTTCGTACCTTTCAGACATGGAATCCATCTATCCAAGAAAATGTGCCCTAAGACACAAAAGGAGATAGATGACATGAAAGACATTCCATATGATTTGGCTGTCGGAAGCCTTATGTATACAATGCTATGTACGAGACCGGATATCTGCTTTTCCGTTGGCATGGTGGCAAGATATCAAAGTAACCCGGGGAAAGAACATTGGACGGCAGTTAAAACATTCTGAAGTATCTGAAAAGAACTCGAGAAAGAATGTTAATTTATCAGTCAGATAGTCTAATCTCCATTGGCTACACGGACTCGGACTTTCAATCAGACATAGATTCCAGAAAATCTACCTCCGGTAGTGTGTTTTGCATGGGGGAGGAGCCATGACATGGAGAAGCGTTAAGCAGAAATGCGTCGCAGATTCTACCATGGAAGCCGAATATGTAGCTGCTTGCGAGGCAGCGAAAGAAGCGGTTTGGCTCAAGAACTTCCTAGTGGACTTGAGTGTAGTTCCGAATTTGCCTAGCAGAATCACTGTTTATTGTGACAATGCCGGAGCAGTTGCAAATTCAAGGGAACCAAGAGCCCACAAGGCCAACAAACACATTGAAAGGAAATATTATCTTATACGAGATATCGTTAAGAGAGGAGATATAGAGGTGATAAAGATAGCGTCAGAAGACAACCTAACAGATCCATTCACAAAGGGTCTGCCTCAGAATACATTCGAGAGACATGTGGAAGGAATGAGTGTCAAGACCGTTGCCAATCTGCTTTGAGTATAAGTGGGAGAAATTATTAGGTTCGTGTAGGTGACATTAGATGTCACGTATTAGGAACTACACGAGACATGCTGTAGTATACTTAAAAGCAGACTTTGAGTATAAGTGGGAGATTGTTGGGATTATACTGGAAAGTAAGCTTTTACTTTGTATAATCAAAACTGAATTTTGGACATATTTGCGGAAATAAATTGTTTATCACTGATGCTTTAAATATCATCGAATGTTACATATATTTACTGCATAATTGTTCAATAAATAGTACGTGTTACATTGTAGTTAATTTAGTGATACCAGATCACAGAAGATTAAATTAACAGTCCCTTGTAACCAAAAGTACACCATTCACGACCTAGATGGAAATGAACAATCCATCGTGAAAGGTTGAAGTGTAAGGCTCAGATTGGCTTGTCTTGACCAAGAGATTACACTAGTGCATGACTGATGCACTGAATAGGACCTACAGGAGGACAAATTCTTCAGAACTGAACAAGGAAGAATTAGACCTCAGTGGTTCGTTATTCCTTAATCTTCGTCCCTTAAATAGGATCACGTGTGGTTGATAACTATTGCTTGACTTATCACGGGTAGAGAATCAATGAGATTCAATACTTTTTATCTTGGGCAATATTATTGGTCACATGTGATTGCTAAGATTTAATACAGAGAATCGTGTGCAAGTACACTTGTTCGATTTGCCCCCTTGGGAGGTTCATAAGATTTATCATTCCAAGTCTTGCAAGTGGAACTAGTTTCCGGTATGGATAATAATGTTGAACCGTTCCTTAACCAAGGACTAAGATATTAATTAATGGAAAGCTATTTCAGTGGCCTGAATTAATTAATGGGCTAGATAATCTTAAACACGGGAAATAATAACCGGGAGCCATATTGACTGTAATATGGGTTAAGATGGATAGAGCAATATTAATTATGTAGTGGGATTAATTAATATTTATGGGCTTGAATAATATTGTGGCTCAATATTGATAATTCAAGATCCATTGGAAGGTCCAATCTTAATTCTCCTAAAGGCCCCCTAAGTAGCCCAACATAAAGTTCAATAACTGAAAAAGGTGTTTAAAAATCAAATAAATCTTGTTGCATATTTTTCCTATTTTTTTCGAAAATTATGGATTAAAAGGGGAGAAAGATTTTCTTTGAATTTTGTTATGGAATGAAGATATGTATTCTTGGAATACAAGATTATCTCATTAAATTCAAGAAATCTCCCACTTGGTCATTCATAGAGAAATTTCGAAAATTTTGAAATATAAAGGGCAAGAAAGATTTTCTTGATTTTCTTGAAAATATATTATGAAAGATATGTATTTCTTGAAATACAAGAATATCTCATAAATTCAAGAAGATCCAAATCTTGGAATCTTGATCCCTATATTTCGAAAACTCCATAACAAAGAGGAGTTGGGATTTTTGTGGAATATTTTAATTATGGAGAAAAGAATATATGAGATATATTCAAAATTTCTTGGAGATCAAGAAAAAGATTTTCCCATATTATTTTATCCCAAATTTTCGACCACCACACCTCTATAAATAGGGGATGAGTGTTTCATTCCCAAGTACAATTCCATGTGCTGGAAAAATTAGTAAATCCACAAAGGTGGTGCAACAAAGTTTATTTTCCTTTTGTTAATTGTTCGCGAGCATCCTACCACCGGATTGTCGAGCAAGGATTAAGGGAATACTTGGGAAGGTTTTTTGGTGTGTCTAATCAACAAGACCATTGTCACTCCAAGTGGTACGTTCACGTAAACTCGTAGAAATTCCGCATGCGTAGGATTTACGTGAAGTGATTATATGCATGATTTGTTGTTGAATTATTATTTGAATTAATATAGGATTAATTCATGCTAGTAATAATTATCAGAATTAAATTTTTATTTAAATATTTATCCCGAATAGATCCGTGCAATTAATTCCCCAACAACATGAATTCCACAGTAATTGCTCTTATGCAGAAACCGCATCGCGCGCTCAGCGTCGGCGAATGTTCGAAAGGGCGTAACTTTTGAACCGTTTGGAGTTACGTGGGCCACAGCATATCCTCGCGAAGCTCTTTTTGAGGCTGTCGAAGTTGCAATTGGCTAGTCCATTTTCGGCTATTTTCGAGTCCAAAAACAACAGTTTCGGGTGTTTTTCGGCCAAAACCGCAGTTTGAGGGCCCGCGCTCGTCTCGGATCTGACTCGAATTCATACACAGCGTGGGACAGACAGGCCGATCGAAAGCGTATTGATTTTTTCGAGAAAAAAAGAAAAAGAAAGCACCAGAACTGGCCATGACAAAGTAGACCCGGGGAAAAATGCAGAAAAAAGGGGTGCAACACGAGGACTGCCCAGGGGTTCACCCATACTACTACTACTCTCGCCCAAGCACGCTTAACTTCGGAGTTCTGATGGAATTTGGTGCATCAGTGTTGGTATGATCGCACCCGACATGAATTTCCACAGTAATTTCTCTTATGCAGAAACCGCATCGCGCGCTCTGCGTCGATTAATATTCGAACGGGCGTAACTTTTGAACAATTTGGAGTTACGCGGGCCACAGCATATCCTTGCAAAGAACTTTCCGAGGCCATCGATGTGGCAATTGTCTAGTCTATTTCTGGCCGTTTTCGAATCCAAAATCGACCTTTTCCAGTGTTTTTTGGCCAAAATCGCGGTTTGAGGGCCCGCGTTCGTCTCGGATCCGACCCGAATTCATCCGCAGCGCGGGATAGACTGGCCGATCGAAAGCGTATTGATTTTTTTGAGAAATAAAGAAAAAGAAAGCACCAGAACTGGCAATGAAAAAGTAGACGCGGGAAAAAATGCAGCAAAAAGGGATGCAACACGAGGACTTCCCAGGGGGTCACCCATCCTTGAACTACTCTCGACCATGCACGCTTAACTTCAGAGTTCTAATGGGATCCGCAGCATTAGTGCTGGTATGATCGCACCCGACATGAATTCCATAGTAATTGCTCTTATGCAGAAACCTCATCGCGCGCTCAGCGTCTGCGAATGTTCGAACGGGCGTAACTTTTGAACCGATTACAGTTACGCACGCCACAGCATATCTAAGCTTAGCTCTTTCCGAGGCCGTCAACGTGGCAATTGGGTTGCCCATTTCTAGCCATTTTTGAGTCTAAAATCTACAGTTTCGTGTGTTTTTCGGCCAAAATCGAGGTTTGAGGTCCCTCGCTCGTCTCGGATCTGACCCGAATTCATCCGCAGCGCGGGACAGACGGGCCGATCGAAAGCGTATTGATTTTTTTGCCGCAGAGAAAAATGCAGCAAAAAGGGGTGCAACATGAGGACTTACCAGGGGGTCACCCATCCTAGTCTACTCTCGCCCAAGCACGCTTCACTTCGGAGTTCTAATGGAATTCGGTGCATCAGTGTTGGTATGATCGCACACAATATATCCACGCAAAGCTCTTTCCGAGGCCGTCGAAATAGAAAATGGCTTGCCGATTTCCGGCCAATTTCAAGTCCAAAATCGACCGTTTCAGGTGTTTTTTGGCCAAAATCACGGTTTGAGGACCCGCGCTCATCTCGGATCCGACCCGAATTCATGGGTTCACCCATACTAGTACTACTCTGACCCAAGCACGCTTAAGTTTGGAGTTCTGATGAATTCGGTGCATCTGTGTTTGTATGATCGCACCCGACATGAATTCCACAAAGATTGTTCTTATCACGAAAACCGCATCAGCGCTTTCAAATACAGAATGTTCGAACGGGCGTAACTTTTGAACCATTTGGAGTTACGTGGGCCACAGCATATCCTTGCAAAGCCCTTTCCGAGGCCATCGACGTGGCACCTAGCTAGTCTATTTCCGGCAGTTTTTGAGTCCAAAATCGACCTTGTCCAATGTTTTTCGGCCAAAATCGCTGTTTGAGGGCCCGTGTTCATCTCGGATCCGATCCGAATTCATCCGCAGCGCGAGACAGACGGGCCGATCGAAAGCGTATTGATTTTTTAGAGAAAAAAAGAAAAAGAAAGCACCAGAACTGGCCATGAAAAAGTAAACGCGGGGAAATATGCAGCAAAAAGGGGTGCAACACGAGGACTTCCCAGTGGGTCACCCATCCTAGTACTACTCTCGCCCAAGTACGCTTAACTTCGGAGTTCTGATGGGATTTGATGCACTAGTGCTGGTATGATCGCACCTAACATGAATTCCACAGTAATTGCTCTTATGCAAAAACCGCATCGCGTGCTCAGCGTCGGGGAATGTTCGAATGGGCGTAACTTTTAAATCGTTTACAGTTACGAGCGCCACAGCATATCCACGCGAAGATCTTTCTGAGGCCGTCAATGTGGCAATTGGGTTGCCCATTTCTGGCCGTTTTTTAGTCCAAAATCCACAGTTTCGTGTCTTTTTTGGCCAAAATCGCGGTTTGAGGGCCCGCGCTCGTCTCGGATCTGACCCGGGAACTGGCCATGAAAAAGTAGACGGGGAAAAAATGCAGCAAAAAGGGGTGCAACACGAGGAGTTCCCAGGTGTTCACCCATACTAGTACTACTCTCGCCAAGCAAGCTTAACTTCGGAGTTCTGATGTGAATTCGGTTCATCAGTGTTGGTATGATCGCACCCGAGATGAATTCCACAGTAATTGTTCTTATGCAGAAACCGCGTCGCGCGCTCAGGGTCGGTGAATGTTCGAAGGGGCGTAACTTTTGAACCATTTGGATTTATGCGGGCCACAACATATCCTTGCTAAGCACTTTCCTAGGTCGTCGACATGGCAATTGGCTAGTCCATATCCGGCCGTTTTCGAGTCCAAAATCGACCGTTTCCAGTGTTTTTTGGACAAAATTGCGGTTTGAGGGCCCGCGTTCGTCTCGGATCCGACCCGAATTCATCCGCAACGCGGGACAGACGGGCCGATCGAAATCGTATTGATTTTTTTGAGAAAAGGGATGCAACACAAGGACTTACCCAGGGGGGGCACCCATCCTTGAACTACTCTCACCCAAGTATGCTTAACTTCGGAGTTCTGATGGGATCCGGTGCACTAGTGCTGGTATGATCGCACCCGACATAAATTCCACAATAATTGCTCTTATGCAGAAACTGCATCGCGTGCTCAGCGTCGGTGAATGTTCGAATGGGCGTAACTTTTGAACCGTTTACAGTTGCAAGCGTCACAGCATATCCACGCGAAGCTCTTTCCGAGGCCGTCAACGTGGCAATTGGGTTCTCATTTTTGGCCGTTTTCGAATCCAAAATCGATAGTTTCGTGTGTTTTTCGGCCAAAATCGCGATTTGAGGGCCCGCGCTCATCTCGGATCTGACCCAAATTCATCCGCAGCATAGACAGATGATCTGATCGAAAGCGTATTGGTTTTTTCGAGAAAAAAAAGAAAGCACCAGAACTGGCCATGAAAAAGTAGACGAGGGAAAAAATGTAGCAAAAAGGGGTGCAACACGAGGACTTCCCAGAGGGTCACCCATCCTAGTACTACTCTCGCCCAAGCACGCTTATCATCAGAGTTCTGATGGAATTCGGTGCATCAGTGTTGGTATGATTGCACCCGACATGAATTCCACAGTAATTGCTTTTATGCAGAAACAGCATCGCGCGCTCAGCGTCGGTGAATGTTCGAATGGGCGTAACTTTTGAACCGTTTGGAGTTTCATGGGCCACAACCTATCCTTGCGAGGCTCTTCCCTAAACCCTTCATCCGCAGAGCGGGACAGACGGGCCGATCGAAAGTGTATTGATTTTTTTGAGAAAAAAAGAAAAAGAAAGCACTAGAACTGGCCATGAAAAAGTAAACGCGGGGAAATATGCAGCAAAAAGGGGTGCAACACGAGGACTTCCCAGAGGATCACCCATCCTAGTACTACTCTCGCCCAAGAACGCTTAACTTCGGAGTTCTGATGGGATCCGGTGCACTAGTGCTGGTATGATCGCACCCGACATGAATTCCACAGTAATTGCTCTTATGTAGAAATCGCATCGCGTGCTCAGCGTCGGTGAACGTTCGAATGGGCGTAACTTTTGAACCGCTTACAGTTACGCGCGCCACAGCATATCCATGCTAAGCTGTTTCCGAGGCCGACAACATGGCAATTGGGTTGCCCATTTCTAGCCGTTTTCGAGTCCAAAATCGATAGTTTCGTGTGTTTTTTTGCCAAAATCACGGTTTGAGGGCCCGCGCTCGTCTCGGATCTGACCCGAATTCATTCGCAGCGCGGGACAGACGGGCCGATCGAAAGCGTATTTATATTTTTGAGAAAAACAGAAAAAGAAAGCACCAGAACTGGCTATGAAAAAGTAGACGCGGGAAAAAATGCAGCAAAAAGGGGTGCAACACGAGGACTTCCCAGGGGTTCACCCATACTAGTACTACTCTCGCCCAAGCACGCTTAACTTCGGAGTTCTGATGGAATTCGGTGCATCAGTGTTGGTATGATCGCACCCGACATGAATTCCACAGTAATTATTCTTATGCAGAAATCGCATCGCGCGCTCAGCGTCGGTGAATGTTCGAACGGGCGTAACTTTTGAACCGTTTGGAGTTATGCGGGCCACAATATATCCTTGCTAAGCACTTTCCTAGGCCGTCGACACGGCAATTGGCTAGTCCATTTCCGGCCGTTTTCGAGTCCAAAATCGACCGTTTCCAGTGTTTTTCGGCCAAAATTGCGGTTTGAGGGCCCGCGTTCGTCTCGGATCCGACCCGAATTCATCCAAAATGCGGGACTGACGGGCCGATCGAAATCGTATTGATTTTTTTGAGAAAAAAAGAAAGCACCAGAACCGCCCATGAAAAAAGTAGACGGGAAAAAATCAAACAAAAAGGATGCAACACAAGGACTTCCCAAGGGGTCACCCATCCTTGAACTACTCTCGACCAAGCACACTTATCTTCGGAGTTCTGATGGGATCCGGTGCATTAGTGCTGGTATGATCGAACCCGATATGAATTCCATAGTAATTGCACCTATGAAGAAACCGGATCGCGCACTTAGCTTCGCGAATGTTCGAACGGGCGTAGCTTTTGAACCTTTTGGAGTTACACGGGCCACAACATATCCACGCGAAGATCTTTCTGAGGCCGCCGAAATTGAAATTGGCTTGCCGATTTCCGGCTGTTTTCGAGTCCAAAATCGACTGTTTCAGGTGTTTTTTGGCCAAAATCGCGGTTTGAGGACCCGCGCTCATCTCGGATCCGACCCGAATTCATCAACAGTGCGGGACAGACGGGCCGATCGAAAGAGTATTGATTTTTTCTAGAAAAAAAGAAAAAGAAAGCACTAGAACTGGCCATGAAAAAGTAAACGCGGGGAAATATGCAACAAAAAGGGGTGCAACAAGAGGACTTCCCAGGGGGTCACCCATCCTAGTACTACTCTCGCCCAAGTACGCTTACCTTTAGAGTTCTGATGGGATCCGGTGCACTAGTGCTGGTATGATCGCACCCGACATGAATTCCACAATAATTTCTCTTATGCAGAAACTGCATTTCGCGCTCAGCGTCGGCGAATGTTTGAACGGGCGTAACTTTTTAACCGTTTGGAGTTAAGCGGGCCACAACATATCAACGCAAAGCTCTTTCCAAGGCCGTCGAAGTGGTAACTAGCTAGTCCATTTTTGGCTGTTTTCGAGTCCAAAATCAACAGTTTCGGGTGTTTTTCAGCCAAAACCGCGGTTTTAGGGCCCGTTCTCGTCTCGGATCTGACCCGAATTCATACGCAGCGCGGGACAGACAGGCCGATCGAAAGTGTATTGATTTTTTCGTGAAAAAAAGAAAAAGAAAGCACCAGAACTAACCATGAAAAAGTAGACGCGGGGAAAATGCAGCAAAAAGGGGTGCAACACGAGGACTTCCCATGGGTTCACCCATACTAGTACTAATCTCGCCCAAGCACGCTTAACTTCGGAGTTCTGATGAATTCGGTGCATCAGTGTTGGTATGATCGCACCCGACATGAATTCCACAAAGAATTGTTCTTATCAAAAACCGCGATCGCTAGGCGCCGCTTGCGGTGAATGTTCGAACGGGCGTAACTTTTGAACCGTTTGGAGTTACGTGGGCCACAGTATATCCTTGCGAAGAACTTTCCGAGGCCGTCGACCTGGCACCTGGATAGTTTATTTTCGGCCATTTTTGAGTCCAAAATCGACCTTGTCAAGTGTTTTTCGGCCAAAATTGCGGTTTGAGGGCCCATGTTTGTCTCGGATCCGACCTGAATTCATCCGCAGTGCTGGACAGACGGGCCGATCGAAAGCGTATTGATTTTTTTGAGAAAAAAAGAAAAAGAAAGCACTATAACTGGCCATGAAAAAGTAAACGCGGGGAAATATGCAGCAAAAAGGGGTGCAACACGAGGACTTCCCAGGGGTCACCCATCCTAGTACTACTCTGGCCCAAGTACGCTTAACTTCGGAGTTCTGATGGGATCCGGTGCACTAGTGCTGGTATGATCGCACCTGACATGAATTCCACAGTAATTGCTCTTATGCAGAAACCGCATCGCGTGCTCAGAGTCGGGGAATGTTCGAATGGGCGTAACTTTTGAACCATTTGGAGTTATGCGGGCCACAACATATCCTTGCTAAGAACTTTCCTAGGCCATCGACATGGCAATTGGCTAGTCCATTTCCGGCCGTTTTCGAGTCCAAAATCGACTGTTTCCAGTGTTTTTCGGCCAAAATCACGGTTTGAGGGCCCGCGTTCATCTCGGATCCGACCCGAATTCATCCAAAACGCGGGACTGACGGGCCGATCGAAATCGTATTGATTTTTTTGAGAAAAAAAGAAAGCACCAGAACTGGCCATGAAAAAGTAGACGCGGGAAAAAATGCAACAAAAAGGGATGCAACACAAGGACTTCCCAAGGGGTCACCCATCCTTGAACTACTCTCGACCAAGCACGCTTATCTTCGGAGTTCTGATGGGATCCGGTGCATTAGTGCTGGTATGATCGAACCCGATATGAATTCCATAGTAATTGCACCTATGAAGAAACCGGATCGCGCGCTTAGCGTCGTGAATGTTTGAACGAGCGTAACTTTTGAACCTTTTGGAGTTACACGGGCCACAGCATATCCACGCGAAGCTCTTTCCGAGGCCGCCGAAATTGAAATAGGCTTGTTGATTTCCGGCTGTTTTCGAGTCCAAAATTGACTGTTTCAGGTGTTTTTTGGCCAAAATCGCGGTTTGAGGACCCGCGCTCATCTCGGATCCGACCCGAATTCATCAACAGTGCGGGACAGACGGGCCGATCGAAAGAGTATTGATTTTTTCTAGAAAAAAAGAAAAAGAAAGCACTAGAACTGGCCATGAAAAAGTAAACGCGGGGAAATATGCAGCAAAAAGGGGTGCAACACGAGGACTTCCCAGGGGGTCACCCATCCTAGTACTACTCTCGCCCAAGTACGCTTACCTTTAGAGTTCTGATGGGATCCAGTTCACTAGCGCTGGTATGATCGCACCCGACTTGAATTCCACAGTAATTTCTCTTATGCAGAAACCGCATCGCGCGCTCAGTTTCGGCGAATGTTCGAACGGGCGTAACTTTTGAACCGTTTGGAGTTACGCGGGCCACAACATATCCACGCAAAGCTCTTTCCAAGGCCGTCGAAGTGGTATTTAGCTAGTCCATTTTCGGATGTTTTCGAGTCCAAAATCAATAGTTTCGGGTGTTTTTCAGCCAAAACCGCGGTTTGAGGGCCCGTTCTCGTCTCGGATCTGACCCGAATTCATACGCAGCGCGGGACAGACAGGCCGATCGAAAGTGTATTGATTTTTTCGTGAAAAAAAGAAAAAGAAAGCACCAGAACTGGCCATGAAAAAGTAGACGCGGGGAAAATGCAGCAAAAAGGGGTGCAACACGAGGACTTCCAATGGGTTCACCCATACTAGTACTACTCTCGCCCAAGCACGCTTAACTTCGGAGTTCTGATGAATTCGGTGCATCAGTGTTGGTATGATCGCACCCGACATGAATTCCACAGTAATTGTTCTTATGCAGAAACCGCATCGTGCTCAACGTTGGTGAATGTTCGAACGGGTGTAACTTTTGAACCGTTTGGAGTTACGTGGGCCACAGTATATCCTTGCGAAGAACTTTCTGAGGCCGTCGACGTGGCAATTGGCTAGTCTATTTACGGCCATTTTCGAGTCCAAAATCGACCTTGTCAAGTGTTTTTTGGCCAAAATTGCGGTTTGAGGGCCCGTGTTCGTCTCGGATCCGACCTGAATTCATCCGCAGCGCTGGACAGACGGGCAGATCGAAAGCGTATTGATTTTTTTGAGAAAAAAAAGAAAAAGAAAGCACTATAACTGGCCATGAAAAAGTAAACGCGGGGAAATATGCAGCAAAAAGGGGTGCAACACGAGGACTTCCCAGGGGTCACCCATCCTAGTACTACTCTTGCCCAAGTACGCTTAACTTCGGAGTTCTGATGGGATCCAGTGCACTAGTGCTGGTATGATCGCACCTGACATGAATTCCACAGTAATTGCTCTTATGCAGAAACCGCATCGCGTGCTCAGCGTCGGGGAATGTTCGAATGGGCGTAACTTTTGAACCGCTTACGCTCTGATTCTGCGCCACAAAGATATCCATGCGGCTCTTTTCCGAGGCCGTCAACGTGGCAATTGGGTTGCCCATTTCTAGCCGTTTTCGTGTCCAAAATCGACAGTTTTGTGTGTTTTTCGGCCTAAATCGCGGTTTGAGGGCCCAAGGCCGCCCTCGGATCGACCAATTCATCCATTCGGCAATAAGGACAAAGGGGGCTTATCAAAAGCGTATTGATTTTTTTGAGAAAAAATGAAAAAGAAAGCACCAGAACTGGCCATGAAAAAGTAGACGCGGGAAAAAATGCAGCAAAAAGGGGTGTAACACGACTTCCCAGGGGTTCACCCATACAAGTACTACTCTCGCCCAAGCACGCTTCACTTCGAAGTTCTGATGGAATTCGGTGCATGATCGCAGCAAAAATTTGTTCTTATGATCGCACCCGACATGAATTCCACAGTAATTGTTCTTATGCAGAAACCGCATCGTGCGCTCAGCTTCGGCGAATGTTCGAACGGGGGTAACTTTTGAACCGTTTGGAGTTACACGGGCCACAACATATCCTTGCAAAGGACTTTCCGAGGTCGTCGACGTGGAAATTGGCTAGTCTATTTCCGACTGTTTTCGAGTCCAAAATTGACCTTTTCCAGTGTTTTTCGGCAAAAATCGCGGTTTGAGGGCCCGTGTTCATCTCGGATCCGACCCAAATTCATCCGCAGCGCGGGACAGACGGGCCGATCGAAAGCGTATTGATTTTTTTGATAAAAAAAGAAAAACAAAGCACCATAACTGGGCATGAAAAAGTAGATGCGGGAAAAAATGCAGCAAAAAGGGATGCAACACAGGGACTTCCCATGGGGTCACCGCACCTTGAACTACTCTCGACCAAGCACGATTAACTTCAGAGTTCTAATCCGATCCGGTGCATTAGTGCTGGTATGATCTCACCCGACATAAATTCCATAGTAATTGCTCTTTTGCAAAAACCGCATCGCTCGCTCAGCGTCGACGAATGTTCGAAAGGGCATAACTTTTGAACCGTTTAGAGTTACACGAGCCACAACATATCCACACGAAGCTCTTTCCGAGGCCATCATCATTGAAAATGGCTTGCCAATTTCTGGCCGTTTTCAAGTCCAAAATCGACCGTTTCTGGTGTTTTTTGGCCAAAATTGCTGTTTGAGGACCCGCGCTCATCTCGGATCCGACCTGAATTCATCAACAGCGCGGGACAAACGGGCCGATAGAAAGCGTATTGATTTTTTTGAGAAAAAAAGATAAAGAAAGCACCAGAACTAGCCATGAAAAATAAAAGCATGGAAAAATGCAGCAAAAAGGGGTGCAACACGAGGACTTCCTAGGGGGTCACCCATCCTAGTACTACTCTCACCCAAGTATGCTTAACTTCGGAGTTCTGATGGGATCCAGTGCACAGTAATTGCTCTTATGCAGAAACCGCATCGCTTGCTCAGCGTCGACGAATGTTCGAATAGGCGTAACTTTTGAACCGTTTACAATTACACGCGCCACAACATATCCACGCAAAGCTCTTTATGAGGCCGTCAATGTGGCAATTGGGCTACCCATTTCTGGCCGTTTTTTAGTCCAAAAAATGATAGTTTCGTGTGTTTTTCGGCCAAAATTGCGGTTTTAGGGCCTGCTATTGCCTCGATCTCGACCAAATTAAATCCCACAAATGACGACGACGGGCTAATCGAAAGCGTATTGATTTTTTTGAGAAAAAAAGAAAAATAAAGCACCAGAACTGGCCATGAAAAAGTAGATGCGGGAAAAATGCAGCAAAAAGGGATGCAACACGAGGACTTCCAGGGGTTCACTCATACTAGTACTACTCTCGCCCAAGCACTCTTAACTTCGTAGTTCTGATGAAATTCGGTGCATCAGTGTTGGTATGATTGCACCCGACATGAATTCCCCAGTAATTGCTCCTATGCAGAAACAGCATCGCGCACTCAGCGTCGGTGAATGTTCGAATGGGCGTAACTTTTAAACCGTTTGGAGTTACATGGGCCACAGCATATCCTTGCGAGGCTCTTCCCTAAAACCTAAACCCTAAACCCTAAACCCTAAATCCTAAACCTAAACCCTTCATCCGCAGAGGGGGACAGACGGGCCGATCGAAAGCGTATTGATTTTTTTGAGAAAAAAAGAAAAAGAAAGCACTAGAACTGGCCATGAAAAAGTAGACGCGGAGATAAATGCAGCAAAAAGGGGTGCAACATGTGGACTTCCCAGGGGGTCACCCATCCTAGTCCTACTCTCGCCCAAGCACGCTTCACTTCGGAGTTCTGATGGAATTCGGTGCATCAGTGTTGGTATGATCGCACCCAACATGAATTCCACAGTAATTGCTCTTATGCTGAAACCGCATCGCGCGCTCAGCGTCGACGAATGTTCGAACGGGCGTAACTTTTGAACCATTTGGAGTTATGCAGGCCACAGCATATCCACGCGATGCTCTTTCCGAGGCCGTCAAAGTGGCTATTAGCTAGTCTACTTTTGGCTGTTTTTGAGTCCAAAATCAACAGTTTCGGGTGTTTTTCGGCCAAAACCGCGCTCGTCTCGGATCTAACCCGAATTCATACGCAGCGCGGGACAGACAGGCCGATTGAAAGAGTATTGATTTTTTTGAGAAAAAAAGTAAAAGAAAGCACCAGAACTGGCCATGAAAAAGTAGACGCGGGGAAAAATGCAGCAAAAAGGGGTGCAAGACGAGGACTTCCCATGGGTTCACCCATACTAGTACTACTCTCGCCCAAGCACCCTTAACTTCGGAGTTCTGATGAATTTGGTGCATCAGTGTTGGTATGATTGCAACCAACATGAATTCCACAGTAATTCTTTGTTATCGGCAATCGCGATCGCATCGCTACCAAATCGGTGAATGTTCGAACGGGCGTAACTTTTGAACCGTTTGGAGTTACGTGGGCCACAACATATCCTTACGAAGATATTTCCTAGGCCGTCGACATGGTAATTAGCTAGTCCATTTTCGGCCATTTTCGAGTCCAAAATCGACCATTTCCATTGTTTTTTGGCCAAAATTGCGGTTTGAGGGCCCAAGATTCGTCTCGGATCGACCAAATTCATCCATCGCAACGACGACGACGGCCGATCGAAAGCGTATTGATTTTTTTCGAAAAAAAAGAAAAAAAGCACCGAATCCGCCATTAAAAAAAGTAGACGCGGGGAAAAATGCAGCAAAAAGGGGTGCAACACGAGGACTTCCCAGGGGTTTACTCATACTAGTACTACTCTCGCCGAAGCACGCTTAACTTCGGAGTTCTGATGGAATTCGTTGCATCAGGGTTGGTATTATTGCACCCAACATGAATTCCTCAGTAATTGCTGTTATGCAGAAATCGCATCGCGCGCTCAGCGTCGTTGAATGTTCGAACGGGCGTAACTTTTGAACCGTTTGGAGTTACACGGGCCACAACATATCCTTACGAAGCTCTTTCCTAGGCCGTCGACATGGTAATTGGCTAGTCCATTTCCTGCTATTTTGACTCCAAAATCGACCATTTCTTGTTTTTTTCTGCCAAAATCGCGGTTTGAGGGCCCGCGTTCATCTCGGATCCGACCGGAATTCATCCGCAGTGCGGGAAGACGGGCTGATCGAAAGCGTATTGATTTTTTTGAGAAAAAAAGAAAAAGAAAGCACCAAAACTGGCCATGAAAAAATATACGCGAGAAAAAATGCATAAAAAAATGATGCAACACAAGGACTTCCCAGGGGGGGTCACCCATCCTTGAACTACTCTCGCCCAAGTACGCTTAACTTCGGAGTTCTGATGGGATCTGGTGCACTAATGCTGGTATGATCGCACCCGACATGAATTCCACAATAATTGATCTTATGCAGAAACCGCATCGCGTGCTCAGCGTCGGTGAATGTTCGAATGGGCGTAATTTTGAACCGTTTACAGTTGCGCGCCACAGCATATCCACGCGAAGCTCTTTCCGAGGCCGTGAACGTGGCAATTGGGTTGCCAATTTCTATCCGTTTTCGAGTCCAAAATCGATAGGTTCGTGTGTAATTCGTCTAAAATCGCGATTTGAGGGCCCACACTCGTCTCGTATTTGACCCGAATTCATCCGTAGCGCGGGACAGATGATCCGATCGAAAGCATATTGATTTTTTTGAGAAAAAAAAAGAAAGCACCAGAACTGGCCATGAAAAAGTAGACGAGGGAAAAAACGTAGCAAAAAGGGGTGCAACACGAGGACTTCCCAGAGGGTCACCCATCCTAGTACTACTCTCGCCCAAGCACGCTTAGATTCGGAGTTCTGATGGAATTCGGTGCATCAGTGTTGGTATGATTGCACCCGACATGAAGTCCACAGTAATTGCTCTTATGCAGAAACCGCATCGCGCGCTCAGCGTCGGTGAATGTTCGAACGGGCGTAACTTTTGAACCGTTTGGAGTTACGCAGGCCACAGCATATCCTTGCGAAGATATTTCCGAAGCCGTCGACGTATCAATTGGCTAGTCCATTATCGGCCGTTTTTGAGTCCAAAATCGACAGTTTCCAGTGTTTTTCGGCCAAAATTGCGGTTTGAGGGCCCAAGATTCGCCTCCTGGATCGACCGAATTCATCCCGCAGCCAGAGGGATGATGATGGGGCGATCGAAGCGATTGATTTTTTTCAAGAAAAAAAGAAAAAAAAAGCACCAGAACTGGCCACGAAAAAGTAGACACTGGAAAAAATGCAGCAAAAAGGGATGCAACACAAGGACTTCCCAGGTGGTCACTCATCCTAACACTACTCTCTCCCAAGCACGCTTAACTTCGGAGTTATGATGGAATACGGTGCATCAGTGTTGGTATGATTGCACCCGACATGAATTCCACAGTAATTACTCTTACGCAGAAACCGCATCGCGCGCTCAGCGTCGGTGAATGTTCGAACGGGTGTAACTTTTTAACCGTTTGGAGTTACATGGGCCACATCATATCCTTGCGAGGCACTTCCCTAAACCCTAAACACTTCATCCGCAGCGCGGGACAGACGGGCCGATCGAAAGCGTATTGATTTTTTTGAGAAAATTAGAAAAAGAAAGCACTAGAACTGGCCATGAAAAAGTAGACGCGGAGAAAAATGCAACAAAAAGGGGTGCAACATGAGGACTTCCCAGGGGGTCACCCATCCTAGTCCTACTCTCGCCCAAGCACGCTTCACTTCGGAGTTCTGATGGAATTCGGTGCATCAGTGTTGGTATGATCGCACCCAACATGAATTCCACAGTAATTGCTCTTATGCAGAAATCGCATCGCTCGCTCAGCGTCGGCGAATGTTCGAACGGGCGTAACTTTTGAACCGTTTGGAGTTACGCAGGCCACAGCATATCCACGCGAAGCTCTTTCCGAGGTAATCGAAGTGGCAATTAGGTAGTCCATTTTTGGCTGTTTTCAAGTCCAAAATCAACAGTTTCGGGTGTTTTTTGGCCAAAACCGCTGTTTGAGGGCCCGCGCTCGTCTCGAATCTGACCCGAATTCATACGCAGCGCGGGATAGACAGGCCGATCGAAAGCGTATTGATTTTTTTGAGAAAAAAAGAAAAAGAAAGCACCAGAACTGGCCATGAAAAAGTAGACCCGGGGAAAAATGCAACAAAAAGGGGTGCAACACGAGGACTTCCCATGGGTTCACCCATACTAGTACTACTCTCGCCCAAGCACGCTTAACTTCGGAGTTCTGATGAATTCGGTGCTTCAGTGTTGGTATGATCACACCCGACATGAATTCCACAGTAATTATTCTTATGCAGAAATCGCATCGCGCGCTCAGTGTCAGTGAATGTTCGAACGGGCGTAACTTTTGAACCGTTTGGAGTTACGCGGGCCACATCATATCCTTGCAAAGCACTTTCCGAGGCCATCAACATGGTTATTGGCTAGTCTATTTCCGGCCATTTTCGTGTCCAAAATCGACCTTTTCCAGTGTTTTTCGGCCAAAATCGCGGTTTTCGTCCAAAATCGTGGTTTCATCCGCAGCACGGTACAGATGGGCCGATCGATAGCATATTGATTTTTTTGAGAAAAAAAGAAAAAGAAAGCACCAGAACTGGCCATGAAAAAGTAGACGCGGGAAAAAATGCAGCAAAAAGGGATGCAACACAAGGACTTCCCATGGGGTCACCCATCCTTGGACTACTCTCGACCAAGCACGCTTAACTTCAGAGTTCTAATCTGATCCGGTGCATTAGTGCTGGTATGATCGCACCAAACATGAATTCCATAGTAATTGCTCTTATGTAGAAACCGCATCGCTCGCTCAGCGTCGGCGAATGTTCGAACGGGCATAACTTTTGAACCGTATAGAGTTACACGAGCCAAAATATATCCACACGAAGCTCTTTCCGAGTCCGTCGACATAGAAAATGGTTAGCCAATTTCCGGCCGTTTTTGAGTCCAAAATCGACCGTTTCAGGTGTTTTTTGGCAAAAATCGGGGTTTGAGGACCCGTGCTCATCTCAGATCCGACCTGAATTCATCAACAGCGCAGGACAGACGGGCCGATCGAAAGCGTATTGATTTTTTTGGGAAAAAAAGAAAAAGAAAGCACCAGAACTTGCCATGAAAAAGTAAACGCGGGGAAAAATGCAGCAAAAAGGGCTGCAACACGAGGACTTCCCATGGGGTCACCCATCCTAGTACTACTCTCGCCCAAGTATGCTTAACTTCGGAGTTCTGATGGGATCCGGTGCACTAGTGCTGGTATGATTGCACCCGACATGAATTCCAAAGTAATTGCTCTTATGCAGAAACCGCATCGCTTGCTCAGCGTCGACGAATGTTCGAATGGGCGTAACTTTTGAACTGTTTACAATTACACGCACCACAGCATATCCACGCGAAGCTCTTTCTTAGGCCGTAAATGTGGCAATTGGGCTGCCCATTTCTGGCCGTTTTCAAGTCCAAAATCGATAGTTTCGTGTGTTTTTCGGCCAAAATCGCAGTTTGAGGGCCCGCGCTCGTCTCGGATCTGACCCAAATTCATCCTCAGCGCGGGACAAACGGGCCGATCGAAAGCGTATTGATTTTTTCGAGAAAAAAAGAAAAAGAAAGCACCATAACTGGCCATGAAAAAGTAGACGCGGGGAAAAATGCAGCAAAAAGGGGTGCAACACGAGGACTTCCCAGGGGTTCACTCATACTAGTACTACTCTTGCCCAAGCACGCATAACTTCGGAGTTCTGATGGAATTCGGTGCATCGGTGTTGGTATGATTGCACCCAACATGAATTCCACAGTAATTGCTGTT
Organism: Stenogyne calaminthoides; assembly: GCA_037126765.1. Classification (NCBI taxonomy): domain Eukaryota; kingdom Viridiplantae; phylum Streptophyta; class Magnoliopsida; order Lamiales; family Lamiaceae; genus Stenogyne; species Stenogyne calaminthoides. The sequence continues at coordinate 8,273,210 of JBBCBC010000029.1, read as the reverse complement.
ATGCAGAAATCGCATCGCGCGCTCAGCATCGGTGAATGTTCGAACGGGCGTAACTTTTGAACCGTTTGGAGTAACGCGGGCCACAACATATCCTTACGAAGCTCTTTCCTAGGCCGTCGACATGGTAATTGGCTAGTCCATTTCTGGCTGTTTTCGAGTCCAAAGTCAACCTTTTCCAGTGTTTTTCTGCCAAAATCGCAGTTTGAGGGCCCGCATTTGTCTCGGATCCGACAAGAATTCATCCGCAGCCCGGGAAGACGGGCTGATCGAAAGCGTATTGATTTTTTTGAGAAAAAAAGAAAAAGAAAGCACCAAAACTGGCCATGAAAAAGTAGACGTGGGAAAAAATGCAGCAAAAATGGATGCAACACAAGGACTTCCCAGGGGGGTTAACCCATCCTTGAACTACTCTCGCCCAAGTACGCTTAACTTCGGAGTTCTGATGGGATCCGGTGCACTAATGCTGGTATGATCGCACCCGACATGAATTCCACAATAATTGGACTTATGCAGAAACTGCATCGCGTGCTCAGCGTCAGTGAATGTTCTAATGGGCGTAATTTTGAACCGTTTACAGTTGCGCGAGCCACAGCATATCCACGTAAAGCTCTTTCCGAGGCCGTTAACGTGGCAATTGGGTTGCCCATTTCTGGCTGTTTTCGATTCCAAAATCGATAGTTTCGTGTGTTATTCGTCTAAAATCGCGATTTGAGGGCCCGCACTCGTCTCGGATTTGACCCAAATTCATCCGCAGCGTGGAACAGACGATCCGATCGAAAGCGTATTGAATTTTTCGAGAAAAAAAAAAGAAAGCACCAGAACTGGCCATGTAAAAGTAGACGACGGAAAAACGTAGCAAAAAGGGGTGCAACACGAGGACTTCCCAAAAGGTCACCCATCCTAGTACTACTCTCGCCCAAGCACGCTTAGATTCGGAGTTCTGATGGAATTCGGTGCATCAGTGTTGGTATGATTGCACCCGACATGAATTCCACAGTAATTGCTCTTATACAGAAACCGCATCGCGCGCTCAGCGTAGGTGAATGTTCAAACGGGCGTAACTTTTGAACCGTTTGGAGTTACGCGGGCCACAGCATATCCTTGCGAGGCTCTTCCCTAAACCCTAAACCCTAAACCTTAAACCCTAAACACTTGATCCGCAGCGCGGGACAGACGGGCCGATCGAAAGCGTATTGAAGCAGCAAAAAGGGGTGCAACATGAGGACTTCCCAGGGGGTCACCCATCCTAATCCTACTCTCGCCCAAGCACGCTTCACTTAGGAGTTCTGATGGAATCCGGTGCATCATTGTTGGTATGATCGCACCCAACATGAATTCCACAGTAATTGCTCTTATGCAGAAACCGCATCGCGCGCTCAGCGTCGGCGAATGTTCGAACGGGTGTAACTTTTGAACCGATTGGAGTTACGCAGGCCACAACATATCCACGCGAAGCTCTTTCCGAGGCAGTCGAAGTTGCAATTAGCTAGTCCATTTTCGGCTATTTTCGAGTCCAAAAATCGCAACATATCCTTGCGAAGCTCTTTCCGAGGCCGTCGACATAATAATTAGCTAGTCCATTTCCGGCCATTTTCGAGTCCAAAATCGACCGTTTCCAGTGTTTTTCGGCCAAAATTGTGGTTTGAGGGCCCGCATTCATCTCGGATATGACCCGAATTCATCCGCAGCGCGGGAAAGACGGGCCGATCGAAAGCGTATTGATTTTTTCGAGAAAAAAAGAAAAAAAAAGCACCAGAACTGGCCATGAAAACGTAGACGCTGGAAAAAATGCAGCAAAAAGGGATGCAACACAAGGACTTCCCAGGGGGTCACTCATCCTAGCACTACTCTCTCCCAAGCACGCTTAACTTCGGAGTTCTGATGGAATACGGTGCATCAATGTTGGTATGATCGCACCCAACATGTATTCCACAGTAATTACTAATATACAGAAACCGCATCGCGCGCTCAGCGTCGGTGAATGTTCGAACGGGCGTAACTTTTGAACCGTTTGGAGTTGCGCGGGCCACAACATATCCTTGCGAAGCACTTTCCGAGGCCGTCAACATGATAATTAGCTAGTTCATTTCCGGCAGTTTTCGAGTCCAAAATCGACCGTTTCCAGTGTTTTTTGGCCAAAATCGCGGTTTGAGGGCCCGCGTTCGTCTCGGATCCGACCCGAATTCATCCGCAGCGCAAGACAGACAAGCCGAGTGAAAGCGTATTGATTTTTTTGAGAAAAAAATAAAAAGAAAGCACCAGAACTGGCCATGAAAAAGTAGACGCGGGGAAAAATTCAGCAAAAAGGGGTGTACCACGAGGACTTCCCAGGGGGTCACCCATCCTAGTACTACTCTCGCCCAAGTACGCTTAACTTCGGAGTTCTGATGGGATCCGGTGCACTAGTGTTGGTATGATCGCACCCGACATGAATTCCACAGTAATTGCTCTTATGTAGAAATCGCATCGCGTGATCGCGAATGTTCGAATGGGCGTAACTTTTGAACCGTTTACTGTTACGCGCACCACAACATATCTACACGAAACTCTTTCCAAGGCCGTCAACATGGCATTTGGGTTGCCCATTTCTGGTCATTTTCGAGTCCAAAATCGACAGTTTTCTGTGTTTTTCGACCAAAATCGCGGTTTGAGGGCCCGCCTCGTCTCGGATCTGACCGGAATTCATCCGCAGTGCGGGATAGACGGGCCGATCAAAAGCGTATTGATTTTTTCGTGAAAAAAAGAAAAAGAAAGCACCAGAACTGGCCATGAAAAAGTAGACGCGGGGAAAAATGCAGCAATAAGGGGTGCAACACAAGGACTTCCCAGGGGGTCACCCATCCTAGAACTACTCTCGCCCAACCACGCTTAACTTCAGAGTTCTAATGGAATTTAGTGCATCAGTGTTGGTATGATCGAACCCAACATGAATTCCACAGTAATTACTCTTATGCAGAAACCGCATCGCGCGCTCAGCGTCGGTGAATGTTCGAACGGGCGTAACTTTTGAACTGTTTGGAGTTACGTGGGCCACAGCATATCCTTGCGAAGCTCTTTCCTAGGCCGTCGACAAGGAAATTGGTTAGTCCATTTCCGCCATTTTTAGTCCAAAATCGACCGTTTCCAGTGTTTTTCTGCCAAAATCAAGGTTTTAGGGCCTGCATTCGTCTCGGATCCGATCGAAATTCATCCGCAGCGCGGGAAGACGGGCTGATCGAATGCGTATTGATTTTTTTGAGAAAAAAAGAAAAAGAAAGCACCAAAATTGGCCATGAAAAAGTAGACGCGGGAAAAAATGCACCAAAAATGGATGCAACACAAGGACTACCCAGGGGGGGTCACCCATCCTTGACCTACTCTCGCCCAAGTACGCTTAACTTCAGAGTTCTGATGGGATCCGGTGCACTAGTGCTGGTACGATCGCACCCGACATGAATTCCACAATAATTGCTCTTATGCGAAAACCGCGATCGCTGCGGCTCAAGATCGATTTAATGTTGAATGGGCGAAACTTTTGAACCGTTCTGATTCTGCTAGCGCCCACAAAGATATCCACGCGAAGCTCTTTCCGAGACCGTCAACGTGGCAATTGGGTTGCCCATTTCTGGCCATTTTCGAGTCCAAAAACAATAGTTTCATGTGTTTTTAAGCTAAAATCGCGATTTGAGGGCCCGCGCTCGTCTCGGATCTGACCCGAATTCATCCGCATTGCGATTCGAGGGCCAGCGTATTGATTTTTTCGAGAAAAAAAAAGAATGCACCAGAACTGGCCATGAAAAAGTAGATGAGGGAAAAAATGTAGCAAAAAGGGGTGCAACACAAGGACTTCCCAGGGGGTGACTCATCCAAACACTACTTTCTCCCAAGCACACTTAACTTCGGAGTTCTGATGGAATACGGTGCATCAGTGTTGGTATGATCGCACCCAACATGAATTCCACAGTAATTACTCTTATCTGAAAACCGCGTCAGCCGCAAATCGGTGAATGTTCGAACGGGCGTAACGTTTGAACCGTTTGGAGTTGCGCGGGCCACAGCATATCCTTGCGAAGCACTTTCTGAGGCCGTCAACATGGTAATTGGCAAGTTCATTTCCGGTAGTTTTCGAGTCCAAAATCGACCGTTTCCAGTGTTTTTCGGCCAAAATCGCGGTTTGAGGGCCCGCGTTCGTCTCGGATCCGACCCGAAATTAACTGCAGCGCGGGACAGACGGGCCGATCAAAAGCGTATTGATTTTTTTTGAGAAAAAAAGAAAAAGAAAGTACCAGAACTGGCCATGAAAAAGTAGACGCGGGGAAAAATGCAGCAAAAAGGGGTTCAATACGAGGACTTCCAAGGGGGTCACCCATCCTTGAACTACTCTCGACCAAGCATGCTTAACTTCAGAGTTCTGATGGGATCCGGTGCATTAGTGCTAGTATGATCGCACCCGACATGAATTCCACTATAATTGCTCTTATGCAGAAACCGCATCGCGCGCTCAGCGTCGGCAAATCTTCGAACGGGAGTAACATTTGAACCGTTTGGACTTCAGCGGGCCACAACCTATCCACGCGAAGCTCTTTCCGAGGCCGTCGACGTGGCAATTAGCTTGCCAATTTCTGGCTATTTTCGAGTCCAAAATTGACAGTTTCGGGTATTTTTTGGCCAAAATCGCGGTTTGAGGCGCTCGTCTCGGATCTGACCTGAATTCATCCGCAGTGCGGGACAGACGGGCCGATCGAAAGAATATTGATTTTTTTGAAAAAAAAAGAAAAGGAAAGCACCAGAACTGGCCATGAAAAGTAGACGCGGTGAAAAATGCAGCAAAAAGGGGTGCAACACGAGGACTTCCCAGGGGGTCACCCATCCTAGTACTACTCTCGCCCAAGCACACTTCACTTCGGAGTTTTGATGGAATTCGGTGCATCATTGTTGGTATAATCGCACCCAACATGAATTCCACAGTAATTGCTCTTATGCAGAAACCGCATCGGGCGCTCAGAGTCGGCGAATGTTCGAACGGGCGTAACTTTTGAACCGTTTGGCGTTACGCGGGCCACAGCATATCCTCGGGAAGCTCTTTCCCAGGCCGTCGACGTGTTAATTTGCTAGTCCATTTTCGGCCATTTTCGAGTCCAAAATCAACAGTTTCGAGTATTTTTCGGCCAAAACCGCTGTTTGAGGGACCTCGCTCGTCTCGCATCTAACCCAAATTCATTCGCAGCGCGGGACAGACAGGCCGATCGAAAGCGTATTGATTTTTTCGAGAAAAAAAGAAAAAGAAAGCACCAGAACTGGCCATGAAAAAGTAGACGGGGGGAAAAATGCAGCAAAAAAGGGTGCGACACGAAGACTTCCCAGGGGGTCACCCATCCTAGTTCTACTCTCGCCTAAGCACGCTTAACTTCGGAGTTCTGATGGGATCCGGTGCAATAGTGCTGGTATGATCGCACCCGACATGAATTCCATAGTAATTGCTTTATCACGAAAACCGTGATCGCGCCGGTCGGTTCGGTGAATGTTCGAACGGGCGTAACTTTTGAACCGTTTGGAGTTACGCGGGCCTCAGCATATCCTTGCGAAGCTCTTTCCGAGGTCGTCGACATAATAATTTGCTAGTCCATTTCCGGCCATTTTTGAGTCCAAAATCGACCGTTTCCAGTGTTTTTTCGGCCAAAATCGCGGTTTGAGGGCCCGCGTTCGTCTCGGATCCGACCCGAATTCATCCGCAGCGCGGGACAGACGGGCCGATCGAAAGCGTATTGATTTTTTTGAGAAAAAAAGAAAAGGAAAGCACCAGAACTAGCCATGAAAAAGTAGACGCAGGAAAAAATGCAGCAAAAAGGGATGCAACACAAGGACTTCCCAGGGGGTCAAAAAAATTGAACTACTCTCGACCAAGCACGCTTAACTTCGGGGTTCTGATGGGATCTGGTGCATTAGTGCTGGTATGATCGCACCCGACATGAATTCCATATTAATTGCTCTTATGCAGAAACCGCATCGCGTGCTCAGCGTCGGCAAATGTTCGAACGGGTGTAACTTTTGAACCGTTTGGAGTTACACGGGCCACAGCATATCCGTGCGAAGCTCTTTCCGAGGCCCCCAACATAAGAATTGGCATACTGATTTCCAGCCGTTTTCGAGTCCAAAATCGATCGTTTCATGTGTTTTTTGGCCAAAATCGCGGTTTGAGGACCCACGCTCATCTCGGATCCGACCCGAATTCATCCGCAGCACGGGACAGACGGGCCGATTGAAAGCGTATTGATTTTTTCTAGAAAAAAAGAAAAATAAAGCACCAGAACTTGCCATGAAAAAGTAAACGCGGGGAAAAATGCAGTAAAAAAGGGTGCAACACGAGGACTTCCCAGGGGGTCACCCGTCCTAGTACTACTCTCGCCCAAGTACGCTTAACTTCGGAGTTCTGATGGGATCATTGTTGGTATAATCGCACCCGACATGAATTCCACATTAATTGCTCTTATGCAGAAACAACATCGCGTGCTAAGCGTCGACGAATGTTCGAATGGGCGTAACTTTTGAACCATTTATAGTTACGTGCGCCACAGCATATCCACTCGAAGCTCTTTCCGAGGCCGTCAACGTGAAATTATTTTGCCCATTTCTGGCCGTTTTCGAGTCCAAAATCGACAGTTTTGTGTGTTTTTCGGCCAAAATTGCGGTTTGAGGGCCCGAGCTCGTCTCAGATCTGACCCGTTTGGAGTTACGCGGGCCACAACATATCCTCGTGAAGCTCTTTCCAAGACTGTCGACGTGGCAATTGGCTTGTCCAATTCCGGCCGTTTTCGAGTCCAAAATCGACTGTTTCTTGTGTTTTTCGGCCAAAATCTTTGATTGAGGGATCGCATTCGTCTCGGATCCGACCCGAATTCATCCACAGCGCGGGACAGATGGGCCGATCGAAAGCGCAATAATTTTTTTAAGAAAAAAAGAAAAAGAAAGCACCAGAACTGGCCATGAAAAAGTAGACGCGGGGAAAATGCAGCAAAAAGGGGTTCAACTCGAGGATTTCCAAGAGGGTCACCCATCCTTAAACTACTCTCGACCAAGCATGCTTAACTTCAGAGTTCTGATGGGATCCGGTGCATTAGTGCTAGTAAGATCGCACCCGACATGAATTCCACTATAATTGCTCTTATGCAGAAACCGCATCGCGCGCTCAGCGTCGGCGAATGTTCGAACGGGCATAACATTTGAACCGTTTGGAGTTACGCGGGCCACAACCTATCCACGCGAAGCTCTTTCCGAGGCCATTTTCGAGTCAAAATTGATAGTTTCGGGTATTTTTTGGCAAAAATTGCGGTTTGAGGCGCTCGTCTCGGATCAGACCCGAATTCATCCACAGCGCGGGAAAGATGGGCCGATTGAAAGCGTATTGATTTTTTTGAAAAAAGAAAAGAAAAAGAAAGCACCAGAACTGGCCATGAAAAATTAGACGCGGGGAAAAATACAACAAAAAGGGGTGCAACACGAGTACTTTCCAGTGGGTCACCCATCCTAGTACTACTCTCGCCTAAGGACGCTTAACTTTGGAGTTCTGATGGAATTCAGTGCATAGGTGTTGGTATGATCACACCCGACATGAATTCCACAGTAATTACTCTTATGCAGAAACCGAATCGCTCGCTCAGCGTCGGTGAATGTTCGAACGGGCGTAACTTTTGAACTGTTTGGAGTTACGCAAGCCACAACATATCCTTGCGAAGCTCTTTCCGAGGCCGTCGACATGACAATTGGCTAGTCCATTTCCAGCTATTTTCGAGTCCAAAATCGACCGTTTCTAGTGTTTTTTTGGCCAAAATTGAGGTTTGAGGGCCCGCGTTCGTCTCTGATCCGACTCGAATTCATCCGCAGCGTGGGACAGATGGGCCGATCGAAAGCGTAGTGATTTTTTTGATAAAAAAAGAAAAAGAAAGCACCAGAACTGGCCATGAAAAAGTAGAGGCGGGAAAAAATGCAGCAAAAAGGGATGCAACTCAAGGACTTCCCAGGGGGTCACCTATCCTTGAACTACTCTAGACCAAGCACGCTTAACTTCGGAGTTCTGATGGGATCCGGTGCATTAGTACTGGTATGATCGCACCCGACATGAATTCTATAGTAATTGCTCTTATGCAGAAATTGCATCGCGCGCTCAGCATCGACGAATGTTCGAACGGGCGTAACATTTTAACCGTTTGGAGTTAAATGGACCACAGCATATCCATGCGAAGATCTTTCCGAGGTCGTCTACGTGGTAATTGGTTAGTCCATTTCTGGCCATTTTCGAGTCAAAAATCGACCGTTTCAGGTATTTTTTGGCCAAATTCGCGGTTTGAGGACCCGCGTTTGTCTCGGATCCGACCCTAATTCATCCGCAGCGCGGGATAGATGGGCCGATAGAAAGCGTATTGATTTTTTTGTGAAAAAAAAAAAAGAAAGCACCAGAACTTGCCATGAAAAAGTAGACGCGGGAAAAAATGCAGCAAAAAGGGATGCAACACAAGGACTTCCCAAGGGGTCACCCATCCTTGAACTACTCTAGAACAAGCACACTTAACTTCGGAGTTTTGATGGGATCCGGTGCATTAGTCCTAGTATGATCGCACCCGACATGAATTCCATAGTAATTGCTCTTATGCAGAAACCGCATCGCGCGCTCAGCGTTGGCGAATGTTCGAACAGGCAAAACTTTTGAACCGTTTGGAGTTACACAAGCCACAACATATCCACGCGAAGCTCTTTCCGAGGCCGTCGACATAGGAATTGGCATACCGATTTCTGGCCATTTTTGAGTCCAAAATCGACCGTTTCAGGTATTTTTTTTGCCAAAATAGTGGTTTGAGGACCCGCGCTCATCTCGGATCCGACCCGAATTCATCCGCAGCGCGGGACAGATGGGCCAATCGAAAGCGTATTGATTTTTTTGAGAAAAAAAAAAAGTAAGCACGAGAACTGGCCATGAAAAAGTAAACGCGGGGAAAAATGCAGCAAAAAGGGGTGCAACACGAGGACTTCCCAGGGGGTCACCCATCCTAGTAAGTACGCTTAACTTCGGAGTTCTGATGGGATCCGGTGCACTAGTGCTGGTATGATCGCACCCGACATGAATTCCACAGTAATTGCTCTTATGCAGAAACCGCATCGCGTGCTCAGCATCGGCGAATGTTCGAATGGGTGTAACTTTTGAAGCATTTACAGTTACGCGCGCCACATCATATCCACGCGAAGCTCTTTCCGGGGCCATCAACGTGGCAATTGGGTTGCCCATTTATGGCCGTTTTCGAGTCCAAAATCGACAGTTTCGTGTGTTTTTCGGCCAAAATTGTGGTTTGAGGGCCTGCGCTTGTCTCGGATCTGACCCGAATTCATCCACAGCGCGGAACAGACGGGCCGATCGAAAGCATATTGATTTTTTCCAGAAAAAAAGAAAAAGAAAGCACCAGAACTGGCCATGAAAAAGTAGACGCGGGGAAAAATGCAACAAAAAGGGGTGTAACACGAGGACTTTCCAGGGGGTTACCCATCCTAGTACTACTCTCACCCAAGCACGCTTGACTTTGGAGTTCTGATGGAATTTGGAGCAACAGTGTTGGTATGATCGCACCAAACATGAATTCCACAGTAATTACTCTTATGCAGAAACCGCATCGCGCGTTCAGCGTCGGTCAATGTTCGAACGGGCGTAACTTTTGAACCGTTTGGTGTTACGCGGTCCACAACATATCCTTACGTAGCTCTTTCCAAGTTCATCGACGTGGTAATTGGCTAGTCCATTTTCGGCCATTTTCATGTCCAAAATCAACCATTTCTAGTGTTTTTCGGCCAAAATCGTGGTTTGAGGGTCCGCGTTCATCTCGAATCTGACCCGAATTCATCTGCAGCGCGGGAAAGATGGGCCGATCGAAAGCGTATTGATTTTTTTGAGAAAAAAAGGAAAAGAAAGCACCATAACTGGCCATGAAAATGTAGACGCGGGAAAAAATGCAGTAAAAAGGGGTGCAACACAAGGACTTCCCAGGGGGTCACCAATCCTTGAACTACTCTCGACCATGCACGCTTAACTTCGGAGTTCTGATGGGATCCGGTGCATTAGTGCTGGTATGATCGCACCCGACATGAGTTCCATAGTAATTGCTCTTATGCAGAAACCGCATCGCGCGCTCAGCTTCGGCGAATTTTCGAACGGGGGTAACTTTTGAACCGTTTGGAGTTACAATGGCCAAAGCATATCCACGCGAAGATCTTTCCGTGGCCATTGATATAGAAATAGGTTTACCGATTTTCGGCTGTTTTCGAGTCCAAAAATCAACTGATTCATGTGTTTTTGCCCAAAATCGCGGTTTGAGGACCCGCGCTCATCTCAGATCCGACCCGAATTCATCCGCAGCGCGGGACAGACAGGCCGATCGAAAGCGTATTGATTTTTTCAAGAAAAGAAGAAAATGAATGCACCAGAACTGGCCATGAAAAAGTAAACGCGGGGAAAAATGCAGTAAAAAGGGGTGCAACACGAGGACTTCCCAGAGGGTCACCCATCCTAGTACTACTCTCGCCCAAGCACGCTTAACTTTAAAGTTCTGATGGGATCCGGTGCATTAGTGCTGGTATGATCGCACCCGACATGAATTCCACAGTAATTCCTCTAATGCAGAAACCGCATCGCGCGCTCAGAGTCTGCTTATTTTCGAACGGGCGTAACTTTTGAACCATTTGGAGTTATACGGGCCACAGCACATCCACGCGAAGATCTTTCCGAGGCCGTCGACATAGATTTAGGCTTGCCGGTATCCGGCAGTTTTCGAGTCCAAAATCGACTATTTCAAGTGTTTTTTGGCCAAAATCGCGGTTTGAGGACCCGTGCTCATCTCGGATCCGACCCGAATTCATCCGCAGCGCTGGACAGACGGGCCGATCGAAAGCGTATTGATTTTTTTGAGAAAACAAAAAGAAAGCACCAGAACTGGCCAATAAAAAGTAAACAGGGGGAAAAATGCAGCAAAAAGTAAACAGTGCATCAGTGTTGGTATGATCACACCCAACATGAATTCCACAGTAATTGCTCTTATGCAGAAACCGCATCGCGCGCTCAGCGTCGGCGAATGTTCGAACGGTCGTAACTTTTGAACCGTTTGGAGTTACGCGGGCCACAGCATATTCTCGCGAAGCTCTTTCCAAGGTCGTCGATGTGGCAATTGTCTTGTCCATTTCCGGCCGTTTTCGAGTCCAAAATCGACTATTTCTGGTGTTTTTTGGCCAAAATGGCGGTTTGAGGGCCCGCGTTCATCTCAGATCCGACCAGAATTCATCCGCAGCGTGGGACAGACGTGCCAATCAAAAGCGTATTGATTTTTTTGAGAAAAAAAGAAAAAGAAAGCACCAGAACTGGCCATGAAAAAGTAGACGCGGGGATAAATGCAGCAAAAAGGGGTGCAACATGAGGACTTCCCAGGGGTTCACCCATCCCTGAACTACTCTCAACCAAGCACGCTTAACTTCAGATTTCTGATGGGATCCGGTGCATTAGTGCTAGTATGATCGCACCCGACATGAATTCCACTATAATTGCTCTTATGCAGAAACCGCATCGCGCGCTCAGCATCGGCGAATGTTCGAACGGGCGTAACATTTAAACCGTTTGGAGTTACGCGGGCCACAGCCTATCCACACGAAGATCTTTCCAAGGTCGTCGATGTGGCAATTAGATTGCCCATTTCCGGCCGTTTTCGAGTCCAAAATCGACAGTTTCGGGTTAAGATGGATAGTGCAATATTAATTATGTTGTGGGATTAATTAATATTTATGGGCTTGAATAATATTGTGGTTCAATATTGAAAATCTAAAGTCCATTGGAAGGTCCAATCTTAATTCTCTTAAAGGCCCCCTAAGTAGTCCAAACATAAAGTCTGTTGGGAGATGAATTTAATAAAGATATATGATTGTGATTTGATCCCAAAACCCCTGAGTATGACATGTTCAGGATAATCTTGATAGATTTGTTAGGATTCAGTTTTAGAGTATTCAGGTTGATATCTGTAAAATGTATAGTCAGCAGATATAGATCAGGTTAGGATTTGAAGATTCTGAAGAACTCAATATGTTTCTGAAGAAACTGAAGTTTCAGTATGAAACTAAAGCTTATGAATTTTCAGTATGAAACTAAAGTTTCTGAAGTTTCAGTATGAAACTAAAGTTTCAAGACTCGAAGAAATCGAGAATCAAGACTCGAAGAAATCGAGATATCAAGACTCAAGCAGAAATCGAGATATCAAGACTTCGATGTGAAATCGAGGAATCAAGACTCGTAATGAAGATTCAAGATATCGGTCCAAGATATCTGTGAAGACTCAAGACTCAAGACTCTGAAGACGCAGAAGACAAAAGACTGAAGAACGGAAGATCAAGAATACTGAAGGCACAATAATTATCAAGACTTCAAGAATGTATCAAATGCTCAAGATAAACTCAATGTTCCGAGGCAATCGAGAATATCTATCCGGGCGGATGCAATCTCGAGAAGATCGCGATTCCTTAGAAAAATAGATATTTGCCAAGACATTCAAATGCGCAAAAAGGAACTAAGTCGAAGTGTTGTTAAGGTTATATCAACTCGTAGTTTGTAAATCAAAAGAGCCGCTGAAGGTGTCTACCTTTAACGGAGACAAAAGTCAAAAAGAGGAAGACAAAGATCGTACCATACCGACAATCGACATTGACAAAGTCAAAAAAAGATGTCAAGTCTGAAGTTCCGCATCGCAAAAAGTGAAGATCGGCTACATGAAAGGCTATTGCCTAAAACGTGTTAGGAGTTTCAAACCCTAAATATAGCTGCTCCTCACACACCATAAGAGGAAACTCACGGGCTATCTCCTCCAACGGATAGTTTTTCAAGAGTTACCTTGGTGTATGCCTATAAATACTTGTGACCCTCTACATTGTAAGGTTACGGGAAATTTGTAAGCAACTCAAGAGCTCAAACTTATTATCGCAAAGTTAAAGCACTCGAAAAACTTAGAATTTCCCAAGTGCTTTTAAATCGAAGAGAGCTCATTCCACTAAGCCTAGCTCGATAAGATATATCCAAAGCTTAGTCGAGATATCCTAGTCTTTGCATTGTACTTTATTGTAAAGGATATCTCATCCTAGTTGGAAACCAACCAAGAAACCCCAAACCCTTTAAAAGGTAGTTTGAGTGTGATTGTTGGTGAGAAGAGTTGTAAAGAGTTAGTAAACTACGCGGAGTAGTCAGAAAGCTCTAGAGGTGAAGTTTGTAAGCTACAGAGGTAGTCTGAAACCTTGTTTGTATTTGAGTAAGTAAACTACGGAGGTAGTCAGAAAGCTCAAGGCCGGGTTGAGTAAGTAAACTACGTGGAGTAGTCAGAAAGCTCAGGGCCGAGTTGAGTAAGTAAACTACGCGAGGTAGTCAGAAAGCTCAGGAAGTGATTAGTGAATTTCTCTGAAGAGTTCAGAGAGAGTGGACGTAGGAGCTTGAGTCTCTGAACCACTATAAATTGCTGTTTTGTTTATTGCTTTCTTTATCTGTGCTTAACTGTTGCATTGACTTAAATCTGAAAGCATATTTTCACTGACATTTCAGCTGGAATCAATCCACTGGAAGGTGCATATAATTGAATCACAGCCTAATCACTATTCCATTCAAAGGAAGGTTTTCAACAAAGCTTAAAATGAGTATAAACTAAAGGACCAACCATTCCGCACATCTGAGTAGCTAGAAGAGATAGTTACCAAACTGAACTTACTCTTCTGAGGGTTCAGTAAGTTAGTTATCTGATCCAAGCAACTCAGGATCTCTGAAAACTCAGGACTCAGTTGGGATTATCTGAGGTTTCTGAAAGCATCTCAGGATCACTATCTCAGTAGACTTTGACTCAGAGTGATTTGTGCTTCTCAGGACCAAATCTTCAGAACAACCTGACCCAAGTTGACCTCAGTAAAAGAAAAGTTTTAAAAACACTGAACACGTGTATTCCCCCCCATACACGTGTAAGACTCGTTTGCACCGGGACCAACAAGTGGTATCAGAGCACTGGTTCAACTTGACCACCTGCTTTGTTGACCAAAGTTCTATTTGCTAAAAATACTTGTGGTCTATCTGAATTGATCTTATTTGCTGAATTCTTAAAAGACTCAGATAAAAATGTCTTCTAAGAAACTTCCCATGTTCTCAGTGGAGAACTATGAGTTGTGGAGACTGAGAATTCAGGCTCACCTGTATTCCAAACATGAGCGAATGTGGAGAGTGGTCTCTGAAGGGCCATTCCAATTTACTGTGGTGAATCCCAGAGGAACAGAAAATGAGAGAAACGATCCTAGAGCAGAATTTCCCAAGTCTGATGACCAACTGACTCCTGAGGAGAGAAAGTTAGTCAATCTAGACTATATTGCTAAAGACACACTATACAGTACAATTGATGATGGTGTGATGGGAATGATCTCTCACTGCAATACTGCAAAAGAAATTTGAGATACACTAGCTGTAATGTGCCAAGGCACAGATCATATCAAAGAAAACAAACTTTCAGTTGCAATTGGAAAGTTTGATAGTTTTGAGATGGAAGAAGGTGAATCAATTGACAAATTAGAAGTCAGATTCACTAGTAATATGAATGATCTAAATGCACTTGGAAAGAAATATCCACAGAGAGAAGTTGCATTGAAAATTCTTAGAGGTCTTTCTAAGAAATGGGATATACATGCAGTGGTGATTGAAAACACCAAAAACATTAATTCAATGCCCTATCAACAAGTCTTCTCTGAGCTGAAGGCCTATGAGTTTGTAATTGATAAGAAATCCAAAAAGGCTGACAGCAAAGATGATTCATCATCTAGTAAAAATGTGGCTTTTAAAGCCAAAGATAAAACCTGTAAAACTAGAGAGTCTGAGAACTCCCTTGCTAAATATCAGGATGAGCTTGAGGATAAGCTAGCACTGATGGCAAGGAGGTTTGAAAGACTTAATAGTCGATATGGAAAATACAAAAGCTATTACAGGAATCACAGGTATCAGAAGAAACCTGAGGACAGATCAACTGAGAAGAAGAAGGACCTGAAAGCTGAGGGATCTTCATCCAAAAGGAAGGACTCCAAGTCCAACGAAGAAAGTGATCAGGATGATAATGCCAACAGATGCTATAATTGCCAAAAGAAAGGTCACTTCCAATATGATTGTCTAGATCTGAGTGCTAAGGAGAGAAGAGAAAGGCAAGCTAAAAGAGACAAGAAGTTCTCTAGCAAAAAGGTCATGGTTGCAGAAGAAGAACATTCTGAGGAGGGATCTAGCTCTTTAGATGAAATTTTCTCAGACAGTGAAAGTGATGACATATGTCTGATGGCCATTGAGGAGGTAAACTCTTCTTTCTCTGTTGTTGCTCCTACACTAGCACAAGAGTTGTCAAGTTCAACTGTAAACAGTCAATTTGACCTGATGGATTCTTTTGAGAATCTAATGAAGGACTATGCTGTTTTACAAGAACTGCTAAATGAAACTCAAGAGCAGAATAAGGAACTGAAGGCTGAAAATCTAAAATGGAAAGACTCTAGCAAATCTGAGATCACTTCTCAATTAATGGGAGCTACTGATGAACTGGATGTTCTGAAAGTACAACTCTCGGAGAAAGAGAAGTGATAATGACCCTAACTGAAAAGCTAGAGAAATCCACTGAAGAGATTCAAATTGATCGTAACTAAGTTCAATGACCTCTCCGAGAAGCATGAAACTCTACAGACCAGGGGGATAGTGCATGTAAGAAGTTAACTCTATTGAATCTGCATCTAAAGTAATAGATGAAATTCGAGTTACCAGAGATCCGCCACTATAAAATGCTGGATTGGGATACATTCCAGGGGAACCTCACAAGGTCATCTCAATCTTTGCATCAAGTAGCAAGAAGACAATCTTTTGTAAAACCAAAGGCACCCACACTTCAAACCGAAGAAATGCCCAAGGTTGTAGACAAGGAAAAGGACCCATGGTTTCAAAAAAACCAATGATCGGTAGGAAAGCCCAAACCTCGGTGAAGGCTAGAAAACCCGAGCACTTCGATTGGAAAATTTCGAGCAAGTACTTCAAAGCCTCGGGCTAAGATTGCAAACCCGAAAGGATCCACACTTGAACCATCGAGGAATCTTCGAAGAGAAACACTTTCAGCAGAGATATTCTCAATCGAAGAGACCAAGTCCTCGATATCTTGAAAGACCCAAATTTCAAAGACAGATAACTTTGAACCCTGTTGCCTAAGGGTAAAGGTTACCCGAACCCGAGTCAACAAAGATTTAGACCGGTCAAGACACCAAAAGCAAATGAACAAAAGGCCTGAACCAAAGAAAAATTCAAAAGCCCATGTTCATGCTAAGGCTAGCACTCATACACAAAAAACTGCTAAGGCACCTAGAGTAGTAAATGTGTATGTTGATGTTTATGGAAGAAAAATTAGCCACTCTAAAGTGATTAGAGTTGTCGAGGTGATTTGGATTCCGAAAGGTACAAATTAACCTTGTAGGACCCTACACAAATTGGGTACCTAAAATTTGATCTGCTTTTTCGGGAAAAACAAGGGCACTGAGTGATTAAAGATCACATAGCACTGATGAGCAGAGATGATAAAGCTCCTGATGTATGGTATCTTGACAGTGGATGTTCAAGACATATGACAGGATTCAAGAAGATTCTCAGTGACTATGTTGAACAAAGAGGACCTCAGATCACTTTTAGAGATAACTCCAAGGATGATCAAGGATATGGAACTTTGGAAATCGACTTTCGATTCATATCCATGGTGTTTCATATGTATCTGGATTGAAGCATAACTTGCTTTCAATAAGCCAATTTGTGATAAAGGTTTTAATGTTGAGTTCTCTAAGAACTTATGTTATGTGAAAGATGATACAACACGTAAAAATATTCTTGTTGGTACTAGAAAAGGAAATGTGTATCTTGGCGATTGGAGTTCAACTCCTAAAGATACATGTTTGGTTGCTAAAAGTTCCACAGATACCGATTGGTTATGGCATAAAAGAATGAATCACACGAATTTCAAAACCCTGAATAAGCTTGCAAGATTAGCTCTTGTGAGAGGGTTGCCTAATGAAGTGTTCAGTAAGGAACATATTTGTGATTCGTGCCAAAAAGGAAAACAAATTAGAGCATCATTTAAAGGCAAAGTAGATGTTTCTACTGAAAGAATACTTCAGTTACTGCATATGGATCTTTTTGGTCCTATAACACCAAAGAAGCACTAATGGCGGAAATACACATTGGTAGTAGTTGATGACTACTCAAGATATACTTGGGTCATATTCTTACTTAGTAAGAAAGAGACTCAGATAAAGCTGCCAGAATTACTGAAAAGGCTCAGTATTGAGAAAAATCTGAGTGAGGTCAAAATCAGATCTGACAAGGGAACTGAATTTATAAATCATATCATATCGATTATTGTGCAAAGAAATGGAATTACTCAAGAAACATCACCGCAAGGACCCCTCAACAAAATGGTGTTCTTTGAAAGAAGGAACAGGACTCAAAAAAGAAGTTCGCAAGGACAATGATAGTTGTCGTTTATATTCCTAAAAGGTTTTGAAATTCAAGTCGCCAACACCGCATGCTACTCTCGAAACGGATCCATCTTGACCAAGAGTCAAGGCAAAACACCTTATTAGCTTTGGAATGAAAGGAAGCCTCTTGTTTCTTTCTTTTCGTGTGTTTGTTGCAAGTGTTTCATACACAATAATGGTAAAGATCGGGTTGAAAACATTTGATAGTAAAAGTTCGATGAAGGAATATTCTTAGGATATTCTCAAGTCGAGAAAAACTTTCAAAGTTTACAACCTAGAGGACTCTTATTGTGGAGGAAACACCTCATGTTTTTTTTATGAATCTACTTGTGTTCAGAAGAAACAGGAACATGATGCAGATGAACCCGACCAAGAGGATCACCAGATTAAGCCCTGAAAAAGAATGACAAATCATCCAATCAACACGAAAAGAAGAAGTCACCACTATCTATAATTGGGTGACTCGGACTTCGAGATAAAGAAGTTCAGGATGGAACTCAGGATGGTGAGACTCAGGAAAGCCAACACACCAAAGGTGTCCAATCTGAACAAACACCAGTTCAGACTCAGGTATGTGATGCCAATGAAGATGTGGTCACAGCTGAGGCAAATTCTGAATCTATCAACCAAAGGGAACAAATGTCTCTGACAATGTTCTGAATGGAATTTCCCCTGAGTAAGATGATTCCCTTTCTCCTTTTTTGTTGTTCCCTGAGTTTAATGAATTAACTGAACCTAACATTTCAAATGTTGAGGATACTATTGAAGGGGGAACATCTAGAAGGAAATGGTTAGATAGTCATCCTACAAGTCAGATTCTGGGTGATCTAACTGAAGGTGTTAAAACAAGAAGGTTCCATGGTGAGAGTGCACTATTCTGCTGCTTCCTATCAGAGAAAGAGCCTACTAAGATTGGTGAAGCTCTACAAGATTCTCATTGGATTACTGCTATGCAAGATGAGCTGAATCAATTCTCAAGAAATGAAGTATGGGAGCTAGTAGATAGACCTGAAAGGCACAATGTCATTGGAACCAAGTGGGTTTTCAAGAATAAAAGAGATGAAAATAACAACATTGTAAGAAACAAGGCAAGGCTAGTTGCACAAGGTTATTCCCAAGAAGAAGGCTTGGATTATGATGAAACCTTTGCACCTGTTGCAAGACTAGAAGCCATCGGATTGTTTCTTGCATATGTTGCCCACATGAAGTTCACAGTCTATCAAATGGATGTGAAAAGTGCATTTCTGAACGGTGTGCTTAAAGAAGAGGTTTATGTGGAACAACCTCCTGGTTTCAAACAGAATGACCAAGTTTACAGGCTCAGAAAAGCTCTGTATGGTCTTAAACAAACACCCAGAGCATGGTATGATACCCTTTCTCAGTTTCTTACTGACCATGATTTTGTCAAAGGAACTGTTGATGGAACTCTGTTCAGGATAGAAGATGGGGAAGATATCTTACTGGTTCAGATATATGTTGATGACATCATTTTTGGATCCCCAAATCATCAGCTGTGTGAAAAGTTTTCAACACTGATGAAAGGCAAGTTTGAGATGTCAATGATGGGAGAGATGAATTTCTTTCTAGGTCTTCAAGTGAAACAATCAAAGGAAGGAATCTTCATCAACCAGGCAAAGTACACCAGAGATCTGATTGCCAAATATGGTGTACAGAATTGCAATGCAGTTAGGATTCCTATGAATACTAACTACAAGATGGATCCTGATTCTGAAGGCAAATCAGTGAGTCATACTGATTATAGAGGAATCATTGGATCATTGCTCTATCTCACAGCAAGTAGGCCGGATATAACATTTGCTGTTGGGATATGTGCAAGATACCAAGCTAATCCTAAGGCTAGTCACATGGAGGCTGCCAAAAAGATACTGAAGTATCTTAAGGGCACAGTGAATAGAGGATTATGGTATCCAGCTGATGATAACCTTGAATTAACTGGTTACTCAGATGCTGATTATGGAGGTTGCAGAATTGACAGGAAGTCCACTACAGGAACTTGTCAATTTCTTGGAAGTAAACTGATATATTGGTTTTCAAAGAAACAGACCTCAGTAGCAACCAGTACTACTGAAGCTGAATACATGGCTGCAGGAAGCTGTTGTGCTCAGATTCTTTGGCTCAGGCAACAATTAAGGGATTATAAAGTTGTAGCCAATGAAGTACCAATATTTTGTGACAATAATAGTGCCATTGATATTTCACAAAATCCGGTATTGCACACCAGATGCAAGCATGTGGATATCAGACATTATTTCATCAGAGATCATGTCGAGAAAAAGGACATAAGGATGGAGAAAATTCATACTGATAAGCAGAGAGCTGATATCTTGACTAAACCTTTGGCTGAATCAAGATTTCAGGAACTTTCAGTTGAATTAGAGATGTTAGATCCAGGTGTATAGAGTAAAATCTGAAAAATTGAAGGTTTTTAGATGCATGAAGTTTTCTCAGATTTCTACTGAGAAACTCAGGATAAAATGGAAATACTGAACTGAGTCTCAGGAAACTCAGACTTACTGAAGGTCAGTACTCAGTGTTATACTGAACCCATTCAGTACTCAGTATCATACTGATATTTTATCAAGGTCAATACTCAGTAAGACTAATAGAGGGAAATTAGTCTGAAGAAGTAATGACTCATGACACATTTATTGCTTAAATGAAGCTCAGTAATCATTTGCAATAAATACAAAACACCTAAGGAATGTTTTTGAGCGGGATCTTTTGAAATTCCGAAGAAGGTCAACAGTCATTTAATGCTCTGTAACATTAATGACCAATGAGGATATATTGGCGGCTTACTTTTCGGGAATCGACTGTTCGCATACCCGATTAATTGTGGATTAATCTTAACCGTTGCTTTTCACCTAACCGGTACAACTTCCCACGATCTCAAGCTATTTAATCCTTTGAAGCCATTCAAGCCAAATTTTATCAAACCCTTCATTTCAAAATCCTCTGCAAGAAAATCCCCTTTGCCCAGAAAACCTAAACCCTAAATCTTCAAATCTTTAAACTCTCAAATGGCTCCTACCGTTTTTGACAAATTAGCCGAAACCAATAAACCTTGGTACGAGTTTGTTGCCTCGCTCGATAGCACAACCAACTCTAAACCAGAAGAGGAGGCTCTCCATTTGATCCGTTTGGCCAAGCTCACCAATCTCGTCGCAAGCCGGCCGGACCAAGAATACGCGAAAGAGGTAATCGAGTTCATCTGTAACCTGAAGATAGATGAAGAGGATGGTATGCATTCCGAGATTACTGTATCACATTTAGAACACTCGTCTAAATACATCGACTTTGAAAGGGAATTGTATATAATTCCGAAAAATTTAAACGATGTTTTTGAGCTTTGTGATAGAGGAGAGGATCCTGCTGTGTATATGTTGGGTAGAGAGCAGGAGTATTTAGATAGGATTGCTGAGAATCCTGTAAAATTTGAGGCTACACTGCATAAGAGGCATTTGAAGCCACAATATAGAGTTTTGTTGGATATTGTGAGCAAATGCATCATGAGTCATTCGGGGAGTTTTGAGCAGATTAGTACCCCGAAGCTCCGATTAATGGCGGCGATCGAGGCTTCACCCACCACCGACTTCAACTGGCTTAGATTCTTGATTCAGATGGTGAGTGAGGAAGCCAAGGTCTTAAAAAGGGTTGACGGGGCTATCTCGATCAAAGGCAAGATCCACCATGCCACCAAAATAGCATTTATTTTGGAGATGTGCAGAGAGGAGGAGGACATCTTCGCCAATTCGACCCCATTTCCCAAGTCCAAAGTGATGTTCAAGCCCATTGCTGCGAAGAGGACTATTAAGGGAAAGAAAGAGAAGAAAGTGGAATCACCGATTGCGGCTGCTGAAAAAGAAACCCAACAAACCAGGGGGAAGGTTTTGTTGGATGCCAAGAAGGAGCAGGGTGAGAAGTTGAAGAAGCAGAAAACCCTCGCTCCAAAGCGCAAAAGGATGGTGGTTCTCACTGATGAAGATGAAGAGAGTGAGACTGAGGAGATTCAGCCTGAGAGCCAAGCTGCTCAGAAATCGCCCTTACTTGTATTGGCTCAGGCTATCTCAAAGGCACAGGATCAAACTGAGGAGCAAGTCTTCTCTGAGGTTCTTGAGACTTCGCTTAGCTCAGATAAATTTTCTCAGGAAATTTTTCAAGGACCTCAGACCTCAGAAAATGTTCAGATTCCATCTGAGGATGTGGCGGCTCAGACCACAGAAGATGCTCAGATTCCTGCTGAGGAAGTGCCCGTTCAGTTCTCAGAGCAAACTGAAAATCCCACGTAGGAGCTTGAGTCTCTGAACCACTATAAATTGATATGTTGTTTATTGTTTTCTTTATCTGTGCTTAACTGTTGCATTGACTTAAATCTGAAAGCATATTTTCACTGACATTTCAGCTGGAATCAATCCACTGGAAGTTGCATATAATTGAATCACATCCTAATCACTATTCCATTCAAAGGAAGGTTTTCAGCAAAGCTTAAAACGAGTATAAACTAAAGGACCAACCATTCCGCACATCTGAGTAGCTAGAACAGATAGTTACCAAACTGAACTTACTCTTCTGAGGGTTCAGTAAGTTAGTTATCTGATCCAAGCAACTCAGGATCTCTGAAAACTCAGGACTAAGTTGGGATTATCTAAGGTTTCTGAAAGCAGCTCAGGATCACTGTCTCAGTAGACTTTGACTCAGAGTGATTTGTGCTTCTCAGGACCAAATCTTCAGGACAACCTGACCCAAGCTGACCTCAGTAAAAGAAAAGTTTTAAAAACACTGAAAACGTGTATTCCCCCCCCCATACACGTGTAAGACTCGTTTGCACCGGGACCAACAAAGTCCAATAATATAAAAAGGTGCTTAAAATAAAATATATTATTGTTGCTTAATTTTTCCCTAAAATTTCGAAAATTATGGATAAAAGAGGGAGAAAGATTTTCTTTGAATTTTGTTATGGAATGAAGATAAGTATTCTTTGAATACAAGATTATCTCATTAAATTCAAGAAATCTCCCACTTGTTAATTCATAAAGGAATTTTCGAAAATTCCATAACTTAAGGAGAATGAGATTTTATTTGGGAGATATATTGGGAAATAGAATATATTGGATATATCCAAAATTGATTCTTGGAGAAGAAGCAAGGAAATTTCACAATCTCCCTAAAACCCTAATATTTTCGCCCCCCCTTAGTATTATAAATAGGGGATGAATTTTTCATCACCAAGGCAATTCCATGTGTTGGAAAAATTATAAATCCACAAAGGTGGTGCAACGTAATATATATTTTTCCCTTTTGTTAATTGTTCGCGAGTGTCCTTCCACCGGATTGACGAGCAAGGACTTGGGAATACTTGGAAAGGCCTTTTGCTGTGTTCGTGTGAACGGGATCCACCTTCTAGACGATTGCCACTTCAAGAGGTTAGTCACGTAAACTCCTAGTGATTCCGCATGCATAGGATTTACGTGATGAAGTTGTATGCATGATTTGTTGTTGTATTATTATTTGAATTAATATAAGATTAATTCACGCTAGTAATAATTGTCAGAATTAAATTTATATTTAAATTCACCCCGAATAGATCCGGGCACCCTATTCCCCAACACGCCTCTCGCCCAAGCACGCTTAACTTCGGAGTTCTGATGGGATCCGGTGCATTAGTGCAGGTATGATCGCACCGACATAAATTCCACAGTAATTGCTCTTATGTAGAAACCGCATCGCGCGATCTGCGTCGACGAACGTTCGAAAGGGCGTAACTTTTTAATCGTTTGGAGTTACGCGGACCACAACATATCCACGCGAAGCTCTTTTTGAGGCCATTGACATGGCAATTAGCTTGCTGATTGTTGGCCATTTTTTAGTCCAAAATCGACCGTTTTGGGTGTTTTTTGTCAAAAATCAAGGTTTGAGGTCCCGTGCTCATCTCGGATCCAATCTGAATTCATCCGCAGCATAGGACAGACGGGCCGATCAAAAGCATATTGATTTTTTCGAGAAAAAAAGAAAATGAAAGCACCATGAACTGGCCATGAAAAAGTAGACGCGAGGAAACAT
This sequence comes from Stenogyne calaminthoides, assembly GCA_037126765.1. NCBI lineage: Eukaryota > Viridiplantae > Streptophyta > Magnoliopsida > Lamiales > Lamiaceae > Stenogyne > Stenogyne calaminthoides. The sequence goes on along the minus strand of JBBCBC010000029.1, from coordinate 8,249,573 downwards.
GCAACACGAGGACTTTCCAGGGGGTCACCCATCCTAGTACTACTCTCGCCCAAGCACGCTTAACTTTGGAGTTCTGAGGGGATCCGGCGCATTAATGCTGGTATGATCGCACCCGACATGAATTCCACAGTAATTGCTCTTATACAGAAACCGCACGCGCGCTCAGTGTCAGCAAATGTTCGAACGGGCGTAACTTTTGAACCGTTTGGAGTTACGCGGGCCACAACATATCCACGTGAAGATCTTTCAGAGGCCGTCGACATGGCAATTGACTTGCCGATTTCCGGCCGTTTTCGAGTCCAAAATCGACCGTTTCATGTGTTTTTTGGCCAAAATTGCGGTTTGAGGACCCGCGCTCGTCTTGGATCCGACCCGAATTCATCCGCAGCACGGGATAGACGGGCCGATCAAAAGCGTATTGAGTTTTTTGAGATAAAAAGAAAAAGAAAGCACAAGAACTGGCCATGCAAAAGTAGACGCGGGGAAAAATGCAGCAAAAAGAGGTGCAACACGAGGACTTCCCAGAGGGTCACCCATCCTAGTACTACTCTCGCCCAAGCACGCTTAACATCGGAGTTCTGATGGGATACGGTGCATCAGTGCTAGTATGATCGCACCCGAACCGCTTATGAATTCCAACAATAATTGCTCTTATCACGAAACCGGACGCCAAGGCCGTCCAAAATGTTCGAACGGGAGTAACTTTTGAACCGTTTGAAGTTACGCGGACCACAACATATATACGCGAAGCTCTTTCCCAGGCCGTCGACTTGGCAATTGGCTTGCCGCTTTCCGACCATTTTCGAGTCCAAAATCGACCGTTTTAGGTGTTTTTTGGCCAAAATCACGGTTTGAGGACCCGCACTCATCTCGGATCCGACCCGAATTCATCCGCAAAGCTAGAACCGACGATGCACACCGAAGCGTATTGATTTTTAGAAAAAATGAAAAATTTTGAACCCTTTTGAATTGTATTTTAGCTAGTCCATTTTCGCCATTTTTAGAGAAAAAATGAAAAGAAAGCACCGGCGCCTTGAAAAAAACGCGAAAAAAAATCAAAGAAAAAGGGGTGCAACACGAGGACTTCCCAGGGGGTCACCCATCCTAGTACTACTCTCTCCCAAGCACGCTTTGGAGTTTGGAATTTGTTCGATGGGATCCGTCCACATGAATTCCACAAGAATTTGTATGATCTCACCCGACGTGAATTCCAATGGGCGAATCTTTTGAACCTATTATCCTTTCAAAAAGGCCGTCGCGTTCCAGTTCCCATTTTCGCCATTTTAGAGTCCAAAATTGGTGTTTTTCGCCAAAACCTCGAATTGAGGCCCGTTACGCTTTCCGGAAAAATGTTCAAACGCATAAAAGCTTTTTTTTTTTTTGAACCGCTTGGAGTTTCACGGAAAAATGCCAAAAAGGTTGCAAAGATATCCCCATCGAAGCTCTTTCCGAGGTCGTCAACGTGGTAATTGGCTAGTCCATTTTTGGCCATTTTTGAGTCCAAAATCGACCATTTCTAGTGTTTTTTGGCCAAAATATCCTTTGAGGGGTCTTTCCGAGGTTCAACGTGGTAATTGTAGTCCATTTTGGCCATTTTAGAGTCCAAAATCAACCATTTCATGTTTTTCATTTAAAACTCGAATTGAGGGCCAGAGCTTTCGGATCCGACCGATTCATCCACAACATTTTTTTTTGATTTTTTTGAGAAAAAAAGAAAAATAAAGCACCAGAACTTGCCATGAAAAAGTAGACGCGGGGAAAAATGCAGCAAAAAGGGGTGCAACACGAGGACTTCCCAGGGGGTCGCCCATTCTAGTACTACTCTCTACTCAAGCCAAGGGATCCGGTTTCGATCTTTGGTATGATCTTCACCCGATGGGATCCGGTGCACTTAGTCTTTATGATCGCGCACCCGACATGAATTTTGAACCGTTTGCTCTTATGCCTGAAACCGCATCGCTTGGCTAGTCCATTTTGGCCATTTTGAGTCCAAAATCGAATTTCTAGTTTTTTGGCCAAAATCGGGCGAATTTTTTTGAACCGTTCATCCGATTACGCAGGAGAGCCCGACAAAGATATCCACGAAAAAAAAAAAAAAAAAGCCCTTTCCGAGGCCGTCAATGTGGCAATTGGGTTGCCCATTTCTAGCCATTTTCGAGTCCAAAATCGACAAATTAGGTGGGTATTTCAAGAAAACATGAATTCCACATAGTGAGGGCGAAACCGCTTCGTTTCGGATCGACCGAATTCATCCGAACCATATAAAAACAATCCACAAAAGCCGATCGAAAGCGTATTGATTTTTTCGAGAAAAAAAGAAAAAAGAACCCTTCACTTCGAACCAGAATTCATCCGGTAGCCACGAAAAAAAAAGTAAAGAACGCCCGCGGAAAAAATGCATCATAAAGTGGTGCAACACAAGGACTTCCCAGGGGGTCACCCATCCTAGTACTACTCTCTCCCAAGCACGCTTAACTTTGGAGTTCTGATGGAATCCGATACATCAGTGCTGGTATGATCTCACCTGACATGAATTCCACAATAATTGCTATTATGCAGAAACCGCATCGCGTTCTCAGCGTCGACGAATGTTCGAACGGACGTAACTTTTGAACCGTTTGGATTTACACGGGCCACATCATATCCTTGCGAAGCTCTTTCCGAGGCCGTCGACGTAGCAATTAGCTAGTCCATTTCTGGCCGTTTTCGAGTCCAAAATCGACCGTTTCCAGTGTTTTTTGGCCAAAATCGCGGTTTGAGGGCCCGCGTTCGTCTCGGATCCGACCCGAATTCATCCGTAGTGCGGGATAGACGGGCCAATCGAAAGCGTATTGATTTTTTTGAGAAAAAAAGAAAAAAAAAAGCACCAGAACTGGCCATGAAAAAGTAGACGCGGGGAAAATGCAGCAAAAAGGGCTGCAACACAAGGACTTCCCAGGAGGTCACCCATCGTTGAACTACTCTCGACCAAGCACGCTTAAATTCGGATTTCTAATGGGATCCGGTGCATTAGTGTTGGTATGATATCACCCGACATGAATTCCATAGTAATTGCTCTTATGTAGAAACCGCATCACGCGCTAAGCTTCGGCGAATGTTCGAACGGGCGTAACTTTTGAACCGTTTGGAGTTACACAGGCCACAACATATCCACGCGAAGCTCTTTTCGAAGCCGTTGACATATGAAATGGCTTACCGATTTCCGGCAGTTTTTGAGTCCAAAATCGACCGTTTCAGGTGTTTTTTGGCAAAAATCGGGTTTGAGGACCCGCGCTCATCTCGAATCCGACCCGAATTCATCCACAGTGCGGGACAGGCGGGCCGATCGAAAGCGTGTTGATTTTATCGAGAAAAAAAGAAAAAGAAAGCACCAGAACTGGCCATGAAAAAGTAAACGCGGGGAAAAATGCAGCAAAAAGGGGTGCAACACGAGGACTTCCGAGGGGGTCACCCATCCTAGTACTACTCTCGCCCAAGTACGCTTAAATTCGAAGTTCTGATGGGATCCGGTGCACTAGTGCTGGTATGATCGCACCCGACATGAATTCCACAGTAATTGCTCTTATGCAGAAACCGCATCGCGTGCTCAGCGTCGGTGAATGTTCGAATGGGCGTAACTTTTGAACCGTTTGCAGTTACGCGCGCCACAACATATCCATATGAAGCTCTTTCCGAGGCCGTCAACGTGGCATTTTGGTTGCCCTTTTCCGGCTGTTTTTGAGTCCAAAATCGACAGTTTCGTATGTTTTTCGGCCAAAATCGCGGTTTGAGGGCCCGCGCTTGTCTCGGATCTGACCCGAATTCATCAGCAGCGCGGGACAGACGGGCCGATCGAAAGCGTATTGATTTTTTTGAGAAAAAAAAAAAGAAAGCACCAGAACTGGCCATCAAAAAGTAGAAGCGGGGAAAAATGCAGCAAAAAGGGGTGCAACACGAGGACTTCACAGGGGGTCACCCGTCCTAGTACCACTCTAGCCCAAGCATGCTTAACTTTGAATTTCTGATGGAATTCGGTGCATCAGTGTTGGTATGATCGCACCCAACATGAATTCCACAGTAATTGCTCTTATGCAGAAACCGCATCGCGCGCTCAGCGTCGACGAATGTTCGAACGGGCGTAACTTTTGAACCGTTTTGAGTTATGTGGGCCACAACATATTCTCGCGAAGCTCTTTTCGAGGCCGTCAATGTGGCAATTGGATTGTCCATTTCCGGCCATTTTCGAGTCCAAAATCGACAGTTTCTGGTGTTTTTCGGCCAAAATTGCGGTTTGAGGGCCCGCGTTCGTCTCGGATCCGACCCGAATTCATCCGCAGAGCGGGACAGACAGGCCGATCGGAAGAGTATTGATTTTTTTGAGAAAAAAAGAAAAAGAATGCACGAGAACTGGCTATGAAAAAGTAGACGTGGGGAAAAATGCAGAAAAAAGGGGTGCAACACGAGGACTTCCCAGGGGGTCACCCATCCCTGAACTACTCTCGATCAAGCACTCTTAAATTCAGAGTTCTGATGGGATCCGGTGCATTAGTGTTAGTATGATCGCACCCGACATGAATTCCACTATAATTGCTTTTATGCAGAAACCGCATCGCGCTCTCAGCGTCAGCAAATGTTCGAACGAGCGTAACATTTGAACCGTTTGGAGTTACGCGGGCCACATCCTATCCATGCGAATCACTTTTCGAGGCCGTCGACGTGGCAATTAGCTTGCCCATTTCCGGCCGTTTTCGAGTCCAAAATCGACAGTTTTGGGTATTTTTTGGCCAAAATCGCAATTTGAGGTTTCTCGTCTCGGATCTGACCCAAATTCATCCGCAGCGCGGGACAGACGGGCCGATTGAAAGCGTATTGATTTTTTTGAGAAAAAAAGAAAAAGAAAGCACTAGAACTGGCCATGAAAAAGTAGACGCGGGGTAAAATGCAGCAAAAAGGGGTGCAACACGAGGACTTCCCAGGGGGTCACCATCCTAGTACTACTTGTTGGGATTATACTGAAAAATATGCTTTTACTTTGTATAATCACACTGAGTTTCTGTCTTATTTACTGAAATAAATTATTTATCACTAATGCTTTAAATATCATCGAATGTTACACATATTTACTGCATAACTGTTCAATAAGAAGTACGTGTTACATTTTAGTTAATATAGTGATTCCAGATCACAGAAGATTAAATTAACATTCCATTGTAACTAAAAGTAAACTTTCACGACCTAGGTGGAAATGAACAAAGGAAAAATATGTTAATTAATATAAAGTTATTTTAGTGGCTTGAATTAATTAATGGACTAGATAATCTTAAACACGGGAAATAATAACCGGGAACCATATTAACAGTAATATGGGTTAAGATGGATAGTGCAATATTAATTATGTTGTGGGATTAATTAATATTTATGGGCTGAATAATATTGTGGCTCAATATTGAAAATCTAAAGTCCATTGGAAGATCCAATCTTAATTCTCTTAAAGGCCCCCTAAGTAGCCAAAATATAAAGTCCAATAACTGAAAAAGGTGCTTAAAATAAAATATATTATTGTTGCTTAATTTTTCCCTAAAATTTCGAAAATTATGGATAAAAGAGGGAGAAAGATTTTCTTTGAATTTTGTTATGGAATGAAGATAAGTATTCTTGGAATACAACATTATCTCATTAAATTCAAGAAATCTCCCACTTTTTAATTCATAAAGGAATTTTCGAAAATTCCATAACTTAAGGAGAAGGAAATTTTATTTGGGAGATATATTGAGAAATAGAATATATTGGATATATCCAAAATTGATTCTTGGAGAAGAAGCAAGGAAATTTCCCAATCTCCCTAAAACCCTAATATTTTCGCCCCCCTTAGTATTATAAATAGGGGATGAATTTTTCATCCCCAAGGCAATTCCATGTGTTGGAAAAATTAGAAATTCACAAAGGTGGTGCAACATAATATTTATTTTTCCCTTTTGTTAATTGTTCACGAGTGTCCTTCCACCGGATTGACGAGCAAGGACTTGGGAATACTTGGAAAGGCCTTTTGCTGTGTTCGTGTGAACGGGATCCACCTTCTAGACGATTGCCACTTCAAGTGGTTAGTTCACGTAAACTCCTAGTGATTCCACATGCGTAGGATTTATGTGATAAAGTTGTATGCATGATTTGTTGTTGTATTATTATTTGAATTAATATAGGATTAATTCACGCTAGTAATAATTGTCAGAATTAAATTGTATTTAAATTCACCCCGAATAGATTCGGGCACCCTATTCCCCAACACGCCGCTCGCCCAAGCACGCTTAACTTCAAAGTTCTGATGGGATCCGGTGCATTAGTGCTGGTATGATCGCACCGATATAAATTCCACAGTAATTGCTCTTATGCAGAAACCGCATCGCGCGCTCTGCGTCGACGAACGTTCGAACGGGCGTAACTTTTCAATCGTTTGGAGTTACGCGGGCCACAACATATCCACGCAAAGCTCTTTTCGAGGCCATTGACATGGCAATTGGCTTGTCAATTGCTGGCCATTTTTGAGTCCAAAATCGACCGTTTCGGGTGTTTTTCGGCAAAAATCACGGTTTGAGGGCCCATGCTCGTCTCGGATTCAATCCGAATTCATCCGCAGCACAGGACATACAGGCCGATCAAAAGCATATTGATTTTTTCGAGAAATAAAGAAAAAGAAAGCACCAGGAACTGGCCATGAAAAAGTAGACGCGGGGAAACATGCAGCAAAAAGAGGCGCAACACGAGGACTTTCCAGGGGGTCACCCATCCTAGTACTAATCTCTCCCAAGCACGCTTAACTTCGGAGTTTTGAGTGGATCCGGCGCATTAGTGCTGGTATGATCGCACCCGACATGAATTCCACAGTTTGGAGTTACGCGGGCCACAACATATCCACGCAAAGATCTTTCCGAGGCCGTCGACATGGCAATTGGCTTGCCGATTTTCGGCCGTTTTCGAGTCCAAAATCGACCATTTCATGTGTTTTTTGGCCAAAATCGCGGTTTGAGGACCCGCGCTCATCTCGGATCCGATCCGAATTCATCCGCAGCGCGGGATAGACGGGCCTGTCGAAATCGTATTGATTTTTTTGAGAAAAAAAGAAATAGAAAGCACAAGAACCGCCATAAAAAAAAAGTAAACCTTGGAAAAATCAAAGAAAAAGGGGTGCAACACGAGGACTTCCCAGAGGGTCACCCATCCTAGTACTACTCTCGCCCAAGCACGCTTATCTTTGGAGTTCTGATGGGATCCGGTGCATCAGTGCTGGTATGATCGCACCCGCCATGAATTCCACAGTAATTTCTCTTATGCAGAACCGCTGACCGCGGCGAGTGTTCGAACGGGCGTAACTTTTGAACCGTTTGGAGTTATGCGGGCCACAACATATCCATGCGAAGATCTTTCCGAGGCCGTCGACGTGGCAATTGGTTTGTCCAATTTCGGCCATTTTTTAGTCCAAAAATCGACCATTTTTGGTTTTTTTCGGCCAAAATCACGGTTTGAGGCCCCCACGTTCGTCTCGGATCCGACCCCAATTCATCCGCAGTGCGGGACAGACAGGCCGATCGAAAGCGTATTGATTTTTTTGAGAAAAAAAGAAAAAGAAAGCACCAGAACTGGCCATGAAAAATTAGACGCGGGGAAAAATGCAGCAAAAACGGTTGCACCACGAGGACTTCCCAGGGGGTCACCCATCCTAGTACTACTCTCGCCTAAGCACGCTTAACTTCGGAGTTTTGATGAGATTCGGTGCATTAGTGCTGGTATGATCGCACCCAACATGAATTCCACAGTAATTTACGCAGGCCACAGCATATCCACGCGAAGCTCTTTCTGAGGCCGTCGACTTGGTAATTGGCTTGCCGCTTTCCGGCCATTTTCGAGTCCAAAATTGACAGATTCGGATGTGTTTCGGCAAAATTCGCTTTGAGGGCCCTCGCTCGTCTCGGTTCTGACCCGAATTCATCCGTAGCGCAGGAAAGACGGGCCGATCGAAAGCGTATTGATTTTTTTGAGAAAAAAAGAAAAAGAAAGCTCCAGAACTGGCCATGAAAAAGTAGACGCGGGGAAAAATGCAGCAAAAAGGGGTGCAAGAATAGGACTTCCCAGGGGGTCACCCATCCTAGTACTACTCGCCCAAGCACGCTTAACTTCAGAGTTATGATGTTTCTAATGCATTAGTGCTGGTATGATCGCACCCGACATAAATTCCACAGTAATTGCTCTTATGCAGAAACTGCATCGCGCCCTAAGCGTTTGCAAATGTTCGAATGGGCGTAACTTTTGAACCTTTTGGAGTTACGCGGGCCACAACATATCCACGTAAAGCTCTTTTCGAGGCCGTCAACTTTACAAATTGCTTGCCCATTTTCGACCGTCTTCGAGTCCAAAATCGACCGTTTGGGGTGTTTTTCGGATAAAATCGCAGTTTGAGGGCCCGCACTCATCTCGGATCCGACCCAAATTCATACGCAGCGCGGGACAGACGGGCCGATCAAAATTGTATTGATTTTTTTGAGAAAAAAAGAAAAAGAAATCACCAGAAGGTGTGTTTTGAAACACTTAAAAAAGCTTCCAGAAGCACTTATTTTCAAAGCTCCCTCTCATAGCTTTTGAAAATAAGTGCTTCTGAAAGTTGTTTTAAGTGGTTAAAAAACACACCCTTATTTGGTTTCCAACTGGAATTCTATCCTAGTATTTAAGTAGTCTAAAGCTAAAGGATAAGAATTCTTGCTAAGAACTATTGGTCCCGAAAAACCCGATTTAAAACTCGTAAAATCTCAATGAGAGGTGACTTTAAAATTTTTCAAATGTGTGTTATGCAGATTTGCTAAAGTATGTATGACAGTTAACATGAAATCAAATAAGAACACACATATTTTTATAGTGGTTCGGACGAACTTGTCCTACATCCACTCTTCCCTTCATGAGGCACCAACTTAACCAACATAAATTTATGAAGTTCTCACTCAACGGGACTTATCTCCCTCACGGGATTGCCTATAGATGTTTAATGAGTTCTCACTCTCTCGGGACTTATCTCCCCCACGGGATTGCCTATGGGACTTATCTCCCTCACGGGATTGCCTACCCTCCCTTACGGGATTGCCTACCCTCCCTTACGGGATTGCTTTTTAACTACCTCACTTAACCACTAATTTTCTCTCTCAAGAAAGGGTATGAGTTTGGTGTTATTTCCAACTAGGTGAGATTTTCCCTTACATTGTTTTAGCCTTTAAGCTAAGGTTGGGAAAATCTCTCTAAGCTTAGGATATTACATTTATGCTTAGAAATAATGAAGAACACTCTTGGGAAATTTGGATATTAAATGCTATGTGTTCTTGAATTGAGATGCTTGAATATTTGGCTTTAATCTTCACTTTGCAGCATCCTCCATTATCTTCTTTTGAAGATAATGCAATGTATTTATAGTGTAGATTTAAATATTACCGTTGGAAAGTAATATTCAAATCCATACTAATAGTCTTCCAGCTTTTCTTTGTCCTTTTCCACTTTTGCTTGTAGCTTTATGTCACATCAATATATGTGTTGTCATCTTCTCATTGGACAGCTTTTTGTGTGTCTAACGGATCTGATCAGCTCGCCTGATTTCTGGTTTGCAAAAATCTAGTCTGCAGAATTCTGGTCTTCAGATTTCTGGTCTGCAGAAATCTGGTCTACAGAATTCTGGTCTGCAGATTTCTGGTCTGCAGAAATCTGGTCTGCAGATTTCTGGTCTCCTGATCTGATCAGCACAACAGATCAAATCAGCAATCTGATCAGCACAGTAGATCAGATCAGCAGCATCTGGTCAGTAGCATCTGGTCAGCAGCATCTGGTCAGCAGCATCTGGTCAGCTGCATCTGGTAAGCAACATCTGGTCAGCTGCATCTGGTCAGCTGCTGCATCAGCACTGCATCAGCTGGTGCATCAGCTGCTGTATCAGCACAAATCAGCACGACTTCTTCTTGTTCCCCCTCAACTTGTTATTTGTAGATTAACTTAAATAACACAAGTTGATAATGTTTTGACATAATTCATCAAAACTAAAATATCCCAACACTTAGAATAATTCTTGAGTTCTTGGTGTTCTTGTGCGGAAATTGCTTGATGAACTTAAGTTGTGGAAAATTTTCGTAACCTTACTCTGAAGGTTTGATCCTATATTTATAGGCACGAAATTGAACTAGCCATTGGAGAGCAATTCGAATTTTGGTCTATTTAAGGTAGGTATGCAGGTCTGATTTGATGTGCTCAGAGGCGGCATGGCCAAATGCGTGCTACATCATACTTTATAGCTGTTTGACTCTGAAACACCTTGTCATGCAGTGTCAGTTCTGTACGTGCATGTCTCGCTCTCATTGGTTATCAAGTACACTTATTCGGCGCCTTGATTCACCAACTTAGGTTGACATTCTTCTTGTCTGATCGATTTGAACGTCTAGGTAAACACTTGGTCGTCACCTGATTGAACTGACCTAATCAGTTAAGGCTGATCAATCAACCTTGTTAAGTCTTCTGATGTATGTTGTCTTAGCACAACTTAATGACTCTCCTGGGGTTCATCTGATGTAGGTCTTATAACGTTCTTCTGGTCTTGATATCTTCTTCTTCACTTTTTATCTTTTGATCTTCTGATCTTCTAATCTTCTAATCTTCTGATCTTCTTCAAGACTTAACATGTACATATTGAGTTCCCCCTCAATATGTGACCTATCTGTTACATGAGCTGTCTATACATCTCAGCTGGTCATCCTATTCTGATTTCTAATTCATCAGTCAGCTAACAGGTCTGACTGATCCTATTACATTTGTTTTGGAACTTTCATCAAAACTACAAATTTCCCAACAATTTTCCCCTTTTTGATGAAACCAAAACCTTAAACAGTAAAACATATAATTGAAATGTAAAGAACACAAACAAAAATCAGAAGACAATGAGACTTTGTCTTAAGATCAGGAAAGGTAATGCATTTCATTAAGGATAAACATATGTTACAAGTACAATGAAAAGCAAGGGACCTATTCATCTGATCCTAACACCTATCTTCTGATATAAACCAAAACTTACAGCATAATTTTCCTAAGGCCTTGAGGGATTTCGAAGATCTTGTACATTCTTTCCAGAAGATCCCTCAGCTTGTGTTCTTCGATGATATCTCTCAATTATCAAAAATCAAAGAACAATTTCTTGAAGGCAACTGGGTCGAATGAGTGGTTGGGTCGGAGTGGTGGAATCATGGGCTCTGATCTGGGTGCAGTTGGCACCAACATAATCGTCTTGCCCTCGTACATCACCACATTAAAGAAATTTTCATACTTTGTTTCCAACCAGTTCAGAAATTCAGCATCGAACTTACCTTGGTCTTCTTCTTCTGGTATCTTCTGAAGAATATAAACATCCACCAGCCAACCAGTCTTGATCCTGTTCCATTCTTCAACCAGATCTTGACGGCATACCGGAATACTCATGATGGGGGCAAGTAAGCCTCGTTCTTCCCAATCAATTTCTGCTGCAGCAGCAACCTTCTTCCTTGTCTCCTGACATAGGTGCTGCTAAATCCTACTGCCTCTAGGAGCTTCTTCCTCTTGATTGCTTCATCAATCACTTTTCTCCTCGTGGCTTGCTCTTCTTGTTCTCTGATTTGCTCTTTGGTCATCTGCATTTGTGACCTAGTAACAAACGTCTTCTGAACAGGTTTCTTCACTTGTTTACCCTTCAGTTGTTTCCTGATCTGAGCTTCAGCTTGTGCAGCTTCTTCTGGTTCTATTGCTTTGCCAACTCAAGACTCTTGGCTTGATCTTCAGAATTGAATCTCTTCTGAAAAGTTGAGGAGAAGTCCTCAATCTTGTCTACTCGGGTAACAAGTTCTCCCAAGGACGTTTTTGGTTCAGCAATAGCCTTGTCTTTTTGTTCTAGTTGTCTGCTGTGTTCCTTAATGGTTGTGAACAATTCAACAAGTTCAGTGTTAGGAACCTCAACAATAGCCTTCTCAGAAGTTTTTCCAGCTGGTGCAGTTGTCATGGCAAGCAGTGCAACGACCTGATCGGTAGATTCTACCTGTTTTTCTGGTCGTCCTTCTTTCCCCTTTTTAGTTCCTTCAAAAAGGCAAGCAATCTTATGTTTAAGCTTGCGAAACTGTCCCAATATCTCTTCTTTCAATTCCTCCACAGCCAATGGAGTTATCTGAACCGATGAGGTAGATGGTTCTGGACCTAGAACTCTGTTGAGAAGATTCTCCAGAGTCTTCCTTGGCTTAATCATAGATCATTAAACCGTCTCCAGGCTGCGTCAAAGCTTGTATCAGATTTTGACAGGGACTTGTAAACCTCTTCCAACAGAGTCCAGATATCAGAGAGAATAAATACTTCATCGCTCAACTTATATGTCAGGGGTTCAACCCTTCTCATCTCTTTCTCAGATATCTCACCATGCAGTTACAGAAGTTTCTCAGTCGTCAATTTCCTTTCTAATTCAACCAATTCCTTGGTTTTATGTTCCATGCGCTCCATCAGATTGGTCACTAAAGTGTTGAATTAAGCTTCAACAAATACCTTCAACCCATCTTGAATAGTCTTCGAAAGTTGATCTAGGGTTTCCGAAGATATGGCAACAATCTGTCCAGATGTTGATGCCTCTCCAGCCAGGGTCTCATCTGCAGCACCCTTGACTGGTTCATCGGTAGCTTGCTCCTCTTCAGTTTATTCTTGAGCAATATCCCAGATCATATGGGTAATATCTTCCTCTTCAGATAGATCCAACTTATTGTTGACCAACCAACCACAAAGGTTATTCCTCAAGAACCGATGATATTCAAAGCCAGTGGTAGTTATAACCACTGCTCTAATACCACTTGTAGATCCCGAATGAGTTTGAGTGAGGCAGAAGTGTAGAGGGGAGGGGTGAATAGACTTCTGAAACTTTTTCGTGTGATCAGTGTAATATGCAAGTTTACTGATCAGAGTGCAGGTGATCAGTACAAACTGATATCCAACCTACTGATAGCTGGTAAGCTGATCAGTTTGGTGTCTATCAGTTTAACTGATTGTGAGGAAGCTAAATTTTACCCGTGTGAAAAACTAGTTTTATAGAGATCAGATTCTAAGGTTTTCTAAATCAGATCAGATGACCAACTCTCAAACTGATCAGATCAGCTGCTTCACGAAGAACTGATCTCTTCTTAAAATATGCATGTTAACTTAACAAATCAGTAGTGTGCAGAATGTGTAAAGTAGGTAAGCACACAAGATTTATAGTGGTTCGTACAACTTCTCCTACGTCCACTCTTCCCTATCAGCAGGGGCACTTACTACCAACTAGACTTAGTTTAATATGTTAGTCCAAAACATAGTACAACAGATATTTATGGAGCTTTCACTCAACTGATTCCAGAAATCAAGACTAGAAACCCTAGCTTGAAATCTTGCTTACAAACTTAACCTAACACTAGGTTTTGGGGGTAAGATTAATTTGGTTTCCAACTGGAATTCTATCCTAGTATTTAAGTAGCCAAAAGCTAAAGGATAAGAATTCTTGCTAAGAACCTATGGGATGAACACTTAGAATAATTCTTGAGTTCTTGGTGTTCTTGTGCGGAAATTACTTTATGAACTTAAGCTTGTGGATAATTTCTGTAACCTTACTCTGAAAGTTTGATCACATATTTATAGGCACAAAACCGAATTAGTTGTTGGAGAGAAATTCGAATTTCGGTCTATTTAAGGTAGGTATGAAGGTTTGATTTGATGTGCTCAGAGGCGGCATGGCCAAATGCGTGCTACGTCGTACTTTATAGTAATTTGACTATGAAACACCTTGTCCTGCAGTGTCAGTTCCGTACGTGCATGTATTGCTCTCATTGGTTATAAAGTACACTTATTTGGCGCCTTGATTCACCAACTTAGGTTGACATTCTTCTTGTCTGATCGAATTGTACGTCTTAGGTAAACACTTGGTTGTCACCTGATTGAACTGGCCTGATCATTTAAGGTTGATCAGTCTACCTTGTTTAGTCTTCTGATGTAAGTTTTCTTAGCACAACTTACTGACTCTCCAGGGGTTCATCTGATGTAGGTCTTCTGACGATCTTTTGGTCTTGATATCTTCTTCTTCACTTCTTATCTTTTGATCTTCTGATCTTCTTTGATTTTCTGATCTTCTTCAAAACTTAACCTATACATATTGAGTTCTCCCTCAATATGTGACCTATCTGTTACATCAGCTGTCTATACATCTCAACTGGTCATCCTATTCTGATTTCTAATTCATCAGTCAGCTAACAGGTTTGACTGGTCCTATTACACCTGTTTTGGAACTTCCATCAAAACTACATATTTCCCAACACAATTCGTACACCCGAAACAAAATACATGGTGCGGTCGACGTCAAACTCGACCACACCAATTTATATAAAAAAAATATTTTAAATAAATCAATCAAATTTTCAATCAAATCAAGAGCCTGAAGCTCCAATACCACTGTTGGAATATAGAGGCACGTAAACACGTAAAACATGCGTAGCAGAATTAAACAGTTCACCAACAACAAACGTATAATTGCATAATTGAAATACGGATAAACATAAATAGAATCCTTATAGCACTTCGTACACGGATTCTTCTACTATGATATCCACGTAATTCTCGTTCATAGATCCGCACAAATTTGCCAGCGTTGAATCCCGGAGATGAATTTGCTAAAAAATTCTAACTAGAGATTTTATGGAGAAAATTGCAGTAGTTAATAATTAATCCCTAAGGTCTCATATATATATATATATATATATAATGGGAAGCCCAACTTAAATCTTAAGCTAACTTAATTAGGAAATAAAATCCCTAATCTTGCAAATAAAATCTCATAGATTTAATTCCCTTATATATAAAATCCTAGAATAATATTCCATATATTATTTTGAGATTTCTATTTACTTAAATCCAATTTAATTAAATAGTAATAATAATTAATATATTATTAATTCTCAATAAATTAAATATTAAATCTAATTTAATACTTAATCAACCAACATTAATATTTAAAGGGAATTACTTGTTGTGTGACCCATATGTCCTCATATACCGAGCGATTAGTCAAACTAACGGTTTTAATTGAACCTTAGAAAAAAAATCAGACATTCTCAATATATGAGGTACGTTGCGAGAAAATGTGCAACTACCTGTAATTGAAACATGGACTATTGTGATAATATCCTTTCATTCGCGAATACTCGATTAAATCTTGAACATGTTGAAATGTCTATTCAAATAACTTAAATCATATTGTCTCTCATCACTAATTGATCACTTATGTCACACTTGGCCACAAAGTCCAAGTTGACGTGCATCGGCTGATGACTTAGATCCAATTATGATGAGAAGATGAATATTCTCTCTAAATCCACATTGAGGAATGAATCATATTCTTGACTCAACTACCATGCACATGCATTTCATGATAAACCCAATCCAAGCCATATCTACCCATGGAATGGTGGAAGCGTCGGTCATGGTCAAAGTTCATCACTCCACACATGTCGTGCGTATTGACCTCAATTCAAAGGAGTATCACATCGCTCCGACTAACCAAGACACCCGTAAACACATATTGTGGAATTACATCAAACTGTTTCTCGGATGGGTATACCAATACCCTCTAAGGTATCTGTGCATCTATTATGAGATACCTAGTATCTCGTAGTAAGTGAGATCTTACTACACTCTCTAAGAGTATGTGTTGGGAAATTTGTAGTTTTGATGGAAGTTCCAAAACAGTTGTAATAGGACAAGTCGAACCTGTTAGTCGACTGATGAAAAGATAGAAAGTCAGCTGAACATGTTAGACAGCTGAAGAATTAGACTAGATCACATATTGAGGGGGAACTCAATATGAAGAAGTGAAGATAAGCAGTGAAGATCAGAAAGAAGATCTGAAGCTCATCATAAGATCTACTCTATAAAGACATCAGCAAAGTCGATAGGTTGCAGCTAAGATAACTTTATCAGAAGACTCAAGTCTACTGATCTTATGGACTACAGATTAGTAGAGGCTAAGTGAGAACCGTGATAAGCATATCATCTTATCCTTAAAGCATACGAAGTGGTTCAGACCAGAAGAATGTTTAAGCTGATGGCTTTTCAAGGCGCCGAATAAGTGTACTTGTTAGCCACTTAGAAGTCAACACGTATGTACGGTTTTGAAGAATGCAGGATATGGTGTATCAATGCCAAATGGCTAGAAAGGACAATATTGAACAAAGACGGCATGGCCTTTCTGGGCACATCAAATCAAGCCTGCAAACCTACCTTAAATAGACAAAATTTTAAATTTCTCTCCAACGGCTAGTTCGATTTCGTGCCTATAAATAAGGGATCAAACCTTCATAGTAAGACTACAGAAATTATCATCAAGCTCAAGCACAAGCAATTTCCGCACAAAGAACACCAAATCGAAGATTTATTCTTAAGTGTTCATCCTTTAGTTCTTAGAAAGAATACTTATCCTCTAGCTTCAGGCTACTTAGAAGATAGGATAGTATTACAGTTGGAACAAAAACAAATCTTATACCCAAACACTGTTAGGTTAAGTTTGTTATAGCAGGATTTCTATCTAGGGTTTCTAGATTAGATTTCTGGGATTGGTTGAGTGAGAACTCATTAAATATCTGTTGGTTGTACTGTTGGTTAAGTTGGTGCCCCTGCTGATAGGGAGGAGTGGATGTAGGACAAGTTTTCCGAACCTTTATAAATCGTGTGCCTTTACTTTGCTTTACACTTACTTGCACACTACTCTTGTTATCTGCATGCGTATTCTGTACCTTGATCAGATTAGCATCAAGCTACTGATTTGATCAGTTTGACGCTCTTGTTATCTGATCTGAACCTTGCTGGTCAGATCTTATTTGGGTAAAACTGGTTTTTACACGGGTTAACTAATCTTCCGCACCATCAGTTAAACTGATAGACATCGAACTGATTTTCTTGACAAATCAGTAAGTCGGATATCAATCCAAACTGATTCACATCGCACTCTGATCAGACATACGTGCAAATCACATCTGATCCACGAAAAGTTTTGAAGTCTATTCACCCCTCCCCTCTAAACTTCAACCCTCACTAAAACCCGTTCGGGACCTACAAGTGGTATCAGAGCAGTGGTTCTTCCGACCACTGGCTTTGAATATCATTGGTTCTTGAGGAAGAACCTTTGTGGTCACTTGAACTGATCTTTGAAAACCGTTTTCAAAACTCATATTCTTCCAAAATCACCACAAGTATGGATAACACTTCAGGTATGCATCATAATCTACCCATGTTTTCTGTTGATGAGTATGCAGATTGGTCCATCGACATGAGAGATCATCTGGGAGTGATCATCAGCTGAATGGATGAGATTCTTCAGATAGGACCCATTATCATCTATCACTTTAACCCAGCTGAAGCAGGATGAGATCCAACTCAACCAGTTGGAGTAAGAATCAGAAAGAGTCCCTCTCTAATGGATGCAGATGAGAGGAAATTGTCTAATCTGGATACTGTTGCCAGACACCTCATCATGAAAACTATGGATGCTACTACACGAGAGAAGTGAAGTACCTGAAGACAGCTAAGGAGGTTTGGGATACGCTTGCCGAAATTGCAAGAGGAAATGAACAGATCAAGGACAGCAGACTGCAAGCTGAGCTAGTTGTATTTGAAAAAACTTAAGATGCTATCGAATGAAATAGTTGATCAATTTGATGGAAGGATCACACGAGGAGTCAACCGACTTCGTGATCTAGGACGAGAAATGTCAAACAAGGATATCAACTACAAGATTCTTTGATCGTTGACTAAGAAATGGGATACCAAGGTGACCGTGATTAAGGACTGTCAAGATATTGCTACCATGAAACCAAATGATCTAATCTTCAGTTTGAAAGCCCCATGAGTTCGACCTAATTGAGAGAGGACAAGGATCAGATGATGTCCCTGCTGAAGCTGCTTCAAACTCAGCTAAATCTGTTGCATTCCAGGCAACTAGTAGCAATTCACGAATCGTGGAACCAGTTGGAAACATCATCAGCCAGGCCGAACAGATTGCACTCCTAACAAGAAAACTTGAACGAATAAATGTTCAGATGGGTAAGTACAGAAATTTATATGACGACTATCGATGAAGCAGAGGAAGAGATCGAAGATCTTCTGACAGATCACAAGAGAGATATCGTTCTTCAGATGACAGGGACAACAGAAGAGATGACCGGAAAGATGATCACAGAGACGACCAGAAAGATGATAGGAGATAGGATCGCAGAGAGAGCAGACGAGATGAAAGATCAGATAAGAGAGGTTCTGATTACAGACAGAATGGAAAGTCTCCTGACAAATCATACCAAAGAAATGACTCACCGAATAGAGGAAATTCTTGAGATTCAAGGGTTTGCTATAACTGTCAGAAACCAGGTCATTACAGTGTTGATTGTCCTGACCTGACTCCCAAGGAAAGAAAAAAGAAACAGAACAGAAGAGAATAAAGGTATCGAGACAGAAAATCCATGGTTGCAGACACATCAGGAATTGACGATTCTTATCTGCCATCAGATGACTCTGGATATTCACCTGTTGAAGATTTTTGTCTGATTACCACAACTGACGATGTCGATGATTTGAACTTCTCATCTGATGACGACATCTGTCTGATGGCCACTGACCAGTCTGAGGTAATCTCTAAACCTCCTGTGGTTTCTTATTCTACACCTGTTGTGCTTAGCACATCTGCTGGAGAGATTAACCTCCAAGTCTACAATGACCAATTGCTTGATGATCTCTCTAATGCAATAGATACTTATACACGAGTGGAAGTAGAGAACGATAACCTAAGGGCTGAGAATATTCGGCTTGTCAAGGATATTGAAGCTAGTAAAGCAGCTGAACTAAAATCAGCTTACACTGTTCAGAAGATGACTAAAGAACTGGAGGTTCTGAAAGTCAGTACTACTGATCAGGAAAAGCTGATTAAGGAACAGTTGGATCTCAATGAACGACAACCTGGAGAATTCAAAGTCCTTCAAGCTAAGTTTGATGAACTCTTCCGACTGCATGAGAATCTGAAAATATCTGAAGACAATTTGCGTAAGAAAATAGAGGTTTTCACGAAATCTTCTAAGACTATTCAAGATCTGAACAACTATTTTCATACGACAATTGACAAGAAGGGAATTGGATATGAGAACCCTTCTGGATCCTCAAAAGCCCCATCCGGTTCGCATCAGAAAAGTGTAACCAAACGAGTTTCTGATCAAGATACACGAAAAGCCAAATCTGTATCAGATAAGGGAAAAGGATCAGCTGACCAGACAAGGCAAGTGTCGGATCAGAAAGGGAACAGAAATGGACCCCAACTGATCAGACCCCAGCAAGGGAATCAACAGAAGAATCTTGTTCTTCTGAAGAGACCTCAGCCAAATCAGTAGAGTAGGCCTCAATCTGGACCATCTCGTAAGGGACAGTATCAGCTGAAGTCAACTCAATCCAAGCTGCCTAACAAGCAAGCTAATGGTAAACTGCTAAGACCATCTATGCCAAAAGATATGAATCTTTTAATGGTAGCAGTCGTACCTACCCTTACAATCAAAAACCTAGGGCTACTACACCTGAGCCCCACTGGATTAAAAGAAGACAAGTTTCAATGAAAAATCCCAAGTCTTCTGATTCATAGCTCACACTAATAATCATACTGATCAGATTGCATATGAAGAAACGTATGATTATGTAGATGTTTATGGGAGACAAATCAAACCTTCTGTGTTTAACAAAGGTGCCAGATTTGTTTGGATCCCGAAAGGTACTTCTAACCCTTCAGGACCCAATTCTATTGGGGTACCTAAAATCTGATTAGCTTGCAAGCTCGAGTGGGATTGGCTAATAAAGGAGGTGTACAAGAAACTATCTGGTACATAGATAGTGGATGTTCAAGGCACATGACTGGAAGTCAACATCTCCTTAGCAACTACATTGAGAAACCAGGCCCACGAGTTCTCTTTGGGGACGACAACTTTGGTTTCACCAGAGGAGTTGGAACCTTGGTGAACGATGATGTACATGTTACAGGTGTTTCATACGTTGACGGCTTAAGGCACAACTTGTTATCTGTATCACAATTCTGTGACAACGAATTTAGTGTTGAGTTCTCATCAGATCAATGCACAATCAGAAATCGAGTAACTCAACAGATTTTGCTAACTGGCTCCAGAAAAGGAACGATTTATACATCAGATTGGGACAGTTGTCCAAGAAATGCATGCTTGATTGTTAAGAGTTCAAAGAGCTCCAGTTGGATCTGGCACAAGAGAATGAGCCATCTGAACTTCAAAACTCTTAAAAAGATAGCAAGGATGTCCTTGGTTGAAGGTCTCCCGAATGAAATATTCTCTAAGGATCAGACATGTGCCGCATGCCAGAAGGGAAAACAAGTAAAAGCATCATTCAAAGGGATACCTTCTCCTCCATCCAGCAGAGTATTACAACTGCTCCATATGGATCTATTTGGACCAGTTACGCCTCTTAGTTTTAGTGGACGCAAATACACTCTAGTGGTCGTGGATGATTACTCCAAGTTCACCTGGGTCGTATTCTTGTATAAGAAGAGTGAAACTACAACAAAGTTACCTGAACTTCTCAAGAAGATTCTGAATGAGAAGGGTCTCAGCATAGTGAAAATCAGATCAGATAAAGGTATGGAATTCTTGAACCAGTTTATATCTGATTTTTGCTCTGAGTTTGGTATACAACATGAGACGTCAGCTGGAAGGACACCACAACAGAATGGCATTGATGTCGTTTCTGGGAAGAAGCTATCAATACAACATATCACACGCAAAACAGATGTTCTCTGACTAAGATTCACTTTAAGACTCCTTATGAACTGTTGAAGGGCAGAAAATCTCGTGTTTCTTACTTCCATGTTTTTGGGTGCAAGTGTTTCATACATAACAATGGGAAGAGTCAGTTAAGAACCTTCGATGCCAAGTAAGATGAGGGTATATTCTTAGGATATTCCTCAACTAGCAAAGCATTTAGGGTTTTCAACAAACGAACCCTGGTTGTGGAAGAAACACCTCATGTGGTCTTTGATGAGTCAACATCTGATCAAGAAAAATCTGCCGCAGAACAAGATGTACCAGACAAACCAGATTCATTGAAAATGGATCAGTTAAGGCTCAAATAAAAGGATCCAAAATACGTTACTGTATATGTTCCTAACTTTGACCTTGACGATTAACCAGGTCAGTTAGACCCCAAGGTAAGTACAACTGTCAGTGAAGAAGTTGGTATAGCGGAGACAGTAACAACTGAACCATCTAGTTCAGGGGGAACACCTGATGTTCCGGCGGACAGACTTCAGCACATGATGAGTCCAACATCAGCTGAGATATGTCCATGCCAAGTGGATCCTACTCAAGTACCTCTCCCAGTATCTAGTGATGAATCTTTATCAAAAGAGGATGATGTTCTCCAAACAGATGACAATCAGGACAGAAGGACCTGGATAACTAGTCATCCAACTGATCTGATCATCGGAGACCCGTCTGATAGAGTTAAAACTAGACATTAAATTGGTGAAAGTGCAATGTATTGTTGTTATCTGTCTTTGAAGGAACCACTCACTGTTGAAAAAGCTCTATCTGATGCAAGTTGGATTTTGGCTATGCAAGAAGAATTAGAGCAGTTTGAGAGGAATCAAGTTTGGGAACTTGTAGACAGACCAACTCACCAAGATGTGATTGGAACTAAGTGGGTATTCAAGAACAAGAAGGATGTGCACAATGTAATAACCAGAAATAAGGCAAGACTTGTTGCTAAGGGCTATTCACAATCAGAAGGAATTGATTATGATGAAACCTTTGCATTAGTCGCTCGCTTGGAAGCCATTCGACTGTTTCTGGCTTATGCTGCTCATAGGGGATTCACTGTGTATCAGATGGATGTAAAGAGTGCATTCTTAAACGGGGTACTAGCTGAGGAACTTTATTTTGAACAACCTCCTGGCTTTGAAATGAGCAACCAAGTGTACCGTTTAAGAAAAACTCTTTATGGACTAAAACAGGCTCCAAGAGCTTGCTATGATACACTATCCCAGTTCCTGATAGAGAATTGATTCAACAAGGGCTTGATTGATCGGACCTTGTTCATAATAGAAGATGGAGAAGAAATTCTCTTGGTTCAGATCTATGTGGACGACATTATATTTGGGTCTCCCAATCAGAAGCTATGTGAGAAATTCAGTAAGCTGATGCAAGGGAAATTTGAGATGTCCATGATGGGTCAGATGAGCTATTTTGTAGGTCTTCAAGTCAAGCAAGCTCACACTGGGATATTCATCTGCCAGACAAAGTACACTAGGAATTTGTTGGCTAAGTATGGAGTTCAGAATTGTAAAGAAGCCAAAATTCCAATGTTGACTGCATTTAAGATGGACCCAGATGAAGGTGGTAAGAAAACTAAGCAGAAAGAGTATAGGGCTTTAATTTGATCTTTATTATACCTGACTGCAAGCAGACCAGATATAACCTTCGCAGTAGGTGTATGTGCCAGATTTTAGGCTAACCTCATACAAAGCTACCTGGAAGCAGCTAAGCGGATTCTGAAGTATCTGAAGGGTACTGTAAACTTAGGTTTATGGTATCCAGCAGATGACAATCTAGAGCTTAGTGGGTACTCTGATTCAGATTATGGAGGATGTAGGATAGATAGGAAATCTACATAGGTACTTGTTAGTTTTTGGGAAGCAAGCTGGTCTCGTGGTTTTCTAAGAAGCAAACATCTGTTGCCACATCTACTACTGAGGAAGAATATATGGCTGCTGGTCAGACATACGTGCAAATCACATCTGATCCACGAAAAATTTTGAAGTCTATTCACCCCTCCCCTCTAGACTTCAACCCTCACTGAAACCCGTTCGGGACCTACAGTATGATGCATATCGCACACCAATCTTAATTGCATCATCAATATCCCATTCTCGATGATCCTTGATCGGGACTATTTGAGAATCATGCTTAAGTCATCTGAGTTCTCATAATCTCAATGACATTAATGACTTAAGGGAACACATACGAATAAATGCAAACAACCAAACATAATATTCAAACAAGTGTAATGTCATACATTTAATATTAAATAAACAATAATATTAAAACCAAAACTGAAGTGAATTCAATCTTCATCCAGATCAAGGACAAGCAGGTGCTGCCAGGATCTATCGGGATGTCCTCATAAACACAAATTTAAATTAACAATTATTATTAGCATGAATTAACCTAAGTGAATTCAAATAATAATTAATCCAACAACAACATGCAAATAATATTTCACGTAAAAGATCCTAGCATGCAAAATTTCTAAGAGTTTACCTAAACACACCCGTTGGAGAGACAACCATTGAGACGGACACAATCAAGTAACTAGCTACCAACCAAAAGTCCTTCTCAAGTATTCCCAAGTCCTCGTTCAATAACCCCGGTGGAAGGTTCTCCAATGAACAATTTATAAACAAAGGAAAAATAAATAATTTTTTGCATCACCTTTGTGGATTTCAAATATTTCCAGCACATGGAATTGTGTTGCACACAATTAAATTTTTTCGAAAAAATACAAATTGTCGTCATTTCAAAATATTTGATATTTTGTTGACGCTGATATTTTCATCCCGGCCCTATTTATAATAGAGAGGACGGACGAAAATTTGGCTCATATTAGGGTTATGAAAGATCTTTTCTTGATCTCCAAGATATCTTGAATATATTCCATATATTCTTCTTTCCATGTATATTTTTCAACAAAATCTCACACCCCTTTTAATAACTTATTTTTGAAAATAATAGGAAGAACCTCAAGATTGGATCTTTTTTGAATTTATGAGATATTATTGTATTCCAAAAATACATATCTTTCTCCAT
Source organism: Stenogyne calaminthoides (assembly GCA_037126765.1). Taxonomy (NCBI): domain Eukaryota; kingdom Viridiplantae; phylum Streptophyta; class Magnoliopsida; order Lamiales; family Lamiaceae; genus Stenogyne; species Stenogyne calaminthoides. Next base: position 8,225,640 of record JBBCBC010000029.1, on the reverse strand, counting down.
AAAAACTTTCCAAGAAAATCAAGAAAATCTTTCTTCCCTTTTATTTCTCTATAATTTTCGAAAATTACAATTAAAGAAACCAAAGTGGGAGATTTCTTGAATTTATGGGATAATCTTGTATTCCAAGAATACTTATCTCCTTTCCATAAAATCTTTTCAAGAAAATCTTTCTCCTTTTTCTTTAATAATTTCGAAATTTAAGGAAAATATGCAACAAAAACTTTAATTTATTTTAAGCACCTTTTATTTAATGGACTTTAATTGGGCTACTTGAGGGGCCTTTAGGAGAATTAAGCTGGCCTTGTGGGCTCTCGGTTCCCTTGAATTCGCAATTGCTCCGGCGTTATCACAGAATACCGTGATAGTGCTGGGCAAATTCGGAACAACATCCAAGTCCACTAAGAAGTTCTTGAGCCATACCGCTTCTTTTGCTGCTTCACAAGCAGCTACATATTCGGCTTCAATGGTAGAATCGGCGATGCATTTCTGCTTAACGCGTCTCCATGTTACAGCTCCTCCTCCTAGACAAAACACACTACATAAGGTAGATTTTTTTGGAATCTAGGTCCGATTGGAAATTCGAGTCCATGTATCCCACTAGAAATAAACTGTTTGACTGATAAACCAGCATTCTATCTTGAGTTCTTTTTATATACTTCAGAATGTTTTTAATTGCAGTCCAGTGTTGATTTCTCGGGTTACTTTGATATCTTGCTACCATGCCTACGACGTAGCAGATGTCCGGTCTCGTACACAGCATTGCATACATAAGGCTTCCTACTGCCGACTCATAAGGAATGCCTCTCATGTCATCTATCTCCTTTTGTGTCTTAGGGCACATGTCTTTGGATAGATGAATTCCATGTTTGAAAGGTACAAAACCCTTCTTGGAATCTTGCATGATGAAACGCTTCAAAATTGTATCTATGTATGAAGCTTGCGATAGCCTATCACCCTTTTCTTGCGATCTCGAGCGATCTTGATCCCAAGGATGTGCTCGACTTCCCCTAAGTCCTTCATAACAAACTGATTTGATAGCCATACCCTCACGTCTGAAAAAACCTTTACATCATTTTTGATGAGCAGGATATCGTCTACGTATAGTACTAAAAATATCAAGGCAGTCCCGTCACACTTCTTATACACACAACACTCGAACTCATTTTGATCAAACCATAAGATTTAATTACCCGATCAAAACATTGGTTCCAAGCGCGAGATGCTTGCTTCAGTCCATAAATGGACTTCCTCAGCTTGCAAACAAGGTGATGTTTGCCTTTTGCAATAAATCCTTTTGGCTGATGCATATAGATTTCCTCGTCAAGACTTCCGTTTAGGAAAGATGTCTTGACATCCATTTACCAAATCTCAAAATCTAGATGCGCAGCTATTGCCAAGAGAATACGGATGGACTTAAGCATGGCTACAGGCGAAAAGGTTTCTTCATAATCGATACCCTCCTTTTGAGTGTATCCCTTTGCCACAAGCCTAGCTTTGAAGGTTTTGTTGGGAAAATAGGGGTGCCCGGATCTATTCTAGATGAATTTAAATACGTATTCAAATTAATCAATTAATTACTAACATGAATTAATCCTATATCAATTCAACATAATAATTAAACAAACAAATAAGCAACAAGTGTACACGTAATCCACGTAAATCCTAAGCATGCGGAATCTAGGAGTTACGAGATTACATACCTCTTGTAGAGACAACCGTTGAGACGATGGATCAACCCAAAGAGCCTTCCCAAATATGTCCCACATCCACGAACGTAATCCGGTGGAAGGATTCACACGAACGATTTTAATAAAGGAGAAAAAAACAATATTTTGCCACCACCTTAGTGGATTTCTAATATTTCCAACACATGGAATTGAATTGGGATGAAAAATTCATCCCCTATTTATAGGACAAGGGTGGCCGATTTTTTCACTAGAAAAATAAGGAGGAAAATCTTTTTCTTGATCTCCAAGAAATCTTGAATATATCCCATATATTCTTTTCTCCATAATTAAATTTTTTCATAAAAATTCCACTTCCCTTTATCCCATATTTTTCGAAAAATACAATGAAAAAGTAATCAAGATTTGATTTCTTGAATTTATGGGATAATCATGTATTCCAAGAATACTTATCTTTTTCCATAAAATTTTTTTCAAGAAAATCTTTCTTCTTCTTTTCCTACAATTTTAAAAAATTACTAGGAAATATAGACAATAATATTTTCTCCTCCTTTTCATTAATTGAACTTTAATTTGGGCTATTTGATGGGCCTTTAGGAGAATTAAGATTGGACCTCCAATGGGCTATGAAACTTTAATATTTAGCCAAAATATTATTCAAGTCCATTAATATTAATTTATTCCACTATAAAATTAATATCGAACTATCCATCTTAACCCATATTACGACTTCACAATAATATGACTCCCGATCATTATTTCCCGTGTTTAAGATTATCTTAGTCCACTAATTAATTAGGCCACTGAACAGGCTTTATATTAATTAATATCTTTGTCCTTGGAGTAAAAACAACTCAACATTATTATCCATACCGGAAATAAATTTTCACTTGCAAGATTTGGTATGATAAAGATTATGAGCCCACCAAGGGTACAAATCAAGCAAGCCGTACTTGCACACGATTCTCCGTATTAAATCTTAGCAATCGTCATGTAATTAATAATATTGCCCAAGATGTAAGGTATCGAATCACATTGATTCTCTTCCCATCATAAGTCAAAATAATAGTTATTAATTTTACACGATTCTATTTAAGGGACGAATATTAAGAAATAACGAACCACTGAGGTCTAATTCTTGTATATTCAGTACCGAATAATTTATCCTCCTGTAGGTCCTATTCAGCGCATCATAGTGCACTAGTGTAATCTCTTGATCAAGACAAGTAAATCTGAGCCTCACTTCAACCTTTCATGATAGATTGTTCATTTCCATCATGTTGTGAATTTGTACTTAGTCACGAGGAACTGTTAATTTGATCTTCTGTGATCTGTTATCACCAAATTAACTACAACATAATACGTACTTACTTATTGAACATGTTTGCAACAAATATATATAACATTCATTCATATTTAATGCAACAGTGATTAATAATTTATTTCAGTAAATAAATAAGAAATTCAGTTTGGTCATACAAAGCAAAAAGCATACTTTTCAGTATAAACCCAACAATCTCCCACTTATACTCAAAGTCTTCTTTTAAATATACTACAACATGTCTCGTGTTCTATGTGACATCTAATGTCACCTACACGAACCTAATAATATTTCTCCCACTTATACTCAAAGCAGATTGGCAAAGCTCTTGACACCCATTTCTTCCACATGTCTCTCGAATGTACTCTGAGGCAGACCCTTTGTGAATGGATCTGCTAGGTTATCTCCAGACGCAATATTTGCCACCTCTATGTCTTCTATAAGATGGTATTTTCTTTTTATGTGTTTGCTGGCCTTGTGGGCTCTCGGTTCCCTAGAATTTGCAACTTCTCCGGCGTTATCATAGTAAACCGTGATCGTGCTGGGCAAATGCGGAATAACGACCAAGTCCACTAGGAAGTTCTTGAGCCAAACCACTTCTTTCGCTGCTTCATAAGCGGCTACGTATTCGGCTTCCATGGTAGAGTTTACGATGCATTTCTGCTTAACGCTTCTCCATGTCATGGCTCCCCCCATGCAAAATACACTACCCGAGGTTGAATTTCTGGAATCCATGTCTGATTGGAAATCTGAGTCCGTGTAACAGATGGGGATTAAACTGTCTGATTGATAAACTAACATTTTGTCCCGTGTCCTCTTCAGATACTTCAGAATGTTCTTGACTGCAGTCCAATGCTCTTTCCCATGGTGACTTTGATATCTTGCCACCATGCCTACGGTAAAGTAGATATCCGGTCTCGTGCACAACATTTCATACATGAGGCTTCCTACAACCAAAGAATAAGGAATTCCCTTCATGTCATCTATTTCCTTTTGTGTCTTGGGACACATCTCCTTGGATAGATGGATTCCGTGTGTGAAAGGCACAAAGCCTTTCTTGAAATCTTGCATGTTAAATCGCTTCAAAACGGTGTCTATATATTGCGAGAGCCCGATCATTCTTTTCCTGCGATCTCGAGTGATCTTGATCCCTAGGACGTGGCCGGCTTCTCCTAAGTCCTTCATATCAAACTGTTTTGACAGCTATGCCCTTACATCTGACAACACCTTTACATCATTCCCGATGAGCAGAATATCGTTTACGTATAGTACCAAGAATACCAAGGCAGTTCCGTCATGCTTTTTATAAACACAACTTTCGAAATTATTTTGATCAAAACCGTAGAATTTTATAACTTGATCAAAACACTGATTCCAAGTATGCGATGCTTGCTTTAGCCCATAAATTGACTTTTTTAGCTTGCAAACCACATGCTCATGGCCTTTTTTAATGAAGCCTTCGGGTTGTTTCATATAGATTTCTTCGTCAAGAATTACATTAAGGAAAGCGGTCTTGACATCCATTTGCCAGATCTTAAAGTCTAGTGCGCAATCGACAAGAGAATGCGGATGGACTTGAGCATGGCTACGGGCGAAAAGGTTTCCTCATAATCGATCCCTTCTTTCTGAGTGTACCCTTTCGCCACGAGTCTTGCCTTGAAGGTTTCAACCTTTCCGTCCGGTCCCCTTTTTCTCTTGTATACCCACTTGCATCCAATGGATTTTGCCCCATTAAGTGGTTCGACTAGCTCCCACACTTTATTGTGATCTATTGAACCTATCTCGCCTTCCATTGCGGTTTGCCAAGAATTTGCATCCTTGTCGTGGATCGCCTCGTTGTAGGACCATGGATCTAATTCTTCTCCTGAGATCAAGTCCGAGGACTCTTCTATCCCCAAGAATCGCTCGGGTTGTCCTGGTTGTGTAGGTGTGACGCTTGGTATGTTGTCTTGTACAGTTGGCAACGGAGTCGGGCCCCTAAGTTCTTCTAAGGTAATCTCATTTCTAGGTTTTTTATCGTTCATATAGTCTTCTTCCAAAAATCTAAAGTGCGTACTAATTACGACCTTTTAATCATCGGGACCATAGAACATGCATCCCTTTGTTCCCTCAGGGTATCCTATAAACAACCTTAATTCCGAACGTGCGTCCAATTTACCATCTTCCTTATCCAACACGTATGCCGGACACCCCCAGATCCTCATGTGTCCTAAGCTGGGCTTGCGCCACGTCAACAATTCTCTAGGGGTTTTGGGAACCGATTTGGATGGCACTAAGTTTAGAATATAAGCTGCTGTTTGCAAGGCATAACCTCAGAACGATTTTGGTAAATCCGAATAACTCATCATTGACCTTACCATTTTTAAAAGCATTCTATTTCTTCGTTCTGCAACCCAGTTTTGCTGAGGGGTATCGGGTGCAGTCAACTGGGATGCAATCCCTTCATTCGACAGGTAGTTTAAAAATTCATAGCTGAGGTATTCATCTCCATGATCAGATCGTAGAAACTTGATACTCTTTTCCATATGATTCTCTGCTTGAGCCTTAAATTCTTTGAATTTATCAAAGGTCTCAGATTTATGCTTCATTAGGAAAATGTACCCATAACGTGAGTAATCATCGATAAACGTAACGAAATACTCGTAGCCACCTCTAGCTTTGATTTGCATTGGACCACACACATCGGTGTGAATGATCTCCAACACTTCTTTAGATCTAAGGCTCCTGGCTCCAAATGCCTGCATGATTCGCAAGTTGGAAATGGTTCAATTCGGAGGGACTACAATGAACCATCTTGGACCAACCTTTGGATCCTTTTCGGGTTAATATGACCTAATCTTAGGTGCCAAAAAAGGGTCTCATTCACGTCAGTCTAATGTTTTCTTTTATTACTTGAAATAGTAGATGTGTTATAGGATGCATTCTGTGAGTGATGTGCACAGTCAATAATATAGAGATTGTTCCGTAAAGTTTCATGACAGATAACCACATCGTTGAGAAAAACAGAAACATATTTATTAAAACGAACAGAATATCCATCAGCAAATAGTTTGGAAACTGAAATATGGTTTTTGCGAAAAACAAGAACATAAAGAACATCTCTTAAAATTAAACTCTTGTCTTCTAAAGACAGGTGCACGTCTCCCACTGCTTCTGCTGCCACTCTCGTAGCATCGCATAGCATGATGAGGATCTCACTTCTACTAAGTTGTCGGGTCCACTTGAACCCTGTAATGTGAAACAAAAATGATCAGTGGACCCCGTATTCATTACCCACGAATGGGTAGCGTACGCCAATAAACAAGTTTCAACAACTAGTGCATGAGAATTACATTTCTTTCAATTCCTTTTGGGTTTGGAACAGGCTGACCTCCAATGTCCCTTTTCACCACAGTTGAAACACTTCCACTTAGCCGAATTCTTTACTCCACCCTCCCTCTTCACCTTTCCTTTGCCCTTGGCAACACTTGAGTTAACTTGACTTTCGCTTTTGGCCTTCTTCTTCTTCTTGCCTCCTTTTGGCCTAAAAGAAGAAGATGGACCAACTGCCGCTAAGGCTTGGCTACTCTCTCCCAATATTCCTTTAGCCAAGACTAGAGCTTGCAGAAGATCAGGCACGGTGAACTTATGATTGTTCATTTGGTAGTTGAGCCTAAACTGCTCGAAGCTTTTGGGCAAGGAATGGAGTATGAAATCAATCTGGGTCTCGATATCATATTCAGCACCAAGTACCTCAAGCTTGTTAAGGTGAGTCATCATCTAGAGAACATGCTCCCTCGCGGGCGTTCCCTCCACCATTTTCATTGAGAGCATATCTCTCATGGTGATCTGGCGAGCCACACGGTTCTGATGTTGGAACATCGCTTTAAGATTGACCATGATGTCCGCAGCAGTTTCAACGTTTTGGTGCTGGTGTTGTAACACATCTGACATAGAAGCCAAGATGGTACACTCTGCCATTTCGTTGGAACTCTCCCAGTCAGCTTGCTCTTTCTTTTCCGTTTTTCTAGACTCATCAGTTGGCTTTTCTGGTTTGGATGTATTAAGGACCCAGTTATGATGTTGTGCGGTGAGGAAAATAGTAAGTTTTCGATACAAATCAACAAAGTTTTCTCCAGTAAGCAAATTATCTTTCAGTATATTGAACAGTGGATTAAAAGTTTGCGACATGATGATACTGAAAATAAATATATATCTTGTGTCAATGTCCGGATCAACACAAAGAAAATCACATAATTCGATCACATGATTCATATTGAAATCTAAAAAATATGAACATGCATCAACCAACATCTCAAAATAGTTTTAAATGAGCCTCTTGGGAGGGTCATCATTTAAATCACATTCATGCAGGGTACAAATAAGAACAATTACAAACCTTTAATTTTAAAAGGAAATTAATAGTTGGCTCCCACTTGACCAATACAAAATTGACAGAGACTTCGGTGAAGTATATGCATATCAATTTTATACCTAAGTAATAACCATGATTAAATACAGAATTACTACTTCATTTTGATCGAGCCTCTTGGGAGGGTCATCGTCGCCACTAATAATAATTAACAATCATCCTTTTGAGAATTTATCCATGTGAAAGCTTTCTTTTGGCAGTCCCTTAGGGGAATTTCTTCAATAGATTTCACAAATAAATAAATCATGGAGGTCAAAATTAATTCGATTCAAGCACTTTTCAAGAAAATTTTTCTCCTTTTTCTTTAATAATTTCAAAATTTAAGGAAAATATGCAACAAAAAATTTAATTTATTTTAAGCACTTTTTATTTAATGGATTTTAGTTGGGCTACTTGAGGGGCCTTTAAGAGAATTAAGATGGACCTTCCAATGGACTTCTGAATTCCAATATTGAGCCACAATATAATTCAGCCTATATAATTAATATTGCACTATCCATCTCAATCCATATTACGGTAATATTATTGCCCAAGATATAGGGTATCGAAGTCGCAGTGATTCTCTCCCCATTATAAATCAAAGAAATAACTACTAATCACACACAATCTTTATTAAGTGACATAGATTAAGAAACCAACAACCACTGAGGTCTAACTCTTCATCCCATAAGTCAGTGTGAATGAGTTTATCCTCTCTGTAGGTCCGCTTCAGCTCATCGAATGCACTAATGTAATCTCTTGGTCAAGAAAAGTTAATCTGAGCCTTACACATCAACTTCTACTAATAGATTGTTCGGATCTATTAAGTTGTGAAAAGCGCACTTGTTTACAAGGGTCTATTAATGTGATCTTTTGTGATCTGGTATCACCACGTCAACTACAGTGTAACACGTGCTATGAAAGGCTTGCAATGAATTTATATAACATTCAATCATATTTAAAGCAACAGTGGTAAATAATTTATTTCAGTGAATAAGTGTTTAATACATAGGTTATACAAAGTAAAATCATACTTTCATGTATAACCCCAACACTCGACCCACCTAGCAAGAACAACAAAAACGACGGCAAAAAAAACTTCAGTAATTATTGCCACTATTATGAAGGAGTTGGCCACAACACAAGTGAGTGTTAAGACTTACTAAGGCAACCCTGGAGGTTGTACAGGGATAGGGTGCTGGATAGTTTCGTTCGGTGACCACAACAAAATAGAGGGAAACGACGAGATGATGCGCCTCGTTGCCAAGACGAAGCTCGCCAACAAAATGAGGTTGACAACCAGCGAGATCAAGGTGGGCTGAGAGACGAACGTCGTGTTGGTGTATACTGTAAAGCAAACTTTTAGTGAGCTTTTGTGGATGTATATTCAATTTCCTTATTATCTGAAATAAATGGTTTTTCACATTATTGCCTTCTTATAAATTGCTTATGTGTCTGCTTATCTTGTATTGTAGACAATGTGGTGGGTTTGTAGTCACACAGAAGATCACATCGTCAAGTTCCTTATAAGATATAAACAGTATTCACAACTGATATAGTTCTGGACATAACTATTTGTTTAAGTTGTAGTATAAACTTGTTGGTGGCTTGTCTTGGCCATTAGTTTATACTAGTGCGCTATGTCATATTGAATGGGTCATAGATAAGACATGTTCTTCGATTCTGATTGTTATGAAGAACTAGAGTTCTTGGTGACATTTATAATTCTCAACCCTGTGCGGGGTGCTTGTTCACTACTTTGATTTACTATAGGTGAGAATCTTGGTAGATCTCTCATATTTCGTATTTTGGGTAGTGACATCGCTCGCATGATATCTATTTATTGTCATTGGGGCACCATGTCCTGGACATCCAGGATGATGAAGTCCCCTTGAGGAAACTTATAAAGGATTGTCGTATTAAACCTTGCAGTGGATTTAATCCGTACGACAATAAGGTTGAGTGGTACTACTCAATGAATAATATATATTAATTAATTAAAGCAGTTAGGAGCTTTAATAATTAATGGACGTGCGATATCTTTAACATGGGAAATTATAAAGTCTAATAGAAGCCCTGAATCGGTTCGGGATAGGACGGGAGTGCAACATTTATTCTCTAGTGGAATGAGTTAATGTTATCGGGCCAAAAATAATGTTCTAGGCTGAACATAAAAGTATTGCGGTCCGTGAGAAGCCCAAACCCTATACCTTCTATTGGATCCCTAGTCTGGCCCTTTGATTAAACCTATGGAGTCTATATAAAAGGGCCTTGATTTCGTTCCAAACCCTCACTCACGAAAACAGAAACATAGCAGCCGGGCATGTTAGGGTTTGAAGAGATGAAACAACAGGCGCCTTCTCCACGTTCGATAGATTGCTATCCACTCGGCATTCGGACGAGGCTGGGAGACAGACTAGAATATCTGTAGTGGAATCAACATCTCGATCTTCAAGGGTAATAATTTAAATCTTGCTCTAGACGTATGTTTAGGTTTTATTCTTTAATACATGTACGTTTGGCATCCAATAATGATTTTGGGTGACGGACCGCCTTCACCGGCATGATCCATCAATTAGTATCAGAGCCTGGTTTCGTGGATTATTGGCTCTGCCTGAGGTTGAATTAAATGTTGGTTTTGAAGGTTTCCAATATTTTATGCTTCAATTCATGTGATTTAATGCTTGCTTGCATTTTATTTATTTCAGATAATTATGATGATGTCACTCAACCCGCTTGCAATTATTTTAAAATCATAATAAGCTTACTGGTCCGAATTATTTGAATTGGAAAAGAAATCTGGACATTGTCCTAGTTGCAAGTGAGTAAAAATTTGTGCTCAATACACCTGCTCCTGCCCCTTTGGAACCCGATTCCACTGAAGAGCAAAAGGAGGCTCATAAGAAGTGGCACAAGGCTAATGAGATGGCTTGTTGTAACATTTTGGCCTCAATGTCAAATGTTTTACAATAGCAGCATCAAAACATGCCTAATGCCGCAGATATGATGTTGAGCCTAAAAGAGCTTTTTGGTGAGAAAGATAGGGCTGCCCATTTTGAGGCTATGAGGAGCATTATGTCAACCTCTATGCCAGAGTGAGCATCCGTGAGGGACCACTGTCTCAAGATGATGGAATATCTGAATGAGATAGAGGTCCTCAGAGGAGAAATCGATGGTAATACCAAGATCGATATGATCCTGAACTCGCTCCCAAAGTCCTTTGAAAACTTCTGTTTAAACGTGATCATGAGTAAGAAGGACTATACCATAGCCGCGCTTCTTGCGGAATTGGTTGCGGCGGAGGGTCTCATGGGTAAGGGTAAGGGACCACAGACTCATGTTTCTGTTCAAGCTGGATCTTCTTCGTCTAAGGGCGGGATGAAGAAAAAGTCTTTACAAAAAAAAGGGTAGTGGAAGCAGTGGGAGCAAGAAAGTGGCGCCTTCTGATGGCATGAAAAAGTCGAAAGGAAAATGCTTCAAATGCAACAAGACAAGACACTGGAAGTCTGATTGTCCTCTCTTGAAAAAGGATAACTCTAGTACGTCTCTTGCTCTGGTTGTTGAAACATGTTCCGCGGCTTGTTCTGTCTTTTCTTGGGTAGTAGATACAGGAGCCTCTGATCATGTTTGTTATACCTTGCAGGGGTTTCTGCAGACAAGGCAACTGAGTGAGGGCGAGATTACTATCAGTTTGGGCAATGCTGCGACAGTAGCAGTGGTCGTAGTGAGAGATGTGCACTTGTGTTTTTCTAATTTTTTTTTAGTATTAAAGAATGTTTTATACCTGCCGAGTTTTCGGAAGAATTTAATTTCAGTTTCGAAGTTATTTATGGATGGATGCTCAGTTGTTTTTAATGAGAAATAATTTTTATCTGTTCTGGCGCGTTAGAAAATAATCTTTATACTATTACTTGTGCATACCATACTGTGACTGAAGCTCATTCATCGTCATCATCAAATAAGAGAAAAGAACCTTCTAAGTTGAATCAAATATACCTTTGACACCTAAGGTTAGGTCATGTCAACCTGAGAAGGATACAAAGACTGGTAAGTAGTGGGTTTTTGGAGTCTCTCCAAGTGGAACCATTCTCAGTCTGCGAATCCTGTTTGGAAGGCAAGATGACCTCGAGGCCTTTTAAGGTCAAGGGGAATAGGGCCAATGGTGTGTAGGAATTGATTCACTATGATTTGTGTGGACCCATGTCTGTTCAAGCTAGAGGTGGTTTTGAGTATTTCGTCACTTTCATTGATGTTTACTCAAGATATGGATATATCTACCTGATGCGCCACAAGTCTGAATACTTTGGCAAGTTCAAAGAATTTAGGGCAGAAGTGGAGAACCGTCATGGTAAAAGTATCAAGTCACTACGATCTGATCATGGTGGCGAATACCTTAGCAATGAATTTAGGCAACACTTATTAGAGAATGGGATTACATCCCAGCTCACCGCACCTGGTACTCCCCAACAGAATGGAGTGGCTGAGAGAAGGAATAGGACTCTATTGGAGATGGTGAGATCGATGATGAGTTATGCTTCATTACCTACCTCCTTTTGGGGATATGCATTGGAAACAACAACGTACCTTCTAAATTACGTACCTTCTAAAGCAGTTCCAAAAACTCCAATCGAATTGTGGTCTGGGCGAAATCCTAGTCAAAATCACATTCGGATTTGGGGTTGTCCAGCACGTGCTGAATAAGGAAGCTGATAAGTTGGTACCTAGAACTGAAGTACGACTATTTGTAGGATACCCAAAAGGAACGAAAGGTGGTTATTTTTATAGTCCTAATGATTAGAGGGTGATGGTGAGTACCAATGCCCGGTTCTTAGAGGAAGACTATATGAATGAGCATAAGTCCAACAGTGAAATCATTCTAAATGAGTTGAGGTGAGACAATGGCACACCAAGTGTGCAGAGGAAATACCACAAGAGACTGCACACTGTGGTTACTCTGATGAACCCTTGTATACATTGCCTCGTAGTGGGAGGGTTGTTCGTCAACCTGATCATTTCATGTTTTTGGGAGAGTCTGCGGACTTCATCCCAGATGATGAACATGATGATAACGGTCTCTGGACTTACAAAGAGGCAATTCAAGACAAAGATGCACAGTCTTGGCACAAATCTATGGACTCAGAGATTGAGTCTATGGATGCTATGGAAGTGTATGACCTAAGTGAACTTCCCCACGATAAGAAAGTCGTTGGGTGTAAGTGGGTCTACAGACGTAAGAGAGGATCTGATGGGCTGATTATTGCTTTTAAAGCACGGTTGGTGGCTAAGGGTTTTACCCAGAAAGAAGGAATCGACTATGACGAGACCTTTTCACCAGTAGCAATGCTAAAGTTGATCCAGATTCTCTTATCCATAGCTAATCACATGAACTATGAGGTTTGACAAATGGATGTCAAGACAATTTTCCTTAATGGAGAGTTGGATAAGGACTATGCAGCAACCCGAGGGTTATGTGAAGAAAGGCCAAGAGCATCTAGTCTGAAAGCTGGAAAAGTCTCTTTATGGGCTAAAGCAAGCTTCCAGGTCTTGGAACATTCGTTTTGATGAGGTGATCAAATATTTTGGATTTGAACAATGTCAAAATGAAAGTTATGTGTACAAGAATAGTAACGGAGACGTAGTGGTATTCTTGGTACTGTACGTAGATGATAGTTTTCTTATTGGCAACAATGTGAAAGTATTATCAGACATAAAGGTGTGGCTTTCAGAGTAGTTTCAAATGAAGGATATGGGAGAAGCATCGTACATTGTTGGTATTAAGGTCATTCGTGATCGGAAAAAAAGAATGTTGTGTTTATCTCAAGCGTCTTACATTGATACTGTGGTTGCTCGTTTTAGCATGCAAAACTCCCAGAAGGGCTTACTACCTTTCAGACATGGAGTTCCCATATCTAAGGATATGTGTCCTGAGACACAGAAGGAGATAGAGGAGATGGCTAATGTAGCAACCCGAATCCATTTAGGACTTATTTGTTTATTTTTCCTAATGTTTTTAAATGTTATACTTGTTTTTAAAAATATATGTACAAGTTTCTAAATTTTTCAATGATGTATTTAGCTTTTCGAAATTGAAAAACCCTACTAGCACTTTTGGATTTTTATCCCTAAAACAGACCTGTTAATAATGTCAAAAATTTAAAGGATTCAAAATGATAAAGGATAACTTCAAATGGAATGCTAAAAATCGTGCGAGTTTAATTGTACGTTTAAAATAATTTTCGAAACCAAAAACCGAACTGAAAAATACAGAAAATACACTGACGGAACCCAAATCGCGTCTAGAATCATGGCTACTATAATTGGCAGCCTAAAATCTGCATTGAATCCCCCATTTTCGTCCAAAAACCTGTAAGGCAATCAACAAAAACCATAAAGTAGGATTTCCCCATTTAATGGGAACACTATTAGAGCCATGCTTCCTATGTGACATGTTACTAACCCCCATCATTAAATTCCTCCCCTTTCTTACCACCTTGCCCCCCCCCCTTCTCTATATATATACCCTTCTCCCCATTCCAAGTTTGGTCTTGACATTTTTGATCCACAAGAAGAAAACACATTGAGGAAAATAGAGAGAGTTGGGAGAGTTTGAAGGAAGAATGAGCTTTCCCCTCTTTTCTTGCTCTTGGCCGATCATCACCACCCCAAGGAGAAGTCTTTCCTCCACCATCTTGAAGCTAGGAAGGTGTTAGAAGTAGGAGTTTCCATCAAGAGCCCTCAGACCCCCTCCCAAAGAAGGAAACTACAAGGGTGAGCACCAATGAGACCTTTAATCTTGATGTTATGATTATAATTTGTTTGAGCATGAAAAATCTTAGAAATGGCATGCTAATAACCTCCCCTGAGCTTGTTTAATCTGTGAAAAATCATGTGTGAAGGTTGTATTGGTGATATCTTGTGTATTTGAGCATGTTTAGCCATATATGTGAAAGTTCAAAAATGTGTATGAAACTTCGGAAGTGCTACTGCCTTATTCTTAGAAAACCTATTTCGATGCTTTAATGATGTTTTAAAATCGAGGAAATATTCCTAGAGGTATTATTTGAAGTATAGAACGATATACGAAAAATTTGGTGGTCATAGGATCTGTCTCCAAGGAGAATACATTGGTGGAAATTTGTGTGTCTGAGACTATGTTAAACTGGGAGCAGTGACTATTTCGTATTTTTTAATTATTTAAAAAGAATATAAAATTCTAGTAAAATTTAGGGATGTTCCTATTCATTTCTTTTAAATCATATACAAAAATAATAGTGTTTTGTTTAGAGAATCATGAGATATGTCTATTTGAAATTTATGTGACAAATGTTTTGCAAAGGTTAAAACTGTGAGTTCAACAATTTATTTATCCCTGTTTAATTAGCATAAAAATCATGGGAAAAATTTTATGTACTCTTACATGAGTCCTAAATGGTATATTAAAGTTTGGTGAATTTTGGTTAAGTTTCCAGTGGTTACGAATTTTTATATGAAGCATGTTCTGTATGACGTACCCTGTTATGAACCCGTTTTACTCAAAAACCTGGTACGGACCCTTAGCTCAAATGTCTTAGGTTTCAAAATAAAAATTTCTTAATTTTAAGTGTTTTATAACATATTTTAATTTTATAATTTTTAGACATTTTTCCAGTGAGTTATGATTTTTAGTTTAAAGTGTGCACTGTTTTGACAAACTTTTCAATACCCTGCCTGAAATTGCAAATGTACCTTGTTTCCTTAGGTCAAATGAATTTTTGCCCTTGATGAACTCTGGTTCTTTTCAAAATATGTATAACATACTAAAATTTCATATTTTTCCAGTAAGTCTAAGTGCTCTTTTCCATTTATGCATGATTACATGTCTTTATGCCAAATGAGTAGTACTAGAAAGAAGGAATGGTAATACTTTTAGAAACAAGCATGTTTTAGGTTGTTTAATGTTTCATGTTTTCTTTTGTGAACATATGTTTGGATGTTTTAATTGTATTATTAAGCTTTATGAGTAAACCCAACCCCAATCTGTGAACCCTTTCGCAAAATAAGAAATCGTACTAATCCAATAATCGAGTTTCGACACCCATGTCGAACTCGAAATGAACTCTTATAACTTTTAACTCCTAAATGCTCTTTTAATCGAAGAGCCCTTAATTCAATGTGAAACCGTTTAATAAATAAAAGAATGAACGATGACTAAACTAACGGACTGTGCTAGGTCCTTGGGATTAGCTCGGAAGCTTGGAAGTCGTGCCGTGTTCAAAAGCTTTCAAGAAGTTAAAATTTTACTTGAAAAGTTGTCAGGTGGGTGACACTAACTGTATAGCTAGATAATGTTATATGTACTGTTGACAGTTTTCATAGCAAACTAAATAAGCACTGTTAAAAGATATGTTTTTGAAACTTGTGGATTTAGTAAACAATGCACTGAAAATTATGTGAGTACTATTATGAGTTTTGTGAATATTGGGACATGAACTATATGTCTCGTTTATCGGTTGGACCTCATACCAATGATTTTGGGGATGAGTCCCGTGAGGAGGAATTGGTGGTTTTGCGAGGAGATAAGGAAGCGATGATATAAGGAAGCAAGGGAATATAAGGAAGCTATCGGGGGTTGGACGAGGTAGGGCGCCTACTGGTGCCACCCCATTTTGTGTGAATGATGCGAGATTGGACGTGGTATACGCTACCAGTGCCACGCATATGCGTGATTGTTGAAAGATATGTTTGATGTTATATATGTTGAATACTGTATGAACTATTAACAAGGAATCGTGAGTAAGTTTGTGTTATAAAGAGAATGAGTAAAAGCTTCTACAATTTTGGATTCCTGTCAATCTGTATAACAGTGTACATAAACCCCCTTTTCAGGTTATGATGCTGAGGGCCGGAAGCTGCAGTAGACGACCCGCTTTCCCCACTGTCTTATTCAATAAACAAACTGTTTTCTAAATTCGAATAATATGTCTAATTAATACTCCGTGGATCTTGTACTAATGATGTTTCAATGCTAAGTATTGAATTTTTATCTACCTTCCTATTTTTAAACTTGTGTTAAGTTTTACTTCCGCTGCAACTCAATTTGTTTGTCCCCTTTTTAAAAGAAATTTTCTGGCTCAGTTTTACGGTTCACTAAGTGATGACTTGGGTTTAGGGCGTTATGACCTCGGAGGTTAACGTTCTGAATTCCAGGGCGTTACAGCTAAGGTTCCTTATGCATCAACTGTAGGAAGCCTTATGTATGCAATGCTGTGTACGAGGCCTGATATTTGCTATGCAGTAGGCATGGTAGCGCGATATCAATCTAACCCTGGTCAAGGACATTGGATTGCTGTCAAGCACATTCTCAAGTATTTGAAAAGGACTCGAGATTATGTGCTGGTATACTAGTCAGATAGCATGATTCCTTTGGGTTATACCGATTCAGATTTCCAAGCTGATCGAGATGAACGGAAGTCTACCTCGGGTAATGTGTTTTGCTGGGAGGCGGAGCCATATCTTGGAGAAGTGTAAAGCAGAAATGCATTGCAGACTCCACTATGGAATCTGAGTATGTGGCTGCCTCAGAAGCTGCTAAGGAGGCTGTCTGGCTACGTAGTTTCTTACTGGACTTAGGGGTTTCTCAGAGTATGCCGAGATGTATCAACATTTATTGTGATAACACGGGTACAGTGGCAAACTCGAAAGAACCTAGAGCCCACACAGCTAGTAAACACATAGAGCGAAAGTACCACATTATACAAGATATCGTAAATCGAGGAGACGTGGTTGTGGCAAAGATTGCATCGTTGGACAACCTGGCTGATCCTTTCACAAAGACTATGACAATAAAAGTCTTTGAGAAACATGTAGAGGGTCTTGGTTTACGATGTATTACAGCTAGACTTTAGCATAAGTGGGAGAATTATCATGGCTTCATGTGTATACTAAAAGTTTAGCTTTAGTATAAGTGGGAGATTGTTGGTGTATACTGTAAAGCAAACTTTTAGTGAACTTTTGAGGATGTGTATTCAATTTCTTTATTATCTGAAATAAATGGGTTTTCACATTATTGCATTCTTATAAATTGCTTATGTGTCTGCTTATCTTGTTTTGTAGACAATGCGGTGGGTTTGTAGTTACACAGAAGATCACATCGTCAAGTTCCTTATAAGATATAAACAGTATTCACAACTGAGATACTTCTGGACATAAATATTGGTTTAAGTTGTAGTATAAACTTGTTGGTGGCTTGTCTTGGCCATTAGTTTATACTAATGCGCTATGTCGTATTGAATGGGTCATAGATAAGACATGTTCTTCTATTCTGTCTGTTATGAAGAACTAGAGGTCTTGGTGACTTTTATAATTCTCAACCCTAAGTGTGGTATTTAAATATGTGGGGTGCTTGTTCACTACTTTGATTTACTATAGGTGAGAATCTTGGTAGATCTCTCATACTTCGTATTTTGGGTAGTGACATCGCTCGCATGATATCTATTTATTGTCATTGGGGCACCGTGTCCTGGACATCCAGGATGATGACGTCCCCTTGAGGAAACTCATAAAGGATTGTCGTATTAAACCCTGCAGGTGGATTTAATCCGTACGACAACAAGAATGAGTGGTACTACTCAAGAAATAATATATATTAATTAATTAAAGCAGTCAGGAGCTTTAATAATTAATGGACGTGCGATATCTTCAACACCGGGAATTATAAAGTCTAATAGAAGCACTGATTCGGTTCGGGATAGGACGGGAGTGCAACATTAATTCTCTAGTGGAATGAGTTAATGTTATCGGGCCAAAAATAATGTTCTGGGCTGAACATAAAAGTATTTGGGTCCATGAGAAGCCCAAACCCTATACCTTCTAATGGATCCCTAGTCTGGCCCATGAAACCTATGGAGTCTATATAAAAGGGCCTTGATTTCGTTCCAAACCCTAACACACGAAAATAGAAACATAGCAGCCGGGCAAGTTAGGATTTGAAGAGACGAAACAGCCGACGCCTTCTCCACGTTCGATAGATTGCTGTCCACTCGGCATTCGGACGACGCTGGGAGACAGACTAGAAGATCTGTAGTGGAATTAACATCTCGATCTTCAAGGGTAACAAATCTAAATCTTGCTCTAGACGCATGTTTAGGTTTTATTCTTTAATACATGTATGTTTGGCATCCAAGAACGATCCTGGGTGACGGACCACCTTCATCGGATTGATCTATCACGTCGACAATGGCAGACACCACCCATGCTGAGCAATGCCGAGGGATGCGTGATCCATACTATATCACCACTCGGGGCAGTGGGGAGCTTGCTAGTTTCAACTTTGCTATCTAAGAGGCGCCAAAAGCTGAGCTAAGGGAGATGGAGAATGCTCACAAAGTATGCCGACCCGTGAACACTATGGCCCAGGAGGTAAACACGATCCAATTCAACGAGTTAGACAAGACCGACATAGTCTATCCCAATGCTGATCCTTTGGTCATTAAGGCTAAAATAATGGGAGTTACGGTCCACCGTCTACTGGACGATGGTGGAGCTTTCTCGAACATCCTCTTCAAGAAAACTCTAGACATACTAGGAGACTTTGCCGACTACGTGGAGCCTTGCTAAAACGTGGTAAAAAGCTTCGGGGACGCCTTAACTATATATTACATCGTAAGTCATGAACCCTGATGGGGCCATGCTAGAAAGCCTCGGATATGAGATCTTTGTGGATTGGCACGACTTATATGCTTCCTTGAATATCATCAAAAATCCCTCTCGGGGATTCCCTTTCAATGTGTATCTTTAGATCGAACTTCGAATGTATATTCTCCATGATCTGGGATCTCTTCCTTATTTATCTCCACACGCCCATGACGCATTTTGGCATGGACTTGATATCTTTCCCATGTATACGTCCGCCGACCTTGTCCATGGGATGACCTCGCTTGACATCGCTAGAGGTTGCCCTGAGACAAAGAAGTTTGACTCACCTTCTTCTGTAGATACCGCTTGACCTTGATCCTTGCTTCTTTGCCGGTCACCTCTGAGGGGCGACTTCATCTCCTCGTGCTCCGATGCTAAACCTAGTCCTTGCTGCCACATCAGCACCTCCTACCACGTGGTCACTAGTCGATTACATTGCTATAATACCCACAATATTTGGATGGAATGTTATTCATGGATCAAATTTCAAATGAAACTTCATCCAGGTACAACCAAAAACCTTCACTGTTTCGATGATATACTTTATGGGAAAATCCATCTTCCCTTTTATTTCTCTATAATTTTCGAAAATTACAATTAAAGAAACAAAGTGGGAGATTTCTTGAATTTATGGGATGATTTTGTATTCCAAGAATACTTATCTCCTTTCCATAAAATCTTTTCAAGAAAATTTTTCTCCTTTTTCTTTAATAATTTCGAAATTTAAGGAAAATATGCAACAAAAAATTTAATTTATTTTAAGAACTTTTTATTTAATGGACTTTAATTGGGCTACTTGAGGGGCCTTTAGGAGAATTAAGATGGACCTTCCAATGGACTTCTGAAATCTAATATTGAGCCACAATATATTTCAGCCCATTAATATTAATTAATTCCAATATATAATTAATATTGCACTATCCATCTCAACCCATATTACGGTAATATGAATCTCTATTATTATTTACCATGTTTAAGATTATTTTGTCCATTAATTAATTAAGCCACTGAAAAGCTTTCTATTAATTAATATATTTTTCCTTGAAGTAAGGACAACTCAACTTTATTATCCATACACTTGCAAGATTTGGTATGATAAAGATTCCGAGCCCACCAAGGGGACCAATCATGCAAGACATTTGTTGGGAGATGAATTTAGTAAAAGAAGATTTTGATTAGATCCCAAAACCCCTGAGTATGACATTTTCAGGATAATCTTGATAGATGAGTCAGGATTCAGTTTTAGAGTATTCAGGATGTTATCTACACCGTGTATAATCAGCAGATATAGACCAGGATAGATTCTGAAGACTCAGTACGTTTCTGAAGAAACTGAAGTTTCTGAAGTTTCAGTATGAAACTGAGAAACTGAAGAATCAGTGAGAAACTGAGAAACTAAAGACTCAGTGAGAAACTGAGAAACTGAAGACTCAGTGAGAAACTGAGAAACTAAAGACTCAGTGAGAAACTGAGAAACTGAAGACTCAGTGAGAAACTGAAGACTTAGCATGAAGACTCAGTATATCAGTTGATATATCTGTGAAGACTCAGAAGAAACTGAAGACTCAACATGAAGACTCAGTATATCTGTGAAGACTCAGAAGACTCAGAAGAATCTGAAGACACAAAAGACAGAAGAACTGAAGACTGAAGACAAAGGATACTGAAGGGACAGTAATTACTGAAAATGCTCAGATAAACCTGAATGTTCCGTGGCACTGAAAATATCTATCTGAAGGATACAATACTGAGAAAAACGCGATTACTCAGAAAAATAGATATTGCCCAAGACATTCTAATCCAGACAAAAGGAACTAAAACAAAGTGTTGTTAAGGTTATATCACTCAGAGATATTGACCAAAAAGAGCCGTTATGGTTGTCTACAATTAACTGAAGACAACAACCAATCAGAGGAAGACATCATCGCATTTTTATCGACACTTTGAAAGCGACAGTCACTTCAAGCATGTCAAGAGTACTATGTTCCAGACTGCAAAAAGTGTTGAATGGCTGCATGAAAAGCAGATTGCCTAAAACATGCTAGGGAGTTTCAAACCCTAAATATAGTCGTTCATCACACACCATAAGAGGAAACTCATGAAGTTATCTCTTCCAACGGATAGTTTTTCAAGAGTGACCTTGGTGTATGCCTATAAATACTTGTGACCATCTACATTGAAGGTTACGGGAAATTTGTAAGCAACTCAAGAGCTCAAACTTATTATTGCAAGTTGAAGCACTCGAAAACCCAAGAATTTCCCAAGTTCTTTATATCGAAGAGAGCCCATTCACTAAGCCTAGTTTTGATAAGATATATCCAAAGCTTAGTAGAGATATCCTAGCCTTTGCATTGTTCTTAATTGTAAAGGATATCTCATCCTAGTTGGAAACCAACCAAGAAACCCCAAAACCTTTGTAAGGTAGTTTGAGTGTGATTGTTGGTGAGTTGGAGTTGTAAAGAGTTAGTAAACTACATTGAGATAGTCAGAAAACTCTAGAGAAGAAGTGAGTAAACTATCTTGGATAGTCAGAAAGCTTGTGTATGTTTTGAGTAAGTAACTACAGAGGTAGTCAGAAAGCTCAAAATAGAAAGGTTAGTAAACTACAGAGGTAGTCAGAAAACCTTAGGAGGTGATTAAGGAATTTCTTTGAAGAGATCAGAGAGAGTGGACGTAGGAGCTTGAGTCTCTGAACCACTATAATTTGCTGTGTTCTTTGCTTTCCATATTTGCTTTGATTATCTGTTGCATAACTTTAACTGAAAGCATATTTTCACTGATATTCAGTTGGAACCAATCCACTGAAGTTGCATCTAACTGAATCACAGCCTAATCACTATTCCATTAAAAGGAAGTTTTTCAGCAAAGCATAAAATGAGTATAAACTTAGGGTCAACCATTCAGCACATCTGAGTAGCTATTCAAGCAACTCAGTATCTCTGAAAACGAGGATCGGTTTGTGATTATCCGAGGTTTTAAAAGCGACTTCGGATCACCGCCTCGTAGAGTTTGACTCAGGGCGATTTGTGCTTCTCATGACCAAATCATCGTGACAACAACGACCCAACGACCTCGATGAAGAAAAAAAGTTTTAAAATCAATCAAACACGTGTATTCCCCCCCCATACACTTGTAAGACTCGTTTGCACCGGGACCAACAAGTGGTATCAGAGCAGTGGTTCAACTTGACCACCTGCTTTGTTGACCATAGTCTTATTTGCTAAAAGATTCTTGTGGTCTATCTGAATAGATCTTATTTGCTGAAATCTTAAAAGGATCAGACAAAATGCCTTCTAAAAAACTTCCCATGTTTTCAGTAGAGAGCTATGATTTGTGGAGATTGAGAATGCAGGCTCACCTCTATTCCAAGCATGAACGTATGTTTAGAGTGGTCTCTAAAGGACCATTCCAATTCACTGTGGTGAATCCCAGAGTTACAGAAAATGAGAGAAATAATCCCAGGACTGAATTTCCTAAGTCTGATGATCAACTTACTCCTGAGGAGAGGAATTTAGTCAATCTAGACTATATTGCCAAAGACACACTATATAACACTATTGATGATGGTGTGATGGGAATGATTTCTCATTGTAATACTGCCAAAGAAATATGGGATACACTAGCTGTAATGTGCCAAGGCACAAATCATATCAAAGAGAACAAACTTTCAGTTGCCATTGGAAAGTTTGACAGTTTTGAAATGGAAGATGGTGAATCTATTGACAGACTGGAAGTCAGATTCACTAGTATAATGAATGATCTGAATGCAGATGGAAAGAGATATCCACAAAGAGAAGTAGCATTGAAAATTCTTAGAGGTCTATCTAAGAAATGGGATATTCATGCAGTGGTGATTGAAAACACCAAGAACATTGATTCAATGCCGTACCAACAAGTCTTCTCTGAGCTGAAAGCTTATGAGTTTGTTATTGATAAGAAATCAAAGAAAGCTGACAGCAAAGATGATTCTTCATCTAGTAAAAATGTGGCTTTCAAAGCCAAGGATAAAACCTGTAAAACTAGAGAGTCTGAGAACTCCCTTGCTAAAAATCAGAATGAGCTAGAGGATAAGCTAGTACTGATGGCAAGGAGGTTTGAAAGGCTTAATAGTAGATATGGAAAATATAAAAAATATTACAGGAATCACAGGTACCAGAGAGATTCAAAGGCTGAGGACAGATCCATAGAGAAGAGAAAAGACCTGAAAGCTGAAGGATCTTCATCCAAAAAGAAGGACTCCAAGTCTAAAGAAGAAAGTGATCAGGATGATGATGCCAACAGATGCTATAACTGCCAAAAGAAAGGTCATTTCCAATATGATTGTCCAGACCTAAGTGCTAAGGAGAGAAAAGAAAGGCAAGCAAAGAGAGACAAGAAGTTCTCCAGCAAGAAAGCCATGGTTGCAGAAGAAGAACACTCCGAGGAAGGTTCCAGCTCTTCAGATGAAATGTTCTTAGATAATGACAGTGATGACATCTGTCTAATGGCTGTGGAGGAGGTAAATTCTTCTATCTCTGTTGTTGCTCCTACACTAGCACAAGAGTTGTCAAGTTCCACTGTAAACAATCAATTTGACCTGATGGATTCTTTTGAGAGTCTGATGAAGGACTATGCTGTTTTACAAGAACTGCAGAATGAAACTCAAGAGCAGAACAAAGAACTGATTGCTGAAAATCTTAAGTGGAAAGACTCTAGTAATGCTGAGATCACTTCTCAATTAATGGGAACTACTGATGAACTGGATGTTCTGAAAGTGCAACTCTCAGAGAAAGAGAAGTTGATAGAGACCCTAAATGGAAAACTAGAGAAATCCACTGAGGAGATTCAGCTGATCAGAACTAAGTTCAATGACCTCTCTGAGAAGCATGAAACTCTACAAAAATTTGAGGATAGTGCGCAGAGGAAGCTAACTCTATTGAATTCTGCATCTAAAGTAATAGATGAAATTCAGAGTTATCAGAGACCTGCCACTATAAAAACTGGATTGGGATACATTCCAGGGGGAACCTCACAAGGTCATCTGAATGCTGCATCCACTAGCACTAAGACAGTCTTTGTTAAACAAGTGTCACCTATCCTTCGAACTGAAGAATTGCCCAAAGTTTTAGACAAGGGAAAAGGACCTATGGTTCCAGAAAAACTGAATGTTCAGGTAAGAAAGCCCAAACCACAGGTGAAGGCTAGAAAACCTGACCACTCAGTAGGAAATTTTCAGGCAAGTACTTCGAAGCCTCAGGCCAAGAGTGCAAAACTGAAAAGATTTGCACTGAACCAGCAGAGGAATTTTCAGAAGAGAAACACTCAGCCGAGACATTCTCAACTGAAAAGACCAAGTCCTCAGATTACTGAAAGACCCCAATTTCAGTACAGGCAACCTAAACCCCACTTGCCTAAGGGTAAAGGTTACCTGAACCCAAGTCAACAAAGACTCAGACCAGCTACACAAAAGCCAAAGAAATGGAACAAAAGGTCTGTGCCCAAGAAAAATTCTAAGGCTCATGTTCATGCCAAGGCTAGCACTCATACATAGGATACTGCTAAGGCACCCAGAGTGGTAAATGTGTATGTAGATATTTATGGGAGACAGATTAGCCACTCTAAAGTGATTAGAGTAGTCAGTCAGATTTGGATTCCAAAAGGTACAGCTAACATGGTAGGACCCTACACCAAATGGGTACCTAAAAATTGATCTGTTTTTTAGGAGAAAAACAAGGGCACTGAGCTGATTAAAGATCACATAGCACTGATGAGTGGAGATGAAATGGCCCCTGCTGTATGGTATCTTGATAGTGGATGTTCAAGACATATGACAGGATTCAAGCAAATACTCAGTGACTATGTAGAGCAAAGAGGCCCTCAAATCACATTTGGAGATAACTCCAAAGGACAGACTGAAGGATATGGAACTTTGGAAATCGATTCAGTTAATATCCATGGCGTTTCATATGTATCTGGATTGAAGCATAACCTGCTTTCAATAAGCCAATTCTGTGACAAGGGATTTAATGTTGAGTTCTCAAAGAACTTATGTTATGTGAAAGATGATACCTCACAGAAAATACTACTGACTGGTACTAGAAAAGAAAATGTGTATCTTGCTGATTGGAGTTCAACTCCTAAAGATACATGCTTGGTTGCAAAAAGTTCCACAGATACCAGTTAGTTATGGCACAAAAGGATGAATCACCTGAATTTCAAAACCCTGAACAAACTTGCAAGATTAGCACTTGTGAGGGGGTTACCAAATGAAGTGTTCAGTAAAGAACATGTTTGTGATGAGTGCCAAAAAGGAAAACAAATTAGAGCATCCTTTAAAAGCAAAGTAGATGTTTCTACTGAGAGAATACTTCAATTGTTGCATATGGATCTTTTTGTCCAGTAACACCAGTGAGCACAAATGGCAGAAAATATACACTCGTAGTAGTTGATGACTACTCAAGATATACTTGGGTCATATTCTTACTCAGTAAGAAAGAGACTCAGATAAAACTGCCTGAACTACTGAAAAGGCTCAATATTGAAAAGAATCTGAGTGTGGTAAAAATCAGATCAGATAAGGGAACTGAATTTATAAACCATATTATATCTGATTATTGTGCAGAAAATGGAATAACTCATGAAACATCCCCTGCAAGGACCCCACAACAAAATGGTGTTGCTGAGAGAAGGAACAAAACTCTAAAAGAAGCTGCAAGGACAATGATAAATTTGAAGGCGATATTCCTAAAAGATTTTGGGTTTGAAGTCATCAACACCGCATGCTACTCTCAAAATGATCCATCTTGACCAAGAGTCAAGGCAAAACACCATACGAGCTTTGGAATGAAAGGAAGCCTCTTGTTTCTTTGTTTTGTGTGTTTTGGTTGCAAGTGTTTCATACACAATAATGGTAAAGATCGAGTTGAAAACATTTGATAGCAAAAAGCGATGAAGGAATATTCTTAGGATATTCTCAAGTCAAGAAAACCTTCGAGTTTACATCATTAGGACTCTTATTGTGGAAGAAACACCTCGCGTGGTTTTTGATGAATCCACTTGTGTTCGGAAAAACAGAACATGATGCAGAGAACCCGACCAAGATAATCACCGGACTAAGCCCGAAAAAGAATGACAAAACATCCTCTCGAACTCGAAAAGAAGAAGTCACCACCTTCTATGAATGGAGTGACTCGAAACTCGAACAAAAGAAGTTCGGGATGGAACTCGTGATGGTGAGACTCGTGAAAGCCAACACACCAAAGCGACCAATCGAGCAGACACCGGTTCGCACTCGGTATGTGATGCCAATGAAGATGTGGTCACAGCTGAGGCAATTTCTGAATCTATCAACCAAAGGGGAACAAATGTCACTGACAATGTTCTGAATGGAATTTCCCCTGAGGAAGATGATTCCCTTTCTCCTTTTCTGTTGTTCCCTGAATTTAATGAACTGCCTGAACCTAACATTTCAAATGTTGAGGATACTATTGAAGGGGGAACATCTAGAAGAAGTTGGTTAGATAGTCATCCTACAAGTCAGATTGTGGGTGATCTAACTGATGGTGTTAAGACAAGAAGGTTCCATGGTGAAAGTGTAATATTCTGTTGCTTCCTATCAGAGAAAGAGCCTACTGAGATTGAAGAAGCTCTACAAGACTCCTTTTGGATTACTGCTATGTAAGAAGAGCTGAATCAATTCTCAAGAAATGAAGTATGGGAGCTAGTGGATAGGCCTGAAAGGCACAATGTTATTGGAACCAAGTGGGTATTCAAGAATAAAATAGATGAGAACAACAATATTGTAAGAAACAAGGCAAGGCTAGTTGCACAAGGTTATTCCCAAGAAGAAGGCTTGGATTATGATGAAACCTTTGCACCTGTTGCAAGACTAGAAGCCATCAGATTGTTTCTTGCATATGCTGCCCACATGAGATTCACAGTCTATCAGATGGATGTGAAAAGTGCATTTCTGAATGGTGTTCTTAAAGAAGAGGTTTATGTGGAACAACCTCCTGGTTTCAGATAGAATGGCCAAGTTTACAGGCTCAGAAAAGCCTTGTATGGTCTTAAGCAAGCACCCAGAGCATGGTATGATACCCTTTCTAAGTTTCATACTGACCATGGTTTTATCAAAGGAACTGTTGATAGAACTCTGTTCAGGATAGAAGATGGGGAAGATATCTTACTAGTTCAGATTTATGTAGATGACATCATTTTTGGATCTCCAAATCATCAGTAGTGTGAAAAGTTCTCTACACTGATGAAAGGAAAGTTTGAGATGTCTATGATGGGGGAGATGAATTTCATTCTAGGACTTCAAGTGAAACAATCAAAAGAAGGAATTTTCATCAACCAAGCAAAGTACACCAGAGATCTTATTGCCAAGTATGGTGTACAGAATTGCAATGCAGTTAGGATTCCCATGAATACTAACTACAAGATGGATCCTGATCCTGAAGGCAAATCAGTAAGTCACACTGATTATAGAGGGATCATTGGATCATTGCTCTATCTCACAGCAAGTAGGCCGGATATAACATTTGCTGTTGGGATATATGTAAGATACCAGGCTAATCCTAAGGCTAGTCACATGGAGGCTGCCAAAAAGATACTGAAGTATCTTAAGGGCACAGTGAATAGAGGATTATGGTATCCAGCTGATGATAACCTTGAATTAACTGGTTATTCAGATGCTGACTATGGAGGGTGTAGAATTGACAAGAAGTCCACTACAGGAACTTGTCAATTTCTTGGAAGTAAGCTGATATCCTGGTTTTCAAAGAAACAGACCTCAGTAGCAACCAGTACTACTGAAGCTGAATACATGGCTGCAGGAAGCTGTTGTGCACAGATTCTTTGGCTCAGACAACAATTAAGTGATTATAAGATTGTAGCTAATGAAGTACCAATATTTTGTGATAATAATAGTGTTATTGCTATTTCACAAAATCCGGTATTGCACACCAGATGCAAGCATGTGGATATCAGACATCACTTCATCAGAGATCATGTAGAGAAAAAGGACATTAGGATGGAGAAGATTCATACTGATAAGCAGAGAGTTGATATCTTGACTAAACCTTTGGCTGAATCAAGATTTCAGGAACTATCAGTTGAATTAGGGATGTTGGATCCAGGTGTATAGAGTAAATCTGAAAAATTGAAGGTTTTCAGATGCATGAAGTTTTTCTCAGAATTCTACTGAGAAACTCAGGATAAAATTTGAAATACTGAACTGAGTCTTGGGAAACTCAGGTGTACTGAAGGTCAGTACTCAGTATTATACCGAACCCGTTCAGTACTCAGTATCATACTGACATTTTATCAAGGTTTATACTCAGTAAGACTGATAGAGGAAAATTAGTCTGAAGAAGTAATGACTCACGCAACTCATTTATTGCTTAAATGAATCTCAGAAATCATTTGCAATAAATACAAAACACCTGAAGGGAATGTTTTTGGGCGGGATCTTTGAAATGCCGAAGAAGGTCAACAATTATTAATTGCTCTGATTCAATTAATCACCAATAAGGTTAAAATGGCTGCTTATTTTTCGTGAGATCGTCCTTTCGCATACCCGATTAGTCGATGATCAATCTCAACCGTTGATTTTAATTAATCACACAATTTCTCATGAACCCACTCTATATATTCATTTGAAAAGCCATTCAAGCCCTATTTCATTAACCTTCGTCTCCAAAAACACTCTGCAAAATTCAAAACCCTTTTGCCCAGAAACCCTCGTCATTTTCAAACCCTACACTTCAAAAATCCTCAAAAATGACTTTCTCTATATTTGATAAACTGGCTGTTTCCAACAAGCCATGGTATGAATATGTGGTATCACTCGAGAGTTCGTCAAACGCGACCCACGAAGAAGAAGCACTACATATGATCCGAATCGCAAAACTCACAAATCTCGTCGCAAGCCAACCGGAAGCGGAATACTCTAAGGAGGTAATAGAGTTTATTTCAAATCTGAAAATAGATGAGGAAGACTGTATCGAGTCCCAAATCACTGTTTCCCATCTAGAACATAGCTCGAAACATTAAATTTTGTACGGGAGTTGTATATAGTTCCCAAAAATTTAAATGATGTTTTTGAGTTGTGTGATAGAGGAGAGGATCCCACGACTTATATATTGGGTCGGGAGCAGGAATACCTTGATAGGATAACAGAGCATCCTATTAAGTTTGAGGCGACTTTGAATAAACGGCATTTGAAGCCGAAGTATAGAGTTTTGTTAGATATTGTTAGCAAGTGTATTATGAGTCGATCAGGGAGTTTTGAGCAGATAAGCACTCCCAAGCTTAGATTGATGGCTTCAATAGAGTACTCACCCACCATGAATTTCAATTGGTTGAAGTACTTGATTAGAGTGGTGAGTGACCAGGCCAAGCAGATCAAGAAGGAGGACGGATCGATCTCAATGAAAGGCAAGAAATAGCTTTTATTTTGGAGATGTGTCGTGAAGAGAAGGATATATTTGTCGACTCCTCACCTTTCTCAAAGTCTAAAGTTATGTTCAAGCCTACAGCAACTCGAAAGACTTTGAAAGGGAAGAAAGAGAAGAAAGTGGAATCTACTGCTGCTGCTGAAGAAGCCCATCAAGCCAGGGGGAAGGCTTTGATGGAGGTCAAGAGGGAGAAGGGAGAAGCAATGAAGAAGAAAACCCTTGCTCCAAAGCGCATAAGGATGCTGATTTCCACTGAGAAGGAGGAGAGTGAGCATGAGGAGGTGCAACCTGAGGGCCAGAAAGCTCAGAAATCGCCTTTACAAGTATTGGCACAGGTTGTATCTACGGCACAGGAGCAAACTGAGGAGCAATTCTTCTCTGAGGTTATTGAGATGTCACTGAGCTCAGACAAATTTTCTCAAGAAATCTTCAAAGGACCTCAGACCTCAGAGACAGCTCAGATTCCTACTGAGGAAGTGCCTGCTCAATCCTCAGAGCAAGCTCAGATTCAAACTACGGAGTTGCCTGCCCAATCCTCAGATCTTACTGAGCCTCAGGAGCTGTTGAACCTTGATGAGCTCCTGAGTGATCCATTCCTTGATCCCTCAGAAGAACTTCCCACTGAACCTGAGAGCCCGAAGCTGAAGAAGGGCGAAGCGGAAGAGACTGAGTGGCGAAGCAAGGGGGAACGGTTCATACTAGACCGGTACCCTGAGCTAAGCACATATCCTGACCTCCAGGATCTCTTCTTCAGACTGAGGTCAACAGTCTACATACTCAACCAGACCTTGCCTGAAATGCTTAACATCGCTTCATTCAGAGGTGAAGACTGGTGGAATGAGGAGACAGTTTTTACAGAGTTCTCCGGGTTCAGAAAAACCAATCTCAGGATGAAAATGTCAGATTTTTATGAGCTGGTTAAGAGGAAGCTTGCTGAGAGGGAAAAGGCTGAGGTTGGTGCCCGAGCTCCAAAGACAAAAACCAAGATGGGGACCAACAGGGGAATGATAAGAGTCAATCTCAGATGGAGAAAGATAGTACTGATGGTGGAGAGCCTGCTGTCACACATCCTCAGACTGAAGTTAGTCTTCAGGTAACTTTTGGCACTATTAAAAATTATGCCAAGGCTACTGAAGTTTCTTTCTTTAACTCTATAATGTCTGATATGCAGACTGAGGCTCAGGTGGAAACCCAAGCTCAGGTGGAAACCCAAGGTCAGGCTGATACTGAATCTCAGGTTTAGACCGAAGCTCAGTTAGAGACTGAGACTCAGGCTGAGCAACCAGCTCAGGAAAAGCAGCAAATCTCATATGCTCCTGAGATTGATCTCACTCCCATTGTGGAGAAACTAGACAAGGTTGTGCCAATCGTGGACAAAGTAGCTCAGATTGAAGAAGTATTGGCCAACCAGTCCAAGAAGATAGAAAGTCTGAGTTCTACTTCAGACCTGATGCAACTTCAGACTACTCTGACTGAAAAGATGACTGCCATGGAAGGAAAGATGGATGGAGTCAAAGTTGAATTGAGTGCAGAGCTGAAGCAAAAGTATCAGGAAAGGACTGAATTTCTAGAAGCAAAACTGGTGGAGAAGAATGATCTTCTGATCAAAAATGCTATTGAGGAAATGGGCTCCTTGCTCATGACCAAGATGACAGATATGTTTAAAGAAGCTCTCTCCAATCAGTTTGCACAGATGCCTGAGGAGTTCTCTATGGCGAAGAACTACCTGATGAGGCTAGAAGAAGAGCAAGATCAGTTGGCGGGAGAAGTGCGAAGTGTTAGCAAGGAACAATATCATATGGACACTGCACTATCCAAACTTCTGCCAAGGTATGGTGCCAAGAAGGGGGAAAGACCCGGAGCCGACCTGAGAGTATTATTGGCACACACCTTGGAAAGAAAGGCAGACAAAGAAGCTGAGAAGAAAAGCATTGCTGAAGCCTTGAAAGAAGTTGAAGCCTCTGAGAAGCTGAAATTCAAGAAGGTGGAGAAGCCTGTCTACACTCAAGTTTCTGAGGAAACCATGCAAGAAGTAGTTGCTGAGAAGCTGAGTGCTAGAAGAAAGGTTGGAACAAGCCAAGCCGGAGCTGAACTACCCATCAAAAGGAAGGTTGTGGCATTTGTTGAACCTGAGAAGAAAAGGGCTAAGGCTTCTAAGCCAACTCAGAGGAAGTTGATAATGGAATTGGAAGAGTCTGAGGAAGAGCCGCAAAAGGAAGTCTTCAATACCAAAAGAGCTCTGAGATCACTTCAAGTCGAGCAAGCCAAGAAAACTGTTGCTTCAGTTTCAGGAGTGCCTTTAATAAGGAAAAAGAAGGAAGAAGAGCAGAGACGAAGAAGTGGTTTCAAGAAGTTCGCGAGCATGAGGAGAGGGACTGCTAAAGCACAGAAGTTGTCGCACATTGATAAGTGGATGCCAATCCAGTTCAATGATGTGTGGGAAGAGATTAAAAGAACCTTCTGGTTTTACTACGATGTGCTAAGAGAATGGAGAGGGGAGAGCTCAGATTCTAATGAAGCTTTCATCGACTATCTGCTGACCTTCTATCCGAAGTACTTGCAAAGCTGGATCAATCTTGCGAATGAAGGAAAAGTTCAGATCACTGCCCCTGGTCCATACTCATACCCTCCTCCTAGGCTGGAGAATGGCTTGGTGAATGAAACAACCATATCTCAGGAGATTGCTCAGTATGCCATCCAGTTAGGCCTGACAGGGAACAACCCTGATATCATCAAGGAGAGAGATGCACTGAAGAAAACATATTATGGGATGTTTAACCTTGAAGTGCCTGTGGATGAGGTAGAAGAACTGAAGAGCCAGAGCTGAAGATCAAAAGAAGATGAAGAATGAAGACTGAAGACTCTTGTAATTTCTTTATCTTTTTGTCTTTACTTTCTGATAAGTTCATTATAAGTTGTAACACTCTATCATACATCAATGGAACTTTATCTTTTATGCTCAAAGATAATATCTCATTATCTTTTTACATGTCTTTATAATTTGATATGCCTTATGTTGTATTATGAAATTATTGGGAGAATGATTGTGAAAATTGTTGGGAGATATACCATTCTTGTAATAGGAAAAACTGAAACCTGAGTATAGGTTAGGTGTATTTGTAACAAGATGGTTTTGGCATCATCAAAAAGGGGGAAATTGTTGGGAGATGAATTTAATAATAGAATATTTTGATTAGATCCCAAAACCCCTGAGTATGACATGTTCAGGATAATCTGGATAGATGAGTCAGGATCAGTTTTAGAGTATTCAGGATGTTATATGCACCGTGTATAGCCAGCAGATATAGATAAGGATAGATTCTGAAGACTCAAGACGCTTCAAGAAACTGGCATCAAGATGAAATCAAGTTTCAAAGATGAAATCAAGTTTCAAGTTTCAAGATAAACCGAAGTTTCGGGTTTTAGTATGAAACCGGAAGTTTCAAGTTTCAAAGATGAAATCGAGAAACCAAGAATCAAAGAGAAACTAAGAAACTAAAGACTCAGTGAGAAACTGAGAAACTGAAGACTCAGTGAGAAATTGAGAAACTAAAGACTCAAAGGAGAAATCGAGAAACTCAAGACTCAAAGAGAGAAACCGAGAAATCAAGACTCAAAGATGAAGACTCAGTATATGAGTCAGTATATCTGTGAAGACTCAGAAGAAACTAAAGACTCAAAGATGAAGACTCAAGATATCACCAAGATATCTGTGGAAGACTCAAGACATCAAGACTCGTAAGAATCAAGACACGTAAGATGTAAGAATCAAGATGTAAGATCAAGACAAAGGATACTGAAGGGAGAGTAATTACTGAAGACTCAGTAATGTACTGAATGCTCAGTATAAACCTGAATGTTCTGAGGCACTTAAAATATCTATCTGAAGGATACAATACAGAGAAAAACGCTATTACTCAGAAAAATAGATATTGCCCAAGACATTCTCATGCAGACAAAAGGAACTAAAACAAAGTGATGTTAAGGTTATCTCACTCAGAGATATTGACCAAAAAGAGCCGTTATGGTTGTCTACATTTAACTGAAGATAACAGCCAATCAGAGGAAGACATCACTGTACTTTACTGACACTGAAAGCGACAAGTCACTGAAGCATGTCAGTAGTACTATGTTCCAGACTGCAAAAAGTGTTGAATGGCTGCATGAAAAGCAGATTGCCTAAAACATGCTAGGGAGTTTCAAACCCTAAATATAGCCGTTCATCACACACCATAAGAGGAAACTCATGAAGCTATCTCTTCCAACAGATAGTTTTTCAAGAGTGACCTTGGTGTATGCCTATAAATACTTGTGACCATCTACATTGAAGGTTACGGGAATTTTGTAAGCAACTCAAGAGCTCAAACTTATTATTGCAAGTTGAAGCACTCGAAAACCCAAGAATTTCCCAAGTGCTTTATATCGAAGAGAGCTCATTCACTAAGCCTAGTTTTGATAAGATATATCCAAAGCTTAGTAGAGATATCCTAGCCTTTGCATTGTTCTTAATTGTAAAGGATATCTCATCCTAGTTGGAAACCAACCAAGAAACCCCAAACCCTTTGTAAGGTAGTTTGAGTGTGATTGTTGGTGAGTTAGAGTTGTAAAGAGTTAGTAAACTACATTGAGGTAGTCAGAAAACTCTAGAGAAGAAGTGAGTAAACTATCTTGGATAGTCAGAAAGCTTGTGTGTGTTTTGAGTAAGTAACTACAGAGGTAGTCAGAAAGCTCAAAATAGAAAGGTTAGTAAACTACAGAGGTAGTCAGAAAACCTTAGGAGGTGATTAAGGAATTTCTCTGAAGAGATCAGAGAGAGTGGACGTAGGAGCTTGAGTCTCTGAACCACTATAATTTGCTGTGTTATTTGCTTTCCGTATTTGCTTTGATTATCTATTGCATAACTTTAACTGAAAGCATATTTTCACTGATATTCAGTTGGAACCAATCCACTGAAGTTGCATCTAACTGAATCACAGCCTAATCACTATTCCATTAAAAGGAAGTTTTTCAGCAAAGCATAAAACGAGTATAAACTTAGGGCCAACCATTCCGCACATCTGAGTAGCTATTCAACCAACTCAGTATCTCTGAAAACTCGGGATCAGTTGGGATTATCTGAGGTTTCTGAAAGCAGCTCAGGATCACTATCTCAAGTAGACTTTGACTCAGGGCGATTTGTGCTTCTCAGGACCAAATCATCAGGACAACCTGACCCAATCTGACCTCAGTGAAGAAAAAGTTTTAAAATCACTGAACACGTGTATTCCCCCCCATACACGTGTAAGACTCGTTTGCACTGGGACCAACAACATTGCAAGCACACGATTCTCTGTATTAATTTAGCAACTGTCATGTAATTAATATTATTGTCCAAGATATAGGATATCAAAGTCGCAGTGATTCTCTTTCCATTATAAGTCAAAGCAATAACTACTAATGAGGTCTAACTCTTCATCCCATAAGCCAGTGCGAATGAGTTTATCCTCTCTGTAGGTCCGCTTCAGCGCATCGAATGCACTAATGTAATCTCTTGGTCAAGAAAAGACAATCTGAGCCTTACACATCAACTTCTACCAATAGATTGTTCGGATCTATCTA
The DNA here is from genome assembly GCA_037126765.1 of Stenogyne calaminthoides. Taxonomy (NCBI): domain Eukaryota; kingdom Viridiplantae; phylum Streptophyta; class Magnoliopsida; order Lamiales; family Lamiaceae; genus Stenogyne; species Stenogyne calaminthoides. Next base: position 8,190,537 of record JBBCBC010000029.1, on the reverse strand, counting down.
TGTTGTGAAAAGCGCACTTGTTTACAAGGGTCTGTTAACGCAATCTTCTGTGATCTGGTATCACCATGTTAACTATAGTGTAACACGTGCTATGATCGGTTTGCAATGAATATATATAACATTCAATCATATTTAAGGCAACAGTGGTAAATAATTTATTTCAGTAATAAGTGTTTAATACATAGGTTATACAAAGTAAAACCATACTTTCATGTAAACCCCAACACTCGGCCCACCTAACAAGAACAACAAAAACGACAGCAAAAAAAACTTCAGTAATTATTGCCACTATTATGAAGGAATCGGCCACAACACAAGTGAGTGCCAAGACTTACTAAGGCAACCCTGGAGGTTTTACGGGGATAGGGTGCTGGATAGTTTTGTACGGCGAGCACAACAAAATGGAGGGAAGCGACGAGATGATGTGCCTCGTTGCCAAGACGAAGCTCGCCAACGAAATGAGGTTGACAACCAACGAGATCAAGGCGGGCAGAGAGACGAACATCCGCAATGACAGACACCACCCATGCTGAACAATGTCGAGGGACGCGTGATCCATACCATATCACCACTCGGGGCAGTGGGGAGTTTGCTGGTTTCGACTTTGCTATCTAAGAGGCGCCAAAAAGCTGAGCTAAGGTAGATGGAGAATGCTGACAAAGTATGCCGGCCCGTGAACACTATGGCCCAGGAGGTAAACACGATCCAATTCAGTGAGTTAGACAAGACTGGCATAGTCTATCCCAACGCTGATCCTTTGATCATTAAAGCAAAAATAATGGGAGTTACGGTCCACCGTCTGCTGGTCGATGGTGGAGTTTTCTGGAACATCCGCTTCAAGAAAACTCTAGACATACTAGATGACTTTGCCGACTACGTGGAGCCTTTCTAGAACGTGGTAAAAGGCTTCGGAGACGCCTTAGTGAAGCCTTATGACATCATTCGCCTGACGATCGAGATATATATTACATCGTATGTAATGAACCCTGGGGCCGTGCTTGAAAGCCTCGGATATTAGATCTTTGTGGATTGGCACGACTTATTTGCTTCCTTGAATATCAACGAAAATCCCTCTCGTCGATTCCCTTTCCATGTGTATCTTGAGATCGAACTTGGAATGTATCTTCTCCCTGAGCTGGGATCTCTTTCTTATTTATCTCCACACGCCCAGGACACATTTTGGCATGGACCTGATATCTTTCTCATATACACGTCTGCCGGCCTAGTCCACGGGATGACCTCGCTTGCCATCGCTAGTGGTCGCCCGCACATGCGATCTCGACTCACCTTCTTCCTGTATTAGCCGCTTCAGCCTTGATCCTTGCTTACTGTCAGGTCGCCCGCCGGGGGCCGACCTCATCTCCTCGTGCTCCGATGCTAAACCTGGTTCTTGCTTCCACATCAGCACCTCCTACCACGTGGTAACGGGTCGATCACATTACTACAATACCCACAATATTTGGATGGAATGTTATTCATGGCTCCGATTTCAAATGAGACTTCATCCAGGTACAACCAAAAACCTTCACTGTTTTGATGATATACTTTATGGGAAAATCTATCTTCCCTTTTATTTCTCTATAATTTTCGAAAATTACAATTAAAGAAACCAAGTGGGAGATTTCTTGAATTTATGGGATAATTTTGTATTCCAAGAATACTTATCTCCTTTCCATAAAATCTTTTCATAATAAATTTTTCTCCTTCTTTTTCTTTAATAATTTCAAAATTTAAGGAAAATATTCAACATAAAATTTAATTTATTTTAAGCACATTTTATTAAATGGACTTTAATTGGGCTACTTAAGGGGCCTTTAGGAGAATTAAGATGGACCTTCCAATGGACTTCTGAATTCCAATATTGAGCCACAATATAATTCAGCCCATTAACATTAATTAATTCCACTATATAATTAATATTGCACTATCCATCTCAACCCATATTACGGTAATATGGATCCCTATTATTATTTACCGTGTTTAAGATTATTTAGTCCATTAATTAATTAAGCCACTGAAAAGATTTCTATTAATTAATATCTTTATCCTTGAAGTAAGGACATCTCAACTTTATTATCCATGCCGGAAAATTAATTCCACTTGTAAGATTTGGTATGATAAAGATTCCGCGCCCACCAAGGGGACCAATCATGCAAGACATTGCAAGCACACGTTTCTCTGTATTAATTTAGCAACAGTCATGTAATTAATATTATTGCCCAACATATAGGGTATCGAAGTCGCAGTGATTCTCTTCCCATTATAAGTCAAAGCAATAACTACTAATCACACACAGTCCTTATTAAGTGACAGATATTAAGAAATCAACAACCATTGAGGTCTAACTCTTCATCCCATAAGTCAGTGTGAATGAGTTTATCCTCTCTGTAGGTCCACTTCAGCGCATCGAATGCACTAGTGTAATCTTTTGGTCAAGACAAGTCAATCTGAGCCTTACAAATCAACTTCTACCAATAGATTGTTCGGATCTATCTAAGTTGTGAAAAGCGCACTTGTTTACAAGGTTTTGTTAACGCGATCTTCTGTGATCTGGTATCACCACATTAACTAGAGTGTAACACATGCTATGAACAGTTTGCAATGAATATATATAATATTTAATCATATTTAAAGCAACAGTGGTAAATAATTTATTTCAATGAATAAGTGTTTAATACATAGGTTTTACAAAGTAAAACCATACTTTCATGTATAACCCCAACACTCGGTCCACCTAGCAAGAACAACAAAAATGTCGGCAAAAAAACCTTCAGTAATTATTACCACTATTATGAAGGAATCGGCCACAACACAAGTGAGTGCCAAGACTTACTAAGGCAACCCTGAAGGTTGTACGGGGATGGGGTGCTGGATAGTTTGGTACGACGACCACAACAAAATAGAGGGAAGCGACGAGATGATGTGCCTCGTTGCCAAGACGAAGCTCGCCAACAAAATGAGGTTGACAACCAGCGAGATCAAGGCGGGCAAAGAGACGAACATCGGCAATGACAGACACCACCCATGCTGAACAATGCCTTGGGACGCGTGATCCATACCATATCACCACTCGGGGCAGTGGGGAGCTTGCTGGTTTCGACTTTGCTATCTAAGAGGCGCCAAAAAGCTGAGCTAAGGTAGATGGAGAATGCTGACAAAGTATGCCGGCCCGTGAACACTATGGCCCAGGAGGTAAACACGATCCAATTCAGTGAGTTAGACAAGACTGGCATAGTCTATCCCAACGCTGATCCTTTGATCATTAAAGCAAAAATAATGGGAGTTACGGTCCACCGTCTGCTGGTCGATGGTGGAGTTTTCTGGAACATCCGCTTCAAGAAAACTCTAGACATACTAGATGACTTTGCCGACTACGTGGAGCCTTTCTAGAACGTGGTAAAAGGCTTCGGAGACGCCTTAGTGAAGCCTTATGACATCATTCGCCTGACGATCGAGATATATATTACATCGTATGTAATGAACCCTGGGGCCGTGCTTGAAAGCCTCGGATATTAGATCTTTGTGGATTGGCACGACTTATTTGCTTCCTTGAATATCAACGAAAATCCCTCTCGCCGATTCCCTTTCCATGTGTATCTTGAGATCGAACTTGGAATGTATCTTCTCCCTGAGCTGGGATCTCTTTCTTATTTATCTCCACACGCCCAGGACACATTTTGGCATGGACCTGATATCTTTCTCATATACACGTCTGCCGGCCTAGTCCACGGGATGACCTCGCTTGCCATCGCTAGTGGTCGCCCGCACATGCGATCTCGACTCACCTTCTTCCTGTATTAGCCGCTTCAGCCTTGATCCTTGCTTACTGTCAGGTCGCCCGCCGGGGGCCGACCTCATCTCCTCGTGCTCCGATGCTAAACCTGGTTCTTGCTTCCACATCAGCACCTCCTACCACGTGGTAACGGGTCGATCACATTACTACAATACCCACAATATTTGGATGGAATGTTATTCATGGCTCCGATTTCAAATGAGACTTCATCCAGGTACAACCAAAAACCTTCACTGTTTTGATGATATACTTTATGGGAAAATCTATCTTCTCTTTTATTTCTCTATAATTTTCGAAAATTACAATTAAAGAAACCAAGTGGGAGATTTCTTGAATTTATGGGATAATTTTGTATTCCAAGAATACTTATCTCCTTTCCATAAAATCTTTTCATAATAAATTTTTCTCCTTCTTTTTCTTTAATAATTTCAAAATTTAAGGAAAATATTCAACATAAAATTTAATTTATTTTAAGCACATTTTATTAAATGGACTTTAATTGGGCTACTTAAGGGGCCTTTAGGAGAATTAAGATGGACCTTCCAATGGACTTCTGAATTCCAATATTGAGCCACAATATAATTCAGCCCATTAACATTAATTAATTCCACTATATAATTAATATTGCACTATCCATCTCAACCCATATTACGGTAATATGGATCCCTATTATTATTTACCGTGTTTAAGATTATTTAGTCCATTAATTAATTAAGCCACTGAAAAGATTTCTATTAATTAATATCTTTATCCTTGAAGTAAGGACATCTCAACTTTATTATCCATGCCGGAAAATTAATTCCACTTGTAAGATTTGGTATGATAAAGATTCCGCGCCCACCAAGGGGACCAATCATGCAAGACATTGCAAGCACACGTTTCTCTGTATTAATTTAGCAACAGTCATGTAATTAATATTATTGCCCAACATATAGGGTATCGAAGTCGCAGTGATTCTCTTCCCATTATAAGTCAAAGCAATAACTACTAATCACACACAGTCCTTATTAAGTGACAGATATTAAGAAATCAACAACCATTGAGGTCTAACTCTTCATCCCATAAGTCAGTGTGAATGAGTTTATCCTCTCTGTAGGTCCACTTCAGCGCATCGAATGCACTAGTGTAATCTTTTGGTCAAGACAAGTCAATCTGAGCCTTACAAATCAACTTCTACCAATAGATTGTTCGGATCTATCTAAGTTGTGAAAAGCGCACTTGTTTACAAGGTTTTGTTAACGCGATCTTCTGTGATCTGGTATCACCACATTAACTAGAGTGTAACACATGCTATGAACAGTTTGCAATGAATATATATAATATTTAATCATATTTAAAGCAACAGTGGTAAATAATTTATTTCAATGAATAAGTGTTTAATACATAGGTTTTACAAAGTAAAACCATACTTTCATGTATAACCCCAACACTCGGTCCACCTAGCAAGAACAACAAAAATGTCGGCAAAAAAAACTTCAGTAATTATTACCACTATTATGAAGGAATCGGCCACAACACAAGTGAGTTCCAAGACTTACTAAGGCAACCCTGAAGGTTGTACGGGGATGGGGTGCTGGATAGTTTGGTACGACGACCACAACAAAATAGAGGGAAGCGACGAGATGATGTGCCTCGTTGCCAAGACGAAGCTCGCCAACAAAATGAGGTTGACAACCAGCGAGATCAAGGCGGGCAAAGAGACGAACATCGGCAATGACAGACACCACCCATGCTGAACAATGCCTTGGGACGCGTGATCCATACCATATCACCACTCGGGGCAGTGGGGAGCTTGCTGGTTTCGACTTTGCTATCTAAGAGGCGCCAAAAAGCTGAGCTAAGGGAGATGGAGAATGTTCACGAAGTATGCCGGCCCGTAAACACTATGGCCCAAGAGGTAAACGCGATCCAATTCAGTCAGTTAGAAAAGGCCGACATAGTCTATCCCAACGTTGATCCTTTGGTCATTAAGGCAAAAATAATGGGAGTTATGGTCCACCGTCTACTGGTCGATGGTGGAGCTTTCTGGAACATCCTCTTCAAGAAAACTCTAGACATGCTAGGCGACTTCACCGACTAAGTGGAGCCTTGCGAGAACGTGGTAAAAGGTTTCGGGGACTCCTTAGTGAAGCCTTACGACATCATTCGCCTGACGATCGAGCTATACATTACATCGTAAGTCATGAACCCTGATGGGCTGTGCTAGAAAGCCTCAGATATGAGATCTTTGTGGATTGGAACGACTTATTTGCTTCCTTAAATATCATCGAAAATCCCTCTCGGCGATTCCCTTTCCATGTGTATCTTGAGATCGAACTTGGAATGTATCTTCTCCTTGATCTGGGATCTCTTCCTTATTTATCTCCACACGCCCATGGCGCACGTGGACCTGATTTCTTTCCCATATATACGTCCGCCGACCTTGTCCGTGGGATGACCTCGCTTGACATCGCTAGAGGTCGCCCGCACAGGCGAGCTCGACTCACCTTCTTCCTGTATTAGCCGCTTCAGCCTTGATCCTTGCTTACTGCTAGGTCGCCCGCCGGGGGCCGACCTCAGCTCCTCGTGCTCCGATGCTAAACCTGGTCCTTGCTGCCACATCAACACCTCCTACCACGTGGTCACTGGTCGATCACATGGCTACAATACCCATAATATTTGGATGGAATGTTATTCATGGCTCCAATTTCAAATGAAACTTCATCCAGGTACAACCAAAAACCTTCACTGTTTCGATGATATACTTTATGGGAAAAGAGGAAGAGAAGGCACTATTGGTGCTTGGCTGTATGGATTGTATGAAAATGGAGGAACACTCTGATCTTCTCAAATGAAGCGTTCTCGGTTGTAAATCTATTGTAAGAACTAAAAGCAAAATTGTGGAGCTTGGCCTCTACGAATAAACTTTTCCTTAGTGTGCATTCATTTAGAGACTGGATACTTAGTCCTCGTTTGTGTCTAGGTGGTTAATCTGTTTGTTTTGTTATTACTCCTCTCTAATTGTTTGTTTGATTATGTTGTAAGGGTATGCCTAATACCTAGTTGTGCTCATTTTTCTATTAATAATATTTATTTTTGACCAATAAAAAAAAGAAAAATTGGGACCAAGGTGTTAGTGTTAGTGTCCTAGAGACAATCTATTGTAAGGACATAATACTCAGATAATATTCAGTGTTGGTTTAATATTATTATTTATTTATTTAATATTAAATATATGGTGTTGCACTTATTAGAATATTATGTTTGATTGTTTGCATTTGTTCTTATTTGTGTTCCCTTGAGTCAGTGCTGTCATTGAGTGTGTGAGAACTCAGATGACTTAAGCGTGATTCTCAAATAGCCCCAATCGAGGATCATCAAGAATGGGATATTGATGATGCAATGGAGATTGATGTGCGATCTGCATCATATTCTTAGAGAGTGTAGTAAGATCTCAATTACTACGAGATACTAGGTATCTCATGATGGATGCACAAATACCTTAGAGGGTATTGGTGTTGGGGAATTAATTGCCCGAATCTATTCGGGATGAATATTTAAATACAAATTTAATTCTCACAATTATTACTAGCATGAATTAATCCTATATTAATTCAAATAATAATTCAACAACAAATCATACATACAAATTCGTCACATAAATCCTACTCATGCGGAATTGCTAGGAGTTTACTTGAACTAACCTTTCGGAGTGACAACCGTTGAGAAGATGGATCATGTTCACACGAACACACCAAAAGACCTTCTCAAGTATTCCCTCGTCCTTGTCCAACAATCCGGTGGTAGGATGCTCGCGAACAATTAACAAAAGGGAAAAAAATTATGTTGCATCACCTTTGTGAAATTCTAATTTTTCCAACACATGAAATTCTTTGGGGATGAAAAATTCATCCCCTATTTATAATACTAGGGGTTGGTCGATTTTTTAGGTGGAAGCAAGGATGGGAAAATCTTTTTCTTGATCTCCAAGAAATCTTGAATATATCTCATATATTCTTTTCTCCATAATTAAAATATTCCACAAAAAACCCAACTCCTCTTGTTATGGAATTTTTTGAAAAATAAGGGCCAAGATTTCCAAGATTGGGATCTTCTTGAATTTATGAGATATTCTTGTATTCCAAGAATACATATCTTCCATAATATCTTTTCAAGAAAATCAAGAAAATATTTCCTTCCTTATTTTACTCTTAATTTTAAAAAATTACAAATAAAATAGCCAAGTGGGAGATTTCTTGAATTTAATGAGATAAACTTGTATTCCAAGAATACTTATCCTCATTCCATTACAAAATTCAAAGAAAATCTTTCTCCCTCTTCTATTTATTTATTTTCGAAAAAAATGAAAAATTAGGCAACAATGTTTTATTTTATTTTATACACCTTTTTCAGTTATTGGACTTTATGTTTGGGCTACTTGAGGGGCCTTTAGGAGAATTAATATTGGACCTTCCAATGGACCTTAAATTTCCAATATTGAGCCACAATATTATTCAAGCCCATAAATATTAATTAATCCCACTACATAATTAATATTGCACTATCCATCTTAACCCATTTTACCCATAAATCTTAGCAATCGTCATGTAACTAATAATATTGCCCAGGATATAAGGTATTGAATCTCATTAATTCTCTTCCCATCATAAGTCAAAGCAATGTTTATTGATTCCCCACGATCCTATTTAAGGGACGGAGATTAAGAAATAATGAACCACTGAGGTCTAATTCTTCTATATTCAGTACTGAAGAATTTATCCTCCTGTAGGTCCTATTCAGCTCATCATAATGCACTAGTGCAATCTCTTGGTCAAGACAAGTCAATCTGAGCCTTGCACTTCAACCTTTCACGATGGATTGTTCATTTCCATCTGGGTTGTGAATTCTGTACTTTTAGTTACGAGGGACTGTTAATTTAATCTTCTGTGATCTGGTATCACTAAATTAACTACAATGTAACACGTACTATTTATTGAACAGTTATGCAGTAAATATATGTAACATTCAATGATATTTAAAGTATCAGTGATAAATAATTTATTTAAGCAAATAAGACACAAATTCAGTCTTGTTATACAATGTAAAAGTATACTTTCCAGTATAACCCCAACAATTGGTATACCCATCCGAGAATCCGTTTGATGTAGTTCCACTATATGTGTCTGCGGGTGTCTCGGTTTGTGGGAGCGATGCGATACTTCTTTGACTTGAGGTCAATACGCACGACATGTGTGGAGTGATGAACTTTGACCATGACCGACGCTTGCACCCTTCCATGGGTAGATATGGCTTGGATTGAGTTCATCACGAAGTGCATGTTCGTGGTAGTTGAGCCAAGAAAAGGATTCATTCCTCAAAGTGGATTTAGAGAGAATACTCATCTTCTCATCATAATTGGATCAAAGTCATTGGCCAATGCACGTCAACTTGGACTTTGTGGCCAAGTGTGTCACGAGTGATCAATTAGTGATTATAGATAAATTGATTTAGTTATTTGAATAGACACTTCATCATGTTCAAGACTAATCGAGTATTCGTGAATGAAAGGAGGAAATCGCAATAGCCCATGTTACAGTTACAGGTAGTTGCACGTTTCTTGCAACGTACCTCATATATTGAGAATGTTTGATTTATTGTCTAGGGTTCAATTAAGACCGTTAGTTTAACTAATCACTCGATATATGAGGGCCTATGGGTCACACAACAAGTAGTTTCCTTTTACGGATTATAGTTGGTTGATTAAATGTTAAATTAGATTTAATATTTAATTTATGGAGAATTAATTAATAATGGTTTAATTTGGAATTAATTATTATTAATGTTTATTTAAATTGGATTTAATTAATTGGAAATTCCCAATAATAATAAATGGAATATTATTGTAGGATTTAATATATATGAAAATAAATTATAGAGATTTGACATATATGAAAATTAAATTCGTAAAGATTTTATATGTAGGAAATAAATCTAAGAGATTTATTCAAATAAAGATTAGGGATTTTATTTTCTAATTAGGTTAGCTTAAGATTTAAGCTGGGCCTCTCCTATATATATGAGCTCTTGGAAATCCATAAAACAGTTGTTAAATTCTCTCCATAAAATCTAGAGTTAGAATTTTTCTAGCAAATTCATCTCGGGATTTAACGCTGGCAAATCTGTGCAAGTCTGTGAACGGGGATTACATGGATACCATAGTTGCGAAATCTGCTCTTGAATTACTGTAAGATTTCTTGTTATGTTTATTCGTAATCGTTTATGCAATTATATGTTCATTGTTGGTGAACTGTTAATTACGCTGCACATGTATTACGTGTTTACATGCCTCTAAATGGTATCAGAGCTCCAGGCTCTTGTTTTTAATTGCATATTAAAATTAGTTTTAATTAAAAAAAATTAAAACCTGGGGCACAGTGTTTTTGGACAATAACTACACCCCCTTTGTTATTTTATTTGGTCACTCGGCTTCGTCCCCTTCGTCCCAAAATTAGGGTTTTCCCTTTAGGGATTTGCCGTTGCACTGGATGTCTCACCCCCTTCTACCGGCGTGTCCATCTCGATACGTCTCAAGGTGGTGTGCCATCGAAATCGAGACGATTTAGTGGCGTCGCTCCGTCGACTCGATCGTCTTCCTCGTCTTGCTGTAGTTTTGAACCAGTTCGATTAAGGGGCTGCGGCTCCGCGCGCGCCCCTTTTTCTATGCTCTCGTTCATGGTGGGAGTCGCCAACACGCGAAGAGCAGCGGTGGCGACTCGCACCTGTTCGAGTGGCCGTGCTCGTCGCGTCGCTTCGCCTGTTTCTGTCGCCTCTGATTTTCGAACATGAATCTGGACAATTTTGTTTTTTAGTTCTTGGTTCGATTTAATGGGATTAATTAATTACATTGATTGTGTTGAAACTGATATTCTGGAATTTGGATGATTTGGGTGTTTTGATTTTTCGAATTGAATTCGATTTGGAATGGTGATGATGTAGGAGTGTTGTTTTGCAAATTCGATTTGGGACAGACCCTCCCGTGCAAATTTCAGAAATTGCACCTGAGCCCTAGGAAATAAAATAATTAAAATTTAAATTTTGGAATTTTATTAGATTTAATTCTGAAATTTAAATTGGTTGGACCAAGACGATTAATTGGATTAATCATATTTAATAATCTTAAAATTGAATTTTTTAAAATGAATTTAAAATTCGGTTTTGTAAAAGAATTTATTAAAACCCACTATTAACTTGTTTACTCGTTTAAATTAGTTAACGCAATTATAACTGTTTGGGTAGGCGACGACCAATATTTGTCCGACCGTATTAAATGCTTGGGTAGACGGCGCCCAAATATTTGTTAGTCCGTATATGTCATGTTTGGGTAGGCGGCGCCCGTAATTGCTTAAATGTGAGTTAGATTGTTGGGGTTATACTGAAAAGTATGCTTTTTACTTTGTATAATCGAACTGAATTTCTTATTTATTTACTGAAATGAATTATTAATCACTGTTGCATTAAATATGAATGAATGTTATATATGTTTGTTGCAAACCTATTCGATAAGTAAGTACGTATTACGTTGTAGTTAATTTGGTGATACCAGATCACAGAAGATCAAATTAACAGTTCCTCGTGATTAAGTACAAATTCACAACCCAGATGGAAACGAACAATCCATCATGAAAGGTTGAAGTGTAAGACTCAGATTGGCTTGTCTTGACCAAAAGATTACACTAGTGCATTATGATGCACTGAATAGGACCTACAAGAGAATAAATTCTTCGGTACTGAATACACAAGAATTACACCTTAGTGGTTCATTATTTCTTAATCTCCGTCCCTTAAATAGAATCGTGTGAAATTAATAACTATTGCTTTGACTTATGATGGGAAGAGAGTCAATGCGATTCGATACCTTATATCTTGGTCAATATTATTAGTTACATGACGATTGTTAAGATTTAACATGGAGAATCGTGTGCAAGTATGGCTTGCTTGATTTTTTAGAGATTAATAAAAAGATTTTCTTCCTTAATATGGATAAAGGGCAATGAGATTTTTATGAAAAAAATTAATTATGGAGAAAAGAATATATGAGATATATTCAAGATTTCTTAGAGATTAAGGAAAATATTTTCTTCCTTATTTTTCTATTAAAAAAAATCAGCCCCCTTAGTCCTATAAATAGGGGATGAATTCTTCATTCCCAAGTGCAATTCCATGTGTTGGAAATATTAGAAATCCGCAAAGGTGGTGGCAAAATAATTTTATATTTCTCCTTTGTTAAAGTCGTTCGTGCGAATCCTCCCACCGGATTACGTTTGTGGACTTGGGACATATTTGGGAAGGCTCTTTGGGTTGATCCAACGTCCTAACTGTTGTCTCTACAAGAGGTATGTAATCTCGTAACTCCTAGATTCCGCATGCTTAGGATTTACGTGGATTATGTGTACACATGTGTTTTATTTGCTTATTAATTATTATGTTGAATTGATTTAGGAATAATTCATGTTAGTAATTAATTGATTAATTTAAATATGTATTTAAATTCATCTCGAATAGATCCTGGCACCACTAATTTCCCAACAACTGGTATCAGAGCACCGTTTTCGAGCTCTGACTTTTAAATTGTTATTTTAATTATGTTGGCCATTAAATTGAAAATTGGATATTAGAATTGCTAGGTCTGTTTTGCAGGTATCCAATTGTCATAGTATTTAATGTGTTAATTTATCCATGCATATGAATGGTTTTTAATTCGACTCGTTCAAATTTGTTTTTCTCGTGAGAAAATCCACGAGTAGATTAGGTTATTTGATTTGTTCAATGTAATAGACTAGTCTAGATTTAAGGTGTATTTATTTTCTCGTTAAATAAATTGTGACCTGATCGAAGATGAAGACAAAAACGAGGAGTTGAGACGGACCGGGAACCGTACGCAGGCGACGTGCATCGTACAAAACGTTCCAAGGGAGGCACGCACGCGACGCGGACGTCGCCAGGCGCACACGACACCGGGCGAGGTCGGCTATAGACGCGCGGTGGGGTGAAGCACATGCGCGCGCGAGGCGCGCGCCAGGTGAGCCGAGCGGACGAGGTGGCCAGTGCCAAGGCGTGGACGGGCGTGCGTGAGCGCATGGGCGCAACCCGGAACAACGCCTGCCAAGGCTGCCGAGGACCTCAAGGGCGACGCGCGCTGCGCCTAGGCGCACGGGCGCGGTCACTCAGCCAAGTGGCCGGCGGGATGCGAGCGTGCATCCCAGTTGCGAGTTACTTGGCTTGGCGCTTCGAGACGAAATTTTTTTTTCGAGACGAACGAGTGGGAGAAATTCAAGACGGCGTTTCTTCAAGATCAAGCCAAGGAAAATCAAACCATGATAGTTGGATAATTTGTGCCCAATGTGTTTATATTCCGCTTTGCTTGATTTATTGTTGTATTTTCTTATGCTTTATTTAATCTGTTTAAATGTGTTTGCATGAGAATTGCCCAACGAAAAATCTCAAATTCAAAAATTACTAAGAATGTTTTTTAATAATTAATTCGGTTGTGAATTGAATTAATTTTTTACCTCCATGATTTATTTATTTGTGAAATCTTTTGGAGAAATTCCCCTACGGGACGGCAAAAGAAAGCCTTCACATGAAAAAATTCTCAAAAGGATGATTGTGAATTATTATTAGTGGGGACGATGACCCTCCCAAGAGGCTCGATCAAAACAAAGTGGTAATTCGATATTTAATCATGGTTATTACTTAGGTATAAAATTGATATGCATATACTTCGCCAAAATCCCTGTCAATTTTATATTGGTCAAGTGGGAGCCAACTATTAATTTGTTTTAAAAATTAAAGGTTTGTAACCTACTTGAATGTGATTTAAATGATGACCCTCCCAAGAGACTCATTTTAAACTGTTTTGAGATGTAGGCTGATGCATGTTCATTTTTTTTTTTTTTTTTTGAGATTTCAATATGAATCATGTGATCGAATTATGTGATTTTCTTTGTGTTTATCCGGACATGGACACAAGATGTATGTTTGTTTTGAATATATTGAAAGACAACTTGCTTACTAGAGAAAATTTTGTTGATTGATATCGAAAACTTATTGTCCTCACCACACAACATCACAATTGGGTCCTTATTACACCCAAACCAGAAAATCCAACTGATGAGTCCAGTAAAACGGAAAAGAAAGAGCATGTTGACTGGGAGTGTTCCAACGAAATGGCAAAGTGTACCATCTTGGCTTCTATGTCAGATGTGTTGCAACACCAACACCAAAACGCTGAAACTGCTGCGGACATCATGGTCAATATTAAAACGATGTTCCAACATCAGAACCGTGTGGCTCCTCAAATCACCATGAAAGACATGCTCTCAATGAAAGTGGTGGAGGGAACGCCTGTAAGGGAACACGGTCTCTAGATGATGGCTCACTTTAACAAGTTTGAGGTACTTGGTGCTGAATATGATATCGAGACCCAGATCGATTTCATACTCCATTCCCTGCCCAAAAGCTTCGAGTAGTTTAGGCTGAACTACCAAATGAACAATCAGAAGTTCACCTTGCCTGATCTGCTGCAAGCTCTAGTCTCGGCTGAAGGAATATTAGGAGAAAGCAGCCAAGCACTAGCGGCAGTTGGTCCATCTTCTTCTTCTAGGCCAAGAGGAGGCAAGAAGAAGAAGAAGGCCAAAAGCGAAAGCCAAGCTAACTCAAGTGTTGCCAAGAGCAAAGGAAAGGTGAAGAGGGAGGGTGGAGTAAAGAATCCAGCTAAGGGGAAGTGTTTCAACTGTGGTGAAAAGAGACATTGGAGGTCAGCCTGTTCCAAACCCAAAAGGAATGGAAAGAAAGGTAATTCTCACGCACTAGTTGTTGAACCTTGTTTGGCGGAGTATGTTACCCATTCGTGGGTAATGGATACGGGATGCACTGATCAAGTTTGTTTCACTTTACAGGGGTTCAAGTGGACCCGACAACTTAGTGGAAGTGAGATCCTCATCACGCTAGGCGATGCTACAAGAGTGGCAGCTGAAGCAGTGGGAGACGTGCACCTGTCTTTTGAATATAGGAGTTTAATTTTAAGAGATGTTCTTTATGTTCCTGTTTTTCACAAAAACCTTATTTCAGTTTCAAAACTATTTGTCGATGGATATTTTGTTCGTTTTAATAAACATGTTACTATTTTTCATAACGATGTGGTTATCTGTCGTGGAACTTTATGGAACAATCTCTATATTATTAACTGTGCACATCACTCACAAAATGCATCCTATAACACATCTGCTATTTCAAGTAAAATAAAGCGTTCAACTAACGTGAATGAAACACTTATTTGGCATCTAAGATTAGGTCATATTAACCCGAAAAGGATCCAAAGGTTGGTCCAAGATGGTTCATTGGGGTCCCTCCAAATTGAACCATTTTCGACTTGTGAATTATGCTTAGAGGGTAAAATGACCAAGAGGGCATTTGGAGACAAGGGGCTTAGAGCTAATGAAGTGCTAGAAATCATTCACACCGACGTCTGTGGTTTAATGCATATCAAAGCTAGAGGCGGCTATGAGTATTTTGTTACGTTTATCGATGATTACTCATGCTACGGATACATTTTCCTAATGAAGCATAAATCTGAGACCTTTGATAAATTCAAAGAATTTAAGGCTCAAGCAGAGAATCATAAGGAAAAGACTATCAAGTTTCTATGATCTGATCCTGAAGGCGAATACCTCAGCGACGAATTTTTGAACTACCTGTCGGATGAAGGGATTGCATCCCAGTTGACTGCACCCAGTACCCCTCAACAAAACGGGATTGCAGAACGAAGAAATAGAACGCTTTTAGAAATGATAAGGTCAATAATGAGTTATGCGGATTTACCAGAATCGTTCTGGGTTACGCCTTGTAAACAACAGCTTATATTCTGAACCTAGTGCCATCCAAATCGATTCCCAAAACCCCAAGAGAATTGTGAACGGGGCGCAAGCCCAATTTAGGACACATCAGGATCTGGGGGTGTCCGACATACGTGTTGGACAAGGAAGCTGGTAAATTGGACGCACGTTTGGAAGTAAGGTTGTTCATAGGGTACCCCGAAGGAACTAAGGGATGCATGTTCTATGGTCCCGAAGATCAAAAGGTGGTAATAGGTACGCACTTTAGATTTTTGGAAGAAGACTATATGAACGACAAAAAACCTAGAAGTGAGATTACCTTATTGGAAGAACTTAAGGGGCCGCCTCCATTGCCAACTGTACAAAACGATACACCAAGATTCATACCTACACAACCAGAATCTCATCATAGTGGGAGGGTTCTCAGACAAACCAAGCGATTCTTGGGGATTGGAGAGTCCTCGGACTTGATCTCAGGAGAAGAATCAGATCCATGGTCCTACAACGAGGCGATCCAAGACAAGGAT
Source organism: Stenogyne calaminthoides (assembly GCA_037126765.1). Taxonomy (NCBI): domain Eukaryota; kingdom Viridiplantae; phylum Streptophyta; class Magnoliopsida; order Lamiales; family Lamiaceae; genus Stenogyne; species Stenogyne calaminthoides. The sequence goes on along the minus strand of JBBCBC010000029.1, from coordinate 8,174,344 downwards.
GCAAAATCTTTGCAAAACCGTAATGGAAGCCGAGATGGGTTCAATGGATCATAATAAAGTGTGGGAGCTAGACGAACCACTTAATGGGATAAAACCCATTGGATGCAAGTGGGTATACAAGAGAAAAAGGGGACCGGATGGAAAGGTTGAAACCTTTAAAGCAAGACTCATGGAAAGGGTACACTCAGAAAGAAGGGATAGATTATGAGGAAACCTTTTAGCCCGTAGCCATGCTCAAGTCCATCCGCATTCTCTTGTCGATTGTTGCACATCTAGACTTTCAGATCTGGCAAATGGATGTCAAGACCGCTTTCCTCAATGGAAATCTTGACGGAGAATTCTATATGCAACAACCCGAAGGCTTCATTGAAAAAGGCCAAGAGCATCTGGTTTGCAAGCTAAAGAAGTCTAATTTATGGGCTGAAGCAAGCATCCCGTGCTTGGAATCAGTGTTTTGATCAAGTTATAAAATCCTACAGTTTTGATCAAAATAATTTCGAAAGTTGTGTTTATAAAAAGCGTGATGGAGCTGCCTTGGTATTTTTAGTACTACACGTAGACGACATTCTGCTCATCGGGAACGATGTAAAGGTGTTGTCAAACGTAAGGGCATGGCTGTCAAAACAGTTTGATATGAAGGACTTAGGGATCAAGATCACTCGAGATCGCAAGAAAAGAATGATCGGACTATCGCAAGCCTCATATATAGACACCGTTCTGAAGCGATTCAACATGCAAGATTCCAAGAAAGGCTTTGTACCTTAAAGACACGGAATCCATCAATCCAAGGAGATGTGTCCCAAGACACAAAAGAAAGACATGAAGGGTATTCCTTATGCTTCGGTTGTAGGAAGCCTCATGTATGTAATGCTGTGCACGAGACCGGATATCTGCTTTGCCGTAGACATGGTGGCAAGATATCAAAGCAACCCTGGGAAAGAGCATTGGACTGCAGTAAAGAACATTCTGAAGTATCTGAAGAGGATACGGGACAGAATGTTAGTTTATCAATTAGACAGTCTAATCCCCATCGGTTACACGGACTTAGATTTCCAATCAGACATGGACTCCAGAAAGTCAACCTCGGGTAGTGTGTTTTGCATGGGGGGAGGAGCCATGACGTGGAGAAGCATTAAGCAGAAATGGATCACCGATTCTACCATGCAAGCCGAATACGTAGCTGCTTGTGAAGCAGCAAATGAAGAGGTTTGGCTCAAGAATTTCCTAGTGGAGTTGGACATTGTCCCGAATTTGCCCAGCACGATCACGGTTTACTGTGATAACGCCGGAGCAGTTGCAAATTCCAGGGAACCGAGAGCCCACAAGGCCAACAAACACATAGAAAGAAAATACCATCTTATACGAGAAATCGTTAAGAGAGGACACATTGAGGTGGCAAAGTTTGCATCGGAAGACAACCTAGCAGATCAATTCACAAAGGGTCTGCCTCAGAGTACATTCGAGTGACATGTGGAAGGAATGGGTGTCAAGAGCGTCGCCAATCTGCTTTGAGTATAAGTGGAAGAAATATTATTAGGTTCGTGTAGGTAACATTAGACATCACATAGAACACGAGACATGCTGTAGTATACTTAAAAGCAGACTTTGAGTATAAGTGGGAGATTGTTGGGGTTATACTTAAAAGTATGATTTTTATTTTGTATAACCGAACTGAATTTCTTATTTATTTACTGAAATAAATTATTAATCACTGTTGCATTAAATATGAATGAATGTTATATATATTTGTTGCATACCTGTTCGATAAGTAAGTACGTATTACGTTGTAGTTAATTTAGTGATACCAGATCACATAAGATCAAATTAACAGTTCCTCGTGATTTAGTACAAATTCACAACCCAGATGGAAATGAACAATCCATCATGAAAGGTTGAAGTGTAAGGCTCAGATTGGCTTGTCTTGACCAAGAGATTACACTAGTGCATTATGATGCACTGAATAGGACCTTCAGGAGGATAAATTCTTCGGTACTGAATATACAAGAATTAGACCTCAGTGGTTCGTTATTTCTTAATATCCGTCCCTTAAATATTGCTTTGACTTATGATGGGAAGAGAGTCAAAGTGATTTGATACCTTATATCTTGGGCAATATTATTAGTTACATTACGATTGCTAAGATTTAATATGGAGAATCGTGTGCAAGTACGGCTTGCTTGATTTGTCCCCTTGGTGGACTCAGAATCTTTATCATAACAAATCTTGCAAGTGAAAATTTATTTCCGGTATGGATAATAATGTTGAACTGTCTTTACTCCAAGGACAAAGATATTAATTAATATAAATCTTGTTCAGTAGCTTAATTAATTAGTGGACTAATTATCGGGAGCCATATTATTGTAAAGTGGGTTAAGATGGATAGTTCAATATTAATTTTATAGTGGAATAAATTAATATTAATGGACTTGTGTTGGGAAATGAATTTAATAAAGAAGGATTTTGATTAGATCCCAAAACCCCTGAGTATGACATGTTCAGGATAATCTTGATAGATGAGTCAAGGTTCAGTTTTAGAGTGTTCAGGATAATATCTGCACCGTGTATAGTCGGCAGATATAGAACGAAGTTAGAATCAAGACTCAAATGAGATTGAGAATCAAGACTCAAGATGAGATCGAGAATCAAGACTTCATGAGATGAGAAACCTCAAGACTCGAGAAACCGAAGGCTCGAGAAACCTCAAGACTCGAGAGAATCGGCAAGGCATCAAGGCACATTATATCAGTAGACTCAGTAATATACTGAATGCTCCAGTATATCCTGAATGTTCCGAGGCACTGAAGCCTGAGGAATATAGCCGTTGGAATCCAGCTGACGTGGACCAACGAGAGGAAGACAACCAGCCTGGAAAAGCTGCAGAACTTACAGAGAATAGTATGGATTTGAATGTGATTCTCTCCAACGGGAACATTCAAATCCACACTATAAAAACAAGATCTTCCATCAAATTAAGTGTGGAGATTATGCACAAAATGCTACAGAGCCAAGAGCGTTATAGTCAAGCATTCCCACCCTAGAACACAAGTCTGTAGATATACAAATATATTCAAAGAGTGTTCTAGAACCCAACCTAAGCAACCCACGATGTATCATAAGCTTAGAGAGATTTTCCCAACCTTAGCATTGAGGCTAAACCAATGTAAGGGAAAATCTCACCATAGTTGGAGACAACACCAAACCGAAACCCATTCTCGTAAGAGATAAGTAGTGGAGAAGAGAGGTAGTTGTTAGGCAATCCCGAGTGAGGGTGATAAGTCCCATAGGAGTGTGAACTCGTTAAACATCTAAGAGGCGAGTCCGATAGGGTGATAAATCCAGTTTGAGTTAGTAAACTACGGAGGTAGTCAGAAAGCTCAAGGTCGGGTTGAGTAAGTAAACTACGTGGAGTAGTCAGAAAGCTCAGGGCCGAGTTGAGTAAGTAAACTACGTGAGGTAGTCAGAAAGCTCAGGAAGTGTTTGAAGGAATTTCCCTAGGAACAGGGAGAGTGGATGTAGGAGCTTGAGTCTCCGAACCACTATACATTGTTGTGTTCTTTACTGCTTTACGTTCTTATCTTGTCATATGCACTCGATTATAAGCAAGACACAACACATGAGCTTAAAAGGTGAAAAATCTGGAATCACCATTCCTTCACCCCTGTTTTATATGCACCGCAACAAAATGTTTTGCTTCCGCACGCGCAAAATGGGTTTTCCCACCGGGACCAACAAGTGCCCATCGGGACCAACAAGTGGTATCAGAGCAGGTGCTCAAAAGATTACCTTTTTCAAGTGATCGCCTGAGCAGATCTATTTTTTAAAACCTGTCTCTGATCTGATACCAACAAGTGGTATCAGAGCGGGAGTTCAAAAGGTTCACTAATTTCAGAGTGACCACCTGAACATATCTTTTTAAAGAAAAACTCGTTTCTTTAAAAATGCATATATTCTGATGTTTTGGCGACATTATCAATTGAGAAATTGTTGGGATATTTTAGTTCTATGCCAAAACATTATCAACTTGTGTTATTCAAGAAAATTTACAGATAACAAGTTGAGGGGGAACGAAATTGAGGGGGAACTCACGAAATCAGAAGTAGATGATCGAGATCAGACTAGGCTGCAGACGAGACTGATCAAGATCAAATGAGTTAGATGAGTTCAACTGATGAGCTATGCAAAATCAGAAGAGAAGAAAAGCTAAAGCCAGCAAATCAGAAGAGAAGGTTGCAAATCAGAAGATGAGCAAAAGAGACTGATTGAGATCAGACGTGATCGAGATCAGATATGATAAACCTGATATGCTAACCTGATATGATGACCTGATGCTATTCTGATATGTATTGATCTAAAGATGTGTTGATCTGATTAGTCGAACTGATCAGATCAGACAAAGAAGAAATCAGATAGCCTGAGTAAAAGTGAAACTGAGACTCAGTATAGGTCAAAAGACCTGAGGGTCAGTAAGTAAGAGAGACCTGAGGGTCAGGATGTCTGAAGCCAGAAGAAACTGAACTCAGTCAGCATGAGTGTCAGTATGCCTGATCAGACAAGGTCCATAGAAGAAGAGGAATGAGGAGCCGAGCTGAAGATCAGAAGACTGAAGACTTGTAATTCTTTATGTTTTTGTCTTTATCTTTTGATAAGTTCATTGTAATCTGTAACTGATAACATACAAATCAATGAAACTTTATCTTTATGCTCAAAGATAATATCTCATTATCTTTTTTCATGTCTTTATATTTGATATGCCTGATTATTGTTGTTTAGTGATGAAATTATTGGGAAATTCATTACTGAATTGATTATTAAGAGATTTACCATTCTTGTAATAGGAAGAACTGAAACCTGAGTATAGGTTAAGAATGTTGTAACAAGATGGTTTTGGCATCATCAAAAAGGGGGAAATTGTTGGGAAATGAATTTAATAAAGAAGAATTTTGATTAGATCCCAAAACCCCTGAGTATGACATGTTCAGGATAATCTTGATAGATGAGTCAAGGTTCAGTTTTAGAGTGTTCAGGATAATATCTGCACCGTGTATAGTCGGCAGATATAGAACAGGTTAGAATCTGAAGACTCAGTATGAGACTGAGAATCTGAAGACTCAGTATGAGACTGAGAAACCTGAAGACTCAGAGAACCTGAAGGCTCAGAGAAACCTGAAGACTCAGAGAATACTGAAGGCATAGTAATTACTGTAGACTCAGTAATATACTGAATGCTCAGTATATCCTGAATGTTCCGAGGCACTGAAGCCTGAGGAATATAGCCGTTGGAATCCAGCTGACGTGGACCAACGAGAGGAAGACAACCAGCCTGGAAAAGCTGCAGAACTTACAGAGAATAGTATGGATTTGAATGTGATTCTCTCCAACGGGAACATTCAAATCCACACTATAAAAACAAGATCTTCCATCAAATTAAGTGTGGAGATTATGCACAAAATGCTACAGAGCCAAGAGCGTTATAGTCAAGCATTCCCACCCTAGAACACAAGTCTGTAGATATACAAATATATTCAAAGAGTGTTCTAGAACCCAACCTAAGCAACCCACGATGTATCATAAGCTTAGAGAGATTTTCTCAACCTTAGCATTGAGGCTAAACCAATGTAAGGGAAAATCTCACCATAGTTGGAGACAACACCAAACCGAAACCCATTCTCGTAAGAGATATGTAGTGGAGAAGAGAGGTAGTTGTTAGGCAATCCCGAGTGAGGGTGATAAGTCCCGTAGGAGTGTGAACTCGTTAAACATCTAAGAGGCGAGCCCGAGAGGGTGATAAGTCCAGTTTGAGTTAGTAAACTACGGAGGTAGTCAGAAAGCTCAAGGTCGGGTTGAGTAAGTAAACTACGTGGAGTAGTCAGAAAGCTCAGGGCCGAGTTAAGTAAGTAAACTACGTGAGGTAGTCAGAAAGCTCAGGAAGTGTTTGAAGGAATTTCCCTAGGAACAGGGAGAGTGGATGTAGGAGCTTGAGTCTCCGAACCACTATACATTGTTGTGTTCTTTACTGCTTTACGTTCTTATCTTGTCATATGCACTCGATTATAAGCAAGACACAACACATGAGCTTAAAAGGTGAAAAATCTGGAATCACCATTCCTTCACCCCTGTTTTATATGCACCACAACGAAATGTTTTGCTTCCGCACGCGCAAAATGGGTTTTCCCACCGGGACCAACAAGTGCCCATCGGGACCAACAACTTGAATAATATTTTGGCTTAATATTAAAGTTTCATAGCCCATTGGAGGTCCAATCTTAATTCTCCTAAAGTCCCCTCAAATAGCCCAAATTTAAGTCCAATTAATGAAAAGGAGAAGAAAATATTCTTGCTTAATATTTCCTAATATTTTCGAAAATATTGTAGGAAAGAAGAAGAAATTTTTTCTTGATTTTCTTGAAGAGATTTTTATGGAAAGAGATAAGTACTCTTGTAATTCATAATTATCCCATAAAGTCAAGAAACAAAATCTTGTTTCTTTTTCCTTGTAAATTTTCGAAAAAAATAGGATAAAGGGGAATGAGATTTTTATGGAAAAATTTAATTATGGAGAAAATAATATATGAGATATATTCAAGATTTCTTGGAGATTAAGAAAAAGATTTTTTTCCTTATTTTTCTATTAAAAAAAAATCGGCCCCCTTAGTCCTATAAATAGGGGATGAATTCTTCATTCCCAAGTGCAATTTCATGTGTAGGAAATATTAGAAATCCACAAAGGTGGTGGCAAAATAATTTTATATTTCTCCTTTGTTAAAATCGTTCGTGCGAATCCTCCCACCGGATTACGTTCGTAGACTTGGGATATATTTGGGACGGCTCTTTGGGTTGATCCAATGTCCCAATGGTTGTCTCTACAAGAGGTATGTAATCTCGTAACTCCTAGATTCCGCATGCTTAGGATTTACGTGGATTATGTGTACGCATGTTGTTTATTTGCTTATTAATTATTATGTTGAATTGATTTAGGATTAATTCATGTTAGTAATTAATTGATTAATTTAAATATGTATTTAAATTCATCTCGAATAGATCAGGGCACCCCTAATTTCCCAACATAGATATCATGATGGATCTCGATTAAGCAATTAATACCCCGCCTTTAAAAATGTTCCTCGCCAAAATACGATTTTTGTCATTAATTTGATAAGATGACTTCCATCAAAGTTAAAAGTAAACCAGAGATTTCGTTCCAATGAGTACTTAAAGACCATCGTCTTTTGCTCGAATCTACATTTAGCGGGACTTTTATAGGGACATGTAATGTCGCCGCTTGATGGTTGTAAACCAACTTAACTTTGTTTCGCTAGCCCTCGCGGGGAACAAAGGGTAAGGGACATCAGTCGAACTAGGTTCGACAAACTAGGAATTGCAGTTTTGCAATTGGTTTGGAGACCTACTGGTTATGCTATTGTAATGATCAGCCCTCGCTGGGATTATGATAGTAGTAATGTGGATCCTAGTCCATTATAATTTATATTAGATATAAATTCGTACTTTTCCGATGAGGTCGTTAAGTATGTGAAAATAATGGAAACAAAATATATTTAAAGGCCATATTTATTTTGATTGCTGAATATTGATCATAGGAATTATGTGTTTTAATTCCCGTTTCATTTAATTTCTCTAGGATTATTGAAATGACTAACTTGTCGTTGAGAAGCGTTTTGGAAACGAACAAATTGGCTGGGCCAAACTTTCTCGAGTTGCACCAAAACGTTCAATTGGTGCTTAGACACGAAAAAGATTGAGTACGTGTTGAACACGCCAATCCCTGCTACCCCGGAGACTAGTACTGAAGAGGCTGAGGCGTTTGACGCTGCAACTCAGAAGAAGCATCAAGAGGATGCTTCCCAGGCTCAATGTGTTATGCTACTCGGGATGACTCCCGAATTGCAAAAGCAGCATCAGAAGATGCTTCCCTTCGAGATGATCAAGCATCTGAAAGATCTCTTTGATCTTGAATCTCGTTCCGAGATTTATGAAGTGATGAGAGATCTGTTTAGATGTCAATTGTCTGAGGGAGGGAAGGTTTCTCCTCATGTGTTAAAGATGATTGGGCTAATCGAGAAACTTAGTCGTCTGGGCATTGAGCTCAAGACCAATGTTGCTGTTTATGCCATTCTTCAGTCACTTCCCGATTCATATTAGAGTTTTGTAGTAAACTTTAATATGAATAAGACAAAATCGACTATGCCCGGGTTGCATAACATGCTAAAGACCTTTGAGTCTTCCACTGCTAAGGAAAAACCCGTGCTCATGGTGAGTGCCTCTACTTCTTCTACTCCGAAAGGAAAGAAGAAGCGTAGGGGCAAGGCAAAGAAAGGCTCCAACCTAAGCTTGCTTAAGCCCAAAGGTGGAATTCAAAAGAGGGAGAGGGCGAACAAGGATGTATGCCTCCACTGCAAGCAGAAGGGGCATTGGAAGAAGGACTGCAAGGTTCTAGCAGCTGAAAAGAAGACAGAAGGTGTCTCAGCCACTGGAACAAGTATGTTTGTTATTGAGATAAACATGTCCACAAATGATACTAACTGTTGGGTATTAGATACTGGTTGTGGCTCACACATTTGTACAAATGTGCAGGGTTTCAAGGATAGGAGGGTAGTTAGGTCGGGTGAAGTCGCTTTACACATTGGGAATGGAGCAAGAGTTGCTGTTGAACGTGTTTGCGTTTACATTTTAGATTTACCCTCTGGTATAGACTTGAACTGAATAATTGTTATTTTGTTCCTTCTATTACCCGCAACATTATTTCTATTCCGATGTTGGATATTAAAGGTTTTTCCTTCCATTTTGCAAACAATAATTGTTATTTTTTGCTTAATGGTGATGTGTATGGAAATTCTCCTTTATCTAATGGTTTATATTTATTGCATTGTGGACATAACATTCTTAATATACAAAATAAAAGACTCAAACTTAGTAATACGCGACTTACTTGTGGCACTGTAGACTTGGTCATGCAAATGAGAAAAGAATCGCAAGGTTAAGAAAGTTGGACTACTTAGCCCCATTCGACTTTGAGTCTTATGAAAACTGTGAATCTTGTCTTAAGGGCAAAATGATTAACAAACCCTTTTCTGGGAAAGGGGTTCGTGCCAAAGAAGTTCTAGAGTTGATCCACAGTGATGTTTGTGGACCATTACCCACTCTAGCTAGGGGTCACTTCTTCTACTTCATAACTTTTACTGATGATTTCTCTAGGTTCGGGTATGTGTATCTGATGAAACAAAAATTCAAATCTTTTGAGAAGTTCAAAGAGTATAAAGCTAAAGTAGAGAAGCATCTTTGTAAGAGTATTAAGACTCTTCCATCAGATCGAGGGGGAGAATATCTTAGCCATTAATTCACTGATTATCTGAAGTTGCATGGAATCCAATCACAATGGACTACCCGGCACACCCCATATGAATGGATTGTCCGAGAGGAGAAACCGAACTTTGTTGGACATGGTAAGGTCCATGATGAGCTTTTCCTCTCTTCCAACATTCTTATGGGGATATGCACTCAAAACTTCAATCTACATTCTGAATATGATTCCATCCAAATCAATTGAGCATACGCCATACGAGTTATGGCATGGCAAGAAGCCAAATTTCTCTCACATGAGAACGTGGGGTTGCCCCACGTTTGTGAAGAAAATGCTCACTGATAAGTTGGAATCAAAAGGTGAAAAGGGTTACTTTGTGGGATATCCTAAGGAAACTAGAGGATGTTATTTCTATCTCCGTGAGAAACAAACAGTGATTGTTTCTAGGCAGACCAAATTTCCTTGAAGAAGACTACGTCTTCAAGGAACAAGGCCGTAAGACGATGGAACTTGAAGAAATTCAAGAACCACAAATTAACAAGGAGACTGATGTCTTGTCAAAGCAACATGACAAAGAATCAGTAGGAGTATTCAGCAACTCATATGGTGGAAGTTTATCACTAAGTGATCCTCTTTCAGCCAGTGGGAGCGTAATTGGAGTTTCATTGCCCGAGCAACGAACTCTTAGTAGGCTGAATGAGAACAACATAGTTCAAACTTCCACCCAAGAGGCATCCGGAAGTGTTGCTCTTGAGGCCTCCCCGGTCGACGGTGAAATTACTGCACCACAAATTTTTCACGATCAGAATGTGCAGCCTTAACAACCACAACTCCGTAAGTCCACTAGAGTTCGTAATCCACCCACTAGATATTATGGCTTCCTTGTAGAGGAGCATGATGAAGTGGAGATCGCGGATAAAGACGAACCTAGAACTTACACTGAGACAACATTAGATGTTGACTCAAAGAAGTGGCATGAAGCCATGAAATCCAAGATCGACTCGATGTACGTCAATCAAGTTTGGGACTTGGTTGAGTTGCCGAAAGGGGTTAGCCCCATAGGTTGCAAATGGGTCTTCAAGCGCAAGACTGATGCAAATGGCAAAGTACAAACCTACAAGGCTAGGTTGGTGGCGAAAGGTTATAGTCAACGCGAAGGCATTGACTACGACGAGACTTTCTGACCGGTTGCTAAAATTAAGTCCATTCGAATTTTACTTGCGGTAGCAGCAAATCTATATTATTAAATTTGGTAGATGGACGTCAAAACAACTTTCCTAAATGACAACCATTGATAAGGAAGTGTTTATGACTCAACCTGAAGGTTTTATATCAAAGCCAAAATCTAATCTTGTGTGCAAACTTAAACGATCCATTTATGGATTGAAGCAAGCTTCTAGGAGTTGGAATATCCATTTTGATGAGGCTATCAAATCATTTGACTTGATCTGAAACTCGAAAGATCCGTGCGTCTATCGAAAATGCAATGGGAAGAATATTGTCTTCATATTTGTGTATATCGATGACATACTCATTATGGGAAACAGTATCCCACTCATGCAGTTCATGAAAGAATGGTTGTCAAAGACCTTCATGATGAAGGATCTTGGTGAAGTCTGCTACATCTTAGGGATCAAGATCCATAGGGATAGATCCAAGAAGATGTTGGGGTTGTCACACTCCACCTATGTAGACAGGGTGTTGAAGCGATTTGCGATGAAGAACTCTAAGAGAGATTATCTGCCGGCATGTCATGGGATAAAGTTGTCTAAGAAGAATTGTCCTTCTATAGATGCTGATATCCAGCGCATGAAGGATATATCATATGCATTTGCAATTGGATCCATCATGTACGCTATGACTTGTACTAGGACAGATGTGGCCTTCTCAGTCAGCACCACTAGTAGATACCAACAAAATCTGGGTGAACCTCACTGGATTGCTGTCAAGAACATTCTTAAGTACCTCAAACGTACTAAAGATTGCTTTATAGTCTTCGGAGGACAGTCAGAACTGGTTGCCACTGGCTGTCACGACCACATTAAGATAACCAAATAAATAATACATTCGAAACAATTTTAAAAAAATGACTCGTGCGCACGTGCAACTTTTTTTTTCTTTTCTCAAATGCTTTAGAAGATAAACTGATTTAGCACGTCAAAACTTATAAAAATGACTGGTAATAAAATATACAACACAATATATAATACAACTCAAAATACAAGCTCAACAGGTCTTCATCCATGTATACAACTCTCAGAATTTGTAGGTACTCCAACCACCACCAGTGTAAGTTGACCTACAATGCATAAACTAGGTGAGATATATAAATCTCAGTAAGCAGAAATTATGCATGATGCTGTGAATCTTTGAAAATCCTCCCAATGCACTCTCTTTTGAAATCACCAATTTATTTATGAAACACTCGCAGGGTCCCAGACTCACTGTTATACACTGGCATTAGCTCACAACATATATGAAACGGTAAACTACTCTGGGTAGCCCACAAGGAGTTACCTGGTCACTACCACTCCCAGGTCGCCCCTTCCGTGTGATCATAAAAATGTGGCCTACTCTAGGTAGCCCGCCAGGAGTTACCTGGTCACTACCACTCCCAGGTCGCCCCTTCCATGTGATAATAAGACGTTGGCCTACTCTGGGTAGCCCGCCAAGAGTTACCTAGTCACTACCACTCCCAGGTCGCCCTTTCCGTCCTAGGTGTATAATCAGTGGTTAAATCACATCATTTGATCAAATCTCATTTCATGATAATGCATGATATGCATGATGTAATGCAATGCAGCATATATTAGCTCACAAGTTTTATGTTTCACGTACTCAATTTACATCAAATATCGAGCTCACCAGCTCTTTCCACGGTGATCACTGAATATCAATCAAATATCAAAATCCACGTATTATCCACATATTGTCAATTAATCACAAATAAATTACATAATATTATGTGTTGATGTTGCACGGATGTTGTTCCATATGTTGGACAACATTCTGCACAACATCTTAAATTTGCCCTTTCTCCTAACACTGACTCCGATTTATTAGATGTGTTTTTCTATGTTTCCTACATTGCAGGTTGAAGACAATTTCGGATATTTTCAAGCGGTTGCAATAATGGAGTAAGAATAGAAAGATCATGGGTGGTTACACCAAGATCATGGAGATAGTGGAGGAGATATTCAAGATTGTCCACACCAAGTGGATAGGACAATGCAGTTGGTCTGAATGTCTATAAATAGACTGAATTGGTCGACATTCAAGTTTTAGTTAAAGTGAAATCCCATTTGCTCTACTCCTAACTTAAGAGAGTAGCATCTGAGACACAACCGTGAGTGGAGTGTGAGGGTCGATGCTATGTCTATTTGTACTGGTCGAGTGTATACCAACATTTCCCTTCAGTATTGAGTTTGCCTTAGTAGATCAAGTTTTAGGTTGAATAAGATCACTAGTTACTTGTTCGAATAGATTGATTTTTGGTGTGTGGTTTTTCACTACACCTTTTAGGATCTTGTAAGAGATTCGTGTGTATCTCACTACTTGTTATAGCGATGTTTTTAACCATGAGGTTCGTATAGTCTTATTATAGACTATACATAATTTTGGAAAATCCTTTGCACTGTGTTTTTATATTTCCGCTGTCATATGTTGTTTTATATGTTTCACAACATTTTCAACAACACTCTGAAAATACATGCACACACACTTTCAGTTGGCGCCAGATCCATAAACTTGATACACTAAGTTAAAGGTCATGTGTTTAAAGTGTGTTTTTGCAATGGAATATCCACTAACTCCTTCTTTAAAACCTCCAATTTTGGATGGATCAAATTATCCCTACTGGAAACCCAAAATGCGCATGTATATTAAGTCTATAGATGAGAGAGCATGGCGTAGTGTGTTGTCTGGTTGGAATCCTCCAAAAACAGTGGGTGATATTGATGGAGAATCGCAAGTAAAAAAGGAAATTGATTGGTCCAATAATGAATGCACATCGGCCAATATCAATTGTAAAGCCCTTAATGTAATTTTTACTGCTACTGATGTTTCTATGTTTAAACTTATATCTAACTGTGTTTCTTTTAAAAATGCATGGGATATATTGCAGGAACATTGTGAAGGATCAGAAAGTGTTCGAAGAACTAGACTCAGAATGTTGGGAACCAAGTTTGAAAACTTGAAGATGAAAGATGATGAGAACATTTCATCATACAATGAAAGGATAAGTGAGATTGCTAATGAGTCACACTCACTTGGTGATCCAATTTCCAACACTCGATTAGTTAATAAGATACTTAGAACTGTTCCTAAATGATTTGATGCAAAAATATGTGCAATAGAAGAGGCTAAGAATACTGATTTATTAAGTCAAACTGAGTTGATAAGTATTTTGAAAACTTATGAGATTAACTCAAATATGTTAGATGATGATAAACATGAGATAGATAAAGACAAGAAAGTACTTGCTTTTAGAGGTGAAACTTCTGATAATGTTGGTAAACATCCTTACGTGACTGAAGTTGATTCTGATGTTGATGTTTCTGATATATGTGATGAAAATATTTATGAACAATTTGCTCTTATCACTAAGCAATTCAAATCTTTTCTAAAAGGAAAGTTCAGAAGACCAAATGGTCAATTTCAATCAAAGGATAAGTTTAACCAAAATACTTCTCCCTCTGATAAAAAGCTTGTTCCAAGCCAGTCTTCCAGTTTCAATCAACCTAGACAATTCAATAAGGATAACAAGTTCAATTATGATCCTGAGTACAGGAAAAAGGTTAAATGTGATGCATGTTCTGGATATGGTCATTATACTAATGAATGTGTTAATACTATGCCTAGGAAGAAAATGAACTTTAATGCTACCTTAAGTGATGATTCTGATGATGAAACTGATTCTGGTAAATGTGAGCTAAGTGATATGTCTGCTAGAATAGTTGTTGGGATATTTTAGTTTTAATTATTTATGTCAAAACATTGTGTAATTATCAACTTGTATTATTTAAGTTCATTTTAACAAGTAACAAGTTGAGGGGGAACTGATCTGAAGTCTCCTAAAGAAAATAGGTCCGAGGTCAAAATGTCCTGAGTGAAAATCGGCCTGAAGACAAGTGGCCTGAATGGAAAATTGGCCCGAGGAAAAATGGCCTGAATGGAAGAAGGTTGAGTCCAAGATCGTTTGAGCGTCGATGGCCCGAATCTTTGAAATCTGAATCTTTGAAATGCCGATTCTTTGAATCTGAATTCTTTGAATCTGAAAGTCTTTGGAATCTCGAGAGCCGAATCCACGAGTCCCGAAAAGCTTTGGAATTCCGAGAGTTGGAATCTGAGTCTTTGAGTCTTTGGAATCTGAATGTTGATTGCTGATTTCAAAAGGCCTGAATTCTGACGCGGACCAATCAGAGGAGGTCAAAAGCCTGCCAAAAAGCTGCAGAAATTACAGAATAATACGGATTTGAATGTGACTTTCTCCAACGGTAACATTCAAATCCACACTATAAATACAAGCTCTTCCATCATATTAAGTGTGGAAAAATGCTATCAAGCCAAGAGCTATCTACAGATTGGTTTAGAACACTCTTAAACCACATTTTCCCCCCTCCCCTTTTTCATAAAATTAAATTATTTTTTTTCAGGACCAACAACTGGTATCAGAGCAGGTATTCAAAATACCACTGATTTTGGTTATTATTTTTTTCTTTTAAGAAAAATTATTTGTGGTCATTTGAACAGATTCGTTTTTAAAAAGGGGGAAGATATTTTTTTTGTGAAAGTTGTTTTTAAAGGTTTTGACATCATTATCAAAAAGGGAAAAATTGTTGGGATATTTTAGTTTTGATTATTTATGCCAAAAAATTGTGTAATTATCAACTTATATTATTTAAGTTCATTTTTACAGGTAACAAGTTGAGGGGGAACTGATCTGAAGTCTCCTGAAGAAAATAGGTCCGAGGTCAAAATGGCCTGAGTGAAAATATGCCTGAAGACAAGTGGCCTGAATGGAAAATTGGCATGAGGAAAAATGGCCTGAATGGAAGAAGGCTGAGTCCAAGATCGCTGAACGCCGATGGCTTTGAATCTTTGAAATGCTTGATTCTTTGGAATCTCGAGAGCCGGAATCTTGAGTCCCGAAAGCCGGAATCTCGAGAGCCGAATCTGAGTCCCGAGTGTTGGAATCTCGAGTCTTTGAAAGTGTTGGAATCCTGAATGCTGATTTCAGAAGGCCTGAATGCTGACGTGGACAAATCAGAGGAGGTCAAAAAGCCTGCCAAAAAGCTGCAGAAATTAAAGAATAATATGGATTTGAATGTGACTTTCTCCAACGGTAACATTCAAATCCACACTATAAATACAAGCTCTTTCATCATATTAAGTGAGTACAGGAAAAAGGTTAAATGTGATGCATGTTCTGGATATGGTCATTATGCTAATGAATGTGCTAATACTATGCTTAGGAAGAAAATGAACTTTAATGCTACCTTAAGTGATGATTCTGATGATGAAACTGATTCTGGTAAATGTGAGCTAAGTGATATGTCTGCTAGAATAGTTGTTGGGATATTTTAGTTTTGATTATTTATGTCAAAACATTGTGTAATTATCAACTTGTATTATTTAAGTTCATTTTTACAGGTAACAAGTTGAGGGGGAACTGATCTTAAGTCTCCTGAAGAAAATAGGTCCGAGGTCAAAATGTCCTGAGTGAAAATGGGCCTGAAGAAAAGTGGCCTGAATGGAAAATTGGCCCGAGGAAAAATGGCCTGAATGGAAGAAGGCTGAGTCCAAGATCGCTGAACGTCGATGGCCCGAATCTTTGAAATCTGAATCTTTGAAATGTTGATTCTTTGGAATCTGAATTCTTTGGAATCTCGAAAAGGCCGAATCTGAGAGCCGGAATCTGAGTCATGAGTCTTTGGAATCTCGAGAGCCGAAATCTGAGTGTTGGAATCCTGAGTGCTGAGTGTTGGAATCCTGAATGCTGATTGTTGATTTCAGAAGGCCTGAATGCTGACGTGGACCAATCAGAGGAGGTCAAAAAGCCTGCCAAAAAGCTGCATAAATTAAAGAATAATATGGATTTGAATGTGACTTTCTCCAACGGTAACATTCAAATCCACACTATAAATACAAGCTCTTTCATCATATTAAGTGTGGAAAAATGCTATCAAGCCAAGAGCTATATCTTCAAGCATTCCCACCATAGAACACAAATCTGTAGATATCCAAAATATATTCAAGAGTGTTCTATACCCAATCTAAGCCAAAAATGATATATCCTAAGCTTAGAGAGATTTTACCAACCTTAGCATAAAGGCTAAACAATTGTAAGAGAAAATCTCAACCTAGTTGGAGACAACACCAAACTCAAACCCCATTCTTGAGAGAGAAGCAGTGGTAAAGTGAGGTAGTTGAAGAGGCAATCTCATGGAGGGTGATAAGTCCAGAGGCGAACCCGTGAGGGTGATAAGTCAAATTTTGAGGTGAACCCGTGAGGGTGATAAGTCCCGAGAGTGAGAACTCATTACACATCTGTAAGAAATTCCGCAAGGGAGGGTAGGCAATCCATGGAGGGAGATAAGTCCCGTTGAGTGAGAGCTCTATAAATATCTGGTTGTACTGTGTTGATTAACACAATAAACTAGTCGAGTGAGTTGAAGGAATTTCCCTACGAATTAGGGAGAGTGGACGTAGGAGCTTGAGTCTCCGAACCACTATACTTTGTTGTGTTCTTTATTGCTTTATGTTCTTGTCATATGCAAATGTTTAATAACAAGCAAAGCAATTCTTGTGAGAAAAAGAAAAATTTTAAAAACCACATTTTCCCCCCTCCTGTTTTTTCATAAAATTAAATTATTTTTTATCGGGACCAACAATAGTTTATGTTAATACGTTTGATGATGATCTCGATGATTATTGGTATGAAGCGGATTCAGATGTTCATACAACATCTGAAACAACATTCAATCAATATAACTCTGAGATTAACTGTTTTACTGTAACTATTCTGAATGCTGAAACATCAAAATCTGCTGATTGTGACTCTGAATATTGAAGTTTAAAACTGATTTAGAAACTCAAAAACAGGTGTTGAGTTCCTTATCTTTAGAAAATTAAGATTTGAAAGGAAATCTTTTGAAGCTTTAAGTTCTTTTAACTAGAAAAGATGTGGAAATTTCTTCTTTGAAAGATGAACTTAAATGCACTACTCTAAGTTTTAAAAAGTTTTCTGCAAGCTCTACTGAATTGAATGAGGCATTAATGATTGGTAGATTTGATAATGCTGGACTTGGTTTTGTGAAAACTTCTGAAAATACTCCTTTATCCTGTGAACCTATTTCTTTTGTAAAAGCTGGAACTTCTTTGCCTAAATCTTTGAAAGGTAAACAAAAGAAATCTGATGGTTTGTTTAAAGAGTACGTTTGTTTTTATTGTGCTGGAGTTGGTCATATTCGTCCATATTGTTCTAAGTTAAGAAGAGACTTAAAAGCTGAAATTGTTTTACCTAATAAAATTGAACACCCTATAAAACAGGTTAACAACACTAAAAAGTTGATTCATAAGAACATGTCTTGTAATGTTATGTATACATCCTTGAAAACACGTGTTCCTGGGTCTTGGTACTTTGATAGTGGTTTTTCTAGACACATGACTGGTCAACTTAATTATTTATCTGAGTATACATCATGTAATGGTGGTCATGTTACCTATGGTGGTTGTTCAAAAGGTAAAGTTGTTGGTAAAGGAACCTTGAATGTTCCTGGTTTCCCAAAGTTGAAAAATGTGTTACATGTAAAAGGTTTACTTGCTAATCTGATTAGTATTAGTCAGTTATGTGATGATTATTTACATTTAAAGTTTGACAAGAATTCATGCTATGTGTTTGATAAAAATGATGATTGATTAATGACTGGCAAAAGATCTGCTGATAATTGCTATTTGATTGGTATAAATCATACTAGTAAAAGTGCTAAAGCATATGATATTTTCCAGTGGCATCAAAAACTTGGTCATGCTAATTACAGAAGTATTCAGAAATTGCATAGACTAGGTGCTGATGTTGGTTTACCAGATCTTAACTTTGAAAAAGGAAAAATCTGTGGACCATGCCAGAAAGGTAAGCAAGTGAGGACAACACATCAAATGTTTTCAGCATGTACAACAAACAAGTGTTGTGAATTGATTCATATGGATCTAATGGGTCCTATGAAAACTGAAAGTTTAGGTGGAAAGAGGTATTCATATGTTCTTGTAGATGATTTTTCTAGATATACGTGGGTTATTTTTCTAAAAGAAAAATCAGATACCTTTTCTGAGTTCAAAATTCTTTACAAAAGGTTTAAAACTGTTTTTGTTTAAAGATCAGTAGGATAAGGTCTAATCATGGAAGAGAATTTGAAAACAGTTTGTTTACTAATTTTTGTGAAAATAAAGGTATTTTGCAGGAGTTTTCTTCACCTAAAACTCCTCAACAAAATGGAATTGCTGAAATAAAGAATAGAATTTTGCAAGAAATGGCAAGAGTTATCCTAACCTCAAAAAGTCTTTCTAAGAAATTCTGAGCAGAAGCTTTGAATACTGCTTGTCACATTGTGAATAGAGTCTATATTCGTTCTGGTAGTAATTGTACTCCCTATGAGATTCTGAATAACAAGAAACCAAATTTGAAATACTTTCATGTGTTTGATTGTGTTTGTTACATTTTGAATTATAGAGATCAGTTGCACAAGTTTGATTCTAAGAGTGTAAAAGAAGCTCTTGATGATGAAAATTGGATAAATGCTATGCATGAAGAGCTTAATCAATTTGAAAGAAATGATGTTTGGAAACTTGTACCTAGACCTAATTCTGATATTAATGTCATAGGAACAAAGTGGATTTTCAAGAATAAAACTGATGAATCTGGTAATATTGTGAGAAATAAGGCTAGATTAGTTGCTCAAGGATATACTCAGATTGAAGGAATAGACTTTGATGAAACATTTGCTCCTGTTACTAGAATTGAATCTATTAGATTACTTCTTGCTAGTTTCATTAACATTAATTTGCATCAAATGGATGTTAAAGCTGCTTTCTTAAATGGTATTCTGGATGATGAAGCTTATGTTGAACAACCTAAAGGTTTTGAAAATCTAGAATTTCCTGATCATGTTTACAAATTAAAGAAAGCTTTGTATGGTCTAAAACAAGCACCTAGAGCTTGGTATGGTAGACTTACTGATTTCTTACTTGAGTTTGAATTTTTGAGAGGTGAAGCTGATAGAACCTTGTTCATTAAAAATTCTGAGAATGATATCATGGTTGCTCAAATATATGTTGATGATATTGTATTTGGTTCAACTAGTAATGATATGCTTGAGAGTTTTGTTAAAGAAATGACATGTACCTTTGAAATGTCCATGGTTGGAGAACTGAATTTCTTTTTAGGTCTTCAAATCAAACAAATGAAAGATGGTATTTTCTTTTCTCAAAACAAATATGCTAAGAATTTGGTGAAAATATTTGGTCTTGAAACTGCTAAAACTATGAAAACCCCTATGGGTTCAACTCAAAAGTTGAGTAAAGACTTGATTGGAAAAGATGTTGATCCTACTTTGTATAGATCAATGATTGGAAGTCTTTTGTACTTAACTTCTAGTAGGCCTAATATTATGTATAGTGTCTGTCTTTGTGCTAGATATCAAGCTAATCCTAAGGAATCACATCTTATTTCTGTGAAAAGAATTATAAGATATGTAGCTGGAACATATGATCTAGGTATTTGGTACTCAAAGGAAACTAATTGCTCTTTAGTTGGCTATAGTGATGCAGATTGGGCAGGTGATTGTGATGACAGAAAAAGTATTAGTGGAGGATGTTTCTACATGGGAAACAACATTATATTCTGGCACAGTAAGAAACAGAATTATGTTTCACAGTCTACAGCTAAATCTGAATATGTTGCTGCTGGAAGTTGTTGCACTCAACTGCTTTGGCATAAAAAGATGTTTGATGATTATGGTTTGAAAAGTGGTATTTTGACTGTTTATTGTGATAATACTAGTACTATCAATATTTCCAAGAATCTTGTGCAACATTCTTTGACTAAGCATATAAGTATAAGACATCACTTTATAAGAGATCTTGTAGAGAAAGAAATTGTGAAGTTAGAATACATTTCTACTAAAAAACAGCTAGCTGATATTTTTACAAAATCCGTTGATAATGAGAGGTTTTCTTCACTTAGAAAATCTCTTGGTCTTTGCTATATCTGAACATAAACACTAGATGTTGTAACAAATATTTCACAACATTTGAAACAACATTGTGGTTCTGATAACGTGTTTATCTATTGTTTTGCTTATATTTGAACTTTAAATAATAGTGTTATGATCTTATTGTTGAAGCATGGTTTAGATATAGAGTCCTGGGCATATATCTCTTAAGTGCATTGAAAAATAAAACACAACTTAGATGTGTAATCACTGAGTAACTATGGGACACGGAGCTCGCTACTACGATGTTCTCTTTTCAAAAGGTGATTAAATATACATCCATGTTTGTTCACAATCCATTGAATAACTATGGGGCACGGAGCTCGCGACTACGATGTTCTCTTTTGAAAAGATGGATCAATGTGAACATGTGTTTATAAGAAAATTCAAAGTATGCAACACTTTGATGATGAACTTCATGCAAAATTAAGTGTTGAGATATATGTGTGCCGACATTTTGAGAAACCTTAAATGATTCAAACTTTATCTATAATACATGATTTGTTTAAATTTCTTCTAAAGTTGAATTCATGGTCAAAATATGTTATTTAATCTAAATTGTGTTTATTTAAGTTGTATATGGTTCTTTTGTTTTCAAAATTGCTTTTGGCGGCTGATTACACATCACACGTTCACTCAAACTTAGTGGGTGGTTATTTTACTCCACTATGTTTCGATTTTATGGTGGTTTTTGTGTAATAACTTCCCTCTCTTCTCTATTTATTTTAAATATTCTGTGTTTTTGTCCATTGTATGCTGAAAACATTTTGAGTTGCACATAGGAATCGAGGTTTGTTGATTTTACTTATGTTATTACTTTATTTCGGCCACTTATCTTCCTTTCCCTCCTATTTTTCTCATTACATTATTTTAATTGCCTTTGCATTATTGTGATTGGACAGAAAAAGGGTGCGATGGCTGATAAACCAAACCCTTCGGACTTCCCTGATCATTCATCTAAACACTCAAACCCTTCCTCTGCAGAAAACCCTCCTTTCACTCCTTCCTCTCCTGAAAACTCGAACCCTCTGAACTTACTAGCAGAAATGGCCGTACAAAACACAGATTATGATTCCACTAATGTTTGTGGATCATCCTCTTTTTCCGTACAAAAACCTATTCCATACGAATTTCCTGCCGATACTCCCAAATCGTTGATTCGCTTGATCATCGAGCAAATGCTAGAGAAAAACCTTCCTGTTCTTCCTGATGTTTTTGTTGGGAATAAACTTATCAACATTAATGACTTTGTTGATCTCTCTGCTAAACCCCTAGCCGAAGAACCTGCTCCAGAAATTCCTTCAGAAACCCCTGTTTCTGAACCCGCTGAAGAAACTCCTAACCCATCTCAACCTGCAGATGTTGAGATGAAAGCTTCTGATTCCTCTGATTCAGATGGAATGGGGGAGAAACTAAATAACATCCGCTTGAGAAAGAAGCAACTTGCTCCCAAGAGAGGTGTTGGAAAATGGGGAAAAAGGAGAATGTCTCAAAGAAATCTTGGAAAGAAGGTTGATTATACTGGTAAACGACCAAAAAGGACAGATGGTGGTGCTGATGACCCTATTGCTGTTGAAGATTCTAATGAAGAAATGGCTGACCCAGTTGAGCCTGTTGCTGAACAAAAAGATTCGGATGATGATTTTACTATGGAGGAGTTAATGGCTAAAAAGGAAAGGAGAAAAAATAGGAGAAATGATCCTCCTGTGCATGCTGCTGCTGATGTTGCTGAGTCATCTGATTCAGAGAAAGAGGTAGAATCCCAAAAGGATTCTGAGGAAAATATGGAAAGTGATGAGATGGAACCTGACGAAGAACCTGAGGAAGATCCTGAAGAAGAAGATGTACTTGCTGGAAACCAAACTGATGATGAATGTGATCAATTGTTTGATGAGGTACTGGAATCTAATTCTGACTCTGATGATAAGGTTGAGTATAGTAAAAAATCTATTGTTGTTAGATCTATGCTAAAAAGGGTGATTATTGATGAAAGGATCATAAAAATACCTGACTTTGAGGCTAAAAATCTAATAGGTTTTGTTGCATGCTCTTCAATATGCCAAACCTTATTATGTGCCATGGTTTGCCGAATTTTATGCTAATCTGAAGAAAAGTTGTGGAAATGTGCAATCTGTAAACAATGGGAAAGTCAAATCCAGGTACAATGTTGTCACTATTTCCCCTAGGCCAATTAACTGTTTTCTAAAAACTAGAAACATGGAGGATGAGTCTAGTGAACTAGATATTGGGGAAGTAATGTCTGTGATAACTGGTGGGAGATATACTGAATGGACACTTCGATTTTCTGCTGCAAAACTAACTTCTTTGTACTCTGTGATGCATAAATTGTTGGTTTCAAACTGGTTGCCTTCCAAAAATTCCACTGTGTTAACCAAAGAGCAAACATTCTTGTTGTACAAGATTGTACACTTGAATAAGTTCAACATGGGTCAGATTATCTTTGATAATCTTGTGTCATATGCTGGTAAACATACTGAAGGAACCATTCTTCCATATCCATGCCTGATTTGTCAGCTTTTGGATAGATTAGAGTTTGAAAGACCAAAGGTTGAGAGAATCAACAGCTATGTTCTTAGTTTTGGTATATCTCATGTTCTGAAAGGTGGTAACCGGGTAGTTGATTTGCCTCTGAAAGATAATGAACAGCAAACCGAAAATGTTGCCCATTCTATTGGCAACATTCCCTACACAGTAACCAGATGTGATGGTATCCCTTCTGTTACCTTTTCAAATTCATTTATTTTTGATCAAATTCAATCCATTCAGCGAAGTATAGATGCTCGGATCATACAGAGAACCTTCTGGAGAAACCTGCTTTCTACTCCAACAGGGGGAGATTCACCTGATGATGATGGTGGTGATGGAGCTGGTCCATCTGGCCATGCAGGAGAGAAGGATGATGCTGAATATGCACAAGATGATCAGAATAATGAAGCTGATGCTGATGATAGAGAGGTGGACGATGTTGTCAATAGAGCTGTCAATGAAGCTGTGGATGGTGCTGTGGAAAATGTTCTTGATGGTGAACAGAATGATGATGTTGCTACTGAATAAGTTATTCTTGACCCTGCACCAATTTACCCTACAACTGATGATAGCACTGATGAAGATCTGAGAAAGACTCCAGACAGAGAGGGTATGTCTCCTGATAGTATTGTTATGCTTGATGAGATGTATGGTCATGACAATTGGTGAACAGATTCACCACAGGGGGAGTTTTTGATGTATGGGGGAGCATTTGCAGATTATGGAGATGCAGCCAGTCCAATGGCCCAGTCCTTCCCTATACTTCATTATAAAAATTCCTTTCTGTATTGCAATCTTTTATTTACTGCTCTTTACTTTATGAACTCTGTTAATGGACAATTAGATGATAGGTTTATGATTCTGTCATTTACTTTATGTTGGATACTTTTGGCCTAAGTACACTGCTGATGTACTTAGTGCTTTGTTGGTTGTTTGTTTTTAAATTATGATTTGGTTGAATAGTAGTTATTCTCTGAATGGCTATTATTTATTTCTTTCCTGACACAAGTTCGGATGTTATTTTTAACATCAGGTGTGTTGTAGTAGAAAGGCCAAATTGGGGGAGTTTGTTGATGTTGCACGGATGTTGTTCCAGATGTTGGACAACATTCTGCACAACATCTTAAATTTGCCCTTTCTCCTAACACTGACTCCTGTTTATTAGATGTGTTTTTCTATGTTTCCTACATTGCAGGTTGAAGATAATTTCGGATATTGTCAAGAGGTTGTAATAATGGAGTAAGAATAGAAAGATCATGGGTGGTTACACCAAGATCATGGAGATAGTGGAGGAGATCTTCAAGGCTGTCCATACCAAGTGGATAGGACAATGCAGTTGGTCCGAATGTCTATAAATAGACTGCATTGATCGACATTCAAGTTTGAGTTAAAGGGAAATCCCATTTTATCTACTCCAAACTTAAAAGAGTAGCATCCGAGACACAACCGTGAGTGGAGTGTGAGGGTCGATGCTATGTCTATTTGTACTGGTCGAGTGTATACCAACATTTCCCATCAGTATTGTGTTTGTCTTAGTAGATCAAGTTTTTGGTTGAATAAGATCACTAGTTACTTGTTCGAATATATTGATTTTTGGTGTGTGGTTTTTCACTACACCTTTTAGAATCTTGTAAGAGATTCGTGTGTATCTCACTACTTGTTATAGTGATGTTTTTAACCATGAGGTTCGTATAGTCTTATTATAGACTATACACAATTTTGAAAAATTCTTTGCACTGCGTTTTTATACTTCCGCTGTCATATGTTGTTTTATATGTTTCACAACATTTTTAACAACACTCTGAAAATATACACACACACTTTCATTATGTTTATGCATTATAGTTGCAAATGAATTTTTACTTACCTCAAATTCACAAATTGTGTGAGCTCCTAAATCGTCTTAACGTCTCTAGATAGGCTTTACCAGTCTTTAAAGCAAAATCCTGCTCCACTTCCTTAGCCCTAATATCTTGTCCCCCATTTTTATGTGATTGACTAAAGCAGTAGTTTTCAATATATAGTAAGTTTTCGCCGCCTTACTATTGCTTAAGCGTGAAGCTCCCCTCTTTTTTTTTTATTATTATTCTTAATTATCATCCATACGTGCATAATACTATCATGATCAAAATTTGGTAAAAGGACACGTATATGGGCAAAATGTATACGTGTAATTAGTATATCAATTCTCTTTCATACCATTATTCATTTATTAATTATATTAATAATCCTTAATGTATATGCATGCAACCCTACATATGGTAATGTGTATGCACTTATATATATGTCAAACCCACTAGTGCGTTTATTTTATGCTAAAATTATTTATTAGTGCCACTTAAATTTTAATAAGCTCAACAAATTAAAATAAGATTTTCTCATCACTCATTACATATGAATTTAAAATAATTTACACTATAAATAATATAGAATCACAAATAACACGTAAAAATATCAACACGTAATTAATATAAAATGCACACAATGCATGAAATATATTGGCTAAATAATAGTACTAAAAGCGCGGGCATTACATCCTCCCCTCCTTATAAAAATTTCGTCCCTGAAATTTCACTAGCCTAAAGTGTGATACAAGAATAATCCATTGGGTCACTTCTTGCAATCACACACCATTTTATTATATACATGTGATTCATTGGTTTCTACTAGAGTAGTCCTTCAATTTATATATATGTGAGTCAATATTGCGAAGACGTCCCATAACTCTTCATTATACTAAACCCAAACTTTAACAAGGTATGATCAATTCCTACTTCGACTATATCCCTTTCTGATTACGAAAAATTATTCATATCTTAATCATTCAATTAAGAATTCAATTTCTTCCAACGATACTATAATCCCAAAGTTCTGCATCAATTCAACATAATCGGATCTATAGCCTTTAACGTACCCAAATTTACGGGTTAAATCTATCCTTGTGGTTATTATACTTTTGTCTTCTCAGTACCTTATAAAATATTCTCTAGTATACCACGACATTATGTCTCATAATCCAACTTAAAGTCTGATCTCATTCCTATCTGAATATATTAACCTCATCTTTTGATTTCAATTATTAACGATTTCCTCTTAGTCCTAAAATTATATATCTCACTTTGTTGCTTAAGCGCACTATAACCTCTCTCTTTTTTCCAATAACTTTAGTTAATTTCTGCTTGTACCAAAAATAATCAATCATCAGATTGTAGGTAGTGTTCTTAGCTACAAGACCCAATAAAACTTATCAACATCAGTCTCCAAAACCTCAAATGATTTTCCTCATAAAGATTACAAAGACGAGACTATTGACCCATAAGTCATCCTCACTAGTTGTCTCTCTACACCACCTTATTCATGACCAATGATCTCTAATAATTTGCCTTTCTATTTCTGTTCAGTACTTATAAGTCTTCTTGTTCTCATCCCTAATAAGGACTAAATTTGCTTCAAAATAAGTCATTCTACAGTTTCCTATGAAAGTCATATAAACATTTTAGGAAAGAATGTAATCTCAATGAAATTTATTTGAATCATTAAACATGCATGTCATGCTTTCTCAACATACTGATAACTTTAATGTCATATCAAGTTCATAAGAAAAATGAAGTTCTAACATATTCATACCATAAAACATAAATAATTTCACATTTAACTTACCGGAGTGATTGTTATCACAAATTCCGAGATCGTATACATAATCAGTCTACAGAACCATAACCTGGGCTCTGATACCACTCTGTCACGACCACTCTCAGATAACCAAATAAATACTATGTTCGAAATAATTTTACAAAAATGACTTGTGCGCACATGCGAATTTTTTTTTCTCAAATGGTTTAGAAGATAAACTGAATTACCACATCAAAACTTATAAAAATGATTCGTAATAAAATATACAACACAATATATAATACAACTAAAAATACAAACCCAACAGGTCGTCATCCATATATACAACTCTAAGAATCTACAGGTACTCCAACCACCACAATGCATAAACTAGGTCATCCAGTGTAAGTTGACCTACAATGCATAAACTAGGTGAGATATATAAATCTCAGTAAGCAGAAATTATGCATGATGCTGTGAATCTTAGAAAATCCTCCCAATGCACTCTCTTTTGAAATCACCAATTTATTTATGAAACACTCGCAGGGCCCCAGACTCACTATTATACACCGTCGTAAGCTCATAACATATATAAAATGGTGGCCGACTCTGGGTAGCCCGCCAGGAGTTACCTGGTCACTACCGCTCACAGGTCGCCCCTTTCGTGTGATCATAAAATGGTGGCCTACTCTGGGTAGCCCGCCAGGAGTTACCTGGTCACTACCACTCCCAGGTCGCCCCTTCTGTGTGATAATAAGACGTTGGCCTACTCTGGGTAGCCCCCCAGAAGTTACCTGGTCACTACCACTCCCAGATCACCCCTTCCGTCCTCGGTGTATAATCAGTGGTCAAATCACATCAATTGATCAAATCTCATTTCATGATAATGCATGATATGCATGATGCAATGCAATGCATCACATATTAGCTCACAAGTTTTACGTTTCACATACTCAATTTACATCAAATATCGAGTTCACCAGCTCTTTCCACGGTGATCACTGAATATCAATCAAATATCACAATCCACGTATTATCCACATATTGTCAATTAATCACAAATAAATTATATAATATTATGTTTATGTATTATACCTGCAAATGAATTTCTACTTACCTCAAATTCACAAAATGTCGATGCCCTGAGCTCCTAAATCGTCTTATCGTCTTCAGATAGGGTTTACAAGTCTTTAAAGAAAAATCCTGTAGCGTCTTGACTTCCTTAGTAATGAAGGAGAGGTACAGATAGTAGCCCCTGGTCCATATTCCTATCCTCCTCCAAGACTTGGTAATGGCTTGGTGAATGAGAAGGCCATTACTCAAGAAATTGCTCAGTATGCTGGTCAGTTGGGTTTAACAGGAAACAGTCCGGACATCATCAAGGAAAGAAATGAGCTGAAGAAGAGATTTTTCAGAATGTTCGACCTTGAGGTGCCCGCTGATGAAGTTGAGAATGAAGCAAACTGAAGAGCAGAAGACTGAAGAGCCAAATCTGAAGACTGAAGACTCAGAAGATTCTGTAATCTTTAATTTTTTTTGTCTTTTTGATTTTGTTGATAAACTCATTGTAATCTGTAATGGTATACTCATCATCAATGAAGATTTATCATTATGCTCAAAAGATAATATCTCATTATCTTATCTACATGTCTTTTATTTTGATATGCTGAATGAATGTCTCTGAACTGATTGTATGTTGATAAGGGAGAAATTGTCTGAATATGGGGAAATTGTTTAAGTATTTAGTAATGAATACTTAAAGAGATTCACTACTGAAGAAATTGCTGAATGATTTAAATTGTTAGGAGTTTCTCTGTTTTAAGAAATTGTTGGGAGACAACCAATCTTGTAATAGGATAAACTGAAACCTGAGTATAGGTTATATGTTTGTAACAAGATAGGTTTTGGCATCATCAAAAAGGGGGAAATTGTTGGGAGATGAATTTAATAAAGATATATGATTTTGATTAGATCCCAAAATCCCTGAGTATGACATGTTCAGAATGATCTTGATAGTTGAGTCAGGATTCAGTTTTAGAGTATTCAGGATGTTATCTGCAAAATGTATAGTCAGCAGATATAGTTCAGGATAGGTTCTGAAGACTCTGAAGAAATCAGTATGTTTCTGAGGAAACTGAAGTTTCAGTATGAAACTGAAGGTTCTGAAGACTCAGTGTGAAACTGAGATACTGAAGACTCAGTAGGATACTGAGGAACTGAAGACTCAACACGAAGATTCAGTGTATCAGTCAGTAGACTCAGAAGACTCTGAAGACTCAGAAGACCCTGAAGACTCAGAAGACTCTGAAGACGCAAGACTGAAGACTGAACACTGAAGATCAAGAATACTGATGGCACAGTAATTACTGAAGACTCAGTAGTGTACTGAGTGCTCAGTATAAACCTGAATGTTCCGAGGCACTGAATATATCTATCTGAAGGATGCAATACTGAGAAGATCGCGATTCCTTAGAAAATAGATATTTGCCAAGACATTCAAATGCAGACAAAAGGAACTAAGTCAGAAGTGTTGTTAAGGTTATATCAAACTCAGAATTGGTAACCAAAAGAGCCGTTGAAGGTGTCTACCTTTAACTGGAGACAAAAGTCAAAAAGAGGAAGACAACACTGTAGCATACTGACACTGACAGTGACAGGTCGCTGAAAAGGATGTCAGATGTACAAAAGTTCCAGACTGCAAAAAGGTGAAGACTGGCTACATGAAAGGTTATTCCCTAAAACGTGTTAGGGAGTTTCAAACCCTAAATATAGTCGTTCCTCACACACCATAAGAGGAAACTCACGAAGCTGTCTCTCCAACGGATAGTTTTCAAGAGTGACCTTGGTGTATGCCTATAAATACTGGTGACCCTCTACATTGTAAGGTTACGGGAAATTTATACGCAACTCAATAGCTCAAACTTATTCTTGCAAAAGTTAAAGCACACGAAAAACTTAGAATTTCCCAAGTGCTTCTATATTGAAGAGAGCTCACTATACTAAGCCTAGCTTGATAAGAATTATCCAAAGCTTAGTCGAGATATCCTAACTGTTGGTCCCGGTGCAAACGAGTCTTACATGTGTATGGGGGGGGAATACACGTGTTCAGTGTTTTTAAAACTTTTTCTTACTGAGGTCAGCTTGGGTCAGATAATCCTGAAGATTAGGTTCTGAGAAGCACAGATCGCTCTGAGTCAAAGTCTACTGAGACAGTGATCCTGAGCTGCTTTCAGATACCTCAGATAATCCCAACTGAGTCCTGAGTGTCAGAGATCCTGAGTTGCTTGGATCAGATAACTAACTTACTGAATCCTCAAATGAGAGTTCAGTTTGGTAACTATCTGTTCTAGCTACTCAGTCGTGCGGAATGGATGGCCCTTAGTTTATACTCGTTTTAAGCTTTGTTGAAAACCTTCCCTTTATGAATTAGTGATTAAGCTGTGATTCAATTACATGCAACTTCAGTGGATTGATTCCAACTGAATATCAGTGAAAAGTATGCTTTCAAAATCAAGTCAATGCAACAGTTAAGCACAGATAAGGAAAGCAATAAAGAACACAGCAGTTATAGTGGTTCAGAGACTCAAGCTCCTACGTCCACTCTCTCTGATCCTCAGAGAAATTCACTAATCACTTCTAAGCTTTCTGACTACCTCGCGTAGTTTACTTACTCAACTCGGCCCTGAGTCTTCTGACTACTCCACGTAGTTTACTTACTCAACCCGACCTTGAGCTTTCTGACTACCTCCGTAGTTTACTTACTCAAACACAAACAAGCTTTCAGACTACCCCTGTAGCTTACTAACTTCTCCTCTAGAGTTTTCTGACTACTCCGCGTAGTTTACTAACTCTTTACAACTCTTCTTACCAACAAACACACTCCAACTACCTTCTCAAGGGTTTGGGGTTTCTCGGTTGGTTTCCAACTAGGATGAGATATCCTTTACAATGAAGCACAATGCAAAGGGTTAGGATCTCTCGACTAAGCTTTGGATAATTCTTATCAAGCTAGGTTTAGTATAGTGAGCTCTCTTCAATATAGAAGCACTTGGGAAATTCTAAGTTTCTCGAGTGCTTTAACTTTTGCAAGAATAAGTTTGAGCTCTTGAGTTGTGTATAAATTTCCCATAACCTTACAATGTAGAGGGTCATTAGTATTTATAGGCATACACCAAGGTCACTCTTGAAAACTATCCGTTGGAGAGATAGCTTTGTGAGTTCCCTCTTATGGTGTGTGAGAAACGGCTATATTTAGGGTTTGAAACTCCCTAACACCTTTTAGGCAATATCCTTTCATGTAGCCGGTCTTCACTTTTTGCAGTCTAGAACTTTTGTACATCTGACATCTTTTTCAGCGACCTGTTGTTAGGTCCCGAATAAAACCGATTTTGCGCGTGCGGAAGCAAACATTTCATTCAATGCATATAAAACAGGGGTGAGGGCAGAGTGATTCATATTTTTGCGTTTTAAGCTCATGTGTGTTGTTTTGTTTATAATCGAATGCATAAGGAGAGTAAGAACATAAAGCAATAAAGAACACACGATTTTATAGTGGTTCGGAGTCCAACTCCTACATCCACTCTTCCCTTTCATCAGGGGCACCTACTTAACCAACTGGACTTAGTTTAACGTGTTAGTCCAACACCCAACAGATGTTTACCGAGTTCACACTCAAACGGGACTTATCACCCTCACGGGATTGCCTACCCTCCCTTTCGGGATTGCTAAATGTTTATCGAGTTCACACTCACCTACAAACTTAACCAACTGATTTGGGTAAGGTTTGTTTGGTTTCCAACTAGGTTGAGATTTTCTCTTACATTTGTTTAGCCTCAATGCTAAGGTTGGGAAAATCTCTCTAAGCTTAGGATACATCGTGGGTTGCTTAGATTGGGTTCTAGAACACTCTTGAATATATGCGTGTATTTCTTTCTATGTGTTCTATGGTGGGAATGCTAGATGATTTGGCTTGATGGATGTTTCACGTATTTTTCCACACCGAATTATGAAGGAAGAACTTGTATTTATAGTGTGGATTTGAATGTTACCGTTGGGTGGAGTCACATTCAAATCCATACTATTCTCAGAAACTTTTTTTGCGGCTTTTCCAGTTGGTTGTCTTCCTCTCGTTGCTCCACGCCACCGATTCTAATTTATATTCTCGGATTCCTCGCCTTGAATCATTCAGATTCTCTCGAGTCTCGGTGTCTTCGCTCCATCCGAGCCTTCAGTCTATCTCGAGCCTTCACCGACTTCTCTTCAATGGACCTTGTCGATCGGGCATCTCGACACTTTCGAAATTTGGCCGAGTTCGGATTCTTCTGTCTTCGAACAAAACCGACCCTCAGTCACTAGCACTTTTCAGTTAACGATCATCGGCGGCGTTACGATTCACGATGAATATGACTTGGATGACTTCTCTTACGATGACTTCTCGCTTTGATATGATATGCAGATTACGGTTTTTGATATCGATTTCTTCTCGCCCTAATCGATCAACTCACATGATCGGATCGATATAGCATCAGTCGAAGATATCGGTTTATCTCGCATCAGATTAGTACATCAGGTTAGCATATTAGGTTAGCATATCAGTTTAGGACATCTGATCTCAATCACGTCTGATCTTGATCATCTGCTCATCTTCATATCTGATCTCGATCACGTCTGATCTCAATCAGTCTCATCTGCTCCTCTTACGATCTATGACCTTCTCTTACGATCTTACGGTCGGTTTCTTTTTCGATCGGCTTATGCGCTCTTCCGATCACCATATCGGCTTCGTTTATTCTTCCGATCATCCGATCAGTCTATTCTGACATCCGATCGAATTCATCCGGTCATCCGATCTTCGATGTTACGATCGGTGGCTTAGCTTATCTTCTCTTCTGATTTTGCTCAGCTCATCTGTTAACTCGGAACTCATCTAAATCATCTGATCTCGATCAGTCTCGTCTACAGCCTCGTCTGATCTCGATCATCTACGTCTGATTTCGTGAGTTCCCCCTCAATTTGTTCTCTCGTTCCCCCTCAACTTGTTATCTGTAGATCAGCTTCAACAACACAAGTTGATAATGTTTTGGCATAATTCATCAAAACTAAAATATCCCAACACCATCAATTTTCGATTAATCGGTATGGTATGGATGTTGTCTTCCTCTTTTTGACTTTTGTCTCCAGTTAAAAGGTAGACACCTTCAATCGGCCCTTTTGGTTACAAACTCTAAGTTTGATATAACCTTAACAACACTTCTGACTTAGTTCCTTTTGTCTGCATTTGAATGTCTTGGCAAATATCTATTTTCTAAGGAATCGCGATCTTCTCGATGTGCATCCTTCGGATAGATATATTGATTTTCTCGGAACATTCGGTTCATCTTGAGCATTGATATATTCTTGAGTCTTGATAATTAATGTGTCTTGATATTCTTGATCTTGATCTTGATCTTGATCTTGCGTCTTGAGTCTTCCGAGTCTTGAGGTCTTGAGTCTTGAGTCTTACGAGTCTCTTGGCCCGTCTTTTGAATCTTCGTCTTGAGTCTTGAGTTCCTCGAGTCTTGATATCTCGATTCCTCTTGAGTCTTGATATCTCGGTTTCTGCTTTTGAGTCTTCATCTTGGTTGTCTTCCACTCATTAGTGCTGCGTCGGTGATTCTAACGGCTATATTCCTCGGATTCCTCGCCTTGGAATCATTGAGTTCTCTGAGTCTCGGGAACTTCATTCTATCTCGAGCCTTGTGTCTGTCGAGCCTTCGGTGCATGTCAGGCCTTGGTCTGTCTCGAGCCTTGGTCTGTCTGAGTCTTGGTCACTTGATTCGGCGAGACTTCTCTTGGCGGACCTTATCCGATCGGGGCATCTTGACACTCGAGTGGCCCGAGTTCGATTCTCTGGTCGAGACATCGACCTTCGAGTTACTTTATTTCGAGCATCACGATTTCTTCTTTGCTGATCGATCAACTTGGTGATCGGATCAACATATCTTCGAATCAACTTCTCGAGGATAGCATCGTTCGATTACATTAGGTTAGCATATCGGTTTAGCTTTGCTCCCGATCTCAATCACGTCGATCTTGATCATCTGCTCATCTTCATATCGATCTCGATCACGTCGATCTCGTCGGTCTCATCTCTTCCTCTTACGATCTGCAACCTTCTCTTACGATCTTACGGTCGGTTTCTTTTCCGATAAGCTTGCGCTCTTACGATCACCATATCGGCTCGTCATTCTTCGATTATCGTCCCAGTGCATTGCGGACATCGATCGGTGATCGAGTCATCCCATCTTCGATCTTTTGATCGGTGGCTTAAACTTATCTTCTCTTCTGATTTTGCTCAGCTCATCAGTTAACCCAGGAACTCATCTTAGTCATCTGATCTCGATCAGTCTCATCAGCAGCCTCGTCTGATCTCGATCATCTACGTCTGATTTCGTGAGTTCCCCCTCAATTTGTTCTCTCGTTCCCCCTCAACTTGTTATCTGTAGATCAGCTTCAATAACACAAGTTGATAATGTTTGGCATAATTCATCAAAACTAAAATATCCCAACAATTTCCCCCTTTTTGATAATGACGCAAAAATTGATTGTCCCGGTGAGAAAACCCATTTTTGAAATCAGTGAACCGTTTGAACACCTGCTCTGATACCAATTGATTGTCCCGGTGAGAAAACCCATTTTGCGCGTGCGGAAGCAAACATTTTAAAAGTGATGCATATAAAACAGGGGTGAGGGCAAAGTGATTACAGATTTTTCCGTTTTAAGCTCATGTGTTGTGTTTTGCTTATAATCGAATGCATATGACAATATAAGAACGTAAAGTAGTAAACAACACAGTAATGTATAGTGGTTCGGAGGCTCAAGCTCCTACATCCACTCTCCCTGTTCCTAGGGAAATTCCTTCAAACTGGACTTATCACCCTCTCGGGTTCGCTTCTAGATATTTAACGAGCTCTTACTCCAACGGGACTTATCACCCTCCACGGGATTGCCTACAGATGTTTACCGAGTTCACACTCCAACGAGACTTATCACCCTCACTCGGGATTGCCTACCCTCCCTTTCGGGATTGCTAGATGTTTACCGAGTTCACAGTCACCTACAAACTTAACCGACTGATTTGGGTAAGATTTGTTTGGTTTCCAACTAGGTTGAGATTTTCCCTTATATTTGTTTAGCCTCAATGCTAAGGATGGGAAAATCTCTCTAAGCTTAGGATATGGCATTTGTGCTTAGATCTAGGGTAGAACACTTCTTGAATATATGCGTGTAATTCTTGCTCTGTGTTCTATGGTGGAGATGCTAACTGATTTGGCTTTGTAGCTTGATGGATCACGCATTTCTCACCCTTAATTTGATGGAAGATCTTGTATTTATAGTGTGGATTTGAATGTTACCGTTGGATGGAGTCACATTCAAATCCATACTATTCTTGTAAGTACAACAGCTTCTTCAGGCTGGTTGTCTTCCTCTCATTGGTCCAC
Source organism: Stenogyne calaminthoides (assembly GCA_037126765.1). NCBI lineage: Eukaryota > Viridiplantae > Streptophyta > Magnoliopsida > Lamiales > Lamiaceae > Stenogyne > Stenogyne calaminthoides. The sequence goes on along the minus strand of JBBCBC010000029.1, from coordinate 8,139,119 downwards.
GTCAGCTGATTCTAACGGCTATATTCCTCAGATTCCTCGCCTTGGAATCATTCAGGATTCTCTGAGTCTCAGGAACTTGATTACATCTCGAGCCTTCATTTACATCCTCGAGCCTTGAGTGCATGCGTGTCTTCAGTCACTTGATTGACGCAGACTTCTCTTGTGGACCTTATGCGATCAGGGCATCTTGACACTCAGCCGACCGAGTTCGATTCTCTGAATTCAGACATCCCGACCTTCAGGTTACTTTGACTCAGGCTATCTGATTTCTTCTTTGCCTGATCTGATCAGCTTGACTGATCAGATCAACATATCTTCAGATCAACTTCTCAGGATAGCATCAGGCCAGTACATTAGGTTAGCATATCAGTTAACACATCTGATCTCAATCACGTCTGATCTTGATCATCTGCTCATCTTCATATCTGATCTCGATCACGTCTAATCTCGTCGGTCTCATCTCCGCCTCTTCCGATCGCAACCTTCTCTTACGATCTTTTAAGTCGGTTTCTTTACGATCGGCTTATGCGCTCTTCTGATCACCCTACCAGCTCATCTGTTCTTCTAATCATCTGATCAGGTTTGTTCTGGACATCTGATCAGGTCATCTGGTCATCTGATCTTCTGATCTTCTGATCAGCTGGCTTAGCTTATCTTCTCTTCTGATTTTGCTCAGCTCATCAGTTAACTCCGGAACTCATCTTACTCATCTGATCTCGATCAGTCTAATCTGCAGCCTCGTCTGATCTCGATCATCTACGTCTTATTTCGTGAGTTCCCCCTCAATTTGTTCTCTCGTTCCCCCTCAACTTGTTATCTATAGATCAGCTTCAATAACACAAGTTGATAATGTTTTGGCATAATTCATCAAAACTAAAACATCCCAACAATTTCCCCCTTTTTGATAATGACGCAAAAACATTAGAATATATGCATTTTTAAAGAAACAGGTTTTCTTTTAAAAAGATCAGTTTAGGTGGTTACTTTGAAATCAGTGAACCGTTTGAATACCTGCTCTGATACCAATTGATTGTCCCGGTGAGAAAACCCATTTTGCGCGTGCGGAAGCAAACATTTTAAAAGCGATGCATATAAAACAGGGGTGAGGGCAGAGTGATTATAGATTTTTCCGTTTTAAGCTCATGTGTTGTGTTTTGCTTATAATCGAATGCATATGACAATATAAGAACGTAAAGCAGTAAACAACACAACAATGTATAGTGGTTCGGAGGCTCAAGCTCCTACATCCACTCTCCCTGATCCTAGGGAAATTCCTTCAAACTGGACTTATCACCCTCTCGGGTTCGCCTCTAGATATTTAACGAGCTCTCACTCCAACGGGACTTATCACCCTCCACGGGATTGCCTACAGATGTTTAACGAGTTCACACTCCAACGAGACTTATCACCCTCACTCGGGATTGCCTACCCTCCCTTTCGGGATTGCTAGATGTTTACCGAGTTCACAGTCACCTACAAACTTAACCGACTGATTTGGGTAAGATTTGTTTGGTTTCCAACTAGGTTGAGATTTTCCCTTATATTTGTTTAGCCTCAATGCTAAGGATGGGAAAATCTCTCTAAGCTTAGGATATGGCATTTGTGCTTAGATCTAGGGTAGAACACTTCTAGAATATATGCGTGTAATTCTTGCTCTGTGTTCTATGGTGGAGATGCTAACTGATTTGGCTTTGTAGCTTGACGGATCACGCATTTCTCACCCTTAATTTGATGGAAGATCTTGTATTTATAGTGTGGATTTGAATGTTACCGTTGGATGGAGTCACATTCAAATCCATACTATTCTTCTTAAGTAATCTGGACTTCTTCTAGCTGGTTGTCTTCCTCTCATTGGTCCAAGTCAGCTGATTCTAACGGCTATATTCCTCAGATTCCTCGCCTTGGAATCATTCAGGATTCTCTGAGTCTCAGGAACTTGATTCTGAAAGCCTTCGTGTCTGTCTTCGAGCCTTCAGTCGGTTCGAAGCCTTCAGTGCATGTCGAGTCTTGGTCACTTGATTCAGCAGACTTCTCTTCAGCGGACCTTGTCGATCGGGCATCTTGACACTGTTGTTGAGTTCGTTCTCTGAATCGCACATCGACCTTCAGTTACTTTGACTCGGTATCGATTTCTTCTTTGCACGATCGTCGGCTTGATGATCAGATCAACATATCTTCAGATCAACTTCTCAAGATAGCATCAGGTCAGTACATTAGGTTAGCATATCGGTTTGCTTTGTCGATCTCAATCCGCGTCGATCTTGATCATCCGCTTCATCTTCATATCTCGATCTCGATCCGTGCGATCTCGTCGGTCTCATCTGCCTCCTCTTCCGATCCGCAACCTTCTCTTACGATCTTCCGATCGGTTTCTTTTCCGATCACCATATCGGCTCGTTCATTCTTCCGATCATCCGATCAGTCTATTCTCGACATCCGATCGGGTCATCCGTCATCCGATCTTCGATCTTCCGATCACCGGCTTAGCTTATCTTCTTTACGATTTTGCTCAGCTCATCAGTTAACTCCGGAACTCATCTTACTCATCTGATCTCGATCAGTCTCATCTGTAGCCTCGTCTGATCTCGATCATCTACGTCTGATTTAATGAGTTCCCCCTCAATTTTATCTCTCGTTCCACCTCAACTTGTTATTGTAGATCAGCTTCAATAACACAAGTTGATAATGTTTTGGCATAATTCATCAAAACTAAAATATCCCAACAATTTCCCCCTTTTTGATAATGACGCAAAAACATTAGAATATATGCATTTTTAAAGAAACGGGTTTTCTTTTAAAAAGATCAGTTCAGGTGGTTACTTTGAAATCAGTGAACCGTTTGAACACCTGCTCTGATACCAATTGATAGTCTCAGTGAGAAAACCCATTTTGCGCGTGCGGAAGCAAACATTTTAAAAGTGATGCATATAAAACAGGGGTGAGGGCAGAGTGATTACAGATTTTTCCGTTTTAAGCTCATGTGTTGTGTTTTGCTTATAATCGAATGCATATGACAATATAAGAACGTAAAGCAGTAAACAACACAGCAATGTATAGTGGTTCGGAGGCTCAAGCTCCTACATCCACTCTCCCTGTTCCTAGGGAAATTCCTTCAAACTGGACTTATCACCCTCTCGGGTTCGCCTCTACATATTTAACGAGCTCTTACTCCAACGGGACTTATCACCCTCCACGGGATTGCCTACAGATGTTTACCGAGTTCACACTCCAACGGGTCTTATCACCCTCACTCGGGATTGCCTACCCTCCCTTTCGGGATTGCTAGATGTTTACCGAGTTCACACTCACCTACAAACTTAACCGACTGATTTGGGTAAGGTTTGTTTGGTTTCCAACTAGGTTGAGATTTTCCCTTACATTTGTTTAGCCTCAATGCTAAGGATGGGAAAATCTCTCTAAGCTTAGGATATGGCATTTGTGCTTAGATCTAGGGTAGAACACTTCTTGAATATATGCGTGTAATTCTTGCTCTCCAGTTACGTGGTGGAGATGCTTAACCGATTTGGCTTTGTAGCTTGATGGATCACGATTTCTCACCCTTAATTTGATGGAAGATCTTGTATTTATAGTGTGGATTTGAATGTTACCGTTGGATGGAGTCACATTCAAATCCATACTATTCTTGTAAGTACAGCAGCTTCTTCAGGCAGGTTGTCTTCCTCTCATTGGTCCACGTCAGCTGATTCTAACGGCTATATTCCTCAGATTCCTCTCCTTGGAATCATTCAGGATTCTCTGAGTCTCGAACTTCCGATTCATCGAGCCTTCAGTCCGTCCTCGAGCCTTGGTCACTTGATTCAAAGAGACTTCTCTTGGACCTTATACGTCGAAATCATGACGACACTCGAGTTTGGTGAGTTCGATTCTCTGAATTCAGACATCCTGACCTTCAGGTTACTTTGACTCAGGCTATCTGATTTCTTCTTTGCCTGATCTGATCAGCTTGACTGATCAGATCAACATATCTTCAGATCAACTTCTCAAGATATCATCAGGTCAGTACAATAGGTTAGCATATCAGTTTAGCACATCTGATCTCAATCACGTCTGATCTTGATCATCTGCTCATCTTCATATCTGATCTCGATCACGTCTAATCTCGATCAGTCTCATCTGCTCCTCTTCTGATCTGTAACCTTCTCTTCTGTTCTTCTCGTCAGTTTCTTTCTGGTCACCATATTAGCTCGTCTGTTCTTCTGATCATCTGATCAGGTCTGTTCTGGACATCTAATCAGGTCATCTGATCTTCTGATCTTCTGATCAGCTGGCTTAGCTTATCTTCTCTTCTGATTTTGCTCAGCTCATCAGTTAACTCCGGAACTCATCTTACTCATCTGATCTCAATCAGTCTCATCCGCAGCCTCGTCTGATCTCGATCATCTACGTCTGATTTAATGAGTTCCCCCTCAATTTGTTCTCTCATTCCACCTCAACTTGTTATCTGTAGATAAGCTTCAATAACACAAGTTGATAATGTTTTGGCAAAATACATCAAAACTAAAATATCCCAACAATTTCCCCCTTTTTGATAATGACGCAAAAACATTAGAATATATGCATTTTTAAAGAAACGGGTTTTCTTTTAAAAAGATTAGTTCGGGTGGTTACTTTGAAATCAGTGAACTGTTTGAACACCTGCTCTGATACCAATTGATTGTCCCAGTGAGAAAACACATTTTGCGCGTGCGGAAGCAAACATTTTAAAAGTGATGCATATAAAACAGGGGTGAGGGCAGAGTGATTACAGATTTTTCCGTTTTAAGCTCATGTGTTTTGTTTTGCTTATAATCGAATGCATATGACAATATAAGAACGTAAAGCAGTAAACAACACAGCAATGTAAAGTGGTTCGGAGGCTCAAGCTCCTACATCCACTCTCCCTGTTCCTAGGGAAATTCCTTCAAACTGGACTTATCACCCTCTCGGGTTCGCCTCTAGATATTTAACGAGCTCTTACTCCAACGGGACTTATCACCCTCCACGGGATTGCTTACTGAGATGTTTAATATCGAGTTCACACTCCAACGGGTCTTATCACCCTCACTCGGGATTGCCTACCCTCCCTTTCGGGATTGCTAGATGTTCTGGGAAGTTCACACTCACCTACTGACTTAACCGAAGTGATTTGGGTAAGGTTTGTTTGGTTTCAACTAGGTTGAGATTTTCTTACATTTGTTTAGCCTCAATGCTAAGGATGGGAAAATCTCTCTAAGCTAGGATATGGCATTTGTGCTTAGATCTGGGGTAGAACACTTCTTGAATATATCGTGTAATTCTTGCTCTGTGTTCTATTGTGGAATCTTCTCGATTTGGCTTTGTAGCTTGATGGATCACGCATTTCTCACCCTTAATTTGATGGAAGATCTTGTATTTATAGTGTGGATTTGAATATTCTTGGTTGGATGGAGTCACATTCAAATCCATCTTATTCTTGTAAAATCTGTGACTTCTTGGTGGTTGTCTTCCTCTCGTTAGTCCGCGTCGGTGATTCTAACGGCTATATTCCTCAGATTCCTCGCCTTGGAATCATTGAGGATTCTATGAGTCTCTGGAACTTGATTACATCTGAGCCTTGAGTGCATGCGAGCCTTGTGCATGCGAGTTACGAGTTCGGGAACTTGATTCTGTCACGAGCCTTGGTGCATGCGAGCCTTGATGCATGCGAGTCTTGGTCACTTGATTGACGGACTTCTCTTGTGGACCTTGTCGTCGAACATCTTGACACTTCGAGTTTGGCCCGAGTTCGATTCTCTGAATTGAACATCGACCTTGAGTTACTTTGACTTCGAGTATCGATTTCTTCTTTGCTGCGATCGTCGGCGAGTGATCGGATCAACATATCTTGAATCAACTTCTCGGGATAGCATCGGTCGATTACATTAGGTTAGCATATCGGTTTACTTTGTCGATCTCAATCACGTCGATCTTGATCATGCGCTCATATTCATATCGATCTCGATCGCGTCGATCTCGTCGGTCTCAATCTGCTCCTCTTACGATCTGCAGCCTTCTCTTACGATCTTCTCGTCGGTTTCTTTACGATCGGCTTATGCGCTCTTACGATCACCATATCGGCTAAATGCATTCTTGATCATCTGAGCAGTGCGATTACGGACATCGTCGATCGGTCGTCGGTCATCGATCTTGATCTTCGATCGGTGGCTTAAACTTATCTTCTCTTACGATTTTGCTCGGCTCATCGGTTAACTCAGGAACTCATCTTACTCATCGATCTCGTCGATCCACATCTATGACCTCGTCGATCTCGATAATCTCGTCGATTTACGTGAGTTCCCCTCAATTTGTTCTCTCGTTCCCCCTCGGCTTGTTATATGTAGATCGACTTGATAATATGAAGTTGATAATGTTTTGACATAATTCATCAAAACTAAAATATCCCAACAATTTCCCCCTTTTTGATAATGACGCAAAAACATTAAAATATATGCATTTTTAAAGAAACGGGTTTTCTTTTAAAAAGATCAGTTCAGGTGGTTACTTTGAAATCACTGAACTGTTTGAACACCTGCTCTGATACCAATTGATTGTCCCGGTGAGAAAACCCTTTTTGCGCATGCGGAAGCAAACATTTTAAAAGCAATGCATATAAAACAGGGGTGAGGGCAAAGTGATTACAGATTTTTCCGTTTTAAGCTCATGTGTTGTGTTTTGCTTATAATCGAATGCATATGACAATATAAGAACGTAAAGCAGTAAACAACACAACAATGTATAGTGGTTCGGAGGCTCAAGATCCTACATCCACTCTCCCTGTTCCTAGGGAAATTCCTTCAAACTGGACTTATCACCCTCTCGGGTTCGCCTCTAGATATTTAACGAGCTCTCACTCCAACGGGACTTATCACCCTCCACGGGATTGCCTACTGAGATGTTTAATGAGTTCACACTCCAACCGGAACTTATCACCCTCACTCGGGATTGCCTACCCTCCCTTTCGGGATTCTTTAGATGTTTACTGGAGTTCACACTCACCTCTGAACTTAACCGATGATTTGGGTATGGTTTGTTTGGTTTCTGACTAGGTTGAGATTTTCCTTACATTTGTTTAGCCTTCAATGCTTGGGATGGGAAAATCTCTCTAAACTAGGATATGACATTTGTGCTTAGATCTGGGGTAGAACACTTCTTGAATATATCGTGTAATTCTTGCTCTGTGTTCTATGGTGGAGATCTTATCTTATTTGGCTTTGTAGCTTGATGGATCACGCATTTCTCACCCTTAATTTGATGGAAGATCTTGTATTTATAGTGTGGATTTGAATGTTACCGTTGGATGGACTCACATTCAAATCCATACTATTCTCATAATCTGACTGAACTTCTTGGTGGTTGTCTTCCTCTTATTAATCCACGTCGGTGATTAACGGCTTATATTCCTCGATTCTTGGCCTTGAATCATTCGGGATTCTCAGTCTCGGAAACTTGATTCTATCTTCGAGCCTTGGTCATGCGAGCCTTGATGTCTGTCAAGCCTTGAATCATGTCAGTCTTAGTCGCTGATTGACCAGACTTCTCTTGGCGGACCTTATATACGTCGGTATATCGACACTCGGTGGCCCGAAATTCAGTTCTCTGGTCGAACATCCTAACCTTGAGTTACTTTGACTTCGGCTATCGATTTCTTCTTTTTTGTCGTCGGCTTACTGATCGGATCAACATATCTTCGAATCAAAGCTTCCGAGGATAGCATCAGTCGATTACATTAGGTTAGCATATCGGTTTTAGTACATCCGATCTCATCACGTCTGATCTTGATCATACGCTCATCTTCATATCGATCTTGATCCGCGTCGATCTCGTCGGTCTCAATCTCGCCCTCCTCTTCCGATCCGCAACCTTCTCTTCCGATCTTACGTCGGGTTTCTTTACGATCGAACATGTCGCTCTTCTTCGATCACCATATCACCGCTCGTTTTCTTCCGATCATCCGATCAGTCATTACGACATCCGATCAGTCATCCGGTCATCGATCTTCCGATCACCGGCTTAGCTTTATCTTCTTCCGATTTTGCTCAATTTCATCATCGCTTAACTCCGGAACTCATCTTACTCATCTGATCTCGATCAGTCTCATCTGCAGCCTCGTCTGATCTCGATCATCTACATCTGATTTCGTGAGTTTCCCCTCAATTTGTTCTCTCGTTCCCCCTCAACTTCTTATCTGTAGATCAGCTTCAATAACACAAGTTGATAATGTTTTGGCATAATTCATCAAAACTAAAATATCCCAACAGTTTGGATGTGTGAATTTTATAGGATTTGATAAAGTAATATTTTGAAAAAGTAGTGATAGAAATAATATTATATTGTAAAAAGTAATATAGAAATGATTGAATGATTATGTAATGACTGATGTGTTTGTATTGGAAATTGTGTATTATTTTTTGGAGTAAATATTATTACTCCCTCCGTCCCAAACTTGTTTTCCAAATTTCCGTTTCCGGCGTCCCATACTTGATTTCTACTTTACTTAAATGGAAATATCTACTTTATCACTTTATCACATAAAACACTAATAAAAAATTCTTTTTAACCACAACTACCCATCACTTTATCACTTTATCACATAAAATACTAATAAACAACTCTTTCTACCCCAACACTTTATCACTTTTTCTTAAAACCCGAGCATACAGTAAATAGGAAATCAACTATGGGACGGAGGGAGTAGGATATATATATATATATATATACATATATATATGATGATAAATTAAAAAAGTAGGAGAGGGAGAGTATTGAGTTGGATAGATAATAATAATTGAAAAATGTGTGATATATAATTGATAATGTATTGGAAATTGTGTTTGAAAAAAATAAAATATGTGTATTATATGTATTATAGAGTAAAATTTTAGAGGATTTAAAATCATATACTAAAATCCTGATAAGCAAACAGGAATTTGGGATTTGAAATCTCAAAAGTGGCTTCTCAAACCAGAAACTAACATACCCTTAGTCATTTAGTTAAGGTCTCCTAGTCTTGTTATTCTTTTCTCCATCTCCTTATTATAATGGCTTATTTTAATAGACTCAAAAGGGACACCGAAGTCTGAGTTGGAATCCCCTGCTAATGTAACGCCCTGAAATTTAGAAAGCCGACTTTGAGATCTCGATGATCTAAACCCGAGTCATTACTTAGTGAATCGAAAAATTGAGCTAGAAAATTTATTTTAAAACTAAAACACATGGTCAAAAGACAATTAATTTGCAGCAGAAAAACATATATATCCTTTAACAAAAGTAGTCATATTCAAATGATCATTCAAGGTTTAATAAAAGCAACACCGACGAGTCTCAAGTACGACTCTCGGGATAAGTACTAGTGGAGTTCATGAAACAAAAGTTCAACAGTTAACTTATACTTAAATCATTTATTTAGATACATAAAAGCAGGTGAGGAAACGTCGTCTACTGCAATTCCCGGGCCTCCGTGCATTAACCTGAAAATGTTAAAGTTGGGGTGTGAGATAAAAATCTCAGTGGGCAACCTGTATGCTGTTATACGGATTGACAAAATTCTAAAATTAGAAACTTTTACCCCTTCCCATCTTTCATTCTTCGATTATGCTTTAACTTACTCTTTGATCATTTCAGTATAACCGTTCATCATGACTCTTTGTAGAGATTAAGCTTGTTTAAACAATTATTAATACATCATATGTGGGCCCTATTTGCTCCAATCATAAAATACGTCGTATGTGGGCCCTATTTGCTCCACCGACTCATGTGTGGCCCCTATTTGTTCCACTTATAAATACGTCGTATATGGGCTCTATTTGCTCACCGACTCATGTGTGGGCCCTATTTTCTCTACTTAAAAATACATCGTATGTGGGCCCTATTTGCTCCGCCGAATCATACATATTCATATCTTCATTCATGTTATACCTTTACGTTTATGAATTATCATACTTAAACATCAATACTTATTTGTTTAGTTTCCTTTAGAAACCATCAACAGTCCATATAACATTAACCACTGCAATAGATATAGTGTCACCCACCTAGTAACTTTAAACAGTAAAGTTATAAACTTCTTGATTGCTTAGGACTTGTAGGGACTTTCGAGTCATGGAGCCGAGCCGCACTCTACATAGAACAATCCGTACCATACTTAGTCTTATTCATTTATTAAAAACCTTTAGTGAGTTCGAAGGGTGTCAAATCTTGTTTTCCTTACACTATTTTCATTCGATAAAACCTTTTAACTTGATTAAGTTCGTAGTTCAGAACTAGAGTCCTTTGGATTCACACTTCTTTCAAAAATTCAAGTAAGACACATTGTCATAAAAGTTCCAAATCAAATATCAATCATTCAATTCACCAAAGTATGCAAATTTCACAAACTTAGCTAAACTTTCATGGTAAAACCCATTTACTCGATAAACGACTCATTGTAATATACCCATGAATATTTTCACAATTTATTTCTATTAAAAAGTGGTCGAGTTAAAACGTACTTACACTCTCACGATCATGCTATTTGTAAAATACCTTAAAAATATTTAAACTTTGAATTTGATTTTCAAACCTTGCATGTAGATTAAAATATACATATAGGACATGCTCATACTCAACTTTAACCAAAACAATTGCCAAAAGTATTATCTATAATTTTTCTTTCGGAAACAGGCTGTTTAACTTTAGAAAATCAAATAAAATACTTAGACTTCGAATTTAGTTCTAAAATTTGATGTGCATGTACTTAAACACTTTATAACAACACTAAATCTCTACTTTTGCCAAAAAAATTAGATTCGATAATAAATTCGTAAGGTCCAAATGGAATAGTTTCAGTTTTTCAGAAAATGCCTAGCGACTTCTAAAATGTATGAAAAATATCAAAACATCAAGTAAACATCTAAATATCAATACTTTATCAAGTGCAGAATATGATTCCAATATCCATTTTCCAAAAAGACCAACTTAAACATAAGTTCTACTAAATATAATAAAACTGTATAGAAACTTTGTAAGATCAAAATAAAATATTTAAACATTATATAATTTCATGGGAAAGTACAGAACAACACCTCAATACATTTAGAAGAATAATAGAATTTTCCTAACAAAAAACGTTTCCCTAATTAGGTTTCATCACATGATCAATTTCAGAGATGGCAGATTGCCACATAATCTTGTAAAAGTCATAACTTTCATTTGGCTAGTCTATTTTGCACTAATATTTAGTATGTTATAGCCAACTTGACATAGAACAAAAACTCTTAAGATGTCACAAGCTTTACATGCACCAAAATTGATATATATAGCTACGGATTTGGACCAACAGTTTCGTCCGAGTTTCTGCCACACATTTTCCAAAGATTTATTTCTCTCAGGTCATAAGTCCCAAATGACTCCAAACTTGTTTCAAATTAAATTAGACTTCAAGAGGTTCAACCATGTAAAATTTTATGAATTTTAAACAAGTATAACTAAAGCAACGATTTTCCACAAAAACAGGGTTCATAGTTTGCTTTTGGAAAAATCACTTGATTTTCATCTATGATGCTCACACATCCATATTAATATCCTAAACATGCTTTTAATCACCACAACCATCAATTTTATCAACAAATAAACATAACAACTCAAGGGGATATGGGGAAAACTACTCAGTCTTGTCATTTCTACCACAATTACAACAATCTTTCATCAATTTGAAGAAGATAAAGAAAAATTAGGTTTTTGCTTATACCTTTATTGATGCTTTGTTTACTCTCTTCTTTCATAACCCATTTGAATGACCTTCCATTAGCTAAAAGAAGATGGATAAAGTGCTCCTACTTGGCCATGGTGGTGGTGATCGATCACTATTTGGAAGAGAGGAGAAGAAATTCCTCTTCTTCCACCCTCAATTCTCTACTCTCTCCCTCTCTCTAACTTTATCTCTCTAAACTTTTGGAAAAGTGATGGAAGTGAGCTTGAGTGGAGTGTTGGTACATATAGATGGGGAGGGGACGGCTGATGGTGAGATTGGGTGATGAGATGGCATTAAATATTTTGGGATTTGGAGGAAATTGGGGAAAGAAGGACAAAGTTTGTTCAATAAATTCCTTAAAACAAGGTAAGCTGATTTTTTATGATTTGGGAGGGATTTGGGAAGTGAATTTTGTGGCTTTTGGGGCTGCCAAGTGGTGGCCCCATAGTGTAGGCGATATGAGGATCTTGTCGTGAAAATTTCGGTAATTTTTTATCCGTGTTTTAGCTTTGAAAAAATGAAATAAAATGTGCAAAAAAATAGAATATACTAAGGACTTATTTTGAACTCATCTTATCTTAATGAATAATTATTCATTCAATTTATTTATTAATCGAACATTGAACTGATCATTCATGATAGTGCTAGTAAATGCTTCCGGCTCAAAACGCTACCTGTCACCTGCAAAATTAAAAATTTCGCACAAAAATATTTTTATTAACCCATTTAGCTTAATAATTGTTGGATTATGAATTAAATCTTAATTTTTGATTTTTGGTTATTACAGCTAAACCCAAACAACAATGGAAGCATTGACGCAACTGAGCGTTGGAATCTACCTTCCCCGCCTTCTCTCTCACCGATTCACCAAAAAAACCCAACCTAAAACCCAAAGCCGCCGTAACTGGCAGCTCCGCCACCAGCAAATGGGCTGACCGCCTCTTCGCCGACTTCCAATTCCTCCCTCCCACGTCGCAACTACAGTGCCGCCGCCTCCCCTACCTTCCCTCCTAGAGCGCCACGTGTCGATGCCCCTCGACTTCTACCGTGTCCTCGCCGCCGAGCCTCATTTCCTCGGCGACGGTATTCGACAAGCCTATGAAGCTAGGGTTTCGAAGCCGCCACATCATGGTTACAGTGATGACTCTTTAATTAGCCGACGCCAAATCCTCCAGGCCGCTTGTGAAACGCTCGCTAATCCTAGCTCTCGCAGACACTACAACCAAGGCCTCGCTGATGATGAATTTGATACCTTCTTACTCAAGTACCTTGGGTTAAGGTTTCTTTTCGTGCCCTTTTTAAGCGAATTTTGTAGAATTGGAAATTCTACTGCTGTCTTATCTACTGTTTTACCAAACTTATAAATTTATTTTCGTTTTTTTTCTTTAATTATCAGCATCATATTTATGTTCTTAAAAGAGTTGGGACTTAGCCGGGCCTTTTTTGTTTTGGAACTTTAACCAAAATTCCGAATTGTTATGTGGGATAAAATAAAAAGTTTACAATACGGATTGCGCTGGGAATGTGAAAATGGACGTGGAAAAGAAAATCATTGAAGTTGAGTTTCAGAAACTCTTCTTATGCGTTGACAATCAATGAAATGAATAGATTCATTAGCAGCATATTAGTTATTAGATACTTACATTTGGGAAGTGATGCTTTTTTTGGTACATTGTGTTCCAATAATTGCATAATGTAAGAGGTTTTCAATATACGCCTCTTTATTATATTTTAAAATTTAGAAATTTGTGTTTCCAATGAAAATTAGATGAAACAGATGTCATCTCTTTCAAAGAGTAAAAACTTGAACAGATTTTCTTGTGAATACGGGAAAATGAGATGAAAGCGAGTACTCAAACTTCCTTATATGGAGGAAAGTAGTCAGCTGAGCGTTATAGAAAGAATGGTAAAAATGATGCAGCTAAGAATCAAGACTGTTGATGTTGCACGGATGTTGTTTCAGATGTTGGACAACATTCTGCACAACATCTTAAATTTGTCCTTTCTCCTAACACTGACTCCATTTTATTAGATGTATTTTTCTATGTTTCCTACATCGCAGGTTGAAGACAATTTCGGATATTGTCAAACGGTTGCAATAATGGAGTAAGAATAGAAAGATCATGGGTGGTTACACCAAGATCATGGAGATAGTGGAGGAGATCTTCAAAGCTGTCCACACCAAGTGGATAGGACAATGCAGTTGGTCTGAACGTCTATAAATAGACTGCATTGGTCGACATTCAAGTTTGAGTTAAAGTGAAATTCCATTTGCTCTACTCCAAACTTAAGAGAGTAGCATCCGAGACAAAACCGTGAGTGGAGTGTGAGGGTCAAAGCTATGCCTATTTGTACTGGTCGAGTGTATCCCAACATTTTCCATCAGTATTATGTTTGTCTTAGTAGATCATGTTTTAGGTTGAATAAGATCACTAGTTACTTGATTGAATAGACTGATTTTTGGTGTGTGGTTTTTCACTACACCTTTTAGGATCTCGTAAGAGATTCGTGTGTATCTCACTACTTGGTATAGTGATGTTTTTAACTATGAGGTTCGTATAGTCTTATTATAGACTATACACAATTTTGGAAATCAATTGCACTGCGTTTTTATACTTCCGCTGGCATATGTTGTTGTTGGTCCCGGTGTAAACGAGTCTTACACGTGTATGGGGGGGAATACACGTGTTCAGTGATTTTAAAACTTTTCTTTACTGAGGTCAGCTTGGGTCAGGTTGTCCTGATGATTTGGTCCTGAGAAGCACAAATCGCTCTGAGTCAAAGTCTATCTCGAGACAAATGATCTCGAAATGCTTTTCGATACCTCGGATAATCCCAACCGAGTCCTCGAGTTTTTGAGATCTTGAGTTGCTTGGATCGGATAACTAACTTATCAACCCTCGGAAGAGTAAGTTCGGTTTGGTAACTATCTGTTCTAGCTACTCGGATGTCTTGAATGGTTGGCCCTTAGTTTATACTTTCGTTTTAAGCTTTTTCTTTGAAAACCTTCCTTTAATGGAATAGTGATTAGGCGTGATTCAATTCGGATCTGACTTCAAAGGATTGATTCCAACCGAATATCGGTGAAAATATGCTTTCAAAACAAAGTAATGCAACAGATAAATCAAGCAAAAAAACAGAAAAGCAAAGAACACAAAGAAATTATAGTGGTTCGTAGACTCAAGCTCCTACGTCCCACTCTCCCGGATCTCTTCGAGAAATTCACTAATCACTTCCTAAGGCTTTACGACTACCTCTCTGTAGTTTACTAACCTTTCTATTTTGAGCTTTATGACTACCTCTGTAGTTTACTCACTCAAAACTCACACAAGCTTTCTGTCTATCCAAGATAGATTACTCATTTCTTCTCTTAGAGTTTTCTGACTACCTCAATGTAGTTTACTAACTCTTTACAACTCCAATCTCACCAATAATCACACTCAAACTACCTTACAAAGGGTTTGGGGTTTCTTGGTTGGTTTCCAACTAGGATGAGATATCCTTTACAATAAAGCACAATGCAAAGGCTAGGATATCTCGACTAAGCTTTGGATATATCTTATCAAGCTAGGCTTAGCGGAATGAGCTCTCTTCGATTTAAAGCACTTGGGAAATTCTTGGGTTTTGAGTGCTTCAACTTCTAATAATAAGTTTGAGCTCTTGAGTTGCTTACAAATTTCCCCGTAACCTTACAATGTAGAGGGTCACAAGTATTTATAGGCATACACCAAGGTCACTCTTGAAAAACTATCCGTTGGAAGAGATAACCGTGAGTTTTCTCTTATGGTGTGTGAGAAACGGTATATTTAGGGTTTGACACTCCTTAACACGTTTTAGGCAATAGCTTTTCATGTAGCCGGTCATCACTTTTTTTGCAATCTGGAACTTAGTACTTGACATCTTTTTCAAAGGACTGTCATTTGTCGATGTCGATATGGTCTGATGTTGTCTTCCTCTTTTTGACTTTTGTCTCGGTTAAAGGTAAACAACTTCAACGGCTCTTTCTGGTTACAATCTCGAGTGATATAACCTTAACAACACTTTGTTTTAGTTCCTTTTATGCGCATTTGAATGTCTTGGCAAATATCTATTTTTCTAAGGAATCGCGATCTTCTCGATGTTGCATCCTTGCCGGATAGATATTTTTCGATTGCCTCCGGAACATTGGGTTTTATCTTGAGCATTGATGCATTCTTTGAGTCTTGATAATTCTTTGTGCCTTGATTTTCTTGATCTTGATTCTTGATCTTACATGTACGTGTCTTGAGTCTTACGAGTCTTGAGGTCTTCGAGTCTTCCGCAGATATCTTGGTGATATCTTGAGTCTTCATGTTGAGTCTCCAGTTCCTCGATTTCATCTTTTGTCTTGATATCTCGATTTCTCCTTGAGTCTTTAGTATCTCGATTTCTCATTTGAGTCTTGATTTCTCGATTTCATCTTTGAAACTTGAAAACTTCGTTTTCATCTTTGAAACTTGTTTTCTTGAAACTTTCTTGAGTTCTTGAAATCTTGAGATCTAACTTTGATCTATATCTGCTGACTATACATTTTGAATATAACATCCTGAATACTCTAAAACTGAATCCTGACTCAACTATCAAGATTATCCTGAACATGTCATACTCAGGGGTTTTGGGATCTAATCAAAATCATATCTTTATTAAATTCATCTCCCAACAATTTCCCCCTTTTTGATGATGCCAAAACCTATCTTGTTACAAACACTTAACCTATACTCAGATTTCAGTTTATCCTATTACAAGATTGGTTTATCTCCCAACAATTATCTAAACAGAGACTTTCCCAACAATTTCCCACCAAATAATAAGTCTCCCATCAATTTCTTCAGAGACAACATTCAGGCATATCAAAATTAAAAGACATGTAAATAAGATAATGAGATATTATCTTTTGAGCATAAATGATAAGTTTTCATTGATGATAGGTAGACTGTTACAAGTTACAATGAATCTTATCTGAACAAACAAAATCAAAAAGACAAAAAAATAATAAAGGATTACATGAATCTTCTGAGTCTTCATCTTCTGTCTTCTTCTACTCTTCAGCTCGGCCCTTCAGTTCTGATTTTCTTCCACCTCATCAGCAGGGACTTCAAGGTTGAACATTCTGTAATATCTTCTTTTCAACGCATCTATCTCTTTAATGATATCAGGATTGTTCCCTGTCAGGCCCAACTGAATGGCGTACTGAGATATTAATTGAGCAATGGCTTTCTCATTTACACAACCATTCTCCAGCCTGGGAGGAGGGTACGAGTATGGACCAGGGGCGGTTATCTGCACCTTTCCTTCATCCGCAAGATTTATCCATCCTTGAAGATATTTAGGATAAAAGGTCAGGAGATAGTCGACGAAAGCCTCATTGGGATCTGAGCTCTCCCCTCTCCATTCTCTGAGCACGTCATAATAGAACCAAAAAGCTCTCTTAATTTCTTCCCATGCATCGTTGAGCTGGACTGGCATCCATTTGTCAACATGCGGCCATTTTTGTGCTTTTGTGTTCCCTCTCCTCTTGCTTGCAAATCTTTTGAAACCACTCCTTCTTTTCTGCTCTTCTTCCATCTTCTTTCTGATCACGGGTACACCAGAAATAGAAGCATCAATCTTTTTTGCTTGTTCAATTTGGAGTGTTTTCAGAGCACTTCTGGTATTGAAGACCTTCTTATTTGGCTCAACCTCAGATTCTTCAATATCCAGCAACAGCTTTCTCTGAATTGGCTTAGAAGCCTTTGCTCTTTTGCCCTCAGGCTCTTCCATCGCCACAACCTTTCTTTTGATGGGCAATTCAGCACCAGCTTGGCTTGTTCCAATTCTTCCTCTACCACTCAGTTTCTCTATAACAACTTCTTGCATTGTTTTTCCTGAAACCTGAGTGTAGACTGCCTTCTCCACCTTCTTAAACTTCAGCTTCTTAGTGGCCTCAATTTCCTTCATGGCTTCGGCAACGATTTTCTTTTCAGCTTCCTTGATCGTCTTGCCTTTCAGAGTTTGATCCAATAACTTCCTGAGATCTACACCAGGTCTTTCCCCCTTCTTGGATCCATACTCTGGTAGAAGCCTGGAGAGTGATGTGTCCATATGATATTGCTCTTTACTGACACTACGCACCTCCCCTGCCATCTGATCTTGCTCCTCCTCGAGCCTCCTAAGGTGGTTCTTCGCCACTGAGAATTCTTCAGACAAATGAGCAAATTGGCTAGAGAGAGCTTCCTTGAACATATCTGTCATCTTGGCCATGAGCATTGAGCTCATTTCCTCAACAGCATTCTTCACCAGCATCTCATTCTTCTCTACCAACTTAGCTTCTAGAATTTGAGTCTGCTCCTGATGCTTCTGCTTCAGCTCTGCATTAAGCTCAGCCTTGACCCCCTCCATCTTTTCTTCTAATTTTCCTTCCATGGAGGTCAACTTTTCTGTCAGAGTATCCTGAAGTAGCACCAGTTCTGAAGAAGAACTCAAGCTATCAATCTTCTGAGTTTGGTTGGCCAATACCTCCTCGATCTGAGCAACTTTGGTCAGGATTGGCTCAACCTTCTCCAATTTCTCCATCATCGGGGTGAGATCAATCTCAGGAGCATATCTGATCTGTTGTGCCTCCTGAGTTGGCTGTTCATCCTGAGTCTCAGTCTGAACCTGAGCTTCAGTTTGAACTGGGGCTTCAGACTCAGTCTGAGTCTGGGATTCACCCTGAGCTTGGGTGTCCACCTGAGCCTCAGTCTGCATATCAGACATTACAGATTTAAAGATAGGTACTTCAGTAATCCTGACATAATTGTTAATAGTGCCAAAAGTTACCTGAAGGCTAACTTCAGTCTGAGGATGTTCAACAGCAGCCTGATCAGCATCAGTTGAGTCTTTCTCCTTCTGAGATTGACTCTCACCATCCCCTTGTTGGTCCCCATCCTGAGATTTGTCTTTGGAGCTCGGGGCACCATCTTCAGTAACTTTCCTTTCAGCAACCTTCCTTTTAACCAACTCATCAAAGTCAGATATTTTCATCCTGAGCTTGGTTTTCCTGAATCCTGAGAATTCAGTAAGAAAAGTTGTTTCCTCGTTCCACCAGTCTTCGCCTCTGAATGAAGCAATGTTGAGCATTTCTGGAAGAGTCTGGTTGAGGATGTAGACTGTTGACCTCAATCTGAAGAAGATGTCTTGGAGGTCAGGGAATGAGCTAAGCTCTGGGTAGCGGTCTAGAATGAACTGTTCCCCCTTGCTTCACCATTCGGTCTCTTTAGCTTCACCTTTCTTGAGCATCGGGGTCTCAGGTTCAGTGGGAAAATCTGCTGAAAGATCGACTAAAAGCTCATTCAGGAGCTCATCAAAGTTCATCGGCTCCTGAGTCTAGGCAAATTCTGAGGTTTGGGCAGGCAGCTCCTCAGTCTGAATCTGACTTGGTTCTGAGGTCTGAGCTGGCGCCTCCTCAGTGGGAATTTCAGTTTGCTCTGAGAACTGAGTGGGCACTTCCTCAGAGGGAATCTGAACATTCTCTGAGGTCTGAGCAGGTGCTTCCTCAGCAGGAATCTGTACTTGCTCTGAGGTCTGAGGTCCTTGGAATATTTCTTGAGAGAACTTATCAGAACTAAGCGACGTCTCAAGAACCTCAGAGAAGACTTGCTCCTCAGTTTGATCCTGTGCCTTTGAGATAGCTTGAGCCAATACAAGTAAAGGCGATTTCTGAGCAGTTTGGCTTTCAGGCTGAATCTCCTCAGTCTCACTTTCCTCATCCTCATCAGTGAGAACCACCGTTCTTTTGCGCTTTGGAGCAAGGGTCTTTTGCTTCTTCAATTTCTCACCCTGCTCCTTCTTGGCTTCCAACAAAACCTTCCTCCTGGTTTGTTGGCTTTCTTCAGCAGCAGTCGCAACTGGTGATTCCACCCTTTTCTCTTTCTTCCCTTTGATAGTTTTCTTTGTAGCAATGGGCTTGAACATTACTTTGGACTTAGGGAATGGAGTAGAGTTGGCAAAGATATCCTCCTCCTCTCGGCACATTTCCAAAATAAAAGCTATTTTGGTGGCATGGAGGATCCTGCCTTTGATCGATATTACACCATCCTCATTTTTTATGACCTTGGCTTACTCACTCACCACCTTGATCAAATACTTCAGCCAGTTGAACTCCTTGGTGGGTGAGTCCTCAATCGCTGCCATCAGTCGGAGTTTGGGAGTGCTGATCTGCTCAAAGCTTCCAGACTGACTCATGATGCACTTACTTACAATATCCATCAACACTCTGTATTTCGTCTTTAAATGCCGCTTATGTAAGGTCGCCTCAAACTTAACAGGATTCTCAGCTATCCTATCAAGATACTCTTGCTCTCGACCTAACATATACAAAGTGGGATCATCTCCCCTATCGCACAACTCAAAAACGTCATTTAAATTCTTAGGGATAATATACAGCTCTCGAACAAAATCCATATACTTCAATGAATGTTCAAGATGCGAAACAGAAATCTTGGACTCAATACAATCATCCTCATCTATTTCCATATTAGAGACAAACTCTATTACCTCGCGAGAATACTCCGCCTCCGATCGGTTCGCGACTAGATTCGTCAATTTTGCTAGACGAATCAAATGGAGCGCCTCTTCTTCATGCTTGGCGTTTGAAGTACTCTCCAGAGACACCATGAATTCATACCATGGCTTATTTGTCTCGGCCAATATGTCGAATATGGTAGGAGCCATTTTGAGAATTTGAAGATTTAGGGTTTGGAGCGATGAAGCTTTTCTGGGTAAAAGAGGGATTTTATTTTGCAGAGGATTTTGGAAACGAAGGGTTTAATAAAATTGGCTTGAATGGCTTCTCAAAGAATATATAGTTCGAGATTGTGGGAAGTCGTGTGATTAATTAAAATCAATGGTTAAGATTAATCACCGGCTTAATCTGGTAGGCGAAAGGACGATCCTCCGAAAAGTAAGCCGCCAATTTAACCTCATTGGTGAATAAATGCAACAGAGCATTTAATGATTGTTGACCTTCTTTGTAATTTCAAAGATCCCGCCCAAAAACATTCTTCAGGTGTTTTGTATTTATTGCAAATGATTACTGAGTTTCACTTAAGCAATAAATGAGTCGCATGAGTCATTACTTCTTCAGACTAATTTCCCTCTATCAGTCTTACTGAGTATTGACCTTGATAAAATGTCAGTATGATACTGAGTACTGAATGGGTTCAGTATAACACTGAGTACTGACCTTTAGTAAATCTGAGTTTCCTGAGACTCAGTTCAGTATTTCCAATTTTATCCTGAGTTTCTCAGTAAAATTATGAGAAAACTTCATGCATCTGAAAACCTTCAATTTTTCAGATTTACTCTATACACCTGGATCTAACATCCCTAATTCAACTGATAGTTCCTGAAATCTTGATTCAGCCAAAGGTTTAGTGTGAGGTCCTGATTTGAAAACCCATTTTGCGCGTGCGGAAGCGAATCATTTAAGAGCGATGCATATGAAACAGGGGTGAGGGAATGGTGATACTAAATTTTTCGCTTTTAAGAACGATGTTTGTTGTTTTGCTTGTAATCGAATGTATATGGCAAGTATGAACATAAAGCAGTAAAGAACACATGATATTTTATAGTGGTTCGGACGAAACCCGCCCTACATCCACTCTTCCCTTAACACAGGGGAACCTTAACCGAACTTAACCTGCGGGACTTATACCCCTCACGGGATGGACGAGATGTTTACCGAGTTCCCACTCTAACGGGACTTATATCCTTTACAGGATGGACGATAGATGTTTACCGAGTTCACACTCAAACGGGACTTATCACCCTCACGGGATTACCTAACAAACTGGACTTAGTTTTATGTGTTAGTCCAACACTCAACAGATGTTTATTGAGTTCACACTCACCTACAAACTTAACCTAACTTTGAGTTTGGGTAAAGGTTTGTTTGGTTTCCAACTAGGTTGAGATTTTCCCTTACATTTGTTTAGCCTCAATGCTAGGGATGGGAAAATCTCTCTAAGCTTAGGATATAGCATTTGTGCTTAGATCTAGGGTAGAACACTCTTGGATATATGCGTATATTTCTTGCTCTGTGTTCTATGGTGGGAATGCTTGAGTATATAGGATTGGGAGCACAATTCCTGTTGAATGCCTTAGCCGTGCTACGATCAGGCCATATTTCAGGACTCGCATCATCTGGCACACGACCTTGGCTGGGAACTGCTGGAACCCATATCTTCTTAGCTCTGTAGCATCGTTTGCTACATTATCCATATTCTTCCACATTTTTTTCACATTCATCCACACTTGATAATGAAGGAAGAACTTGTATTTATAGTGTGGATTTGAATGTTACCGTTGGAGAGAATCACATTCAAATCCATACTACTTTGTAGCTTTTTGCAGCTTTTCAGGCTTGTCGTCTTCCTCTCATTGGTCCACATCAGCTGAATCTAACGGCTATATTCTTCAGTTTCTTCTGAGTCTCTAACGGCTATATTCTTCAGGATCTTCTGAGTCTCAGGATCTTCAGTTCTGTCTGAGCCTTCAGGTTATCTGAGCTATCTGAACCTTCAGGTTATCTGAGCCTTCAGGTTATCTGAGCTATCTGAACCTTCAGGTTATCTGAGCCTTCAGGTTCTTCAGTAACTTACTGAGTCTCAGGTTCTTGATTCAGCAGACTTCTCTTCAGCGGACCTTGTCTGATCAGGCATACTGACACTCAGGCTTACTGAGTTCAGTTCTCTGAATTCAGACATCCTGACCCTCAGGTCACATTGACTCAGGCTATCTGATTTCTTCTTTGCCTGATCTGATCAGCTCGACTGATCAGATCAACATATCTTCAGGGTCATCTCAGGATAGCATCAGGTCATCTGCATTAGGTTAGCATATCAGTTTATCATATCTGATCTCGATCACGTCTGATCTTGATCAGTCTCATCTGCTCATCTTCATATCTGATCTCGATCACGTCTGATCTTGATCAGTCTCTTTTGCTCATCTTCTGATCTGCAACCTTCTCTTCTGATTTGCTGGCTTTAGCTTTTTCTTCACATCTGATTTGCACAGCTCATCAGCTAACTCTGGAACTCATCTAACTCATCTGATCTCGATCACGATTCATCTGCAGCCTCGTCTGATCTCGATCATCTTCTTCTGATTTCTTGAGTTCCCCCTCAATTTGTTCTTGCGTTCCCCCTTAACTTGTTATCTGTAGATTAACTTGAATAAACAAGTTAATAATATTTTGGCATAAATTATCAAAACTAAAATATCCCAACATTTAGTCAAGATATCAGCTCTCTGTTTATCAGTATGAATTTTCTCCATCCTGATGTCCTTTTCCTCGACATGATCTCTGATGAAGTGATGTCTGATATCCACATGCTTGCATCTGGTGTGCAATACCGGATTTTGTGAAATAGCAATGGCACTATTATTGTCACAAAATATTGGTACTTCATTGGCTACAACTTTATAATCCCTTAATTGTTATGCGAGCCAAAGAATGCGAGCACGTACCGCTTCCTCGACCCGTGTATTCACCAGATAATCTTGGTTGCTCTTTCGAGGTCCATTCTTCGAAAACCAAGATATCGACTTACTTCCAAGAAATTGACAAGTTCCTAGTGGATTTCTGTCAATCCTCGCAACCTCCATAATCGAAAGATCCCCGAGTAACCAAGCTTAATTCAAGGTTATCATCACCGATACCATAATCCTCTATTCATCGTACCCTTAAGATACTTTAGTATCTTTTTGGCGACCTCCATGTGACTAGCCTTAGGATTAGCTTGGTATCTTGCACATATCCCAACAAAGAAATGTTATATCCGCCTACTTGTCATGAGATAGAGCAATGATCCAATGATTCCTCTATAATCAGTATGACTTACTGATTTGCCTTCAGAATCAGGATCCATCTTGCAGTTAGTATTCATAGGAATTCTAACTGCATTGCAATTCTGTACACCATGTTTGAAACCAGGAGTTTGTTCTACATAAACCTCTTCTTTAAGCACACCGTTCAGAAATGCACTTTTCACATCCATTTGATAGACTGTGAACTTCATGTGGGCAGCATATGCAAGAAACAATCTGATGGCTTCTAGTCTTGCAACTGGTGCAAAGGTTTCATCATAATTCAAGCCTTCTTCTTGGGAATAACCTTGTGCAACTAGCCTTGCCTTGTTTCTTACAATGTTGTTGTTTTCATCTCTTTTATTCTTAAATACCCACTTGGTTCCAATGACATTGTGCATTTCAGGTCTATCTACTAGCTCCCATACTACATTCCTTGAGAATTGATTCAGCTCATCTTGCATAGCAGTAATCCAAAAAGAATCTTGTAGAGCTTCTTCAATCTCAGTAGGCTCTTTCTCTGATAGGAAGCTGCAGAATAGTGCACTTTCACCATGGAACCTTCTTGTTTTGACACCTTCAGTTAGATCACCCACAATCTGACTTGTAGGATGACTATCTAACCATTTCCTTCTAGATGTCCCCCCTTCAATAGTATCCTCAACATTTGAAATGTTAGGTTCAGTTAGTTCAATAAAATCAGGGAACAACAGAAAAAGAGAAAGGGAATCATCTTCCTCAGGGGAGATTCTATTCAGAACATTGTCAGAGACATTTGTTCCCCTTTGCTTGATAGATTCAGAATTTGCCTCAGTTGTGACCACATCTTCATTGGCATCACATACCTGAGTCTAAACTGGTGTCTGTTCAGATTGGTCAACTTCAGTGTGTTGGTTTTCCTTCAGTGAAGACTTTTCATCCTGAGTCTCACCATCCTGAGTTCCATCCTGAACTTCTTTATCTGAGTCTGAGTCACTCCAATCATAGATGGTGACCGACTTCTTCTTTTTCGGAGTTCAATGGATGTTTTGTCATTCTTTTTCGGGCTTAATCTGGTGATTCTCTTTGTCGGTTCTTCGATCATGTTCTGTTTCTTCCGAACACAAGTAGATTCATCAAAAAACAACATGAGGTGTTTCCTCCACAATAAGAGTTCTCTGATTGTAAACTCGAAAGCTTTTATGATTTGAAATATCCTAAGAATATTCCTTCATCAGCTTTGCGATCAAATGTTTTCAACTGATCTTTACCATTATTGTGTATGAAACACTTGCAACCAAACACACGAAAGAAAGAGACAAGAGGCTTCCTTTCATTCCAAAGCTCATAAGGTGTTTTGCCTTGACTCTTAGTCAGCATGGATCTGTTCTGTGAATAGCATGCAGTGTTGACAGCTTCAGCCCAAAATCTTTTAGGAATATCAGCTTAAGCTATCATTGTCCTTGCGAACTTTTTTTTCGTCCTCCTCCTTCTTTCAGCAACACCATTTTGTTGAGGGGTCCTTGGAGCTGATGTTTCATGAGTAATTCCATTTGCTGCACAATAATCAGATATAATATGGTTTATAAATTCAGTTCCTTTGTCAGATCTGATTTTGGCCACACTCAGATTTTTCTCAATACTGAGCCTTTTCAGTAATTCAGGCAGCTTTATCTTAGTCTCTTTCTTACTGAGACCCAAGTATATCTTGAGTAGTCATCAACTACTACTAGTGTGTATTTCCTGCCATTAGTGCTCACTGGTGTTATTGGACCAAAAAGATCCATATGCAACAATCAAGTATTCTTTTCAAAGAAAACATCTACTTTGCTTTTAAATGATGCACTAATTTGTTTTCCTTTTTGGCACACATCACAAATATGTTCCTTACTGAACACTTCATTAGGCAACCCTCTCACAAGAGCTAATCTTGCAAGTTTATTCAGGGTTTTGAAATTCAGGTGATTCATTCTTTTATGCCATAACCAACTAGTATCTGTGGAACTTTTTGCAACCAAACATGTATCTTTAGGAGTTGAACTCCAATCAGCAAGATACACATTTCCTTTTCTAGTACCAGTCAGTAATATTTTCTGTGAGATATCATCTTTCACATAACATAAGTTCTTAGAGAACTCAACATTAAAACCCTTATCATAGAATTGGCTTATTGAAAGCAAGTTATGCTTCAATCCAGATACATATGAAACACCATGGATATGAACTGAGTCAATCTTTAAAGTTCCATATCCTTCAGTCTGTCCCTTGGAGTTATCTCCAAAAGTGATATGAGGGCCTCTTTGTTCAACATAGTCACTGAGTATCTTCTTGAATCCTGTCATATGTCTTGAGCATCCACTGTCAAGATACCATACAACAGGGGCCTTTTCATCTCTGCTCATCAGTGCTATGTGATCTTTAATCAGCTTAGTGCCCTTGTTTTCCTCCTGAAAAATAGATCAATTCTTAGGTACCCAATTTGTGTAGGGTCCCACAAGGTTAGCTGTACCTTTCGGAATCCAAATCTGCTAGTGTAGGAGCAACAACAGAGAAAGAAGAGTTTACCTCCTCAATAGCCATTAGACAGAGATCATCACTTTCACTGTCTGAGAAGATTTCATATGAAGAGCTAGATCCTTCCTCAGAATGTTCTTCTTCTGCAACCATGGCCTTTTTGCTAGAGAACTTCTTGTCTCTTTTAGCCAGTCTTTCTCTTCTCTCCTTAGCACTTAGGTCAGGACAATCATACTGGAAGTGACCTTTCTTTTGGCAATTGTAGCATCTGTTGGCATCATCATCCTGATCACTTTCTTCTTTGGACTTGGAGTCCTTCCTTTTGGATGAAGATCCCTTAGCTTTCAGGTCCTTCTTCTTCTCAGTTGATTTGTCCTCAGGTTTCTTCTGGTACCTGTGATTCCTGTAATAGTTTTTGTATTTTCCATAGCGACTATTAAGTCTTTCAAACCTCCTTGCCATCGGTCTTTAGCTTATCCTCAAGCTCATCCCGATTCTTAGCAAGGAGTTCTCGAACTCTCTAGTTTTCTGAGTTTTATCTTTGGCTTTGAAAGCCACATTTTTACTAGATGATGAATCATCTTTCTCTTTGTCGACCTTTTTAGATTTCTTATCAATTCTTAACTCATAGG
The DNA here is from genome assembly GCA_037126765.1 of Stenogyne calaminthoides. Lineage (NCBI taxonomy): Eukaryota > Viridiplantae > Streptophyta > Magnoliopsida > Lamiales > Lamiaceae > Stenogyne > Stenogyne calaminthoides. The sequence continues at coordinate 8,112,401 of JBBCBC010000029.1, read as the reverse complement.
CCTTCAAATTTCGAGAAGACTTGTTGATATGGCATTGAATTAATGTTTTTGGTGTTTTCAATCACCACTGCATGTATATCCCATTTCTTAGAAAGACCTCTAAGAATTTTCAATGCAACTTCTCTCTGTGGATATTTCTTTCCAAGTGCATTTAGATCATTCATAATGCTAGTGAATCTGACTTCCAATTTGTCTATAGATTCACCATCATCCATTTCAAAACTATCAAACTTTCCAATTGCAACTGAAAGTTTGTTTTCCTTGATATGATTTGTGCCTTGGCACATTACAGCTAGTGTATCCCAAATTTCTTTTGCAGTATTACAGTGAGAGATCATTCCCATCACACCATCATCAATTGTATTGTATAGTGTGTCTTTAGCAATATAGTCTAGATTGACTAACTTCCTCTCCTCTCGAGAGTCAGGTTGGTCATCAGACTTAGGAAATTCTATTCTGGGATCGTTTCTCTCATTTTCTGTTCCTCTGGGATTCACCACAGTAAATTGGAATGGCCCTTCAGAGACCACTCTCCACATACGTTCATGTTTAGAATAAAGGTGAGCCTGCATTCTCAGTCTCCATAAATCATAGTTCTCTACTGGGAACATGGGAAGTTTCTTAGAAGACATTTTATCTGAGTCTTTTAAGAAGTCAGCAAATAAGATCAGTTCAGATAGACCACAAGTAATTTTGTAAATAAAACTTTGGTCAACAAAGCAGATGGTCAAGTTGAACCACTGCTCTGATACCATTGTTGGTCCCGGTGCAAACGAGTCTTACACGTGTATGGGGGGGAATACACGTGTTCAGTGATTTTAAAACTTTTCTTTACTGAGGTCAGCTTGGGTCAGGTTGTCCTGATGATTTGGTCCTGAGAAGCACAAATCGCTCTGAGTCAAAGTCTATCTGACACAGTGATCCTGAGCTGCTTTCAGATACCTCAGATAATCCCAACTGAGTCCTGAGTTTTCAGAGATCCTGAGTTGCTTGGATCAAATAACTAACTTACTGAACCCTCAGAAGAGTAAGTTCACCTTTGTAACTATTTGTTCTAGCTACTCAGATGTGCGGAATGGTTGGCCCTTAGTTTATACTCGTTTTAAGCTTTTGCTGAAAACCTTCCTTTAATGGAATAGTGATTAGACTATGATTCAATTCGGATGCAACTTCAGTGGATTGATTCCAACTGAATATCAGTGAAAATATGCTTTCAAAACAAAGTAATGCAACAGATAAATCAAGCAAAACAGAAAGCAAAGAACACAGCAAATTATAGTGGTTCAGAGACTCATGCTCCTACCTCCACTCTCCCTGATCTCTTCAGAGAAATTCACTAATCACTTCCTAAGCCTTTCTGACTACCTCTGTAGTTTACTAACCTTTCTATTTTGAGCTTTCTGACTACCTCTGTAGTTTACTCACTCAAAACTCACACAAGATTTATGTCTATCCAAGATAGATTACTCACTTCTTCTCTTAGAGCTTTCTGACTACCTCAATGTAGTTTACTAACTCTTTACAACTCCAATCTCACCAACAATCACACTCAAACTACCTTACAAAGGATTTGGGATTTCTTGGTTGGTTTCCAACTAGGATGAGATATCCTTTACAATAAAGCACAATGGAAAGGCTAGGATATCTCGACTAAGCTTTGGATATATCTTATCAAGCTAGGCTTAGTGGAATGAGCTCTCTTCGATTTAAAGCACTTGGAAAATTCTTGGGTTTTCGAGTGCTTCAACTTGCAATAATAAGTTTGAGCTCTTGAGTTGCTTACAAATTTCCCGTAACCTTACAATGTAGAGGATCACAAGTATTTATAGGCATACACCAAGGTCACTCTTGAAAAACTATCCGTTGGAAGAGATAGCTTCGTGAGTTTCCTCTTATGGTGTGTGAGAAACGGCTATATTTAGGGTTTGACACTCCCTAACACGTTTTAGGCAATAACTTTCATGTAGCCGGTCATCACTTTTTGCAGTCTGGAACTTAGTACTTCTGACATCTTTTTCGCTGTCATTTCATCGATTATCGGATGGTATGCGATCTTTGCCTTTCTCTTATTGACTTTTATCTCCAGTTAAAGGTAGACAACTCAACGGCTCTTTCTGGTTACAATCTCTGAGTGATATAACCTTAACAACACTTTGTTTTAGTTCCTTTTGTCTGCATTTGAATGTCTTGGCAAATATCTATTTTTCTAAGGAATCACGATCTTCTCGATGTTGCATCCTTGATTAGATATTTTTGATTGCCTCGGAACATTGAGTTTATCTTGAGCATTGATACATTCTTGAGTCTTGATAATTCATGTGCTTGATTTTCTTGATCTTGATTCTTGATCTTACATGTTACGTGTCTTGAGTCTTGAGGTTTTCTGCGTCTTCCGCGGATATCTTGGTGATATCTTGATCTTCATATTGAGTCTTGAATCCTCGGTTTCATCTTGAGTCTTGATATCTCGATTTCTCCTTTTGAGTCTTTAGTATCTCGATTTCTCCTTTGAGTCTTGATTTCTCGATTTCCTGCTGAGTCTTGATATCTCGATTTCTCACCAGGAGTCTTGATTTCTCGATTTCATCTTTTGAGTGTTCGATATCTCGATTTCTCCGCAGGAGTCTTGATTTCTCGATTTCATCTTGAGTCTTGATATCTCGATTTCTCCCATCGAGTCTTGATTTCTCGATTTCATCTTTGAAACTTGAAAACTTCGATTTCATCTTGAAACTTGGTTTCTTGAAACTTCTTTGAGTTCTTCAGAATCTTCAGATCCTAACCTGATCTATATCTACTGACTATACATTTTGCAGATAACATCCTGAATACTCTAAAACTGAATCCTGACTCAACTATCAAGATTATCCTGAACATGTCATACTCAGGGGTTTTGGGATCTAATCAAAATCATATCTTTATTAAATTCATCTCCCAACAGTTGTTTTACATGTTTCACAACATTTTCAACAACACCCTGAAAATACACGCACACACACTTTCAGTTGGCGCCAGAGCCATAAACTTGATACACTAAGTTAAAGGTCATGTGTTTAAAGTGTGTTTTTGTAATAGATTATCCACTGACTCCTTCTTTAAAACCTCCAATTTTGGATGGATCAAATTACCCATATTGGAAACCTAAAATGCGCAATTATATTAAGTCTATAGATGAGATAGCATGGCGCAGTGTGTTGTCTGGTTGGAATCCACCAAAGACGGTTGGTGATAATGATGGTGATTCACAAGTCAAAAGGGAGATTGATTGGTCTAATGATGAATGCACATCGGCCAATTTCAATTCTAAAGCCCTTAATGGGATTTTTACTGCTACTGATGTTTCTATGTTTAAACTGATATCTAATTGTGTTTCTTCTAAGGATGCATGACATATATTGCAGGAACATTGTGAAGGATCAGAAAGTGTTCGAAAAACTAGACTCAGAATGTTGGGAACAAAGTTTGAAAACTTAAAGATGAAAGATGATGAAAACATTTCATCATACAATGAAAGGATAAGTGAGATTGCTAATGAGTCACACTCACTTGGTAATCCAATTTCCAACACTCGGTTAGTTAATAAAATTCTTAGAACTGGTCCTAAACAATTTGATGCAAAAATATGTGCAATAGAAGAGGCTAAGAACACTGATTTATTGAGTCAAAATGAGTTAGTAAGTATTTTGAAAACTTATGAGTTTAACTCAAATATGTTAGATGGTGATAAACATGAGAAAGATAAAGACAAGAAAGTACTTGCTTTTAGAGGTGAAACTTTTGATAATGTTGGTAAACATCCTTATGTGATTGAAGTTGATTCTGATGATGATGTTTCTGATTTATGTGATGAAAATATTTCTGAACAATTTTCTCTTATCACTAAGCAATTCAAATCTTTTCTAAAAGAAAGTTCAGAAGACCAAATGGTCAATTTCAATCAAGGGATAAGTTTAACCAAAATACTTCTCCCTCTGATAAAAAGTTTGTTCCAAGTCAGTCTTCCAGTTTCAATCAACCTAGATAATTCAATAAGGATAACAAGTTCAAATATGATCCTGAGTATAGAAAAAAGGTTAAATGTGATGCATGTTCTAGATATGGTCATTATGCTAATGAATGTGCTAATACTATGCTTAGGAAGAAAATGAACTTTAATGGTACCTTAAGTGATGATTCTGATGATGAAACTGATTCTGGTAAGTGTGAGCTAAGTGCTATGTCTGCTAGAATAGTTTATGATGATACATTTGATGATGATCTCGATGATTATTGGTGTGAAGCAGATTCACATGTTCATACAACATCTGAAACAACATTTAGTCAATATAACTCTGAGATTAATTGTTTTGCTGGAACTATTCTAAATGTTGAAACATCAAAATCTGCTGATTGTGACTCTGAATATCTGAAGTTTAAAATTGATTTAGAAACTCAAAAACAGGTGTTGAGTTCCTTATCTTTAGAAAATTCAGATTTGAAAGAAAATCTTTTGAAGCTTGAAGTTCTTTTAACTAGAAAAGATGTGGAAATTTCTTTTTTGAAAGATGAACTTAAGTGCACTACTCTAAGTTTTAAAAAGTTTTCTGCAAGCACTACTGAATTGAATGAGGCATTAATGATTGGTAGATCTGATAATGCTGGACTTGGTTTTGTGAAAACTTCTGAAAATACTCCTTTATCCTGTGAACTTATTTCTTTTGTGAAAGCTGGAACTTCTTTGCCTAAACCTTTAAAAGGTAAACAAAAGAAATCTGATGGTTTGTTTAAAGAGTATGTCTATTTTTATTGTGCTAGAGTAGGTCATATTCGTCCATATTGTTCTAAGTTAAGAAGAGACTTAAAAGCTGGAATTATTTTACCAGATAAAATTGAACACCCTATAAAACAGGTTAACAACACTAAAATGTTGATTCATAAGAACATGTCATGTAATGTTGTGTATACATCTTTGAAATCATGTGTTCCTGGATGTTGGTACTTTGATAGTGGTTGTTCTAGACACATGACTGGTCAAATTAACTATATGTCTAACTATACATCTTGTGATGGAGGTCATGTTACATATAGTGGTGGTTCAAAAGGTAGAGTTGTTGGAAAAGGAATATTGAATGTTCTTGGTTTTCCAAAGTTGACAAATGTGTTACATGTAAAAGGTTTACTTGCTAATCTGATTAGTACTAGTCAGTTATGTGATGATGGTTTACATGTAATGTTTGACAAGAATTCATGCTATGTGTTTGATAAAAATGATGATTGCTTAATGACTGGCAAAAGATCTACTGATAATTACTACTTGATTGGTTCAAATCATGCTTGTAAAAGTGCTAAAGCAGATGATATTATTTTGTGGCATGAAAAACTTGGTCATGCTAATTACAGAAGTATTCAGAAATTGCATAGACTAGGTGCTGCTGTCGGTTTACCTGATCTTAACTTTGAAAAAGGAAAGGTCTGTGGACCATGCCAGAAAGGTAAGCAAGTGAGGACAACACATCAAATGTTGTCAGCATGTACAACAAACAAGTGTTGTGAATTAATTCATACGGATCTAATGGGTCCTATGAAAACTGGAAGTTTAGGTGGAAAGAGGTATTCATATGTTCTTGTAGATGATTTTTCTAGATATACTTGAGTTATTTTTCTAAAAGAAAAATCAGATACCTTTTCTGAGTTCAAAATTCTTTACAAAAGGTTTAAAGTTGTTTTATGTTTAAAGATCAGTAGGATAAGGTCTGATCATGGAAGAGAATTTGAAAACAGTTTGTTTACTAATTTTTGTGAAAAGAAAGGTATTTTGCAAGAGTTTTCTTCACCTAAAACTCCTCAACAAAATGGAATTGTTGAAAGAAAGAATAGAACTTTGCAAGAAATGGCAAGAGTTATGCATCCTCAAAAAGTATTTCTAAGAAATTCTAGGCAGAGCCTTTGAATACTGCTTGTCACATTGTGAATAGAGTTTATATTCGTTCTGGTAGTAATTGTACTCCCTATGAGGTTCTGAATAACAAGAAACCAAATTTGAAATACTTTCATGTGTTTGGTTGTGTTTGTTACATTTTGAATTATAGAGATCAGTTTCACAAGTTTGATTCTAAGAGTGATAAAGGATTTTTCTTATGATATTCTAAGAATAGCAAGGCATATAAAATCTATAACTTGAGAACTGATACAATGCAAGAATCTGTAAATGTGGTATTTGATGAACTTGCAAGTCTTGCAGGTAAAAGTGCTGAAGATAATGTATCAGATTTGATATAAGTATCTAGAAATACTGACGACACTGAAGATAGTAAAAATCATGATCAGAATCAGAATGTTCCATCAACATCTGATGCAACATTACCCAAAAGTTCAAATACTGAATATCTGTCACAAGATTCACAGTATCCAAAACATTTGGTTCCCTCAACAAAGATAATGAAAAGTCATCAATCAGATCAGATCATTGGAGAAGCTACCACTGGTGTACAAACTAGAAGAAGAATGAGTATTCATATCAATAACCTTGTAAGATCAGTTTGCATGTCATCCATATGTAATCAGGTAACTTTTGAGTGTTATCATTTTGAAATTGAGCCTAAAAATGTGAAAGAAGTTCTTGATGATGAAAATGGGATAAATGCTATGCATGAAGAGTTTAATCAGTTTGAAAGAAATGATGTTTGGACACTTGTACCTAGACCTAATTCTGATATTAATGTCATAGGAACAAAGTGGATTTTCAAAAATAAAACTATTGAATCTGGTAATATTGTGAGAAATTAGGCTAGATTGGTTGCTCAAAGATATACTCAGATTGAAGGAATAAACTTTGATGAAACATTTGCTCCTGTTGCTATAATTGAATCTATTAGATTACTTCTTGCTATTGCATGTTTCATTAACATTAACTTGCATCAAATGGATGTTAAAGCTGCTTTCTTAAAGGGTATTCTGGATGATGAAGCTTATGTTGAACAACCTAAAGGTTTTGAAAATTTGAAATTTCCTGATCATGTTTACAAGTTAAATAAAGCTTTGTATGGTCTAAAACAAGCACCTAGAGCTTGGTATGGTAGACTTACCGATTTCTTACTTGAGTTTGAATTTTTGAGAGGTGAAGCTGATAGAACCTTGTTCATTAAAAATTCTGAGAATGATATCATGGTTGCTCAAATATATATTGATGATATTGTATTTGGTTCAACTTGTAATGATATGCTTGAGAGTTTTGTGAAATAAATGACCTGTACCTTTGAAATGTCCATGGTTGGAGAACTGAATTTCTTTTTAGGTCTTCAAATCAAACAAATGAAAGATGATATTTTCTTTTCTCAAAATAAATATGCTAAGAATTTGGTGAAAATATTTGGTCTTGAAACTGCTATAACTATGAAAACCCCTATGGGTTCAACTCAAAAGTTGAGTAAAGACTTGATTGGAAAAGATGTTGATCCCTCTTTGTATAGATCAATGATTGGAAGTCTTTTGTACTTAACTTCTTGTAGGCCTGATATTATGTATAGTGTCTATCTTTGTGCTAGATATCAAGCTAATCCTAAGGAATCACATCTTAATTCTGTGTAAAGAATTATAAGATATGTAGCTGGAACATGTGATCTAGGTATTTGGTACTCAAAGGATACTAACTGCTCTTTAGTTGGCTATAGTGATGCAGATTGGGCAGGTGATTGTGATGACAGAAAAAGTACTAGTGGAGGATGTTTCTATATGGGAAACAACATTATATCCTGGTACAGTAAGAAATAGAATTGTGTTTCACAATCTACAGCTGAATCGGAATATGTTGCTGCTGGAAGTTGCTGCACTCAACTGCTTTGGCTTAAAAAGATGTTTGATGATTATGGGTTGGAAAGTGGTATTTTGACTATTTATTGTGATAATACTAGTGCTATCAATATTTCCAAGAATCCTGTGCAACATTCTTTGACTAAGCACATAAGTATAAGACATCACTTTATAAGAGATCTTGTAGGCAAAGAAGTTGTGAAGTTAGAGTACATTTCTACTGAAAAACAACTTGCTGATATTTTCACAAAAGCCCTTGATAATGAGAGGTTTTCTTCACTTAGAAAATCTCTTGGTCTTTGCTATATCTGAACATAAACACTAGATGTTGTAACAAATGTTTCATAACATTTGAAGAAACATTGTGGTTCTGATAACGTGTTTATCTGCTATTTTGCTTATGTTTGAACTTTAAATTATAGTGTTATGATCTTATTGTTGAATCATGGTTTAGATACAGAGTCTTGGGCATATATCTCTTAAATGCATTGAAAAATAAAACACAACTTAGATGTGTAATCACTGAGTAATGGGACACGGAGCTCTCTACTAAGATGTTCTCTTTTCAAAAGGTGATTAAATTTACATCCATGTTTGTTCACAATCCAATGATTAACTATAGGGCACGGAGCTCGCGACTACGATGTTCTCTTTTGAAAAGATGGATCAATGTGAACATGTGTTTAAAAGAAAAAAATTCAAAATATGCAACACTTTGATGATGAATTTCATGCAAAATTAAGTGTTGAGATACATTTGTACCGACATTTTGTGAAACCTTATGTGATTCGAACTTTATTTATCATACATGATTTGTTTAAATTTCTTCTTAAGTTGAATTCCAGGTCAAACATGTTATTTAAATATGAATTGTGTTTATCTAAGTTGGATATGGTTCTTTTGTTTTCAAAAAAAATTTGGCGGCTAATTACACAACACACGATCACTCAAGTTTAGTGGGTGGTTATTTTGCCCCATTATGTTTCGGTTTTGTGGTGGTTTTTGTGTAATAACTTCCCTCTCTTCTCTATTTATTTAAATTATTCAGTGTTGTTGTCCTTTGTATGCTGAAAACATTTTGAGTTGCACTTAGGATTTGAGGTTTGTTGATTTTTACTTATATTATTGCACTATTTTCGGTCACTTACTTCCGTTTTTCTCCTATTTCCTGATTTCATTTTTTTTAATTGCTTGGTTTAATGTGATTGGACAGAAAAGTGGTGGGATGGCTAATAATACACACCCTTCATACTTCCCTGATCATTCACTCAAACACGCGAGCCATTCATCTGCAGAAAACCCTCCTTTTACTCCTTCTTCACAGGAAAATTCAAACCCTTTGAATTTTCTTGCTGAAATGGCCGCTCAAAACCCAGAGTATGATTCCACTAATATTGGTGGATCATCGTCTTCATCTGTACCAAAACCCACTCAGTACGAATTTTCTTAAGATACCCCTCAATCTCTGATTCGACTGATCATCGAACAGATGCTCGAGAAAAACCTTCTTGTTCTTCTTGATATTTTTGTTGGCAAAAGACAAGTCAACATTAATGAGTTTGTTGATGTTTCTGCTAAACCCTTAGCCACAAAAATTCCTGATGAACCTTCTCCAAAACCTGTTGAAAACCCTGCTCAAACGACCGATGTTGAGATGGACAAAGATGATTTCTCTGATTTTGAAGGAATGTGGGAGAAACTCAAGAACATTCAGTTGAGAAAGAAGCAATTGAATCCAAAAAGAGGTGGTGGAAAATGGGGAAAGAGAAGAGTCTCACAGAGGAACCTTGGAAAGAAAGTAGATTACACTAGGAAACGTCCTAAGAGGACTGATGGTGGTGTTGATGATCCTATCACTGTAGAGGATTCAGATGAAGAAATGGCTGTTCCAGATGTTCCTGTTGCTGAACCAAAAGACTCAGATGATGACTTAACCATGGAGGAATTGATGGCAAAGAAAGAGAAACGAACCAAAAGGAGAAATGAACCATCTGTGAATATTGTTTCTGATGCTGCAGAACCATCTGAGAATGTTGAAAGAGATGATTCTGAGAGAGAGGAATTTGAGAAAGATGAAGCTGAGACAGATGAGTCTGAGGAAGAAATGGATGTGGAGGAAGATGACCCTGAAGAAGATGATGAAGCTGATGTACAGGAAGATGAGCCTGCTAAAAATCAAACTGATGATGAGTTTGATCAACTCTTTGATGAGGTACTCGAATCTGACTCTGACCCTAATGATAGACTTGAATTTGATAGGAAGTCTAGAGTTGTGAAAACCATGCTGAAAAGACATATTGTTGATGAAAGAATCATCAAACTTTCTGAATTTGAAGCCAACAATATGATAGGTTTTCTAGAGGAAAGGTCCTTACTGCATGCTCTACAATATGCTAAACCATACTATGTGCCTTGGGTTGCTGAATTATATGCTAATTTGAAGAAGAGTTGTGGAAATAGACAATCTTCAAATTATGGGAAAGTAAGGTTTAGGTATAATGTTATTACCATCACTCCTAGGGTCATCAATATTTTCCTAAAGACTAAAAATGTAGAGGAAGAACCCATTGATCTAGAAATTGGTGAAATGTTGTCTGTGATAACTGGTGGAAGATATTCTGAATGGACATTGCAATTTTCTGCTGCAAAATTGACTTCTCTCTATTCTGTGATGCATAAATTGTTGGTCTCAAACTGGTATCCTTCTAGAAATTCCACTGTGCTTACTAAAGAACAGACTTTCCTGCTTTAAAAGATTGTTCATTTGAACAAGTTTAATATGGGACAAGTCATATTTGATAATATGATGTCACTTGCTGGAAAACATGGTGATGGTGGAATGTTCCCATATCCAAGTTTAATCTGTCAGTTCTTGGATAAGTTGGAGTTTGACAGACCTAGAGGAGAGAAGATCAGTGGTTTTATTCCTAGCTTTGGGATTTCCCCAGTTCTGAAATGTGGTAACCGTGTGGTTGATCTACCTATGGAAGACCCTGAACAACAGACAGAAAATGTTGCCCATTCTGTTGGCAACATTCCTTACACAATCACAAGAAGTAATGGTATCCCCTCTGTCACATTTACTAATTCTTTCATTACTAATCAAATTCAATCCATTCAGCACAGCATAGATGCTCTTCTTAAATAGCAAACCTTCTGGAGAAGCCTGCTTTCTACTCCAATAGGGGGAGGATCACCTGATGATGGTCCTGATGATGATGGTAATGATGGAGCTGGTCCATCTGGCCATGCGGGTGAGAATGATGATGCACCAGATGCTGGTGATAATGCTGCTGAGGATGATGATGGTGCTGCTGCACAAGATGATCAAAATGATGCTGAAGATAGAGAGGTTGAGGATGTTGTACAAGATGTTGTGAATGAGGCTGTGGAGGTTGCAGTGAATGATGTACTCAATGTTGTTGCTGCTGAACAAGTTGTTCCTGATCCTGCACCAATTGACCCTACAACTGATGATAACACTGATGAAGATCTGAGAAAGACTCCAGACAGGGAGAATATGTCTCCTGAGAGTATTCCCTTGCTTGATGAGATGTATGGTCATGACAATTGGTGAACAAATTCAACACAGGGGGAGTTTTTGATGTATGGGGGAGCATTTGCAGATTATGGAGATGCAGTCATTCCAATTGCCCAGTCCTTCCCTAAGCTTCACTATAAAAATTCCTTTCTGTATTGCAATCTTTTATTTACTGTTCTTTACTTTATGAACTCTGTTAATGGACAATTAGTTGATAGGTTTATGTTTCTGTGCATTTGATGATCTAGAATGTAACCCTCAACTACAACTTACCTATAAACTTATCTAAAAATAGAAATATATGTACGACGCAGGAAGAAAGTGCAAGTAACCTTGCCCCTGACTTGCAAGCATAGATAGATGAGACCCTATAAGAATCCAACCCCCGCTGTGTTTTACAGCTCTTAGCTTAACTACTATGTGATGAGTACCAGTCCAAAAGGGGAGATGGTCTTCAAGGTGTATGAAATATTTTGTGGTCTGTTGGTGGAGGGAGAGCAGCTACTATTGCTGGAGGATTCACAAGTGAGGATTTCATGAAAGAAGCTTTTCTGCACATGACTGCGGCCAAGCAAGTAAGTGTGTTTAATTTGTCATTTTCTGTTGTTCACTACGCAAATATTTCTCAATTTGTAAGTTTCGTTTGTGTAATGTTGATCTCTTTGCGGCCACACCAAGCAACATACCTGCAGAAAGTTTTGAAGTGTATGGAGTGGCTGTTGCTCTAGTGTCTCAAGCCTTCAAAAGCAAAAAACCTCATCTTATTCAAGATGCTGACAACCTTTTTCAGCAACTTCAACAAACCAAGATCTCTGTTGTCGGGAACTCGTCAACTTATGGTGTCCCACAAAATCGAGAAATGGACTTTGCACTTGAAAGAGGTCTTTGCTCTCTTCTTGTTGGTGAGCTTGATGAATGTCGTGCGTGGTTGGGCTTGGATCATCAAGACTCGCCTTACAGAGATCCGTCCATCATTGACTTTGTTATACAACACTCTGAGGATGACAAAGAAGAGGACCTCCTTTCCGGACTCTGCAAACTATTAGAGACATGGTTGCTGGAAGTGGTATTTCCTAGATTTAGAGAGATACAAGATGTGAGGTTTAAGCTTGAAGATTATTATGATGTGTTGGGAAAATAGGGGTGCCCGGATCTATTCGAGATGATTTTAAATACATATTTAAATTAATCAATTAATTACTAGCATGAATTAATCCTAAATCAATTCAACATAATAATTAATAAGCGAATAAACAACATGCGTACACATAATCCACTTAAATACTAAGCATGCGGAAACTAGGAGTTACGAGATTACTAACCTCTTGTAGAGACGACTGCAAAAACAACGGATCAACCCAAAGAGCCTTCTCAAATATGTCCCAAGTCCACGAACGCAATCCGGTGGGAGGATTCACACGAACAATTTTAATAAGAGGAAAAACAAAAATATTTTGCCACCACCTTTATGGATTTCTAATATTTCCAACACATGGAATTGCAGTTGGGAATGAAAAATTCATCCCCTATTTATAGGGAGGAGGGGGGGCCAATTTTTAGGTCAAGAAAATTGAGGGAGAAAATCTTTTCCTGGTCTCCAAGAAATCTTGAATATATCTCCTATATTCTTTTCTCCTTAATTTAATTTTCCATAAAAATCTCTTCCCCTACCCTATTTTTCGAAAATAACAAGGCAAAAAGAATCAAGATTTGACTTCTTGATTTTATGGGATAATTATGTATTCCTACAATACTTATCTCTTTCCATAAAATATCTACAAGAAAATCAAGACAATCTTTTCTTCCTTTTTCCTACATATTTTTCGAAAATTTCATAGAAATATTAGGCAAATTATTTTATTCTCTTTTTCATTAATTGGACTTTATTTTGGGCTATTTGAGGGGCCTTTAAGAGAATTAAAATTGGACCTCCAATGGACTATAAAGCTATAATATTGGGTCAAATATTATTCAAAGTCCATTAATATTAATTTATTCCACTATAAAATTAATATTGAACTATCTTAACCCATATTACGACTTTACTATAATATGGTTCCGGTCATTATTTCCCGTGTCTAAGATTATTTTAGTCCATTAATTAATTAAGCCACAGAACAAGCTTTATATTAATTAATATATTTATCCTTGGAGTAAAGACAGGTCAACATCATTATCCATACCGGAAATAAATTTCCACTTGCAAGATTTGGTATGATAAAGGTTCTGAGCCCACCAAGGGGAAAAATCAAACAAGACGTACTTGCACACGATTCTCCATATTAAATGTCAACAATCGTCATGTAATTAATAATATTGCCCAAGATATAAGGTATCGAATCGCAATGACTCTCTTCCTATCATAAGTCAAAGCAATAGTTATTAATTTCACACGATCCAATTTAAGGGACAAAAATTAAGAAACAACATACCACTGAGGTCTAATTCTTGTATGTTGGGAAATTTATAGTTTTGATGAAAGTTCCAAAAACACATGTAATAGGACCAGTCAGACCTGTTAGCTGACTGATGTTTATATTACCTGCTATAGGAGACCAGTTGATAATGATTGTATAGAACAACTGATGAAATAGATAGGTCACATATTGAGGGGGAAACTCAATATGTATAGGTCAGATCTGAAGACTCAAAGGACAGCTGATATCCGACAGGCCATAATGCAAGACAAGAATAGAAGATCAGATCGTTCTGATCTGGTCAGATATCTCAGCTAAAGTCATAAAGATCAAACTCTGAATACTCGAAGATCAGACCAGAAGACCTACATCAGTCGAGTCTACTAGTTGAAGCTAAGTCAACCAACACCTGAAGACTCTATCAGGTAGACTGATCAGTTCAGACTGATCAGGTCAGCTCACCAGGTGAAATCTGATGTTTCACCTAATCATACGTCGATGATCTGAACAAGAAGAATGTCAAGCTTAGTTGGAAGAACACCACTGAAAAGTGAGTCTGCTATCCAATAAGAACAAGACACGTATGATCGAAGTCGGCAATTGCGGGATTTGATGCTACCTCTCTGTAACGGCTACAAAGTACAAATTCACGCTTTTAGCCATGCCGTTCCTGAAGCTCGTCACATCAAGCCTGCAAGTCTACCAAATATAGCCTGAAATTCAAATTGCTCTCCAATGGCTCTTTGATTTCAAGGTCTATATATATGGGATTACACTTTAGATTGAAACAATGGAAACGCTGAACAATCAAGAAGCTCAAGCTAATATTAGATTTCCGCACAAGAACACGAACAAGAAGATTAATTTTTATTAAGTGTTCATCCCATAAGTTCTTAGCATAGAAATCTTTTCATCTAGCTGTTAGGCTGCTTATACGCAAGAAAAGATTTCATAGTTGGAACCAAAAACAATTTTACCCAAACCCCCAAGTTAGGTTAAGTTGTTTAGCAAGATTTCAGACTAGGGTTTCTAGTTCTGATCTCTGGGATCGGTTGAGTGTGAACTCCGTAAACATCTAGTTGGTGTACTGTGTTGGACTTACACATAAAACAAAGTCCAGTTGGTTAAGTAGGTGCCCCTTGTGATAGGGAAGAGTGGACGTAGGACTGGTTTGTCCGAACCACTATAAATCTTGTGTGCCTTTACCGCTTTGATTAACTGATTACACAATCGCACACAACCTTTAAAGCGCATACATATTCCAAGTTGAGATCAGTTAGCACCAAGCTTCTGATCTGATCAAACGTGACACTTCAGTCAACTGATTAAAAGATTAACTTTGGAATCTGATTTATCTAAACTGGTTTTTCACACGGGTAAAACTTAAGCTTCCGCACACATCAGTTAAACTGATAGTTACCGAACTGATCTGCCTTCAGGCGATCAATGAGTTGGTTATCAGCCCAAACTGATTCAATCACACTCTGATCAGGTTAACTGCCCTCACACCTGATTTGCACAAAAGTTTTCAGAAGTCTATTCACCCCTCCCCTCTAGACTTCTGCCCTCACAAAACCCGTTCGGGACCTACAAGTGGTATCAGAGCGGTTGGTTCTATAGACCACTGACTCTGTGTATCATCGATTCTTGAGGAAGAATCTTTGTGGTCAACTGAACTGATCTTGAAAAACCATTTTTAAAACTCATTCATTTTCCAAAATCACTCAGCATGGATAACACCTCAGGTATGTATCATGATCTGCCGAAGTTCTCAATCGATGAGTATGCAGATTGGGCCATATATATGTCCAACCATCTAGGTTCGATAAGCGGCAGAATGATGGAAGTCATCGAAAGAGGACCCATCATCATTTATTACGACAACCCTACAGTCGGAGG
Organism: Stenogyne calaminthoides; assembly: GCA_037126765.1. Classification (NCBI taxonomy): domain Eukaryota; kingdom Viridiplantae; phylum Streptophyta; class Magnoliopsida; order Lamiales; family Lamiaceae; genus Stenogyne; species Stenogyne calaminthoides. Next base: position 8,096,756 of record JBBCBC010000029.1, on the reverse strand, counting down.
AGATCCAGACTTTGCACCGGGGAGTCTTGTGCAAAAAAGCCCAGCCTTGATGGATGCAGAGGAAAGAAAGCTGCATACTCTAGATTCTATCACAAGGCATATTATCATGAAAACCATGGATAAGGTCACCAAGGAAAAGATTAAGTATCTCAAATCTGCAAAAGCAATGTGGGATACTCTGGCTGAAATATGCGAGGGAAATGAACAGATAAAAGACAGCCGTCTACAAGCCGAACTGGTAAAGTTCGAAAAATTGAAGATGCTGCCCAACAAAACCATCAACGAACTCGATGGAAGGATTACGATGTCAATAAACAAGCTTCGAGAACTTGGTAGAGAGATGTCTGATAAAGATATCAACTACAAAATTTTAAGGTCTCTCACCAAGAAATGGGACATGAAGGTCACGGTAATCAAGGATTGCCAAGACATTTCAAAAATGAAGCCAAGTAGCTTGTTCTTGAGCCTTAAAGCTCACGAGTTCGATTTGATTTAAAGAGGACAAGCTGATGAAGATGAGGTGCCTGTTGAAGCCTCAACTTCAAAATCGATTAACTTTTAAGGCAACCAAAGAAGAAACGAAGGCCAACGAACCTGTTGGGAATATAATGAGTCAGGCAGAACAGATCGCTCTGCTTACCAGGAAGCTTGAGAAGTCGAACGTCCAACTTGGTAAGTATCGAAGATTTTATAAGGACTATCAACATAGCCGAGGGAGAGATAGGAGATCAGCCAACAGATCTCCGGAAAAGAACCGATCGGATGATCGGAGGATCACAGAGATGAAAGGAAAAGAGATAATCGGTGAGGAAGGAAGAGATAACCAATCGAGATGAAGAAGCTCGGACTACTATCGAAAAGGGAAGTCACCGATAGGTCATACAGACGGAGTGATTCACCCGAAGGAAAGGTTCTATGGATCAAGGAGCGTGCTTCAACCGTGAGAAGCCAGTCACTATAGCGCGTTGCCTGCACTGACGCCAAGAGAAAGGGAAGAAAAGAGGAACAGAAGAGAGCAACGTTATAGGGACAGAAGAGCCATGGTTGCTGATACGTCAGGAATTGACGATTCCTATCTGCCCTCTGAGGACTCTGGATACTCCTCTGTAGAAGACTTCTGCCTGATCAGCAGTGCTGTTGACTTCTATGAAAATGAAGATCTGATATTCTCTTGACGATGATGAGATCTGCTTTGATGGCGGGGAGGACCAATCTGAGGTAACCTCCAAACCTGCTTCGTTCGCTTCTACACCAGCTATCATTAGCACACCTGCTGGGGAGATTGACCTGCAGCTCTACTCAGAGCAATTGCTTGAGGATCTCTCCAATGCAGTAGACACTTATGCTATAGTGGAAGCTGAAAATGACAAGCTGAGAATTAGAAATAATCAGCTTGCTAAGGAGAATGATCTCAGTAAAGCCTCTGAACTTAAATCTGCTGAAACGCTTTCGATAAGCAACCGAGGAATGTAACATTCTCAAAGTTAAGGCTTCGATCGGAGAAGCATCAAAGATCACCGGATATTAACAAAACAAAGAAAATGATGATTTCAAATTTCTTCAAGCAAAATTTGATGAGCTATTCCGAATGCATGAAAGTCTCGAAATCATCATCGAGGATAATCTGCGTAAGAAAAAATAGAGGTTTTCACAAAATCATCTAAAAAAGCCGCTCAAGACATGAACACCTATTTTTAAACAACGATTAATAAGAAGGGACTTGGGTATGAGAACCCTTCCACATCCTCAAAAGCCCCTGATTCATCTCAAAAGGGTGTAATCGACGAGTTTAAACAAAGATACACCAAAAAGCCAAACATGTATCTAATAAGGAAAAAAAAAAGACCCGTTGAAAGGTGTAAAGGCGGTGCCTAACCGTAAGGGGAACAAAATGGACCCCAATCGGTAAAAGCATCGTAGGAATCAACGGAAGAACCCAGTTCTTCCGAAGAGACCTCAACTCGATCAACAGTCGAAATCGAAAAAGACAACCCGTAAAGGGAAGTCCAATCTGAGACCCAATCAAGGTCACCGCCTAATAAGCATGCTTGAGTAAACCGCAAAAACCACCTATGCCGAAAAGATATGAATCTTTTGATGGTAGCGATCGTACCTACCCCTATAATCGTAAATCTAGGGTCTTTTTTTAACCACACCGGATAAAAAAAGACAAACGAAAAAGATAAATCCCAAGTCTTCTAAGTCATCCAAGGTTCACACTAATAATCATACAAAAATAAGCATATAAAGAGACGTATGATTATGTTGATGTATGGAGACAAATCAGGGCCTTCGATCTAACCGATCACAATAGAAGTGCTTTCTGTTTGTATGGATTCCCAAGATTAAACCTAACCCCTCGGGACCCAATCCAAAAGGGTACCTAAAGCTGATCGATTGATTGAGGTTCGTGGGGTCCGCCAACAAAGGAGGTGTGCAAGCAACTATCCGGTACATCGATAGTGGATGCTCAAGGCACATGACAGAAGCAAGCACCTCCTCGGCTCATACATAGAAACAGAATGGCCCGCGTGTACTCTTTTCGGTGATGATAACTTTGGTTATACCAAAGGATTCGAACCTTAGAGAATGATGATGTACAAGTAACCGGAGTCTCGTATGTCGAAGGTCCAAGCACAACCTATTATCGGTTTCACAATTCTGCGACAACGGATTCAGTGTTGAGTTCTCGACTGACCAATGCACTATCAAGAATCGAGCCACTCAACAGATTTTGCTAACTGGTTCAAGGAAAGGGACGATCTACACAAATTGGAACAGTTGCCCAAGAAATGCATGCGATTGTCAAGAGTTCCAAAAGTAGCGGTTTGCTCGCACAAAAAGAATGAGCCATCCAACTTTAAAACTCTTAATAAGATAAAGAAGGATGTCTCTAGTGGAAGGACTTCCAATGAAGTATTTTCAAAGGATCGGACATGTCTTTGCGTGTCGGAAGGAAAAGCAATCAAAGCTTCATTCAAGGGAATTCCCGGACCGGCATCCAAAGATCTGCTGCAAATGCTTCATATGGATCTATTCGGACCCGTTACACGGTCGGTCTCAACGGATAAATATACTCGTAATCGTGGATGACTATTCCAAGTTTACAGGTTATATTCTTACATAAGAAGAATGAGGCGACAAACGAAGATACTCGAGCCGCTAAAAAGATTACAAAATGAGAAGGGTGTCGGTGTAGTAAAAATCGGATCGGATAAAAAGTACGCAATTTACGAACTCTTTTATTCTTGATTTTTGCTCTAAGTTTGGTATCTGACATGAAACATCAAATTGTAAGGACGCCACAACAAAATGGAGTAATGAACGGAGGAAACAGAACTCTCAAAGAAGTTGCTTTCGCCGACGATGTTAGATGAACATGCAATACCAAGCCGTTTTACAAGCGTAAATCAATCAATCTTTGCATGCCACACTCGTAATGCAGATGTCTTCGACTAAGGCTCACTACAAAACACCCTATGAATCTGTAGAAGGACGAAAACCTCGTGTTTCCTACTTCCATGTTTTTTGGGTGTAAGTGTTTCATACACAACAATGGGAAGAGTCGGTTGAAGACTTTTGAGGCCAAGTCGATGATGGGTATATTCTTAGGATATTCCTCATCTAGCAAGGCTTTCGGGGTTTACAATGCATTTAACCCTACTTGTGGAAGAAACACCCCATGTAGTCTTTGATGAAGCATCTTACGATCAAGAGAAATCGCCTCGAAACAAGAAGTACGATCAACGAACCGATGTTCGAAAAATGGATCAAATAAACGATCAAGGAAAAAGAATCAGAAACTGTAACAATATACATTCTAGATCTAGCTGATTCACCAGATCAATCAGATCCTAAGGTACGATCAACTGTCGATGAAGAAGTTGATATAGCTGAGACAGTATCAACTGAACCATCCGATTCAGGGGGAACATCTGAAGTTCCCACGAACAGACATCAGCACATGATGAGTCCAACATCAGCTGAGACTTGTTCTTATCAAGTGGATCATAACTCTACACCACTCACAATCGCTAGTAATGAAATTTTATCAGAAACGGATGATGTTCTCCAAACCGACGCAAATCAGAACAGAAGGACCTGGATAACCAGTCATCCAACTGATCTGATAATCGGAGACCCATCTGATAAAGTTAAAACTAGACATCGACAGGTGAAAGTGCCATGTATTCTTTGTTATCATCTGCCTATGAAGGAACCAACAACAATAGAGGAAGCTCTACAAGACGCAAGCTGGATTCTAGCCATGCAGGAAGAGCTGGAACAGTTCGAGAGAAATCAAGTTTGGGAACTGATAGACAGACCAAGTCATCAAGACGTTATTGGCACGAAGTGGGTATTCAAGAACAAGAGAGATGAGAAAAACGTCATCACCAGAAATAAGGCAAGACTTGTTGCTAAGGGGTATTCCAATCGGAAGAATTGATTATGATGAGACCTTTGCACCGATCGCTCCGCCTAGAAGCCATTCGGGTCAAGCGGCATATCTTCCCACAGAGGGTTCACGTGTATCGGATGGACGTAAAGAGTGCTTTCTTAAACGGGTACTAGCAGAGGAAGTTTATGCTTAACAACCTCCAGGCTTTGAAAAGGGCAACCAGGTGTATCGTCTAAGAAAAGCTCTCTATGGCCTGAAACAGGCTCCTCGAGCTTGGTATGATACACTCTCTCAGTTCTTGATCGAAAGTGGGTTCACTAAAGGAATGAAGGACGAACCTTATTCGAAATAGAAGATGGAAAAGATATTCTGATGGTTCAGATTTACGTGGACGACATCATCTTCGGATCTCCCAACAAAAGTCTATGTGAAAGATTCAGCCAAATGGATGCAAGGGAAATTCGAGATGTCCATGATGGGTCAGATGAATTACTTTCTGGGTCTTCAAGTAAAGCAAAGTACAGAAGGGATATTCATCTGCCAAGCAAAGTACACTAGGAATTTATTGGCTAAGTTTGGAGTTCAAAATTGTAAGGAAGCCAAAATTCCTATGATGACTGGATTCAAGATGGATCCGTATTGAGGATGGTCAGAAAACAAATCAGAAGGAATATAGGGCTCTCATTGGATCTCTACTATACCTGACTGCCAGCAGACTAGATATAACCTTCGTAGTAGGTGTATGTGCCAGGTTTCAGGCAAATCCAATGATAAGTCACCTAGAAGCAGCTAAGCGGATTCTTAAGTATCTGAAGGGGACAATAAACCTTGGTTTATTTTACCCATCAGATGATAATCTAGAGCTTAGTGGGTATTCTGATTATGATTATGGAGGTTGCAAGATTGACGAAAAAATCACCTCGAGAACTTGTCGGTTCTTAGGAAGTAAAAAAAAGCCGATCTCGTGGTTTTCAAAGAAGGGACATCGATTGCAACATCCACTCTTGAAGCGTAAATATATGGTCTGCAGGAAGTTGTTGTTCCCAACCGCTTCGCTTAGTCGGCGGTGAGGATTATAACATTGAAGCTAAGAATGTACCTATTTTCTGTGACAATAATAGTGTTATTGCAATCACTCAGAATCCTGTTCTACATACAAGATGCAAGCATGTGGATGTCAGGCACCATTTTATAAGAGATCATGTTGAAAAGAAGAATATCAGAATGGAAAAGATTCATACTGATATACCAGAAAAGTGGATATTCTAACCAAGCCACTAGCTGAGATCAGATTTAGAGAATTATGCAATGAGCTAGGGCTTCTGGATCTTGGAGAAAATGCACCTAAAATGTTTGATGGAATGATCTCCAGAACCAAATTTGGTTAAAAACTAATCGATTCAAGTGAAATCGGTTGAATTTGGTATCTCAATCGATCGAAGATCGATCAAGGAACTGATATGAGAAGGTACTGATCAGATTTAAAGTTTATCAGATTAAATGAACTAATCGTTTAAAGGATTATCTGATTAAATCTGTTCAAGTTATACTTTGTAAGTCGATTAAGCTGAAATTCAATAAGATTCACAAGTAGTATTCACAAGATTAAAGCTTAAAATCGCATAAGGATACGAGAATTTTACACAACAAAAAATAATGTAAATTTTCATTAATAAAGACCAAGGTCGTTACATTACAAGATACAAGTACAAGAGGACCCGGAGGTCAGTACATAAACCCTAAACCCTAAACCCTAGACCTTAACACTAAACCTTCATCCTAACCCTTGAAGAAGTGGAGAGAGAGATTTTTAAATCGATGCTCTCATTTTCCCCCACTTAACAAGGGGTGAGAGAGGCTTTAAAGAAATCCTAAAGCCGCCAGTTGGGGTTAAAACCAAAGGAGCGGCAATGCCTTGATAGGATTTTTTTTAAGCCGGAGCCCTAAGAAAGAGTCGTTGGGCTCTCCAAATGTTAAATGGTGAGTTGATATACGGGCATCAGCTGTTGTCTGATGCAGACCATACATCAAACTCATGTTCATTTTCAGACTGAGTCTGTTGATGCGGGTTACATCATCTCGATAGACACACAAGGTGCATACGGTTAGGAAGAAGTGCTTCTCGGTTGCGATAATAGCGAAACGCCCGCCTCGGTGGTAGAGAAGCTTGGTAACGATTGTATGTGAAATCTTTGATGACGACGAAGACAAAGATAAGGGACACACAGGATGATTTGAGAAGTCAAAATCATTGAAAAAGGGGTAAAAGTGTTTGTGACGGAAGTTTAACCTAAATAAGGGTTCACCAGGATACATGATTCTACAAAGAAGATAAGTATGGTGATTGGGTTATGTTGTGTAAAACAATTGGTCCAATTTATAGAGACCAAGCAAGGGTGCAAATGCAAATTCGAGTTCTCAAAACCTTTTAGAAAATCGCACCAAAAAGGACAAATGTAGAAATCACGCCGATCGATAATTGGAGAGATTTACTGGCGGATTGACATATCGAAAAGATTCGCATTTATAATTACGCGATGTCAAATCGTGCCAACTTAGGGAATAGAAGCTACTATTCTAGACTAAGTTATGGCGGTAACACTTATCCCAAGAATTGGCTTGATCTGAGAAGAATCAGATTAGGTCAACTAAAATCTGATTACATCTGAAGGCGATCGATGAGGAAGATCACCGAGCTTGAAACTCCAACAAATTAGATACATCGATCGTGGGAAAAATGAAATATCAGTTGAAGGGGGAACTTCAACTGATCAAGGAGGATCAGAAGGGAAATCAGACGTATTCAAGAAAGATCAGTTGAGCTTGAAACTTCAACAAATCAGATGCAAGTGAAGAAGATCAGTTAAAAGGATCAACAAGTGAAAAGGATCAGTTGGGAAATTTTAAGGCTTAGGCAGAATACTAAGATCAACAAGTGAAATCAACATGGACAAGTGGTATTGACTGATTACAATATCGACCAACCAGATCACGCCTTTTTTTCTTGTTCTTTTCTTTTATTTATCGGATCTTATCTCGATATTATTTGCCTTACTGTACCCATTATCCTTGTGACGTATTCCCTGCAAATCATTTAATGCGGACGTGGGGAACATGTATTAACTGCTACTAAATGTGCTTTTAAAATCCAAAAGTTTTTCGTACGTGCTTTTCCTGACCCAACGATCAAAACCGCTTAATCTGGAGCGTTTAATCTTTTCAAACGGTTGATCTTCCAAATCTTGTCTTCTTTTTCCCTCCTCGTCTTTATAAAGTTCATCAAAAACCATACCAGAGTTTTCCATTTCACAAACTTGCGATTTATTCTCTGAAAACTCCAGATTACTTCTCTCAGATTCAAAGTGTTTTTCCTAAGTTTCAAAATCATCCTTCCGAAAAACAGAATCTGGTAATTTATGTTTATTTGATGTATTTTTTTTTAAATCCATTGATCTTAAATGTTTTTATCCTATGTTATGCTTTATTGTTTCTTGGTTTCCGCATATGTGATGTTCTTATATATATATGCACAACTTTAATCGGGTCCATCCCTCTGTAGATGGCCACCCACGGAATGGGAAAGATAATGTGCAATTATGCGGAACTGGCAACAAAGATTGTGGAATATAAGTTCGTACATTTCAATATCACTCAGGATCCGGAATCCATGGAGGTCGAGCAAATTCTCGCAGCGGGCCTTGAGAAATTTTATACGCTCCACCGCAATCCAAATGATGCAAAATGAAGCACTAGAATTCCTAAGGAATTTAAGAGTGGATCTGGATGTTCGGGAAATGAATCGCTCTCGGCGATCAACGGAGAAGAAATCGGATCGACGAATGATGATATAACCCGTCTGTTCGGCCTACCAAAAGGACGGATCTCGCCCTGCTCATTACAGGAGAAATCGAAGATGAGCCGATCGAAAAGAGCTCTTCGAGAGGGTGACAAACATCATACGCCGGGTTTTGTCGGGCCAATGCTCAAAAAATACTGGATTGTTGTTTGACATATTGTTGTCAAAACAATTATGGGTATCAGATTCAGCCCAGATGCTCTTAATACGATTCAAAATGTACAAAGATGGTCGCAATAATTGATGAAGCCAAGAACATCAATTGCACGGGTTCCTCGAAGGCCATTCTGCTCCAAGAACATGAGAAATTTGGAGTCAATGAACCGAGGCAGTATATCTCAAGAGAAAGATCGCAATCTCAACAAGGTTGCGCTTATTCGAAAGATAAACTGCCTAATACTGAATGGGAACAGATTGGACTGAAGTCCTATAAGGCATTTCTCACAGCCACTTCAGCCATCTTTGGGCCACCAGACGATGATATGCGGCCAACCCCCCAAAGTCAAAGAAAGGAAAAGCGAAGGAAGCAAACGCCTATATGCGGATGCCCCCAAAAAGAAGAAAAGAAAACTGGTGAAGGCCCAGAGAAGAGGCCAAGAAGGCGGCAAGCCTCCATGACTCGATGCTTGAAGATGAGTCGATGAAGAAAGAGCGCCAGATCGATCATGGTAACACAAAAATCAGGTGAAAAATCAGACGGGCAGGCTTCTCAAGCTGAGAGCTCGCCAGATCATTCTGAGGAAGAAGCACAAGCCGATCGATCTCCTTCTCCTCAAGCTCGAGCTGATTCACCACTCGGACTAATGGGCTGCTGCATGTCTCTCCTATTCTTCCACCTGCCATGAACACAAACGCATCGGTTCGCGAACCGTAAAGCTTACGATGTGGAACCCGTAGCACTGCTTCCTGGCCAGAAACCTCTGCAGTCAAACCGTCGACCAACTTCCGCCTACTCAAGCACAACCAGAACCTTCCACATCTCATCAAACCCCGAATGCGACCGACAATTCACGAGTCGGATCAACAAAGATCATAACGGGAAGTTGATCGAATCACGAATCGAAAAGAGAAATTGATGAGTTGTATCCGGAATCGGTCGCCCATCCTCGCCATAAGAGAGGAAGTTATGGAGATCCTCACCGAGAGAGATCTTCGATTAAAAAGCTTCTCGGACTTTTATAATAATTATTGAATGGATGGGCGGTGCGGATGAGTTTTGCGGACTTGATTTTAGACATGAGGAAATCTGCTAAAGTGGGATCACCGGTGGTGATAATCGCAAATCACAAAGATCTAATCCACGAGAAGCTAGGGTTGCTTAACAGATTTAATCGAGATCGCTAACAAAGCTCCCCAAGCGGATGCCATCATGAAGGATGCAGAGTCGCCGATGATAGTGGAGCCGGTCCCGCGCAGTTCATGACCAACCACTGGAGGCACAAACAACTGAATCAGATCAAGTGACGCCCAACATTCCAACATCACACGTCACTACTGATTAATTTCAGGAGATCAAATCTTGTCTCAAAGATCTCCTGAAAGAAGAAGTTGAGGGACTGATAGCTGATCAAAGGTAGATTGCCATCAAACAAATAATGTATCAAAGGAATTGGCTATTTCCCATTAGGGCAATCAAAGATCGGTTTTCCCAAATCAGGTTCATCAAGGTCAACCGAATCGATAAAGACCGTTGATACCAAACTGACTCAGGTGGATAAACAACAGGTTCTTTTCTGATGCTCACTGACAAGCTAGAATTGACAGAAGAGAAACTTGACAAACTGCTCAAACTCAAGGCATATCTGTTGCAGATCTCAACAGGGCGATCACAGTCAACTTTGGTTCTCTGACCTCCCACCTCACTACTCTTTTTGATCAAACCAAAAATGGGGAAGGACAGAATGAGAAACCAACCGACATAACAAAAGAGGACATCACAAACTTCGGATTTCTTTGAAAAAGATGTCCAAAGAGCAGATAGCTGAAGAAGCCCGAAAAAGCCAAGAAGAAAGAAGGGCAGAAAAAATGGCAGAGGCAGAAAATCTGCAGAAGAAATTCAGATCGAGAGTGAAGAAAGGAAGGGCTAGAAAATCCGTACCAGAACCTAAGCTGCCAGCAAGAGTTGATGAGATCATCCCAAAAACTGCTGCGCATGCTAAGAAATTTGAGGAATGGAATAAGATCAGGAGTGAATGGCTTCTGGATGCCTTTGTTCTTAATCTTGTTCCACAAGAAGAATCTCCTGATGAAGAATTCCTCAACTGGTTAGAAAATAAATACCCGGATTTTCTGAAGTATCTGGAAAATGAGGCCAAGCTTATCAATGTAAAAATAACTCGCCAAGAGTATGATCTGTTGGAATACTCGAAGAAGGCAGATGGCTCATTTGACAGACTGGCATTTCAAAGATTCTATTTTGACATCCCGCATGAAACGACATATAACTCGATCCTCGTGATCGATGATGTCAAATGGAAACTTTATCGATTTTCAACGTACCTCAAGATCAAAGAGAGATGCCAGAAGGATACAAGCCTAAAGAGTGAAGAATCAGAAGACTACTCAGGATCAGCTGTTCTTATTTTCAAACTTTTCTGATGTAACATGTAATCAACATTTCTTAATGAGAAAAGTTTATTTTCTGATCCTAAGACAAAGTCTCATTGTCTTTTGATTATATGCTCTTAACTGTTCTATTTTTTATTACCTGTATTTGGTTTCTCAAAGTGTTTTGGTTTCATCAAAAAGGGGGAAATTGTTGGGAAATTTATAGTTTTGATGAAAGTTCCAAAAACACATGTAAAAGGACCAAATGACACTGTTAATGATCGATGTTTATATTACCTGCTATAGGAGACCAGTTGATAATGATTGTATAGAACAACTGATGAAATAGATAGGTCACATATTGAGGGGGAAACTCAATATGTATAGGTCAGATCTGAAGACTCAAAGGACAGCTGATATCCGACAGGCCAGAATGCAAGACAAGAATAGAAGATCGATCGTTCGATCCGGGTCGATATCTCAGCTAAAGTCATAAAGATCAAACTCTGAATACTCGAAGATCAGACGAGAAGACCTACATCAGTCGAGTCTGCTAGTTGAAGCTAAGTCAACCGACACCTGAAGACTCTATCAGGTAGATCGATCGATTCAGATCGATCAAAGTCACCACCAGTGAAATCTGATGTTTCACCTAATCATACGTCGATGATCTGAACAAGAAGAATGTCAAGCTTAATTGGAAGAACACCACCGAAAAGTGAGTCCGCTATCCAATAAGAACAAGACACGATGATCGGAGCCGCAATTCTGGATTTGATGCTACCTCTCTGTAACGGCTACAAAGTACAAATTCACGCTTTTAGCCATGCCGTTCCTGAAGCTCGTCACATCAAGCCTGCAAGTCTACCAAATATAGCCTGAAATTCAAATTGCTCTCCAATGGCTCTTTGATTTCAAGGTCTATATATATGGGATTACACTTTAGAGTGAAACAATGGAAACGCTGAACAATCAAGAAGCTCAAGCTAATATCAGATTTCCGCACAAGAACACGAACAAGAAGATTAATTTTTATTAAGTGTTCATCCCATAAGTTCTTAGCATAGAAATCTTTTCATCTAGCTGTTAGGCTGCTTATACGCAAGAAAAGATTTCATAGTTGGAACCAAAAACAATTTTACCCAAACCCCCAAGTTAGGTTAAGTTGTTTAGCAAGATTTCAGACTAGGGTTTCTAGTTCTGATCTCTGGGATCGGTTGAGTGTGAACTCCGTAAACATCTAGTTGGTGTACTGTGTTGGACTTACACATAAAACAAAGTCCAGTTGGTTAAGTAGGTGCCCCTTGTGATAGGGAAGAGTGGACGTAGGACTGGTTTGTCCGAACCACTATAAATCTTGTGTGCCTTTACCGCTTTGATTAACTGATTACACAATCGCACACAACCTTTAAAGCGCATACATATTCCAAGTTGAGATAAGTTAGAACCAAGCTTCTGATCTGATCAAACGTGACACTTCAGTCAACTGATTAAAAGATTAACTTTGGAATCTGATTTATCTAAACTGGTTTTTCACACGGGTAAAACTTAAGCTTCCGCACACATCAGTTAAACTGATAGTTACCGAACTGATCTGCCTTCAGGCGATCAGTAAGTTGGTTATCAGCCCAAACTGATTCACTCACACTCTGATCAGGTTAACTGCCCTCACACTTGATTTGCACAAAAGTTTTCAGAAGTCTATTCACCCCTCCCCTCTAGACTTCTGCCCTCACAAAACCCGTTCGGGACCTACATTGTATATTCAGTACCGAAGAATTTATCCTCCTGTAGGTCCTATTCAGCGCATCCAAATACACTAGTATAATCTCTTGGTCAAGACAAGCCAATCCGAGTCTTATACATCAACCTTTAATGATGGTTTGTTCATTTCCATCTAGGTTGTGAATTTGTACTTAATTACGAGGAGCTGTTAATTTGATCTTTTGTGATCTGGTATCACCAAATTAACTACAACGTAATACGTACTAAACTTGTTGAGCGGGTTTGCAATAAATATATATAACATTCATTCATATTTAAATGCAACAGGGATTAATAATTTATTTCAGTAAATAAATAAGAAAAATCAGTTTGGTTATACAAAGTAAAAGCATACTTTTCAGTATAACCTCAACAATATCCCACTTATACTTAAAGTCTGCTTTTAAGTATACTACAACATGTCTCGTGTTCTATATGACATCTAATGTCACCCTACACGAACCTAATAATTTCTCCCACTTATACTCAAAGCAGATTGGCAATGTTCTTGACACCCATTCCTTCCACATGTCTCTCGAATGTACTCTGAGGCAGACCCTTTGCGAATGGATCTGCTAGGTTATCTTCCGATGCAATCTTTGCCACCTCAATGTCTCCTCTCTTAACGATTTCTCGTATAAGATGGTATTTTCTTTCAATGTATTAGCTGGCCTTGTGTGCTTTTGGTTCCCTCAAATTTACAACTGCTCCGGCATTATCACAATAGACCGTGATTGTGCTGGGCAAATCCGGGACAACGTCCAAGTCAACTAGGAAGTTCTTGAGCCAAACTGCTTCCTTCGCTGCTTCACAAGTAGCTACGTATTCGGCTTCCATGGTAGAATCGGCGATGCATTTCTACTTTACGCTTCTCCATGTCATGGCTCCTTCCCCCATGCAAAACACACTACCCGAGGTAGACTTTTTGGAGTCAATGTCTGATTGGAAATCCGAGTCCGTGTAACTGATGGGGATTAGACTGTCTGACTGGTAAACTAACATTCGGTCCCGTGTCCTCTTTAGATACTTCAGAATGTTCTTTACCGCAGTCCAATGCGCTTTCCCCGGGGTGCTTTGATACCTAGCTACCATGCCTACGACGAAGCAGATATCCGGTCTCGTGCATAGCATTGCGTACATGAGGCTTCCTACAGACGAAGCATAAGGGATGCCTTTCATGTCATCTATCTCATTCTGTGTTTTGGGACACATTTCCTTGGATAGATGGATTCCATGTCTGTAGGACACAAAGCCTTTCTTGGAATCTTGCATGCTGAAGCGTTTCAAAACAGTGTCTATATATGAGGCTTGTGAAAGCCCGATCATCCTTTTCTTGCGATCTCGAGTGATCTTGATCCCTAGGATGTGACCAGCTTCACCTAAATCCTTCATATCAAACTGTTTTGATAGCCATGCCCTTACGTCCGATAACACCTTTACAACGTTTCTGATGAGCAGTATGTCGTCAACGTATAATACCAAAAATACCAATGTAGTTCCGTCACGCTTTTTGTAAACACAACTTTCAAAGTTGTTTTGATCAAAACCGTAGGATTTATAACTTGATCAAAACACTGATTCCAAACACGGGATGCTTGCTTCAGCTCATAAATGGACTTCTTAAGCTTACAAACCAAATGCTCTTGACCTTTTTCAATGAAGCCTTTGGGTTGTTGCATATAGATTTCTTCGTCAAGACTTCCATTGAGGAAAGCTGTCTTGACATCTATTTGCCAGATCTCAAAGTATAAATGCGCAGCAATCGACAAGAGAATGCGGATGGACTTGAGCATGGCTACTGGCGAAAAGGTTTCCTCATAGTCGATCCCTTCTTTCTGAGTGTACCCTTTCGCCACTAGTCTTGCCTTAAAGGTTTCAACCTTTCCGTCCGGTCCCCTTTTTCTCTTGTATACGCACTTGCATCCAATGGGTTTTACCCCATTAAGTGGTTCGACTACCTCCCACACTTTATTGTGATCCATTGAACCCATTTCGGCTTCCATTGCTGTTTGCCAAGAAGTTGCATATTTGTCTTGGATCGCCTCATTGTAGGACCAGGGATCTGATTCTTCGTCTGAGATCAAGTCCGAAGACTCTCCAATCCCTAAGAATCGCTCGGGTTGTTGGACAGCCCTCTCACTATGACGAGGTTCCGATTGTGAAGGCGTGACGTTTGGTGTATCATTTTGTACAGTTGGCAATGGAGCTGGCCCCTTAAGTTCTTCCAAGGTAATTTCACTTCTAGGCTTTTTGTCGTTCATGTAGTCTTCTTCCAAAAATCTAAAGTGTGTGCTGATTATGACCTTTTGATCTTTGGGACCATAGAACATGCATCCTTTCGTCCCTTTGGGGTACCCAATGAACATCCTTAATTCCGAACGTGCATCCAACTTACCAGCTTCCTTGTCCAACACGTATGCCGAACACCCCCAGATCCTGATGTGCCCATAACTAGGCTTGCGCCCTGTCCACAACTCTCTCAGGGTTTTAGGAACTGATTTGGATGGCACTAAGTTTAGAATATAGGCTGTTGTTTCCAAAGCATAACCCCAGAACCATTTTGGTAAATCTGCATAACTCATCTTTGATCTTACCATTTCTAGAAGCGTTATATTTCTTCGTTCTGCAACCCCGTTTTGTTGAGGGGTACCGGGTGCAGTCAACTGGGATGCAATCCCCTCTTCCGACAGGTAGTTCAAGAATTCATCATTGAGGTATTCGCCTCCACGATCAGATCGTAGAAACTTGATAGTCTTTTCCATATGATTCTCTGCTTGAGCTTTAAATTCTTTGAATTTATTGAAGGTCTCAGATTTATGCTTCATTAGAAAAATGTATCCGTAGTGTGAGTAATCATCGATAAACATAACAAAATACTCGTAGCCACCTCTAGCTTTGATTTGCATTGGACCACACACATCGATGTGAACGATTTCTAACACTTCCTTAGCTTTAAGCCCCTTGGCTCCAAATGCCCTCTTGATCATTTTACCCTCCAAGCATGATTCGCAAGTTGGAAATGGTTCAACCTGGAGAGACCCCAATGAACCATCTTGAACCAACCTTTGAATTCTTTTTGGGTTAATATGACCTAATCTTAGGTGCCAAAGAAGTGTTTCATTCACGTTTGTCGAATGCTTCCTTTTACATGAAATAATAGATGAGTTATACGATGCATTTTGTGAGTGGTGTGCACAATTAATAATATAGAGATTGTTTCATAAAATTCCACGACAGATAATCACATTGTTACGAAAAATAGTAACATGTTTATTAAAACGAATAGAATATCCATCGACAAATAGTTTAGAAACTGAAATAAGGTTTTTCTGAAAAACAGGAACATAAAGAACATCTCATAAAATTAAAAACTGGTCTTCAAAAGATAGGTGCACGTCTCCCACTGCTTCAGCTGTCACTCTCGTAGCATCGCCTAGCGTGATGAGGATCTCACTTCCACTAAGTTGTCGGTTCCGCTTGAACCCCTGTAAAACAAACATGATAAGTGGATCCCATATCGACTACCCACGAATGGGTAACATACTCCGCCAAACAAGTTTCAACAACTAGTGAGTGAGAATTACTTTTTTTTCCATTCCTTTTGGGATTGGGACAGGCTGACCTCCAATGTCCTTCTTAACCGCACTTGAAACATTTTCCCTTTGGTTTCTGTTGGACCTTTAGCCAACTGGCCTTCTCACCCTTTTTCTTAGTGGCCTTGCTTTGGATCGGACCATTCATCTTCTCAATGATCTTACCCACCATTGGCCGAGATCTCGAGAGAAGTTTCTTAGTCACCAAAGCATCGTCTTCTTGTCCCAGGTGTTTCTCTATCGTCTCCAAAATTTCTTGCAGAGTATCCATGGTAAACATGTAATCACTCATCACAAAACCACAGTAGAACTCATTAAAGAACCTTGGAAGAGTTAGGAACAAGAATTCGATCTGAGCCTCATCACAGTACTGAGTACCGAAGTAAGCAAGTTTTTCAAAATGGCGTCTGATATTGAGAATGTGATCCATCACGGGCATTCCTTCGATCATTTTCAGCTTTTTCACACCATTTTGATGAAACTCTTTGGCCATATTGCTCTCTGAGGAAAACATTTCCTCAAGACTTTGTACAATTTCCGCAGCCGAATCAACCCCCTCATGTATGAGTCTCAAATCATCAGACAGTGAAGTCAAGATTACGAGTTTCATTGATTCGTTTGCTTGCTCCCAGATTTCGTACATACATCTTTCTGCACTTGATGACCTTTCAGTTGGTTTTTCAGGTTTTTGCCTACCAAGAACCCAATGATGTTTTTGTGCAGTGAGGACAAAAGACATATTACGTTACCAAATGACATAGTTTTCACCAGTGAGTTGGTGTTCTTTGAGCATATATTTCAGTGGATTAAAAGGTTGCGACATGATGAAAATTGAAAATAGACATATATCTTGTGTCAATATCCGGATCAACACAAAGAAAATCACATAATTCGATCACATGTTTCATATTGAAATCTCAAAAAAATATGAACATGTATCAGCCAACATCTCAAAACAGATTTAAATGAGCCTCGTGGGAGGGTCATCATATAAATCACATTTAAGCAGGTTACAAACAATAACAGTTACAAACCTTTAATTTCAAAAATTAATAGTCGGCTCCCACTTGACCAATATAAAATTGTCAGGGACTTCGGTGAAGTATATGCATATCAATTTTATACCTAAGTAATAACCATTGTTAAATACAGAATTACTACTTCGTTTTGAACGAGCCTCGTGGAAGGATCATCGTCGTCACTAATAATAATTCACAATCATCCTTTTGAGAATTTATTCATGTGAAAGCAATCTTTTGATCGTCCCGTAGGGGAATTTTTCCAAAAGATTTCACAAATAAATAAATCATGGAGGTCAAAATTAAATCGATTCAAAACCAAATTAATTATTAAAAAATACTTAGTAATTTTTGGGTTTGAGATTTTTCATTGAGCAATTCTCATGCAAACACATTTAAACAAATTAAATAAAGCATAAGAAAAAAAACAACAATAAATCAAGCAAGGCAGAAAAATAAATACATTGGGCACGTATTATCCAACTGTCATTGTTTGATTTTCCTTGGCTAGATCTTGAAGAAATATTGTCTTGAATTTCTCCCACTTGTTCGTCTCGAAAAGAATTCCGTCTTGGAACGCCACGCCAAGCAGCTCGCAGTCGAGATGCACGCCCGCATCCGGCCGACCACTTGGCAAAGCGACCGCGCCCGCGCTCCTAGGCATGGCGCGCATCGCCCCTCATGGGTCTCGCCATCCTCGCGCATCGCGCCCTCTCGCGCGCCTAGGGCCGATCCCGCCCGGCGCCGTGCACCAAGGCCCGTTCGCCTAGCGACGTCCGCGTCGCGCGCGTGCCTCCCTTGACACGTTTTGTGCGACGCACGTCACCCACGTACGGTTCTGGATCCATTTTAACTCCTCGTCTCCGTCTTCGTCTTCGTCTTTGATCAGGTTAAAATTTATATAACAGAAAAATAAATACAACTTAAATCTAGACTAGTCTATTACACTTAAACAAATCAAATAGCCTAATCTACTTGTGGATTTTCTCACGAGAAAAACAAATCCGAACGAGTCGAATTAAAAACCATTCATTCATACGCATGAAAATTAAACACATTAAATACCATGAAAATTGGATACCTGCAAAACAGATCTAGCAATTCTACAATCCAATTTTCAATTTAATGTCCAACATAATTTAAATAACAATTTAAAATTTAGAGCTTGAAACCAGAGTTCTGATACCAGTTGTTGGGAAAATAGGAGTGCCCGGATCTATTTGAGATGATTTTAAATACATATTTAAATTAATCAATTAATTACTAGCATGAATTAATCCTAAATCAATTCAACATAATAATTAATAAGCGAATAAACAACATGCGTACACTTAATCCACGTAAATCCTAAGCATGCGGAATCTTGGAGTTACGAGATTACTAACCTCTTGTAGAAACGACTGCTGAGACAACGAATCAACCCAAAGAACCTTCTCAAATATGTCCCAAGTCCATGAACGCAATCCGGTGGGAGGATTCACATGAACGATTTTAATAAGAGGAAAAACAAAAATATTTTGCCACTACATTTGTGGATTTCTAATATTTTCAACACATGGAATTGCAGTTGGGAATGAAAAATTCATCCCCTATCTATAGGGAGGAGGGGGGGGCGATTTTTAGGTCAAGAAAATTGAGGGAGAAAATTTTTTTTTGGTCTCCAAGAAATCTTGAATATATCTCCTATATTCTTTTCTCCTTAATTAAATTTTCCATAAAATCTCCACTTATCCCTATTTTTCGAAAATAACAAGGCAAAAAGAATCAAGATTTGAGTTCTTGATTTTATGTGATAATTATGTATTCCTACAATACTTATCTCTTTCCATAAAATATCTACAAGACAATCTTTTCTTCCTTTTTCCTACATATTTTTCGAAAATTTCATAGAAATATTAGGCAGATTATTTTCTTCTCTTTTTCATTAATTGGACTTTATTTTGGGCTATTTGAGGGGCCTTTAGGAGAATTAAGATTGGACCTTCAATGGACTATGAAGCTATAATATTGGGCCAAATATTATTCAAAGTCCATTAATATTAATTTATTCCACTATAAAATTAATATTGAACTATCCATTTTTACTCATATTACGACTTTATTATAATATGACTCCCGGTCATTATTTCCAGTGTCTAAGATTATTTTAGTCCATTAATTAATTAAGTCACTGAACAAGCTTTATATTAATTAATATTTTTATCCTTGGAGTAAAGACAGTTCAACATCATTATCCATACCGGAAATAAATTTCCAAATGCAAGATTTGGTATGATAAAGGTTCTGAGCCAACCAGGGGGACAAATCAAACAAGACGTACTTGCAAACGATTCTCCATATTAAATGTCAGTAATCGTCATGTAATTAATAATATTGCCCAAGATATAAGGTATCGAATCGCAATGACTCTTTTCCTATCATAAGTCAAAGCAATAGTTATTAATTTCACACGATCCTATTTAACGGATGGAGATTAAGAAATAACACACCACTGAGGTCTAATTCTTGTATATTCAATACCGAATAATTTATCCTCCTGTAGGTCCTATTCAGCGCATCCAAATGCACTAGTATAATCTCTTGGTCAAGACAAGTCAATCCGAGTCTTATACATTAACCTTTTATGATGGTTTGTTCATTTACATCTAGGTTGTGAATTTGTACTTAATTATGAGGAGCTGTTAATTTGATCTTCTGTGATCTGGTATCACCAAATTAACTACAACGTAATACGTACTAAACTGTTGGGAGATGAATTTAATAAAAGATATATGATTTTGATTAAGATCCCAAAACCCCTAAGTATGACATGTTCAGAATGATCTTGATAGTTGAGTCAGGATTCAGTTTTAGAGTATTTAGGATGTTATCAGTAAAATGTATAGTCAGCAGATATAGATCAGGATAGATTCTGAAGACTCTGAAGAACTCAGTATGGTTCTGAAGAAACTGAAGTTTCAGTATGAAACTGAAGTTTCTGAAGACTCAGTAAGAAACTGAGAATCTAAAGACTCGGTGAGAAACTGAGTATCTGAAGACTCAGTGTGAAACTGAGATACTGAAGACTCAGTATAATACTGAGGAACTGAAGACTCAGCATGAAAACTCAGTATATCAGTCAGTATATTTGTAAAGACTCAGAAGACGCTGAAGACTCAGAAGACCCTGAAGACTCAGAAGACACTGAAGACTCAGAAGACTCTGAAGATGCAAGACTGAAGACTGAAGACTGAAGATCAAGAATACTGAAGGCACAGTAATTACTGAAGACTCAGTAATGTACTGAATGCTCAGTATAAACCTGAATGTTCCGAGGCACTGAATATATCTATCTGAAGGATGCAATACTGAGAAGATCGCGATTCCTTAGAAAATAGATATTTGCCAAGACATTCAAATGCAGACAAAAGGAACTAAGTTAGAAGTGTAGTTAAGGTTATATCAACTCAGAGTTTGTAACCAAAAGAGCCGTTGAAGGTGTCTACCTTTAACTGGAGACAGAAGTCAAAAAGAGGAAGACAACACTGTACAAAACTGACACTGACAGTGACAGGTCGCTGAAAAAGATGTCTGAAGTACAAAGGTTCCAGACTGCAAAAAGTGAAGACCGGCTACATGAAAGGTTATTGCCTAAAACGTGTTAGGGAGTTTCAAACCCTAAATATAGCCGTTCCTCACACACCATAAGAGGAAACTCACGAAGCTATCTCTCCAACAGATAGTTTTCAAAAGTGACCTTGGTGTATGCCTATAAATACTGGTGACCCTCTACATTGTAAGGTTACGGGAAATTTATACGCAACTCAAGAGCTCAAACTTATTATCGCAAAGTTGAAGCACTCGAAAAACCTAGAATTTCCCAAGTGCATTTATATTGAAGAGAGCTCACTAAACTAAGCCTAGCTTGATAGACATATCCAAAGCTTAGTCGAGATATCCTAACCCTTTGCATTGTACTTCATTGTAAAGGATATCTCATCCTAGTTGGAAACCAACCGAGAAACCCCAAACCCTTGAGAAGGTAGTTGGAGTGTGTTTGTTGGTGAGAAGAGTTGTAAAGAGTTAGTAAACTACGCGGAGTAGTCAGAAAGCTCTAGAGGAGAAGTTAGTAAGCTACAGGGGTAGTCTGAAAGCTTGTTTGTGTTTGAGTAAGTAAACTACGGAGGTAGTCAGAAAGCTCAAGGTCGGGTTGAGTAAGTAAACTACGTGGAGTAGTCAGAAAGCTCAGGGCCGAGTTGAGTAAGTTAACTACGCGAGGTAGTCAGAAAGCTCAGAAGTGATTAGTGAATTTCTCTGAGGATCAGAGAGAGTGGACGTAGGAGCTTGAGTCTCTGAACCACTATAATTGCTGTGTTGTTTATTGCTTTCTTTATCTGTGCTTAACTGTTGCATTGACTTGTTTTTGAAAGCATACTTTTCACTAATATTCAGTTGGAATCAATCCACTGAAGTTGCATAATTGAATCACAGCCTAATCACTATTCCATAAAAGGAAGGTTTTCAGCAAAGCTTTAAACGAGTATAAACTAAGGGCCAACCATTCCGCACATCTGAGTAGCTAGAACAGATAGTTACCAAACTGAACTTACTCTTCTGAGGGTTCAGTAAGTTAGTTATTTGATCCAAGCAACTCAGGATCTCTGACACTCAGGACTCAGTTGGGATTATCTGAGGTATCTGAAAGCAGCTCAGGATCACTGTCTCAATAAACTTTGACTCAGAGCGATCTGTGCTTCTCAGGACCTAATCTTCAGGATTATCTGACCCAAGCTGACCTCAGTAAGAAAAAGTTTTAAAAACACTGAACACGTGTATTCCCCCCCATACACGTGTAAGACTCGTTTTCACCGGGACCAACAAGTGGTATCAGAGCAGTGGTTCAACTTGACCACCTGCTTTGTTGACCAAAGTTTTATTTTGCTAAAAATACTTGTGGTCTATCTGAACTGATCTTATTTGCTGAATTTTTTTTTTCAAAAGCTCAGATAAAAATGTCTTCTAAAAAACTGCCCATGTTCTCAGTGGAGAACTATGATTTGTGGAGACTAAGAATGCAGGCTCACCTGTATTCTAAACATGAGCGTATGTGGAGAGTGGTCTCTCAAGGACCATTCCAATTTACTGTGGTGAATCCCAGAGGAACAGAAGATGAGAGAATTGATCCTAGAGCAGAATTTCCTAAGTCTGATGACCAACTGACTCCTGAGGAGAGAAAGTTAGTCAATCTAGACTACATTGCAAAAGACACACTATACAGTACAATTGATGATGGTGTGATGGGAATGATCTCTCACTGTAATACTGCTAAAGAGATTTGGGATACACTAGATGTAATGTGCCAAGGCACAGATCATATCAAGGAAAACAAACTTTCAGTGGCAATTGGAAAGTTTGATAGTTTTGAAATGGATGATGGTGAATCAATAGACAAATTGGAAGTCAGATTCACTAGCATCATGAATGATCTAAATGCACTTGGAAAGAAATGTCCACAAAGAGAAGTTGCATTGAAAATTCTTAGAGGTCTTTCTAAGAAATGGGATATTCATGCAGTGGTGATTGAAAACACCAAGAACATTAACTCAATGCCATACCAACAAGTTTTCTCTGAGTTGAAGGCCTATGAATTTGTAATTGATAAGAAATCCAAAAAGGATGACAGCAAAGATGATTCATCATCTTGTAAGAATGTGGCTTTAAAAGCCAAAGATAAAACCTGTAAAACTAGAGAGTCTGAGAACCCCCATGCCAAAAATCAGGATGAGCTTGAGGAAAAGCTAGCACTGATGGCAAGGAGGTTTGAAAGACTTAATAGTAGATTTGGAAAATACAAAAGCTATTATAGGAACCACAGGTACCAGAAGAAACCTGAGGACAGATCAACTGAGAAGAAGAAAGACCTGAAAGCTGAGGGATCTTTATCCAAGAGGAAGGACTCCAAGTCCAAAGAAGAAAGTGATCAGGATGATGATACCAACAGATGCTATAATTGCCAAAAAAAAGGTCACTTCCAAAGATGATTGTCCGTGATTTGAGTGCTAAGGAGAGAAGAGAAAGGCAAGCTAAAAGAGACAAGAAGTTCTCTAGCAAAAAAGGCCATGGTTGCGAAGAAGAACACTCTCGAGGAGGATCTAGCTCTTTAGATGAGATATTCTCGACAAAGGAAAGTGATGACATCCGTCCGATGGCCATTGAGGAGGTAAACTCTTCTTTCTCTGTTGTTGCTCCTACACTAGCACAAGAGTTTTCAAGTTCCACCGAAAAACAAATATTTTGACTGATGGATTCTTTTGAGAATCGATGAAGGACTATCTTTGTTTTACAAGAAATGCTAAATAGAACTCAAGAGCAGAATAAGGAACTGAAAGCTGAAAATCTAATATGGAAAGACTCTAGCAATACTGAAATCACTTCTCAATTAATGGGAGCTACTGACTCTCAGAGAAAGAGAAGTTGATAATGACCCTAACTGAAAAGCTAGAGAAATCCATTGAAGAGATTCAAATTTAATCAGGACTAAGTTCAATGACCTCTCTGAGAAGCATGAAACTCTACAGAACTGTGAGGATAGTGCACAGAAGAAGTTAACTCTATTGAATAATGCATCTAATGTAATAGATGAAATTCAGAGTTACCAAAGATCTGTCACTATAAAATATGGATTGGGATACATTCCAGGGGGAACCTCACAAGGTCATCCAATCTTTTTTGATCAAGTAGCAAGAAGACAATCTTTGTAAAACCAAAGGCACCTACACTTCAAACCAAGAAATGCCCAAGGTTGTAGACAAGGAAAATGACCTATGGTCTCGATGAAAATCGAATGATCGTAGGAAAGCCCAAACCTCATGTAAAGGCTAGAAAACCCGAGCACTCGATTGAAAGTTTCGAGCAAGTACTTCAAAGCCTCGGGCTAAGAATGCAAACCCGAAAGGCTCCACATCAACCATCGAGGAATCCTCGATGAGAAACACTCAAATAGAGACATTCTCAATCAAGAAACCAAGTCCTCAAGACACTAAAAAGACCCAGATTTCAAAGATGCATAACCCGAACCCCACTTGCCTAAGGGTAAAGGTTATCTGAACCCGAGTCAACAAAGACTTAGACCGGCTGCACTGAAGCCAAAGCAAATGAACAGAAGGCCTGAACCAAAGAAAAATTCAAAGGCACATGTTCATGCTAAAGCTAGCACACATACACAGAAAACTGCTAAGGCACCCAGAGTAGTAAATGTGTATGTTGATGTTTATGGAAGACAAATTAGCCACTCTAAAGTGATTAGAGTTGTCAGGCAAATTTGGATTCCGAAAGGTATATCTAACCTTGTAGGACCCTACACAAATTGGGTACCTAAAAATTGATCTGTTTTTCAGGAGGAAAACAAGGGCACTGAGCTGATTAAAGATCACATAAAGACCGATGAGCGAGAGATGAAAAGGCCCCCTCGATGTATGGTATCTTGACAAAGGATGCTCAAGACATATGACAGATTCAAGAAGATACTCAAAGGACTATGTTGAACAATGAGGCCCTCAGATCACTTTTGGAGATAACTCCAAGGGACAGACTGAAGGATATGGAACTTTGGAAATCGACTCAGTTCATATCCATGGTGTTTCCTATGTATCTGGATTGAAGCATAATTTGCTTTTAATAAGCCAATTCTGTGATAAGGGTTTTGTTGGGATATTTTAGTTTTGATGAATTATGCCAAAACATTATCAACTTGTGTTATTGAAGCTAATTTACAGATAACAAGTTGAGGGGAACGAGAGAACAAATTAAGGGGGAACTCACGAAATCGGATGTAGATGATCGAGATCGGGACGAGGTCAGGTCAAGAGATTTAGACCGATCGAGATCGGATGAGTTAGATGAGTTCCGAAGTTAACTGATGAGCCAAAAATCGTAAGAGAAGAAAAGCTAAGCCACCGATCGTAAGATCGGATGACCGTAATGCACGATCGATGATCGGAAGAACAATCGAAATGATATGGTGATCGGAGAAGCGCATGTTTATCAAAAAGAAATTGACCAGATATCGTAAGAGAAGGTTGCGGATCGTAAGAGGAGGATGAGACCGACGAGATCGACGTGATCGAGATCGATATGAAGATGAGCAGATGATCAAGATCGACGTGATTGAGATCGATGTGCTAAACCGATATGCTAAACCTAATGTAATGACCGATGCTATCCGGAGATATTGATCTCAAGAAGTGTTGATCGATCGGTCGAAAGGATCGATCGCAAAAGAAGAAATCGATAGCTCGAGTCAAAGTGACTGAAGGTCGATGTCTCGAATTCGAAATCAACTCGCCACCGAAAGTGTCAAGATGCCTTATCGCATAAGGTCCGGCAAGAGAAGTTCTTTGAATCAAGTATCCCGAGACTTAGATAAACTCAAGACTCGATAGAATCAAGACTCAAATATGTCTCTCAAGACACCGAGACTCGAGAGAATCTGAATGATTCCAAAGCGAGGAATCGAGGAATATAGCCGTTAGAATCACCGACGTGGACCAATGAGAGGAAGACAACCAAATGAAAGAAGTTTGTTGTACTTACAAGAATAGTATGGATTTGAATGTGATTCTCTTCAACGGTATCATTCAAATCCACACTATAAATACAAGGTCTTTCATCATTCTAATGTGTGGATGCGTGGAGATTATAACACAAGATGCTACAGAGCCAAAGAGAGTTATACCCAAAGCATTCCCACCATAGAACACAAGTCTGTAGATATACAAATATGTTCAAGAGTGTTCTAGAACCCAATCTAAGCAACCCACGATGTATCCTAAGCTTAGAGAGATTTTCCCAACCTTAGCATTGAGGCTAAACAAATGTAAGGGAAAATCTCAACCTAGTTGGAAACCAAACAAACCTTACCCAAATCAGTCGGTTAAGTTTGTAGGTGAGTGTGAACTCGATAAACATCTAGCAATCCCGAAAGGGAGGGTAGGCAATCCCGAGTGAGGGTGATAAGTCCCGTTGGAGTGTGAACTCGGTAAACATCTGTAGGCAATCCCGTGGAGGGTGATAAGTCCCGAGGCAAACCCGAGAGGGTGATAAGTCCAGTTTGAGTGAGAACTCGTTAAATATCTAGAGGCGAGCCCGAGAGGGTGATAAGTCCAGTTGGAAGGAATTTCCCTAGGAACAGGGAGAGTGGATGTAGGAGCTTGAGTCTCCGAACCACTATACATTGTTGTGTTCTTTACTGCTTTGCGTTCTTATCTTGTCATATGCATTATATTATAAGCAAAACACAACACATGAGCTTAAAACGCAAAAATCTGGAATCACCATTCCTTCACCCCTGTTTTTATATGCATCGCAATTTATGTTTGCTTCCGCACGCGGAAAATGGGTTTTCCCACCGGGACCATTAGGTTTTAATGTTGAGTTCTCTAAGAACTTATGTTTTGTGAAAGATGATATCTCACAGAAAGTATTACTGACTGGTACAAGAAAAGAGAATGTGTATCTTGCTGATTGGAGTTCAACTCCTAAAGATACATGTTTGGTTGCTAAAAGTTCCACAGATACCAGTTGGTTATGGCATAAAAGAATGAATCACCTAAATTTCAAAACCCTGAACAAGCTTGCAAGATTAGCTCTTGTAAGAGGGTTGCCTAATGAAGTGTTCAGTAAGGAACATATTTGTGATGCGTGCCAGAAAGGAAAACAAATTAGAGCATCATTTAAAAGCAAAGTTGATGTTTCTACTGAAAGTATACTTCAGTTACTGCATATGGATCTTTTTGGTCCTATAACACCAGTGAGCACTAATGGCAGGAAATACACATTGGTAGTAGTTGATGACTACTCAAGATATACTTGGGTCATATTCTTACTCAGTAAGAAAGAGACTCGAATAAAGTCGCCGAGTTCATCAAAAGACTCGAGATTGAGAAAAATCTGAGTGTGGTCAAAATCAGATCTGACAAAGGAACTGAATTTATAAATCAAATCAGCTGCAAGGACCCCTCAACAAAATGGTGTTACTGAAAGAAGGAACAGGACTCTGAAAGAAGCTGTGAGAACAATGATAGCTGAAGCTGATATTCCTAAAAGATTTTGGGGTTTGAAGTTATCAACACCGCATGCTACTCTCGGAAACGCATCCATGCTTGACCGAGTCAAGGCAAAACACCCTATGAGCTTTGGAATGAAAGGAAGCCTCTTGTTTCTTTCTTTCGTGTGTTTTGGTTGCAAGTGTTTCATACACAATAATGGTAAAGATCGATTGAAAACATTTGACAAGAAAAAGTCGATGAAGGAATATTCTTAGGATATTCGAAGTCAAGAAAAGCTTTCGAGTTTACAACCGTAGGACTCTTTATTGTGGAGGAAACACCTCATGTTGTTTTTGATGAATCTACTTGTGTTCGGAAGAAACATGAACATGATCTTGATGAACTGACTAAGAGGATCACCAGATTAAGCCCAAAATGAAAGATAAATCATCCATCGAACTCGAAAAGAAGAAGTCAGACACATCCTATGATTGGAGTGACTCAGACTCAGATAAAGAAGTTCAGGATGGAACTCAGGATGGTGAGACTCAGGAAAACCAACACTCCAAAGGTGACCAATCTGAACAGACACCGCCTGACTTCGGTATGTGATGCCAATGAAGATGTGGTCACAAATGAGGCAAATTCTCAATCTATCAACCAAAGGGGAACAAATGTCTCCGACAATGTTCTCAAGAGAATTTCCCCGAGGAAGATGATTCCCTTTCTCCTTTTCGTTGTTCCCCGAAGTTCTTGAATTAATCAACCTAGCATTTCAAATGTTGAGGATACTGCTGTAGGGGGAACATCAAGAAGGAAATGGTTAGATAGTCATCCTACAAGTCAGATTGTGGGAGATCTAACTGTTGGTGTTAAAAAGAGAAGGTTCCATGGTGAGAGTGCATTATTCTGCTGCTTCCTATCAGAGAAAGAACCTACAGAGATTGGTGAAGCTCTACAAGATTCTCATTGGATTCTTCTTTATGCAAGATGAAATTTGAATCAATTCTCAAGGAATGAAGTATGGGAGCTAGTAGATAGACCTGAAAGACACAATGTCATTGGAACCAAGTGGGTTTTCAAGAATAAAAGATATGAAAACAACAACATTGTAAGAAACAAGGCAAGGCTAGTTGCACAAGGTTATTCCCAAGAAGAAGGCTTGGATTATGATGAAACCTTTGCACCGTTGCAAGACTAGAAGCCATCGATTGTTTCTTGCATATCTTTTGCCCACATGAAGTTCACATCCTATCAAATGGATGTGAAAAGTGCATTTCTAACGGTGTGCTTAAAGAAGAGGTTTATGTGGAACAACCTCCTGGTTTCAAAACAGAATGACCAAGTTTACTGAGCTCGGAAAAAGTTTTGTATGGTCTTAAGCAAGCACCCGGAGCATGGTATGATACTCTTTCTCGGTTTCTTCTTGACCATGGTTTTGTCAAAGGGATTTGTTGATAGAACTCGCTCGTGATAGAAGATGGGGAAGATATCTTCTTGGGTTCACATATATGTTGATGACATCATTTTTGGATCTCCAAACCATCACCGTTGTGAAAAGTTTTCAACACCGATGAAAGGCAAGTTTGAGATGTCAATGATGGGAGAGATGAATTTCTTTCTAGGTCTTCAAGTGAAACAATCAAAGGAAGGAATATTCATCAACCGTGCAAAGTACACCGTAGATCCGATTGCCAAATATGGTGTATGACTTGCAATGCGATTAGGATTCCTATGAATACTAACTACAAGATGGATCCTGATTCTCAAGGCAAATCGAAGAGTCATCTTGATTATAGAGGAATCATTGGATCATTGCTCTATCTCACGCCAAGTAGGCGGATATAACATTTCTTTGTTGGGATATGTGCAAGATACCAAGCTAATCCTAAGGCTAGTCACATGGAGGTCGCCAAAAAAGATCTTGAAGTATCTTAAGGGCACAAATGAATAGTGGATTATGGTATCCAAATGATGATAACCTTGAATTAACCGGTTACTCGATCTTTGATTATGGAGGTCTGAGGATTGACAGAAGTCCACTACAGAACTTGTCAATTTCTAGGAAGTAAGTGATATCTTGGTTTTCGAAGAAATGCAGGACCTCGATAAAAACCAAGATTATCAAGTTTGAATACATGGTCGCAGAAGTCTGCTGTGCTTTCGATTCTTTGGCTCGCACAACAATTAAGGGATTATAAAGTTGTAGCCAATGAAGTACCAATATTTTGTGAAAATAATAGTGTCATTGCTATTTCACAAAATCTGGTATTGCACACCAGATGCAAGCATGTGGATATCAGACATCACTCCATCAGAGAAAGGACATAAGGATGGAGAAAATTCATACTGATAAGCAGAGAGCTGATATCTTGACTAAACCTTTGGCTGAATCAAGATTTCAGGAACTTTCAGTTGAATTATGGATGTTAGATCCAGGTGTATAGAGTAAAATCTGAAAAATTGAAGGTTTTCAGATTCATGAAGTTTTCTCATAATTCTACTGAGAAACTCAGGATAAAATGGAAATACTGAACTGAGTCTCAGGAAACTCAGATTTACTGAAGGTCAGTACTTAGTGTTATACTGAACCCATTCAGTTCTCAGTATTATACTGACATTTTATCAAGGTCAGTACTCAGTAAGACTGATAAAGGAAATTAGTCTGAAGAAGTAACGACTCATGCGACTCATTTATTGCTTAAGTGAAACTCAGTAATCATTCGCAATAAATACAAAACACCTGAGGAATATTTTTGGGCGGGATTGTTTGAAATTCCGAAGAAGGTCAACAGTCATTAAATGCTCTGTTACATTTCTTGACCAATAAGGATAAATTGGCGGCTTACTTTTCGGAGATCGTCTGTTCGTATACCCGATTAATCGGAGATTAATCTCAACCGTTGCTTTTCACCTAACCAACGCGATTCCCCACGATCTCGAAGTTACTTATACCCCAATAAGCCATTCAAGCCAAAATTTTATCAAACCCTTCGTTCCCAAAATCCTCTGCAAAATTATCCCCTTTGCCCAGAAATTCCTAAACCCTAATTCTTCATATCCACAATGGCTCCTACCATTTTCGATAAATTAGTTGAAACCAACAAACCCTGGTACGAATTCGTTGTCTCGCTCGATAGCACAACCAATTCCAAACCAGAAGAGGAGGCTCTCCACATGATTCGATTGGCCAAACTCACCCATCTAGTCGCAAAGCCGACCGGATCAAGAGTACGCAAAAGAGGTAATCGAGTTCATCTGTAACTTGAAGATAGATGAAGAGGATGGTATGCATTCTGCGATTACTGTATCACATTTAGAGCATTCGTCCAAATACATCGATTTTGAGAGGGATTTGTACATTATTCCGAAAAATTTAAATGATGTTTTTGAGCTCTGTGATAAAGGAGAGGATCCTGCGATGTATATGTTGGGTAGAGAGCAGGAATATTTAGATAGGATTGCTGAGAATCCTGTGAAATTTGAGGCTACACTGCATAAGAGGCACTTGAAGCCACAATATCGAGTTTTGATGGATATTGTGAGCAAAAGCATCATGAGCCTTGCGGGGAGTTTTGAGCAGATCAGTACCCCGAAGCTCAGATTGATGGCGGCGATTGAGGCCTCACCCACCACTGACTTCAACTGGCTGAAATTTTTGATTCAGACGGTGACGGAGTAAGCCAAAGTCTTCAAGAAGGTTGACGGGGCGATCACAATTAAAGGCAAGATCCACCATGCAACCAAAATAGCATATATTTTGGAGATGTGCAGAGAGGAGGAGGATATCATCGCCAATTCGACCCCATTCCCTAAGTCCAAGGTGCTCTTCAAGCCCATTGCTGTGAAGAAGCAGGCCATCCGAGGGAAGAAGGAAAAGAAAGCAGAATCACCTAAAGCTGCTGCTGCTGAAGAGACTCAACAAACCAGGGGGAAGGTTTTGTTGGAGGCAAAGAAGGAGCAGGGTGTAAAATTGTTGAAGCAGAAGAACCTTGCTCCAAAGCGCAGAAGATTGGTGGTTCTCACCGATGAAGATGGCAGTGAGTCTGAAGAGATTCAACCTGAGGGCCAACCGCTCAGAGTTCGCCATTGCAAGTTTTGGCTCTGGTTATCTCTAAGGCACAAGAACAGACTGAGGAGCAGGTCTTCTCTGAGGTGCTTGAGACTTCGCTCAGTTCAGACAAAATTTCTCAGGAAATTTTCAAAGGAACTTAGGCCCCAGAGATTCCTACCAAAGAAGTGTCGGCTCAGACAGCAGAAGAGCCAACTCAGAGTCAATCTGAGGATATGCTAGCTCAGGCCTCATAACCCACTCAGATGCAAACTGAGGACCTAACTGCACAACCTTCGATAATCTTTCTTTGAGACTCGGGAGCGTAATATTCTTGATGAGCTCTGAAAGGATCTACTTTTGATCCTCACCGATGCTTCTATTGAACCGTAGAGCCCGAGATGGAAGAAGGGGCGAGGTCAAGAAGACGAGTGGAGGAGAGCAAGGGGAACGGTTCATTCTTGACCGCTACCCCGAGCTCAAATTTCATACCCCGATCTGCAAGATGTCTTCTTGGACAGGTCGATTGTGTTCATCCTCGGTCGACTCTTCCCGAGATGCTTGATATTGCTTTTCGTGGGGGAAGACCGGTGGAATGAGGAGACAACCTTCCCGACCGACTTCTCGTGGTTCAGGAGGACAAAGCTCGTGATGAAAAACTCCGATTTTGATGAGATGGTTCGAGGAAGATAGCCGAGAGGAGAGCGATCAAGTGGTGCCCCTAGCAGTGGGAGACAAATCTCAAGATGGAGATGGGGACCAACAGGAGATCTTGAGGATCGGCCTCAAATGGAGAAGAAGGAGACTTCGTGCCGATCAACTCAAATCGGTCAACCTCAAATCGGTTAGCACTTTTGAGTACCTTTTGGCACTATTAACAATTATGCCAAAGTTATTGAAAAGTACTATCTTTAATTTCAATTGTCGATGTACGACATCGAGGCTCGATTGAGACCGGAGCTCAGATGAAGTCAAGCTCAGATGATCAATCAAAGACAGACAAGGTCAGTAATGTTCCTGAGATTGATCTCACTCCCTTAATGGAGAAGCTTGAGAAGGTTGAGCCAATGATGAACAAGATTGCTCAGATGGAAGAAACATTAGCCAACCAAGCTCAGAAGATGGAGAATCTTAGTCACTCTTCAGAACTGGTGCTAATCCAAAATACTCTAACCTCACAGATGACCTCCATGGAAGATAAGCTGAATGAAAAGCTGGAGGGAGTCAAGGTGAAAGCTTTGGCCGAATCGAAATGGTATACCAGAGAGAACTGCATTTCTATAGGTGAAATTGGCAGAGAAGAATGAAGTGATGATCAAATCTGCTGTTGAGGAAATGAGCTCAATGCTCATGACCAAGATGACAGAGATGTTTAAGGAAGCTCTCTCTGGCTAATTTGCCCATCTCTCTGAAGAATTTTCTGTGGCTAAGAACCACATCAGGAGGATGGAAGACTTAACAAGATCGAGAGATAGCAGAGAGGTTCGGCCAGGTGAGCAAAGAGCAATATCACATGGACACAAAGACTTCCGCATTTCTTCCAAATTACTATGCCAAGAAGGGGAAAAGAAAGGTGAAGACTTCAGAAATTATTGGCACGTGCTTTTGAAGAAAAAAGGCAGAAAAGATGCCAAAATGTATAATCTATCCAAAGCCTTAAATGAAGTCGAAGCTACTGACAAGTTGAAGTTCGTTCAGGTGGAAAAGCCTATCTACACTCGAGTTTCTGAGGAAACCATGCTTGATCTTGCAAGAGAGAAACCGAAAAGCTAGAGCTAAGGTTGAATAAGCCAGTCCGCCGAAATCGCTTATGAAGAGGAAAAAGCCTTGGGCATTGTTCAACCCGAGAGCAAGCGTGCGAAGGCTTCTAAGCCAATCCAGAGAAAGCTGATCCTGGATGATGAAGAAACTGAAGAATCTGAGTCTCAACCTCAGAAGAAAGTCTTCAACACGGAGAATGCTATGAAGACACTCCAGATAGAACAAGCTAAGAAAGCAAATTTGCCTGATCTCAAAGCGTACTGCGGATCGGAAAAAATCAAGAAGAGCCGGGTTAAAGGAGTGGATTCAAGAAGTTTGCGCAAAAAAAGGAGAGAGACATCAAAAGCAATCAAGTGGCCCCACGTTGATAAATGGATGCCTATCAAACTCAACGATATGGGGAGAGGTCAAGAGAACCTTCGGTTCTATTATGATGTGCTTTCGAGAGGAGAGGGGAAAGCTCGGATCATAATGAAGCATTCATTGAATATCTCCTAACCTTCTATCCAAAATATCTCCAAAGTTGGATGAACTTTGGGATGAAGGAGAGGTGCAGAGATAAAGCCCCTGTCCATATTCCTACCCTCCTCCAAGACTTGGTAATGGCTTGGTGAATGAGAAGGCCATTACTCAAGAAATTGCTCAAGATCTTTGGGTCATTGGGTTTAACAGAAAACAAATCCGGATATCATTAAAGAAAGAAATGAACTGAAGAAGAGGTATTTTGGAATGTTCGACCTGGAGGTGCCCGCTGATGAAGTTGAAGAAGTAGCAAACCGAAGAGCAGAAGATTGAAGAGCCAAATCAAGATCAAGACTCGTAAGATTCTCAGAATCTTTAAATTTTTGTCTTTTTGATTTTATTGATAAGACTCATTGTAATCTGTAATGATATACCAATCATCAATGAAAACTTATCATTTATGCTCAAAAGATAATATCTCATTATCTTATTTACATGTCTTTTACTTTGATATGCTGAATGAATGTCTCTGAACTGATTGTGTGTTGATAAAGGGAAATTGTTTAAGTATTAGGTGATGAACTATTTAAGAAGATTCATTACTGGAGAAATTGTTGAATGATTTAATTGTTGAGAAATTTCTCTGAAATTGTTGAGAGATTCTCTGTTCAGGAAATTGTTGGGAGACATAACCAATCTTGTAATAGGATAAATCAAACCCAGTATAGGTTATATGTTTGTAACAAGATAGGTTTTGGCATCATCAAAAAGGGGGAAATTGTTGGGAGATGAATTTAATAAAAGATATATGATTTTGATTAAGATACCAAAACCCCTAAGTATGACATGTTCAAAATGATCTTGATAGTTGAGTCAGGATTCAGTTTTAGAGTATTCAGGATGTTATCTGCAAAATGTATAGTCAGCAAATATAGATCAGGATAGATTCTGAAGACTCTGAAGAACTCAATATGGTTCTGAAGAAACTGAAGTTTTCAAGACTTCGAAGAAAAATCGAGAATCTAAAGACTCAAAGGAGAAATCGAAAGTATCTCAAGACTCGAGTGAAAATCGAGATATCAAGACTCAAAGATAATATTGAGGAATCAAGACTCAAGATATCGGGCCAAGATATTTGTAAAGACTCGAAGACTCAAGACCTCAAGACTCGAAGACCTCAAGACTCGAAGACCTCAAGACTCAAGACGCAAGATCAAGATCAAGATCAAGATCAAGAATATCAAGGCACAAAGAATTATCAAGACTCGAAAGAATGTATCAATGCTCAAGATAAACCCTCAATGTTCCGAGGCAATCAATATATCTATCCAAGGATGCAATACTTAGAAGATCGCGATTCCTTAGAAAATAGATATTTGCCAAGACATTCAAATGCGCATAAAAAGGAACTAAGTCGGTGTTGTTAAGGTTATATCAACTCGTAGTTTGTAATCAAAAGAGCCGTTGAAGGTGTCTACCTTTAACCGAGA
Organism: Stenogyne calaminthoides; assembly: GCA_037126765.1. Taxonomy (NCBI): domain Eukaryota; kingdom Viridiplantae; phylum Streptophyta; class Magnoliopsida; order Lamiales; family Lamiaceae; genus Stenogyne; species Stenogyne calaminthoides. Next base: position 8,061,789 of record JBBCBC010000029.1, on the reverse strand, counting down.
CAAAAGTCAAAAAGAGGAAGACAACATCGCATAAAATCGACAATCGACAAAGGATGTGTCGCCAAAAAAGATGTCAAGTACAAAAGTTCCGCATCGCAAAAAGTGAAGACCGGCTACATGAAAGGCTATTGCCTAAAAACGTGTTAGGGAGTTTCAAACCCTAAATATAGTCGTTCCTCACACACCATAAGAGGAAACTCACGAAGCTATCTCTCCAACGGATAGTTTTCAAAAGTGACCTTGGTGTATGCCTATAAATCTTGGTGACCCTCTACATTGTAAGGTTCACGAGAAATTTATACATAAACTCAAGAGCTCAAACTTATTATCATAAAGTTGAAGCACTTTCGAAAAACCTAGAATTTCCCAAGTGCTTTTATATTGAAGAGAGCTCACTAAACTAAGCCTAGCTTGATAGACATATCCAAAGCTTAGTCGAGATATCCTAACCCTTTGCATTGTACTTCATTGTAAAGGATATCTCATCCTAGTTGGAAACCAACCGAGAAACCCCAAACCCTTGAGAAGGTAGTTGGAGTGTGTTTGTTGGTGAGAAGAGTTGTAAAGAGTTAGTAAACTACGCGAGTAGTCGTCGAAAGCTCTAGAGGAGAAGTTAGTAAGCTCTGAGGGGTAGTCTGAAAGCTTGTTTGTGTTTGAGTAAGTAAACTACGGAGGTAGTCAGAAAGCTCAAGGTCGGGTTGAGTAAGTAAACTACGTGAGTAGTCGTAAAGCTCAGGCCGAAGTTGAGTAAGTAAACGACGCGAGGTAGTCGAAAGCCTCGAAGTGATTAGTGAATTTCTCTGAGGATCAGAGAGAGTGGACGTAGGAGCTTGAGTCTCTGAATCACTATAATTGCTGTGTTGTTTATTGCTTTCTTTATCTGTGCTTAACTGCTGCATTGACTTGTTTTTGAAAGCATACTTTCCACTGATATTCAGTTGGAATCAATCCACTGAAGTTGCATAATTGAATCACAGTCTAATCACTATTCCATAAAAGGAAAGTTTTCAGCAAAGCTTAAAACGAGTATAAACTAAGGGCCAACCATTCCGCACATCTGAGTAGCTAGAACAGATAGTTACCAAACTGAACTTACTCTTCTGAGGGTTCAGTAAGTTAGTTATCTGATCCAAGCAACTCAAGATCTCTGACACTCAGGACTCAGTTGGGATTATCTGAGGTATCTGAAAGCGACTTTCGGATCACCGTCTCGATGAGACTTTGACTCAGATCGATCTGTGCTTCTCAGGACCTAATCTTCAGGATTATCTGACCCAAGCTGACCTCAGTAAGAAAAAGTTTTAAAAACACTGAACACGTGTATTCCCCCCATACACGTGTAAGACTCGTTTTCACCTGGACCAACATAAACTTATTGAACGGGTTTGGAATAAATATATATAACATTCATTCGTATTTAAATGCAACAGTGATTAATAATTTATTTTAGTAAATAAATAAGAAAAATCAGTTTTATTATACAAAGTAAAAACATAATTTTCAGTATAACCCCAACATGATGACCCTATAGTTTTGAGATATTTGGAGAAACTGGAAGGTGTAGGGCGCTCACCATTGGCTGTTGCTGCAGCTATTGCGAGAATTGGAGCGGAGGCTACTGTTGTGCTTGACGGTGTAAAGGTTAGTGCAATTCAGGCACCACGGAAAGTATTTCCTCTTGGTAATGAGGGAAAGAATTCCGTACTTTATGAGAAGAATGAGATTAAGAGTCACGATCAATTGGTTTCGAGTGAGGAGAATCTTGATCAAGATTCCCACTTGTTTAAAGTTATGAGTCATTTTAATTGATTGCAGCAGCAAGATATTATTACTAATAAGATTAAAGATGCATCTGTAAAGATCATGTGCGCTGGTGCAGCAATTAGTCTTTTAACTATATTGGGGTTGAAATTTATATCATCTTGAACTGGCTCTCCCAATCTACATAAAGACCCAGCAAAAACAGTTATGGCTTCTGATGTCATCAATGTGGGTACGGTTTAATGTTAATTATGTAATGTTCCAAAACCAAAGGAATAACCTTAAAATGAAGAGAATACTGAGAAGCGAACCTGCCGTACGTTTGTAAAGATAAATTTCAGTTAATGAGCAAAAGAGTTCCTTTTCTGCCAAAATTTGGTTCTCTGTGTCTGCTTTCCCTGAAAACCACAATATATTACTTTCAGGGGCACCGCTAGTTGAAAATTCTGATGAAATACCACGAATGGATGCAAGATTTGCAGAAAATCTTGTGCGCAAGTGGCAAAGTGTGAAGTCACTAGCTCTTGGTCCTGATCATTGTTTTGGAGAATTGTCAGAGGTGGGGACCAGTTCTTCTCTATTACATTTACATAACAGACTAGAAAAATGAATCTGGTTAACTGGAAATTTCTAATTACTCTCACCTTCATTTTATGAGATATTGTTGATACAAATGTGTAGCCTACACCAATTATTTGGGATTAAAGGCTCAGTTTGTTTGTTTTTTGTTTATGTTGATGCAAATATGATTTGGAAAAGAATGATTTTGTGGGGAGTAAATGTTTTGATTTATTGATTTCCAGGGACCATTCCATTTTTTCTCTCCTAGAAAGCTATTACTGTTTAGCTATTTAAAGTGCATGGGTAGCTAGTTTCTATATGGAAGTTGCCTTGCGCTCGGTATTTGTTAGTTCCATCTTCTTTTCCCTCCCAGAGCATTCTTTTGTCAACAATGTTCTCCTTATTTATGTATTTCTTTAATTTTTGTGGTGGGAATTTTCAACAAACTTCTAACACTTCAATTGGTCTTTTGCTAGCATGAGGTGAGGGCAAAATGTATTGTGATTATACCCCAAGAGTTAAAACAAGGCACTTGTGTGGAAGCATGTATTCTACTTTACATATATATCAGTGTGTTAATACACTTGTGTGGACATGTAACTTTTGATGGCAGGTATTGGATGGTCAAATGCTAAAGATCTGGATAGACAAAGCTGTTGAAATTTCTCAGCATGGTTGGTTTTGGAACTACCAACTTGTGAATCTGAATATTGATAGCGTAACAGTGTCAATTGATGGACGTCGTGCTATTGTGGAAGCAACTCTCCAAGAGTCAGCTCAACTAACTGATGTAGCCCACCCTGAGCATAATGACTCGTATAGTATAACCTACACAACACGGTATGAGATGTCCTATATGCAAAATCAGGTTGGAAAATTGTGGAAGGAGTTGTTCTTAAATCGTAATGCCATTGTGTAATTGTGTACATTTCTGATTATAGGAGACACCATTCTGTGTGGAATGTTCCGTGCATGTTTGGGCTGATCCTAGTAGGGATGGAATTGTCATAAATACAAGGGAAAAATTAATAGTTTTGTTATCGACTTGCAGATTCACATTACCATTTAAACTTTTTATATTTGTACTTTGTTACTACCTCCGTGCCATAATAACTTGCACACTTTTCTTTTTGGGATGTCCCATAATAATTTGCACACTCCAAAAGTAGAAAACTCTTCATAAACCCTACCATCACAATATCCACAATTTTATATAAAATGCAATTATTTTTAGGCCCACACATACACACAATACAACTAATTTATTTACTTTACACATAAAGGTTTACAAAATTTTCCGTCAAAACCAGGGGCGGACACACACCTAGCCCAGGTAGGGCAAGTGTCCCACCTCAAATTTTATGAAATATCATATATATACTCTTATAGAAATTAAAATTTCAAAATTATTTTTTATGAAAATTAAACATACGATTGCTATTTCCCCAACTCCTAAAACAAACAAACCCTACTCTTAGGGGTGTGAATAGGTCAGACTACCCGATAGGGGCCTACGCCCCGACTTATTAAAGTCTGGCTCGGCTCGTTTAATAAATAAGTCAGACTCAGACATTTTTAAAAGACTATTACTTAGATTTGATTTTAATGTAGTAGTGATGATCTGACTAAAATTATTTTCATATGTTGTTATTGTATACCACTATTTACTCATAACTATTGAATTCATATGATTAACGCATCCATATGATATGTATCATCATTCGCAAAATTACAATTAATAATTTCTTTATATTTAAAACTATTAAAAATATTTTTACATTTATATAATAAGGCACACTTGCATGAGACAGTTTCACGATGAGACGGACATAATTTGAGCATTGACGCTTTAATAGTTTGGAAGGCATGGAGATGTTTTGTGCTAGGTTGTAGCTCGTCTCATGAATGAGACTGTCTCATATCAGTTTTTATTATATATAATATGCACGATAACAAATTTTTTTATATTTGTGCCCTGGCTGGATAAAATTTTTGCGTCCGCCCCTAGTCAAAACTCTAGTCATTCTATTTTCTTATTTTGTGTGCTAAGTCAATGGTGCGAGTAAATATGGGACAGAGGGAGTACATGAAATATGCGTCATGCCCAAAACTGACATGAGCAGGTGCTTTTGATCAGAAATGGTGTAAGGTGAGATAACAAAGTGCAAATTTTTTATATTCAAATGATAAAGTTAAAAAAAAAAAAACACCAAAAAAATTGTAGGTGATGAAGTGTAAAAAAATTGGGTTAGCAAATGATAAGAAAATATTAACATTCTAAGATCCTTTTTCCTGTGTGCATCTTGTTATTTAGGAACAAGTGAACAGAGTGAGTAGTTGATATAGAGTTTAGGTGGGTAGAAACAGAGTTAGGATCCCAAGCACATATGATATATACACTCGAAAACTAACAAAAAAAATTAATTCTAAAGCATTAGTTCTTGTTGGCCCATGGCCATGCCCATGCATACGGAATAAAGATTATATATTATTGGGCAGTTTAGGTAGTTACAGATGAGTAATGAAGGCAGGCAGGCATGGGTTGTTTAAATGATGGAAGTCCAGGTAAAAAATCTGGAAGGTGAGTGTTTGGGTAAGAGGCTGAGGCCAAACATTTCTTTAGGGGCTTCCCCTTGTTCCTTGAACCCTTCCAGTTTGGCAACAATGGAGGCACTCTCATTTATGCGTTCCATGTTGGTGGCGTCGCTCCATAGCTTGCGGCTCAACTGCAACCTCCTCTGCTTGGACTTGACATCAATGCCCCACTTGCGGTAAAGGGCCTCCCTTTCCTTTGCCGAATACTTCCTTAGCAATCTTCTGCTAAACATCTCTCTCTCCCGGTTCAGAGTCTTTATACTGCGTATGCCCCAGATGTTTAAGTGCTTACAACACAATAATAATAATAATAATAATAATAATAATAATAATAATAATAATAATAATAATTTGAAAAAGACTAGTTACGTACCTTGCGGACTGATCCACTCCTTGCATTGAGTTTTTGAGAAATGAAAGCCTCCTGAGCTCTACCTCCAAGTAGACTGCGTCCGATGGATCTCCTTTAAAGAGTAGGAGAAAGTAGGTTCTATGGACCAAAGGAATGCCACAAGCATCCCAAAGTTTGATTATTTCTTTCTTCTGCCTTTCGAATTCAGACTTCCAATTTGAATCAACACATTCTTGCTTTAATGCTTTACCGTCTTGTATTTCTTCTGCTTTACTTCCCTGCTACCAAAAAATCCAAATAAAGACCAAAACTTGTACATGGGCAGTCTATATATTATTTAAATAGTGATTACTGAGCTCACCAAATCCACTACAGGCTTAGATTCAATCCCTTGTTTCACACAACTGCCTTCTGGTTGTTCATCATCATCATCATCATCATCATCATCATCATCATCATCATCATCTTTCTTCTTCTTCATCCAGACACATAGAATGTTGAGAGTTGTTTTTACTGTACAGAATCTCAAATTTTTCTTTTTTTTCTTCATCTTCTTCATGATCATCTGTTTCCTTAATGTTTTCGGTTTGAGGTGGAGAGTCCATGATTAATGTAGTTGGGATTACTTCACAACTTTTTCTCTTGTTAGATGCATCCAGCAGCTTGTCCCGAGGAGAATTCCCTACATATATAGTTAGTCAACAAGTCAGTCTTAAGCTAGATAAAAGATGGACTCCATGAAAAGAATTGAACATTCTTTCCAAGTACCAATAGAAACTGCACGTGCGTGTTGTAGAGAATTTAAGTTTGTTTTGGTGATTTCTTCTTCTTGAATGCAATGAACCTCCTTGTCGTCGTCCTTGTAGCAGGAGGTGTTATCTTGTTCAAAGTAGTTATTAGCTTGGTGCATGGTGATCTTTTCCCATCCCTGACATGGATCAGGACCAAAGTACTTTTCGATGTATAATCTAGGGGATGTGTCATCAGACAAGAACTGCTCTTCCTTCACTTCTTCAGCCATTGAGAATTGTTGTTCCTTCACTTGAGACAAGTGTGATGTTCTTGAGGCAACTTCAAGCCTCAGGGGATCCATTATCTCCGATGCTTCTGATGGAGAAGAGTATTCATCTGTCCACGACGACCCTGACCCTTTGTCGTGCTGATGCATGTAAACCCAAGACATCGGCGTTTGACATTCTCGCAGCATATCCTCAACACGAGCATGTGCTAGATCACGTTGGACAGTTAAATCTTGTATCTCTTTCTCCATCTGAAAAATTATAATCCAGATACCATCATTAATTAATTCCCATTGCCATTACCATTATCCATCATTACCTTTTGAATAACATGTTCTTTATTGTCACCAACAGAATGTTGAGAGGAGGTTAGGGTCCTCAACTCATTCATCAATCTAGCTAATTCTCGTTGCAGTTGCTTCACCAGTGCTTTCTCCGACATCACCACATTCACTTGCGCGTTTGTACTAACTTGCTTAGCACAGTTAGCAAAATGTAGGGTGTTTCTCGACTGCTCCACGTGGCTATGGGCTGGGCTCATGGTGCAAATAATGGCAGTGCGAGCATTGCCACCCAACGCGTTCTGCAATATGCGCGTCAACTTCGAATCTCTGTATGGAATATGTCCGTTCCTCCCTTTGCTGCATCAATTAAATACATGGATTAGTAGATGACTTTGGATTCAAAATTATCACTATCAATTAATACCTCAATTTGCGAATCACAGTGCCCAACGTTAGTAAACTGCGGTTAATATGACAACCTTCTTTAAGCCTCGTTCCGGCTGATAATGTTTGGGAAGCACGCTCACTCCCAGCAAGATCCACAAAATTCTGCACCAACATACATTCCCTTTTTATTAACCATCCCTCTGTGTATTAATTTATCCTCAATCGTATTTCTATTTTTTAAACGAACAAGTATATTTCTGTTCTTATTTATTTAAGATTAGAACAAAATGCTAACATTATAACGAAATTCACCCTACTATTTGGTTAGTAAAATATTGTTCCATACCACAGAAGCTGTTAAAGTGCTTGAATTATGGGCACCCATGAAATGACGAGCTTCACTTTCAACAGTCTGCAGGAATAAGAATATCCATAGCAAATCAAGTTTAATATATATATATATTCAAAAATATTAAATTAGTAAGTGATATTAACAAGTATACCAAGCGCAAAATTTGATGAGATCTAGAGCTCTGTTCGTTCAGAGAGGTCTCGCCTATTTGTCTTTGAGCTGAAGGGACACAATTAATCATGCTGGTTAGAGTGACCAATGTTGTTATGTTAAAAATAAGACAAAATGAATTTCTCCCTAGAATATTACTATTTTTTTATAATCTGAATTTTAAAATCCTCTAAATTTTAAAATCCTGATGTAAGTTGAGATTAATTATTTATGTCAAATTAATGATTAAGAGTCTGTTAGTTTGGAAGGATGTAAAATGTAGAGATAACGAATCATGAGATATATTTGATATGATACAATTTACATCACTCACTTTGTTACGTGGATTACAATTTATACTATATATATCACCCCCGAGGTGGGATGTGATACTGCATTTGAGGGATAAGGAATACCGGGTCATGTATTAATACATGATAAAAAGGTTTATTGATACATCAAACCAAACATGGTAAAAGACGGGAGAAGAGATGAATTCCCTTCCATTCCCTCCTCTATAACCCGTTATAAATGCGCTCAAATAGTGATTGATATTTTATTATTATATTGTATTAATTGAGATAGAATGAGTGGAGTGGGGGAAGAGAAAAATAATGATGTGATTGTATTGAATTTTGAGAAATAAATGTATTTTATAGAAGTGAATTTTGAAGCTAAATGTGAAAATTTGGAAATAGAATATGACGTGGATCGAAATTTTTCTAAATCCATCATAGTGAATTCCAAAACAAGTATAGTCATAATCTGAAAATGTGTATAACATATATACTAATAGAAGTAAGTATTTTTTTACCTGCACAAATCGACAATAACTCTCTTAGATGGTTTGAGTCCCTTAATTTCACTTCTGTAAGTTTGTCAACAACGGTCCCTCTCTGCATGTTTGTAAAACAAAAACCCAAAAATCATTAAATAAAACCTATATATACATATATATATATATATATATATATATATATATATATATATATTTCTTTAAATGATTGTGTCTTGGGATGATTTATTTAGCAAAAAAAAATGGATAAACTTTCAGAATAATAAATTAAATGTTTGGTCAAAAAATGATAAAATTTATTAAAATTTGACTAAAAAGTTAATCATTAATTAGTTGATCTATAATTAGTTTCAGATTAACTTAAAATTGAATTAATTATTCAATTAGCTCATATAAAATCACTTTTATTTGGAGAAAAAAGTGGTTTTAAGTAGTGGTTAGAATTTAGTTAATCATAATTAATAAGGAGGTAAGATATTGATTGCTTCACCTCTGGATCATCAAGAAGTCTAAGTTGAGGACCATCAGAGCGGAGAGGGTCTTTGACTGCTTCATTGTAAATTTCCATGGCAGAAAATTTTAAGACAAAGTTTCTTTCACGATGCTGCATGCATATGAAATTAGTTAATTTGAAATGAAGGATATATATTAGATGAATATATGCCAGCATGAGAAATTAATTACTAATTAATAGGCGCTAGCTAGCGTACCCTGTCGATGTAGTCATATATATCTGTTATTGCGTATTCTGTAATTCCTGACATGGTAAATGTTTTCCCACTCCCAGTTTGGCCATATGCAAAGATTGTTGCTGCACAAATTCAAACATGCCCAGCCTTAATATTATATACTATTCACTTGACATAATTTTCTCACACAAATCGTGTCACTTTTTTTTATTACGTACACTCTTTAAATAATGGCAAAAACTTGTGTAAATTCGAGTACGTAAATTATTTTTCTTCAAATATCATTATAGCATGTGAAGTGTCACTGTTCAGAAACCAATTTTTTTTTTTTTTTAAAGTGACAAAATGTAAGCATAATAGTGACAATCGAAAAAATCTAGAGAGTCCATGTGAATCTAATTTCACAAAAGACCCACTCCAAAATAAATGACACGTAGTGGTGTAATTAATCACAAGTCTATAAGCATTACTTTTTTCTTTTTCTAATCTAGAGTCTCGTTTATCTAATAAAGTAGTGTATCAATGTCGAAAACTTGTGTAACTGGACAAAAAATCCTAGTTTGAATACAAAATATATGTGAATAAAGGCAAAGTACAACTACTCACAATTTATTCCACTTAATACAGAAAGGGCGACCTTCTTGGCTGCTTCCTCGTAAACTTGCCTCGTATGAGAGCTATATCCAAACACTCTATCTGCCCCCAAAATAATAAAAAATTAAAATAACGTCAAGATAAAATATTTTGTCACATTTCCATAAGTAGAAAAAGTATTGTGTCCAAGTCCATCGACGATGAACCCATCAAAAATTTAATAAGAATTGTAAGCTTTATTAACTACCAATAACACAGTTAATGGGTGTCAAGTTCCGTATAATTGTATAATATAGCTAATGTGAACGCATAATTCTGAAACTTTAACAACTCTTAAAAAAAACAAATTAATACTTTAAGTGTTGGGAAATATAAATTTTCTTTTATACTTCCTCCTCATCTGTGAATTGATTTCCCATTTGTAAAAGACATCCATCTTTTATCAAAATTTTCATATAAAAAAATAACCCTAAAACTATTTCATCATTTCTAACTATCCCCCACCAAACATCTCTAAATTATATCTAATGTTACACACAAAAATATTTTCCTTTTGTTTCCTTCTATTCAATTGACTGAACCATCATTGTGATATTAAAGGTATTCATTCTCTCCTTTATTACTAATGAACAACTCTTAATTTATTGATTATTAAGATAAGGGGGTGGGATTACCAAAAGTGTAGGCAGTGGGAAGCAAAGAGCGTTGTTCTTGAAGATTAGTGTTCTTGAAGATGACAGTTGTGTTGTTGATGCACTCCCAATCGGATGCATCATTTCTTGTGATCTCTCTTTCATTCAGTGGCCTTAACCTTACTGCCACATAGATTTTCTCCTCGCTAGCACTCTCTTGACCCTGATCCCATTCCTCCACACAAACTGAACCCATTTTCACCCCTTAATTAATTTCCCGCCTAATTAATATACAATAGATCCACAAAAACCAACTCCCAGATCAAATATTCCCTCTCTTTTTTACAAAGAGAGGGACTTTGTATCCTAACCCTTTAGCTCAAGCCTTTATTTTCTCCTCAATCTGCACAAACCAACCAATATATATATATATATATATTTATGTATTCTTAAATGAAAAAAATATATAATAAGCATTCATTTCATAGATGGGATGCATTTAATAATTCAGGTGATTGTAAATATTTGCAATATTAACATGTTCGAGTTTTAACAAATTTTTAATTGATTGGACAACGAACATGTGATCTGTGAAACTGTCCGGCCCACACAAGAATTTTTCCTCATGTAAAATTATCTTAACTAACGACATTGATCGATATTTACTTTAAAAATTCTAGGTATAAGAGCAAATGAGTCTTCCCCTTTGTCTACCTCTAAAAGTGAAATTCGTTGTTTCCAATGCTACCTGCTGATCCTTCTTATTATATCTATCAATCATATTAAAACCAAGATATATGGGTGGGACACATGAAATTTGTAGAAAAATTGCACAATTATCAACTATTATTTTTTCAGATGCATGTATCAAATAATTCCATCCAGCTTACAAAAAATTCTTAACCATTCTAACATGCGAGATAGAATATTTAATTTAATTACCCACATGTAAGGTGACAGATTGAAAAGAAGATGGTTGAATTGAGTCACCTTATAGATATATATATATATATATATATATATATATATATATATATATATATAATATATATATAATATCAAAAATCTCGAATATGATGGTACCTTGAGGAAATTAAAAACCCAGGGGCTTAAATTTTCCTAACTAAGAAATTAAGAATGTTGTATGCACGTTGAAATAACCCATTGGAGGGTTGGAGAAAGAGAGAGAAAAATACATACACAAAAAATCAAAGTAAAGAAAAAAAGAGTATTTGTTTACGGTTGTGTTGTGCTGTGTGAGATGATGCATGCGTAAAACCGTAAACCAAGCTAACATCGGAAATTCGGAGAGCCTGTAGAAATATTCGGAGCCTTAAAATTTTAATTGCGTTGTGACTTAGAATTAACATTAACTGTTTTGGACACTTTTACCTCATCCATATTTAATCCTCCTACTGTCTATTTTTCAATCTTTTGAATCCTATGTGGCGTAACAACCCTCCGCTAATCACTAATTTTCCACTTCCCATTAATCTATAATTTTAATTTTAATCCTCAATTAATCACCATTTCTCCACAATTTTAATTTTAAATTTTAAAATTTTAAATTTTAAACTTAGTCGGTTGTTTCCCATCTTTTTCTCCATCAATTTCTTAACCATTTCGACTTCCTTCCCTTCCGTTGTACTTATCGACTTCTGGCATGTTGTGACGGCTTCCTCCTCAGCTCTTACCGTCTAAAGTTAAAGGGTTTTATCTTCTATATATGACTGGCATTTTCTTCACAACTTTTACTCGCCATCTGTTTTCAATTTCAACTCTACCAAAAATGTTTTAATTTCGTTTAACAGTGTTCCCCGCGTTCATTGCTTCATATTTTATAGAATTTCTTCGATTTCTTTTAAAATATTTAATCCATCGTTGGAACTTGCTTTGCCAATTTTAATTCAAAAAATACTTTTGCAATTAACAATGGCTGCACTTAAATGGTACAAACATCAACTTCCAAGTTGACGACCACATAAAATAGCACATGGATTTCAAGTCAAAATTTGTTAGCGATTTTTCATTTGCTATTTCAAAAGTTGAGTGGCTGATTTACCTTCCAATATTGTCCAGTATATTTTGTGCATTATACTTCTTGCCACCAAATCTATTTTTCTTAACTGAACTACATTTTGCTCCAGGTGACAATTATGCATCCTTTTTACCTTTTTCCTTTTTTTTTCCTTAAAAAAAAAGATACATCTTTTTTTTGTTCTCAGTATTTTTATCAGCCCAATTAGAATTTATGTTTGTAGGTTCTTAAATACATAAGACACATATCAATTATCTATTACCATCTAAACAGTTAAAAAAAGGCATGTTGATGATTCGTTTGTTCTAAATATTTATTCTTAAGAAGCCTTCTGAAGTCAATAGGACCCAGCTTATCAACACCAGATACAAATGGGAAGATAGTTCATTAATTTTGCAATTGCTTATCAACTCTTTTATGATATGGATTTCCTTTGTCATATTTTTTTATCGATTTTTCAAATTCTAGATATAGAACTCATATTATGTACTCCCTCCTATTTAAAATATAAGATGTTTTGGCTGATTGCATTATTTACTTTTTATTTGATGTTCTGGCATTTATTTCCTTACACTGCCCTTATTTAATAATCTTTCTTTACTTTCTTGTTTTACTCTCTATCATGTCATTAAATATAATTTATCATTAAATAAGACTAATTTTGGTATAATTATTATTTATTAATAAACGTGCAAAAGGCCAAAACATCTTATATTTTGAATAGGACGGAGTATATACTAACTCAAAACTCACCATATGCATCCATATTAATTATTTATGTAATGTGTTGGGGTCATTTGAGTTGAGCATATATAGCTTTGACCCTACATACTCCCTTCCACTCTTCCACAAATTCACACATTTAAATCCCCCTTGAAAGCCTCTCCAATCTTCTCTCTAAGTTGTTCATTGACTTCTCAATTTGTTTAGGAATTTTCGGTGGAATTGACGGCTCCTTACCAATATAAATAGAACATCTTTGTCAAACTTTTGAATACACCGAAAAAGATATTTTGTGATAAAAAAATACAGAACTTGATATTGAGAGAGAGAGAGAGAGAGAGCTACCAGGGGTTAAGGCGGTGAGGAAGAATCTTTGTGTAAACTCCAAATTCACCGTGTGAAAACCTCCATTGAAATATGTAATAACCCAAAACCAAAAAATAATATTTAATTCATAATCCAATAATGATTAAGTTAAATGGGTCAATAAGAATATATTTATGCGAAGATTTTAATTTTGCTGGTGACGAACAAGCGCTTTGAGCCAGAAGCACTTACTAGCACTATCATTAATGATCAACTGAAGGTTCGATTAACAAATAAATGGAATGAATAATTATTAATTAAGAAACGATGAAGTTCAAAATAAGTCCTTTGTATATTCTATTTTATAGCACGTCTTAATTTAATTTTCGAAAACCAAAAGGCGGACGAAAAATACCAAAATTTTCACAACGAGATTCACATACCGCCTACACTAAGGGCCACCTTTTAAGGCAGCCCCAAAAGCCACGAAAATCAACTCAAAATGTAACATCCCAAACTCCATGGGTGAATTATTAAGATATATATAAGCATTAATTTTACTAAATTACTTATTAGCACGTAGTTTAAAATTATTTAATTTTATTTTATCACCCTTAAAACTAAATACCTTTCTTTTAGTTAGAATATTATAATAATAATGAGATATTAATATCTATATATAACTAGCTTATGTTGGTAGCGTGCAGTATTAATGTTCTGGAGATAACTTCTCCAATAAGCTTTAGGAGTGTACATATATGTGTCATATACACATTTTGGTTCAATTAGATAGGTGTTCTCTTATAGGTTTAAAAGAAGGTGGTTAATATTAAATAATATACCATATATATTAACAAGGTTGGATACAAAAGAAGATTCTCTAGGTTTTCTCTTCCTTTGCTCAGCTTCCGGCGTACGCTACCTCCTTCTAAGGTCATTCTTGGTGAGATCGTCTCCGATCCGGGCAAATCCGACTCGCCGATTCGCCGGATTCGATTTTCTGCACTAGATTGCACCTTCTAGTCTTGCTTTCCTCTGTTGGTTGTAATATATTGTCTCCACCGCCACCGCCATCATCGGAAAACCGTAGATCGTACGCCACCATCCACTCCTTCCTCCGATTCCCGGCAAGACACCCGCTTCGGCGGAACAAAGGAACAGGATGACGGTGGGTGCGGGACACAAGGCAGGGGGTGACGACGGCGACAGGTCTCAACGGAGGGGGATCCGGGTTTATCCAGCAGCCTAACTACCTTCTCCAGAGGAGCGACCACCGGGTGCGATCAGGTGAAGCAAGATGATGGCCGGTGGTACAGGAAACGACCCTGTTTCTGTGGGTGATTCTCGTTTGTACATAGGTCTTTGTGGTTTATTAGTTTTTGTGTGCTTTTTGGTTTGGTGGTTTTTTGTTTTTAAGTGTTTAGTTCTTCTGTTGTTTTGGTTATACTCCTTAACAACCGGGGTGTTTTGTGTGTTGGTCCGTTGGTAGCGCTGGCGGAGTTACTAGATAATTCCGGTTGGTGGGTGGATTTTGATTAGATATATGACTTAGCGGCGGGTTATTTTCGGGATGGTTTGTTAGTAGCTGTGGGGGAAGTTTCTTCTTCCTTGGTTGTTGCATATTAGCTTGGCTTGCTACTGGTTATAGTGGGTCTCGTTGTTTTTGGTATTGGTGGTGTTGGGTCACAAAGTCGATGTCAGTGTTGGCTGCAGAGCTTCTAGTTAGTGTTGCAGCATGGGATGTTGCTCTGCATTGACACGTACGAGTGGTGACGGATTCGTTGTTGGCCATCCAAGCAGTGACGGGGCAGTAGCGAAATGACACCCATGAAGGACTAATGGACAAGGTGCGACTACTTAAAGCGCGTGGGGCTTGCAATGACATACAACACGTACCTCGTAGTGATAATAGATGGACCGACCTTTTGATTCTTTTTCGTTTACTCTTTCCAACCCCTGTGTTAGGGTGGATGAAGAGTTTTCCACAACTTTGCTTTAATGTAACTGGTTTCTCTTAATATTAATAAAGCTTGGTTGTCAAAAAAAAAAAAGATTAGAATTGGGACACCACTCCG
This sequence comes from Stenogyne calaminthoides, assembly GCA_037126765.1. Taxonomy (NCBI): domain Eukaryota; kingdom Viridiplantae; phylum Streptophyta; class Magnoliopsida; order Lamiales; family Lamiaceae; genus Stenogyne; species Stenogyne calaminthoides. The sequence continues at coordinate 8,046,475 of JBBCBC010000029.1, read as the reverse complement.
GCTCCTTCACCGTGAGAAAACCCAGGTAACTCGCTTTGCGCCGCCGCGTTCGGTTGCCGGCGATTGTAATCGAAATTATTTGTTTTATATATCAAATCGATCGTGGTAATTCGTAGATTATATATCTATAATTAGTTTGTTGATTCGACATTGTAGAGTTTAGAATTTGGTATTGAAGGTTCGAGAATGTTAATGACAATTGTATCCCCCTGTGCTCGCCGCCGCCGTTCCGACGAGCGATAGGCGACGAAACTTATTCCGTTTCGAAGCCCATAATGAGTAGAGCATTATCCTACCCTTTAATTGTAAAGTCGGTGTATAAATCAATTTGAAAATATCACGTGAAGTAGGACGAGATGGTAACTCGCCATCGGTGCTTATTCGGTGGTTGTTTGGTTCGATTGTTTGGGGGGAGAGGTCGCCGGGATCGTGGGGATTCCGGTGGTACCCTCGGTTTTCCAGTCGGAGGTTTTAAACGTCAGCAGGGATGATTTGTACAAAAGCTTGAAATTGTTGGGGTAGAAAAACAGAATTAGATGGTGTTTAGATGTTGGTCGCAGTTGACCAGTCAACAGATTAAAGTCAAAGTTTAATATTTACAGATTTACCACTCAATTTCAAACGTTTGTAAAATCTTCATTTCTTATCCGATTTCATCCAAACGAATGTTAAACTATTCTACATTCAAAGTCCTATAGGTTAATACTAAAGTTAGATGACGAAGTCCTCATAAAAATGACCAATTTACTTCTAGACGATTATGAGTCATAAACTCTCATTTTCTATCTAAATTTTACATTTTAAGTCTGTTTTTGTCCTAACACGTCTATTTTTATTCGTAGACCAGTTAATATACCTTTTGGCTATAAGATGAATTAATTGAATGATATGACATTTAGAAAAGGATTGATTTGCCCTTCAACCTCTAAACTCAACCTAATAACCCTAAACTCCAGGAATAAAATATCTCTTAGAATACGTGATGTTCTTGTAGGATCAGGAGAGGACGCCGAGACCTAGAACGCGGTTTCGCTCCCAGACAAAAAACGTCAATTCAGGTGGGATGACTTCTACTCTTAATTGGGTGTAATATTCAATGTTATGATTGTTATGTTAAAAGGTCATATGTGATTGATGTATGTCATGAGTACGTAACAATAGTAAAGATTGTACGTATGCTAATTCCAAGTCGGGTGATATCCATCATCTATTCAAACTGCAAGCCATATCGGGTGATGCCGTCATCTAATCTAATTGTAAGCCAAGTTGGGTGATGCCCTTCATCTAATCTAACCGCAAGCAAGTCGGGTAATGGCCTGAGATAATGTTAATACGTTATATGTTTTCATGTTATGTATTATTTACATATACCTTTTATCAGTTCAATCAGTGAGGTTGTTCCACTAAGTGTATCTTAAACACTCACATCTCATATATTGTTAGAGATCTAAGAAATGGTGTGGAAGGACGACGGGGATGCGACACATGATTTTTGATGAGTTGTCTAGTAAAGTATCAATAAACGACTCATTTACATGCATAAAATAAATAAAATACTTTCATTCATGCAAAAATTATGAAATTCACATATGTTGTACTAAACATAGCCTAGATAAAAGTTCATTAAGGGTCCTAGTCGAAATTCTTCTTGGACGTTTCCAAATTTAATAAATAACACACTCTACTTTAATGCTCATCAAAATTGTACAACTTTACAAATAAAATATTGAACTTCCAGTAGACTCATTCAAAAATTATCACATTTAAATATGTGACATTAGACTGTAAGTAGAGTATCTCCAAATATTTTCATAAATATTAGACAATTATAGATAGGGCAAATAAATTGTTGAAAGTTGTAGTTTTCCTTTTATTCCACACTGTACACATAAATTTCTAAGAAGTACGATTCTCATTTGGCCAAACAAAATTCTTCAATATTCAAATGAAAGTATTTTATTTATTTTATGTGTGTAAATGAGTCGTTTATCGAGTAATTAGGTTTTACCATGAAAATTTAGCTTAGTTTATGAAGTTTGCATACTTTGGTGAATTGAATGATTGATATTTAATTTGGGACTTTCATGGCAATGTGTCTTACTTGAATTTTGAAAGAAGTGAGAATCCAAAGGACTCAAGTTTTGAACTACGAACTTAAACAAGTTAAAGGTTTTATCGAACGAAAATAATTTAAGGAAAACAAGAATGATGCCCTTCGAAATCACTAACGATTCTTAATAAATGAATAAGACTAATGAAAGTATGTATGCGTGTATTTTAAGAGTGTTGTTGAAAATGTTGTGCAACATGTAAAACAACATATGACAGTGAATAAAAACGCAGTGCAAATGATTTAAAAAATTGTGTGTACTCTGTAATCCAGACTATACGAACCTCATGGTTAAAAACATCACTATAGCAAGTAGTTAGATACACACGAACCACTTACAAGATCCTAAAAGGTGTAGTGAAAAATCACACACCAAAAATCAATCTATTCAATCAAGTAACTAGTGATCTTATTCAACCTAAAACTTGATATAATAAGACAAAATCAATACTGATGGGAAATGTTGGAATACACTCGACCAGTACAAATAGACATAGCATCGACCCCCACACTCCACTCATGGTTGTGTCTCGGATGCTACTCTCTTAAGTTTGGAGTAGAGCAAATGGTATTTCACTTTAACTCAAACTTGAATGTCGACCAATGCAGTCTATTTATAGACTTGAAGATCAACTGGATTGTCTTCTCCACTAGGCTTGGATAGCCTTTAACTTCTCAACCACTATCTCCATGGTCTTGGTGTAACCACCCATGATCTTTCTATTCTCACTCCATTCCAATGCAACTGCTTGACAATATCCAAAATTGTCTTCAATTGCAATGTAGGAAACATAGAAAAACACATCTAATAAAATGGAGTCAGTGTTAGGAGAAAGGGAAAATTTATGATGTTGTGCAGAATGTTGTCCAATATCTGGAACAACATCCGTGCAATATCAACAAACTCCCCCAATTTGGCTTTTCTACTACAACACACCTGATGTTAAAAAAAACATCTGAACTTGTGTCATGAAAGAAATAAATAATAGCCATTCAGATAACAACTACTATTCAACCAAATCATAATTTAAAAACAGATAGCAAACACAAGCACTAAGTATATCAGCAGTGTACTTAGGCCAAAGTATCCAACAACATAAAGTAAATGACAGAAACATAAACCTAACATCTAGTTGTCCATTAACAGAGTTCATAATGTAAAGAGCAGTAAATAAAATATTACAACACAGAAAGGAATTTTTATAGTGAAATAAAGGGAAGGACTGTGCCATTGGAATGACTGCATCTCCATAATCTGCAAATGCCCCCTCATACTTCAAAAACTCCCACTATATTGAATTTGTTCATCAATTATTAGGACCATACAACTGATCAAGCACAGCAATACTCCCAGGAGACATATCCTCCCTGTCTGGAGTCTTTCTCAAGTCTTCATCAGTGCTATCATCAGCAGCATCACCATCTCCAACTGGTTCAGGATCATCATGAACAACCTGTTCATCAGCAGCATTGAGTACATCTTCCACAGCATCCTCCACAACCTCATTAACCGCATCCTGTACAACATCTTCAACTTCTCTGTCTTCAGCATCATTCTGATCAACATCAACATCAACATTCTCAACAGCATCATCATCATTAGCAGCAACATCTGGTTCAATGTCCTTTTCATCACCATGGCTAGATGGACCAGCTCCATCATCTCCACCATCATTAGGACCAACATCTGGTGATCCTCCCCCTGTTGGAGTAGAAAGGAGGCTTCTCCAAAATGTTTGTTGAATAACCAGTGCATCTATACTTTGCTGGATGGATGTAATTTGATCAGATATATAAGAATTAGTAAAATGAACAGAGGGTGTACAATCTCTTCTGGTTACTGTATAAGGAATGTTGCCAATAGGATGGACAACATTTTCGGCATGCGGTTCAGGATCAGGCAAAGGAAGATCCACAGTTCTGTTTCCACCTTTCAACACATGAGACATTCCAAAAGTTGGAACATATCCACTAATTCTTTCACCTCTTGGCCTCTCAAATTCCAACATATCCAAGAACTGACATATCAAACTTGGAAAAGGAAAAATGCTTCCTTCTGTGTGTTTACTAGCAAATGTCATCAGGTTATCAAATATAACCTGCCCCAAGTTAAACCTGTTCAAATGTACAATCTTGTACAACAAGAAGGCCTGCTCTTTGGTTAACACGGTAGAGTTCTTTGAGGGTAGCCAATTGGAAACAAGCAGCTTATGCATCACAGAATACAAGGAGGTTAATTTGGCAGCAGAAAACTGTAAAGTCCATTCAGAACACCTTCCACCAGTGATGACAGACATCACTTCATTAATATCCAACTTAACATTATACTCCTCAATTTGTCTAGTCCTTAGAAAGATATTGATAAGCCTAGAATTGATTGTTACCATATTGTATCTGAATCTAATCTTTCCATAATTTGAAGACTGCCTATTGTCACAACTCCTTTTCAAATTTGCATAGAATTCAACAACCCAAGAAACATAATACGGTTTAGCATATTGAAGAGCATGCAACAATGATCTACTCTTTAAGGAACCAATCAGGTTATTAGCTACAAAGTCTGGAATTTTAATGATCCTTTCATCTACTATGTTCCTTTTAAGCAAAGATTTAACCACAACAGACTTTCTATCATGCTTTTTCTTATCATCAGCATCAAAGTCAGACATCATTACCTCATCAGAATCAAACAAACCATCTGATTCATGAGCAGCTTCAGGGACATCTTCCTCAGGTTTCTCGTCTTACTAAGGACAATTTACTAAGGATAACCTAGACAATCATAATGCATCTCCCTCTGATAAAAAACTTTTTCCAAGTCAATCTTCCAGGTTCAATTAATCTAGACAATTTACTAAGGATAACAAGTTCAAATATGATCCTGAGTACAGAAAAAAGGTTAAATGTGATGCATGTTTTGGATATGGTCACTATGCTAATGAATGTGCTAATACTATGCTTAGGAAAAAGATGAACTTTAATGCTACCTTAAGTGATGATTCTGATGATGAAACTGATTCTGGTAATTGTGAACTAAGTGTTATGTCTGCTAGAATAGTTTATGATGATATATTTGATGATGATCTCGATGATTATTGGTCTGAAGCAGATTCAGATGTTCATACAACATCTGAAACAACATTCAGTCATAACTCTAAGATTAACTGTTTTGCTGGAACTATTCTGAATGATGAAACATCAAAATCTGCTGCTTGCGACTATGAATATCTGAAGTTTAAAACTAATTTAGAAACTCAAAAACAGGTGTTAAGTTCCTTATCTTTAGGAAATTCAGATTTGAAAGAAAATCTTTTGAAGCTTGAAGTTCTTTTAACTAGAAAAGATGTGGATATATCTTCTTTGAAAGATGAACTCAAGTGTACTACTCTGAGTTTTAAAAAGTTTTCTACTAGCATAAAGAGTATGTTGGACTTAGTTTTGAGAAAACTTTTGAGAATGAAGCATTAATGATTGGTAGATATGATAATGCTGGACTTGGTTTTGAGAAAACTTTTGAGAATATTCCTATATCTTGTGAACCTATTTCTTTTGTAAAAGCTAGATCTTCTTTACCAAAATGTTTTAAAGGTAAACAAAAGAAATTTGATGCTTTGTTTAAAGAGTATGTCTGTTTTTATTGTGTTGGAGTAGGTCACATTCATACATATTGTTCTAAGTTAAGAAGAGACTTAAAAGCTGGAATTGTTTTACCTGATAAAGTTGAACACCCTATGAAACAAGTTAACAATACTAAGAAGTTGATTCATAAGAACATATCATGTAATGTTGTGTATACATCTTTGAAAGCATGTGTTCTTGGATCTTGGTACTTTGATAGTGGTTGTTCTAGACACATGACTGGTCAAATTAACTATCTGTCTAATTATACATCTTGTGATGGTGGTCATGTTACATATGGTGGTGGTTTAAAAGGTAAAGTTGTTGGAAAAGGAATCTTGAATGTTCCTGGTTTTCCAAAGTTGACAAATGAACATATAAAAGGTTTACTTCCTATCTGATTAGCATTAGTAAGTTATGTGGTGATGATTTACATGTGAAGTTTGACAAGAATTCATGCTATGTGTTTGACAAAAATGATGATTGCTTAATGACTAGTAAAAGACCTGCTGATAATTGATATTTGATTGGTTCAAATCATACTTGTAAAACTTGTAAAGCAGATGACATTATTTTGTGGCATCGAGAACTTGGTCATGCTAATTACAGAAGTATTCAGAAATTGCATAGACTAAGTGCTCTTGTTGGTTTGCCTGACCTTAACTTTGAAAAAGGAAAAATCTGTGGACCATGCCAGAAAGGTAAGCAAGTAAGGACAACACATCAACTGTTCAGCATGTACAACAAAAAGGTGTTGTGAGTTGATTCATATGGATCTAATGGGTCCTATGGAAACTGAAAGTTTAGGTGGAAAGTGGTATTCATATGTTCTTGTAGATGATTTTTCTAAATAAACTTGGGTAATTTTTCTAAAAGAAAAATCAGATACCTTTTCTAAGTTCAAAATTCTTTACAAAAGGTTTAAAACTGTTTTATGTTTAAAGTCCAGTAGAATAAGGTCTGATCATGGAAGAGAATTTGAAAATAGTTTGTTTACTAATTTTTGTGAAAAGAAAGCTATTTTGCAAGAGTTTTCTTCACCTAAAACTCCTCAACAAAATGAGATTGCTGAAAGAAAGAATAAAACTTTGCAAGAAATGACAAGAGTTATGCTAACCTCAAAAATCCTGTTTAAGAAATTCTGGGCTGAAGCTTTGAATACTGCTTGTCACATTGTGAATAGAGTCTATATTCGTTCTTGTAGTAATTGTACTCCTTATGAGATTCTGAATAAGAAGATACCAAAGTTGAAATACTTTCATGTTTTTTGTTGTGTTTGTTACATTTTGAATGACAGAGATCAGTTGCACAGAGTGATAAAGGATTTTTCTTAGCGTATTCTAAAAATAGCAAAGCATATAGAATCTATAACTTGAGAACTGATACAATGTAAGAATTTGTTAATGTGGTATTTGATGAACTTGCATGTCTTGCAGGTAAAAGTGTTGAAGATAATGTATCAGATTTGATAGAAGTATCCAGAAATACTGATGACACTGAAGATAGTAAGTATGTTGATCAGAATGTTCTTTCAACATCTAATGCAACATTACCCAAAAGTTCAAATACTGAAAATCTGCCACAAGATTCACAGTATCCAAAACATTTGATTACTTCAACAAAGATAATGAAAAGTCATCCATCAGATCAGATCATTGGAGAAGCTACAACTGGTGTACAAACTAGAAGAAGAATGTGTATTCATATCAATAACCTTGTAAGATCAGTTTGCATGTCATCCATATGTAATCAAGTAAGGTTTGAGTGTTATCATTCTGAAATTGAGCCTAAAAATGTGAAAGAAGCTCTTGATTATGAAAACTGGATAAATGCTATGCATGAAGAACTTAATCAGTTTGAAAGAAATGATGTTTGGACACTTGTACCTAGACCTAATTCTGATATTAATGTCATAGGAACAAAGTGGATTTTCAATAATAAAACTGATGAATTTGGTAATATTGTGAGAAATAAGGCTAGATTGGTTGCTCAAGGTTATACTCAGATTGAAGGAATTGACTTTGATGAAACATTTGCTCCTGTTTCTAGAATTGAATCTATTAGATTACTTTTTGCTATTGCATGTTTCATTAACATTAACTTGCATCAAATGGATGTTAAAGCTGCTTTCTTAAATGATATTCTGGATGATGAAGCTTATGTTGAACAGGCTAAAGGTTTTGAAAATCTGGAATTTCCTGATCATGTTTACAAGTTAAAGAAAGCTTTGTATTGTCTAAAACAAGAACCTAGAGCTTGGTATGGTAGACTTACTGATTTCTTACTTGAATTTGGATTTTTGAGAGGTGAAGTTGATAGAACCTTGTTCATTAAAAATTCTAAGAATGATTGTTGGTCTCGGTGCTAACGAGTCTCACACGTGTATGGGGGGAATACACATGTTAGTGATTTTTCAAACTTTTTCTTCACTGAGGTCAGATGGGTCAGGTTATCCTGATATTTTTGTCCTGAGAAGCACGGATTGCCCTGAGTCAAAGTCTACTGAGACAATGATCCTGAGTTGCTTTCAGAAGCTTCAGATTAGCCCAACTGATCCTGAATTTATCAGAGATCCTGAGGAACTTGGATCAGATACTTATCTTACTGAACACTCAGTAGAGTTAGTTCAGTTTGGTAACTATCTGTTCTAGCTACTCAAGTGTGCGGAATGGTTGTCCCTAAGTTTATACTTGTTTTAGCTTTGCTGAAATATCTTCTTCCTTTAATAAAACAGTGATTAAGGTTGTGACCAATTTTATGCAGTTCAGTGGATTGGTTCCAATCCAATATCGATGAAATATGCTTTCGATGAAAAACATGTAACAGATAAAATGCAGTACAGAAAGCAAACAACACAACAATTATAGTGGTTCAGAGACTCAAGCTCCTACGTCCACTCTCTCTGATCTTCAAAGAAATTCCTTAACCACTTCTGTAGGTCCCGGTGTAAACGAGTCTTACACGTGTATGGGGGGGGAATACACGTGTTCAATGTTTTTAAAACTTTTTCTTACTGAGGTCAGCTTGGGTCAAATAATCCTGAAGATTAGGTTCTGAGAAGCACAGATCGCTCTGAGTCAAAGTCTCTTGAGATGCTGGATCCCGAAATTTTCTTTAAAACCTCGAGATAATCCCAACCGAGTCCTCGAAAGTGTCGAGATCCCGAGTTGCTTGGATCAGATAACTAACTTACTGAATCCTCAGAAGAGAGTTCAGTTTGGTAACTATATGTTCTAGCTACTCAGTCGTGCGGAATGGTTGGCCCTTAGATTATACTCGTTTTAGCTTTGCTGAAAACCTTCCCTTTATGAAATAGTGATTAGGCTGTGATTCACTTATGCAACTTCAATGGATTGATTGCAACTGAATATCAGTGAAAAGTATGCTTTCAAAATCAAGTCAATGCAACAGATAAGCACAGATAAGGAAAGCAATAAAGAACACAGCAATTATAGTGGTTCAGAGACTCAAGCTCCTACGTCCACTCTCCCTGACTCTTCAGAGAAATTCACTATCAACTTCTGAGCTTTCTGACTACCTCGCGTAGTTTACTTACTCAACTCGGCCCTGAGTTTTTCCGACTACTCCACATAGTTTACTTACTCAACCCGACCTTGAGTTTTCTGACTACCTCCGTAGTTTACTTACTCAATCACACACAAGCTTTCAGACTACCCCTGTAGCTTACTAACTTCTCCTCTAGAGTTTTCTGACTACTCCGCGTAGTTTACTAACTCTTTACAACACTTCTCACCAACAAACACACTCCAACTACCTTCACAAGGGTTTGGGGTTTCTTGGTTGGTTTCCAACTAGGATGAGATATCCTTTACAATGAAGCACAATGCAAAGGGTTAGGATATCTCGACTAAGCTTTGGATAATTCTTATCAAGCTAGGCTTAGTATAGTGAGCTCTCTTTAATATTGAAGCACTTGGGAAATTCTAAGTTTTTTAGTGCTTTTAACTTTTACTAAAGAATAAGCTTGAGCTCTTAAGTTATGTGATAAATTTCCGTAACCTTACAATGTAGAGGGTCACCCAAGATTTATAGGCATACACCAAGGTCACTCTTTGAAAACTATCCGTTGGAGAGACAAACTTACCGTGAGTTCCCTCTTGTGGTGTGTGTGAAACGACTATATTTAGGGTTTGAAACTCCCTAACACTTTCTAGGCAATAGCCTTTTCATGTAGCCGGTCTTCACTTTTTGCGATGGAACTTTTGTACATCCGACATCCTTTTTGAGAGACACATCCTTTGTCGATGTCGATGATGGTGCGATGTTGTCTTCCTCTTTTTGACTTTTGTCTCCGGTTAAAAGGTAAACACCTTCAACGGCTCTTTTTGGTTACAAACTTTGAGTTTGATATAACCTTAACAACACTTCGACTTAGTTCCTTTTATGCGCATTTGAATGTTTTGGCAAGTATCTATTTTCTAAGGAATCGCGATCTTCTCGATGTTGCATCCTTGAGATAGATATATTCAATGCCTCAAACATTCGTGTTCATCTTGAGCATTCAAGACCTTCTTGAGTCTTCGATGAATTACTCGCCTTCGATTGTTGGTCCCGGTGTACGAAGTCTTACGTGTATGGGGGAATACTGCGTGTTCGATGTTTTTAAAACTTTTTTTTATCGAGGTCGACTTTGGGTCGATAATCCTCGAAGATTAGGTTCTCGAGAAGCACAGATCGCTCTGAGTCAAAGTTCATCGAGAGGCCGGTGATCCCGAAATGCTTTAAACCTCGATGATCCCAACTAACCTCTGTAAGAAATTTTTAAAAACATCAACACGTGTATTCCCCCATACACGTAAGACTTCGTTAACCGACCAACAAGTGGTATCAGAGCAAAGGGTTCAACTTGACCACTCATTGTGTTGACCAAAGTTTTATTTTCAAAAATACTTGTGGTCTATCCGAATCGATCTTATTTCTTTGAAACCTTTTATTTTTCAAGAGATCGGAAAAATGTCTTCTAAAAACTTCCCATGTTCTCGATGGAGAACTATAACCTATGGAGATCGAGAATGCAGGCTCATCTCAGATTCCAAACATGAGCGTATGTGGAGAGTGGTCTCTCAAGGACCATTCCAGGTTCTTCAGAGTGAATCCCAGGAGAAAAAGATGAGAGAATTGATCCTAGAGCGAAATTTCCTAAGTCCGGTGACCAACTGACTCCTGAGGAGAGAAAGTTAGTCAATCTAGACTACATTGCAAAAGACACACTATACAGCACAATTGATGATGGTGTGATGGGAATGATCTCTCACTGTAATACTGCTAAAGAGATTTGGGATACACTAGCTGTTATGTGCCAAGGCACGGATCATATAAAAGAAAACAAACTTTCGAAGGGCAATTGGAAAGTTTGACGACTTTTGAATGGATGATGGTGAATCAATAGACAAACCGAAGTCGATTCACTAGCATCATGAATGATCTAAATGCACTTGGAAAGAAATACCCACAGAGAGAAGTTGCATTGAAAATTCTTAGAGGTCCATCTAAGAAATGGGATATTCATGCAGTGGTGATTGAGAACACCAAGAATATTAACTCAATGCCTTACCAACAAATCTTCTCTGAGATAAAAGCCTATGAATTTGTAATTGATAAGAAATCCAAAAAAGGCTGACAGCAAAGATGATTCTTCATCGGGTAAGAATGTGGCTTTAAAAGCCAAAGATAAAACTCAGAAAAAATAGAGAGTCGAGAACCCCCATGCCAAAAAATCGGGATGAGCTTGAGGATAAGCTAAAGACCGATGGCAAGAAGGTTTGATAGACTTAATAATAGATTTGGAAAATACAAAAAAGCTATTACAGAACCACAGTACCGAAGAAACCCGAGGACGATCAACCGAGAAGAAGAAAGACACGAAAGTCAAGGATCTTCATCCAAGAGAAAGGACTCCAAGTCCAAAGAAGAAAATGATCGGGATGATGATGCCAACAGATCTTATAACCGCCGGAAGAAAGGTCACTTCCAAAGATGATTGTCCGTTTGAGTGCTAAGGAGAGAAGAGAAAGGCAAGCTATAAGAGACCGTAAGTTCTCATGCAAAAAGGCCATGGTTGCGGAAGAAGAACACTCGAGGAGGGATCTAGCTCTTCGATGAGATATTCTCGACAAAGGAAAAGTGATGACATCCGTCGATGGCCATTGAGGAGGTAAACTCTTCTTTCTCTGTTGTTGCTCCTACACTAGCACAAGAGTTTTCAAGTTCCAATCGAAAACAATCATTTTGACATGATGGATTCTTTTCGAGAATCGATGAAGGACTATCTTTGTTTTGCAAGGATCAAGCTAAATCAAACTCAAGAGCAGCGAAATAAACCGAAAAGTCAAAAATATAAAATGGAAAGACTCTAGCAATATTGAAGTCACTTCTCAATTAATGGGAGCTATTGATGAACTGGATGTTCTAAAAGTACAACTCTCAGAGAAAGAGAAGTTGATAATGTCCCTAACTGAAAAGCTAGAGAAATCCATTGAAGAGATTCACTAATCGAATCGAGTTCAATGCCCTCTCGAAAGCATAAAACTCTACAGAATCGGAGGATAGTGCACGTAAGAAGTTAACTCTATTGAATAATGCATCTAATGTAATAGATGAAATTGAGTTACCAGAGATCTGTGGACTATAAAATCTGGATTGGGATACATTCCAGGGGGAACCTCACAAGGTCATCTAAATGTTTGCGTCAAGTAGCAAAGAAGAAGACTATCTTTGTAAAACCCGATGGCACCTACACTTCAAATCAAGAAATGCCCAAGGTTGTAGACAAGGAAAAAAAGGAGCTATGGTCTCAAAGAAACCGAATGATCGGGTTAGAAAGCCCAAACCTCGGTGAAGGCAAGAAAACTCGAAAGATCGGGCCTGGAAAGTTTCGAGCAAATACTTCAAAGCCTCGGGCTAAGAATGCAAACTCGAAAGGCTCCACATCGAACCATCGGAGGAATCCTCGGATGAGAAAACACTCTGCAGAGACATTCTCAATCAAGAGACCAAGTCCTCAAGATCTTTGAAAGACCAGATTTTAGTACGTATAACCTTGAACCTCACTTGCTTAAGGGTAAAGGTTATCTCAACCCGAAAATCATCAAAGATTTAGACCGGCCGCACAAAAGCCTAAGCATCTGAGCAAGAAGGCCCCAACCAAAGAAGAACTCTAAGGCACATGTTCATGCTAAAGCTAGCACACATATACTATAAAACGCTAAGGCACCCGGAGTAGTGGATGTATATGTTGATGTTTATGGAAGACAAATTAGCCACTCTAAAGTGATTAGAGTTGTCAGGCAGATTTGGATTCCGAAAGGTACAGCTAACCTCGTAGGACCCTACACAAAATGGGTACCTAAGAATTAATCTGTTTTTCAGGAGGAAAACCAGGGCACTAAGCTGATGAAAGATCACATGGCACTGATGAGCAGAGATGAAAAAGCTCCTGATGTATGGTATATTGACAAAGGATGCTCAAGACATATGACAGATTCAAGAAGATGCTTTCAATGACTATGTTGAACAAAGAGGCCCTTGAGATCACTTTTGGAGATAACTCCAAGGGGACGATCAAGGATATGGAACTTTGGAAGTCGACTCAGTTCATATCCATGGTGTTTCATATGTATCTGGATTGAAGCATAACTTGCTGTCAATTAGCCAATTATGTGATAAGGGTTTCAATGTTGAGTTCTCAAAGAACTTATGCTTTGTGAAAGATGATACATCACAGAAAGTATTACTGACTGGTACAAAAAAAGAGAATGTGTATCTTGCTGATTGGAGTTCAACTCCTAAAGATACATGTTTAATTGCTAAAAGTTTCACAGATACCAGTTGGTTATGGCATAAAAGAATGAATCACCTAAACTTCAAAACCCTGAACAAGCTTTCAAGATTAGCTCTTGTGAGAGGGTTTCCTAATGAAGTGTTCAGCAAGGAACACATTTGTGATGCATGCCAGAAAGGAAAACAAGTCAAAGCATCATTTAAAAGCAAAGTAGAAGTTTCTACTGAGAGAATACTTCAGCTTTTGCATATGGATCTGTTTGGTCCTATAACACCTGTGAGCACTAATGGCAGGAAATACACATTGGTAGTAGTTGATGACTACTCAAGATATACTTGGGTCATATTCTTACTCAAGAAGAAAGAGACTCAAGATAAAGTTGCCAGAATTCTTAAAAAAGACTCAGTATTGAGAAAAATCTGAGTGTGGTCAAAATCAGATCTGACAAAGGAACTGAGTTTATAAATCATATCATTTATGATTATTGTGCAGCAAATGGAATTCTACATGAAACATCAGCTGCAAGGACCCCTCACCAAAATGGTGTTCTTTGAAAGAAGGAAAGAACTCGAAAAGAAGTTCTGCAAGGATAATGATAGTGAAGGTGATATTCCTAAAAGATTTTGAAATTTGAAGGCCAACACCGCATGCTACTCTCGGAATAGATCCATCTTTGACAAAAGTCAAGGCAAAATGCCTTATGAGCTTTGGAATGAAAGGAAGCCTCTTGTTTCTTTCTTTTCGTGTGTTTTTGGTTGCAAGTGTTTCATACACAATAATGGTAAAGATCGGTTGAAAACATTTGATAGTAAAGGCGATGAAGGAATATTCTTAGGATATTCGGAAGTCGATAAAAACTTCGAGTTTACAACTGTAGGACTCTTATTGTGGAGGAAACACCTCATGTTGTTTTTGATGAATCTGTTTGTGTTCGAAAGAAACAGAACATGATGCAAATGAACCGACTAAGAGGATCACCAGATTAAGCACGAAACGAAAAGATAAATCATCCATCGAACACGAAAAAGAAGAAGTCAGTCATTATCTATGATTGGAGTGACTCAGACTCAGATAAAGAAGTTCAGGATGGAAATCGGGATGGTGAGACCCAGGAAAACCAACACTCCAAAGGTGACCAATCGAAGCAGACACCGCCTCGGACTCAGTGCACGTGATGCCAATGAAGATGTGGTCACAAATTGAGGCAATTTACGAATCTATCAACCAAAGGGGAACAAATGTCTCTGACAATGTTCTGAATAGAATTTCCCCTGAGGAAGATGATTGGTTCTCCTATTTTGTTGTTCCCTGAGTTTGCTGATTTAACTGAACCTAACATTTCAAATGTTGAGGATACCATTGAAGGGGGAACATCAAGAAGGAAATGGTTAGATAGCCATCCTACAAGCCGATTGTGGGTGATCTAACCAAAGGTGTTAAGACTAGAAGGTTCCATGGAGAGAGTGCACTATTCTGCTGCTTCCTATCAGAGAAAGAACCTACTACAAGATTCTCACTGGATTACTGCCATGCAAGATGAGCTGAATCAATTCTCGAGGAATGAAGTATGGGAGCTGGTAGATAGACCAGAAAGGCACAATGTCATTGGAACCAAGTGGGTTTTCAAGAACAAAAGAGATGAAAACAACAACATTGTGAGAAACAAGGAAAGGTTAGTTGCACAAGGTTATTCCCAAGAAGAAGGCTTGGACTATGATGAAACCTTTGCACTGCACTTGCAGACTAGAAGCCATCGATTGTTTCTTGCATATCTTTTTGCACATGAAGTTCACGATCTGTCGATGGATGTGAAAAGTGCATTTCTAAATCGCAGTGTGCTTAAAGAAGGGTTTATGTGGAACAACCTCCTGGTTTCAAATAGAATGACCAAGTTTACAGGCTAAGAAAAGCATTGTATGGTCTTAAGCAAGCACCCAGAGCATGGTATGATACTCTTTCTCAGTTTCTTACTGACCATGGTTTTGTCAAAGGAACTATTGATAGAACTCTGTTCAGGATAGAGGATGGGGAAGATATCTTACTAGTTCAGATATATGTTGATGACATCATTTTTGGATCTCCAAACCATCAGCTGTGTGAAAAGTTTTCAACACTGATGAAAGACAAGTTTGAGATGTCAATGATGGGAGAGATGAATTTCTTTCTAGGACTTCAAGTGAAACAATCAAAGGAAGGAATATTCATCAACCGCAAAAGTACACCGTAGATCCGATTGCAAATATGGTGTACAGAATTGCAATGCATTTAGAATTCCCATGAATACTAACTACAAGATGGATCCTGATTCTGAAGGCAAATCAGTAAGTCATACTGATTATAGAGGAATCATTTGATCATTGCTCTATCTCACAACAAGTAGGCCGGATATAACATTTGCTGTTGGGATATGTGCAAGATACCAAGCTAATCCTAAGGCTAGTCACATGGAGGCTGCCAAAAAGATACTGAAATATCTTAAGGGCACAGTGAATAGAGGATTATGGTATCCAGCTGATGATAACCTAGAGTTAAGTGGTTACTCAGATGCTGATTATGGAGGATGCAGAATTGACAGGAAGTCCACTTCAGGAACTTGTCAATTTCTAGGAAGCAAGCTGATATCTTGGTTTTCAAAGAAACAGACCTCAGTAGCAACAAGTACTACTGAAGCTGAATATATGGGTCGCGAGGAAGGCTGCTGTACCATTCTTTGGCTCGCACAACAATTGAGGATTATAAAGTTGTAGCCAATGAAGTACCAATATTTTGTGACAATAATAGTGCCATTGCTATTTCACAAAAACCCTAGATTGCACACCAGATGCAAGCATGTGGATATCAAACATCACTTCATCAGAGATCATGTCGAGAAGAAGGACATAAGGATGGAGAAAATTCATACTGATAAGCAGAGAGCTGATATCTTGACTAAACCTTTGGCGGAATCAAGATTTCAAGAACTTTCAGTTGAATTAGGGATGCTAGAACCAGGTGTATAGAGTAAAATCTGAAAAATTGAAGGTTTTCAGATGCATGAAGTTTTCTCAGAATCCTTCTGAGAAGCTCAGGATAAAATGGAAATACTGAACTGAGTCTCAGAAAACTCAGTAGCATACTGAACCAATTCAGTAATCAGTATTATACTGACATTTTATCAAGATCAGTACTAAGTAAGACTGATAGAGGAAATTGGTCTGAAGAAGTAATGACTCATGCGATTCATTTATTGCTCAAGAAAATTCAGTAATCATTCGCAATAAATATAAAAACACCTGAGGAATGTTTTTTTTTGGGCGGGATCGTTTTAAATTCCGAAGAAGGTCAACAGTCATTTAATGCTCTGCTACATTAATGACCAATGAGGACGTTTTGGCGGCTTACTTTTCGGAGATCGTTTGTTCAGATATACCCGATTAATCGAGATTAATCTCAACCGTTGTTACTCACCTAACCAACACGATTCCCCACGATCTCAAGGCTATATAAACCCCAATCAGCCATTCAAGCCAAAATTTTATCAAACCCTTCGTTTTCAAATCCTCTGCAATTAAAAAAATCCCTTTGCCCGAAAATTCTCCAAACCCCTAAAGCTTCCCTTCTTCAATCAAACTCTAAAATGGCCCCAACCCTTAGAGATTAGCGAAACCAACAAGCCGTGGTAGGAGTTCGTTGTCTCACTTGAAAGCACAACCAACTCAAAGCCGAAGAAGAGGCTCTCAGATATGATTCGATCGCTAAACTCACCCAACTAGTCGCAAATCGACCCGCACCGGGAGTTTGCGAAAGAGGTAATCGAATTCATCTCAGAATTTGAAGATAGATGAAGAGGGTTGTATGCATTCTAAGTTAATCAGATCACACTTAGAGCAAATATCCAAATACGTCAATTTTGAGAGGGATCAGATATAGTTCAAAAAATCAATGATGTTTTTGAGCTCTATGATAGAGGAGAGGATCCTACGACGTATATGTCGAAGAGAGCAGAGTACTTAGATAGGATTGCCGAGAATCTGTTAAGTTTGAGGCGACATTGCATAAAAAGGCACCTCCGGCCACAATATCGTGTGTTGATGGATATTGTGAGCAAGTGCATCATGAGTCTTCTTGGGGAGTTTTGAGCGGATAAGTACCCCGGCTCGATTGATGGCGGCGATAGAAGCTTCACCCACCACAGATTTCAACCGCTAAAATTCCCGATCCAGACGGTGAGTGAAAGCGGACCAAAGTTTTTGAGGAAGATTGACGGGAGATCTCAATCAAAGGCAAGATCCACCATGCCACCAAAATTGCTTACATTTTGGAGATGTGCGAGAGGAGGAGGATATCTTCGCCAATTCGACCCCATTTCCTAAATCCAAAATTCTCCTTAAACCCATTCTTTGCAAGGAAGCGTGTCATCGAGGGAAGAGAGAAAAAGAAGGTAGAATCACCTTCTGCATTTCTTTGAAAAAGAGACCCAACAAACTAGGGGGAAGGTGTTGTTGGAGACAAAGATGGAGCGAGGAGCAAAAAATGATGAAATGTAAGAATCTTGCTCCAAAACGCAGAAGATTGGTGGTTCTCACCGATGAAGATGAAAGTGATTCGAAGAGATTCAATCGAGGGCCAAACCGCCGAGTTCACCATTACAAGTGTTGGCTCAGTTATCTCCGGGACACGGGATCGACCGGAGGAAAGTGTCTTTTTTCGAGGTGCTCGAGACATCGCCAAGACTGAGATAAAATTTCTCGGGAAATTTTCAAAGGAGCTCAGACCTCGAGAGATGCCTACCTCGTGTGCAGTTCGCACAGAAGAGCCCGTAGTCGATCCGAAGATGTGCAAGCTCGATCGACGAGCCAACTCGTGACTAAATCGAGGATATACGATTCGAGCCTCGTAACCCACTCGGATGCAAACCGAGGACTGACCGCTAAACTTCGATGTTGTTGAGACTCAGGAGCTGAATATTCTTGATGAGCTCTTGAGTGATCTACTTCTTGATCCCTTAGCAGAAACTTCAAATGAACCAGAGAGCCCGAGATGGAAGAAGGGCGAGGCTCAAGAAGGCGAGTGGAGGAGCAAGGGGAACGGTTCATACTTGACCGATACCGAGCTCAAATCATACCCCGATCTGCAAGATATTTTCTTCAGATTAAGGACAACTGTATTTATCCTCAATCAGACTCTTCCCGAGATGCTTGATATTGCTGCTTTTAGAGGGGAAGACTGGTGGAATGAGGAGACAGCCTTTCTGACCGACTTCTCAGGGTTCAGAAGGACAAAGCTCAGGATGAAAAACGTCGATTTTGATGAGCCGGTTCGAGAGGAAGTTGGCCGAGAGGAGAGCAACTAAAGTTGGTGCCCCAAGCAGTGGAGACAAATCTCAAGATGGAGATGGGGACCAACAGGGAGATGCTGAGGAACAGTCTCAGAAGGAAAAGGAGACTTTTGTTGCTGATCAACCTGGATCTAGTCAACATCAGACTGATGATAGTACTCTTCAGACTGAGGCGCAGCTGGAGACTAGAGCTCAGAATGAAGCTGAAGCTCAAGATGATCGACAAAGACAGAGGTGCGAAGATTCCTGAGATTGATCTCACTCCCCTGATAGAGAAACTTGAGAAGGTTGAGCCAATGATGATCAAGATTGCTCAGATGGAAGAGACGTTGGCCAATCATGCTCAAAAGATGTACGGTCTTAGTCACTCTTCAGAACTGGTGCAAATTCAAAACACTCTAACCACCCAGATGACCTCCATGGAAGAAAAGCTAAATGAGAAGCTGGAGGGAGTCAAGATCGAAGTTAAGTGATGAATCGAAGGTAAAACACCAGAAAGTTCTCGATTTCCTAGAGGTGAAACCGCGTAAAAGAATGAGGTGCTAATCAAGTCTCTGCTTGTTGAGGAAATGAGCTCAATGCTCATGACCAAGATGACAGAGATGTTCAAAGAAGCACTCTCGCCAGTTTGCCCACTTATCTCAAGAATTTTCTTTGTGGCCAAGAACCATCTAAGGAGGCTGGAAGACGAACAAGATCGAGATAAGCAGAGAAGTTCGCCGTGTGAGCAAAGAGCAATATCACATGGACACAAAGATCTCCGGACTTCTTCCAAATTACGGTGCCAAGAAGGGGGAAAAGGAGGCTGAAGATCTCAGAAAGTTCATGGCACGTACTTTGGAGAAGAAGGCTCAGAAAGATGCTGAAATGTATAATCTAGCAAAAGCCTTTAAAGAAGTCGGAGCTACTGAGAAGTTGAAGTTCGCCAGTAGAAAAGCCTATCTACACTCGAAGTTTCGAGCAAGCTATGCTTGATGTTGCAAGAGAGAAACCGAAAGTGCTAGAGCAAAGGTTGGAACAAGCCAAAGCTTCTTTGAATCGCTTATGAAGAGGAAAGCCTTGGGCGTTGTTCAACCTGAAAGCAAACATGCAAAGGCTTCTAAGCCAATCCAGAGAAAACTGATTCTGGATGATGAAGAAACAGAACAACCAGTGGAATCTGAGTCTCAACCTCAGAAGAAAGTCTTCAACACGAGAAATGCTCAAGACACTCCAAGAAGAACAAGCTAAGAAAGTCTACCGCTTGGTCTCGTGAACGTCTGTGGATCGAAAGAAGATAGACGAAGAGCGTAAGCGAAGGAGTGATTTCGTGAAGTTTAAGCAGCAAGAGGAAAGGAACATCAAAAGCACTAAAATGGCCCCACGTTGATAAATGGATGCCCATCAAACTCAACGATATGTGGAAGAAGTCAAGAGAACCTTCCGTTCAATTATGATGTTCTCGTGGAATGGAGAGGGAAAACTCGGATCGAATGAAGCTTTCATTGAATACCTTCTTATCTTCTATCCAAAGTATCTACAGAGTTGATTAACTTTATGATGAAGGAGAGGTACAGATAGTAGCCCCTGGTCCATATTCCTATCCACCTCCAAAACTTGATAATGGCTTGGTGAATGAGAAGGCCATTGCTCAAGAGATTGCTTTCGATATCTTTGGTCATTGGGTTTAACAGAAAACAATCCGGACATCATCAAGGAAAGAAATGAGTCAAGAAGAGATTTTTTTTTAATGTTTGACTGAGGTGCCCAACCGATGAAGTTGAGAATGAAGCAAATCAAGAGCGTAAGATCAAGAGCCAAAATCAGAAGACTGAAGACCGAAGACTCAGAAGATTTTGTAATCTTTAAATTTTGTCTTTTTGATTTTGTTGATAAACTCATTGTAATATGTAACGGGATACCAATCATCAATGAAGATTTATCATTATGCTCAAAAGATAATATCTCATTATCTTATTTACATGTCTTTTATTTTGATATGCCTGAATGAATGTCTCTTGAAGAAATTGTCTCAAATATGGAAATTGTTTAAGTATTTGGTAATGAACTAGTTAAAGAGATTCATTACTGAAGAAATTGCTGAATGATTAAACTGTTGAGAAACTCTGAAATTGTTTGGAGATTCTCTAATTTAAGAAATGATTTGGGAGACAACCAATCTTGTAATAGGATAAACTGAAACCTGAGTATAGGTTATATGTTTGTAACAAGATAGGTTTTGGCATCATCAAAAAGGGGGAAATTGTTGGGAGATGAATTTTAATAAAGATTTATGATTTTGATTAGATCCCAAAATCCTGACGAGTATGACATGTTGAGAATGATCTCGATAGTTAGTCGAGGATTGATTTTAGAATATTAGGGATGTTATCTGCCGAGAATGTATAGTCGTGATATATAGTTCGGATAATTCTTGAAGACTTCGATGAGATCTTGAGTATGGCGAAGACTTCAAAGTCTTCGTAAAGATCTCATCAAGATAAGAATTATCAACTATATCTTCTTGAAGTCTTCACATTCTCGCTATATCTTTAGACTATACATCCTCGCATATTCTAAAATTCTAAAACTAATCCTCGACTCAACTATCGAGATCATTCTCAACATGTCATACTCGTGATTTTGGGATCTAATCAAAATCATAAATCTTTATTAAAATTCATCTCCCAACAACTTCCTAAAGCTTTTTTGGATCAAAAAATCTAACTCACCGAAGCTTTACTTTTTTCTCTCGGGCCGACTCACGCAGCCTACTAACTCAAACACACACAAGTGTTCAGACTACCACAAGTAGCTTACTAACTTCTTCTCTAGAGTTTTCTGGCTAACTCACTGTAGCTTACTCTCTCTTTACAACTCTAACTCACCAACAAAACACACACAAACTACCTTAACAAAGGGTTTGGGTTTTGGGTTGGTTTCCAACTAGGGTGAGATATCCTTTACAATAAGAACTAATGCAAAGGCTAGGATATCTCTTTTAAGATTTGGATATATCTATCAATCTAGGCTTAGAATAGTTAGCTCTCTCCAATGTGAAACACTTGGGAAATTCTAGGGTTTTCGAGTGCTTCAATTTGCAATAATACGAATGAGCTCTTGAGTTGCTTTGAAATTTCCCGTAACCTCTCAATGTAAAGGGTCACTGGTATTTATAGGCAACTTCACCAAGGTCACTCTTTGAAAAAAACTATCTGTTAGAAGAGATAGCTTTATGAGTTTCCTCTTCTGGTGTTTGATGAATGGCTATTTTTAGGGTTTGAACACTCCCTTGCATGTTTTAGGAAATATTTAGTCATGTAGCCAATCACCAATTTTTGCAGTCTGGAACTTAGTACTACTGACATAATTTAGGGTCCTGTCGCTTTCAGTGTCAGTGAAGTACAATGTTGTCTTCCTCTGATTGGTTCTTGTCTTCAGTGAATGTAAACAAATAAAATGATTCTTTTTGGTCAATCTATCTGAAAGAGACAACCTTAAACAACACTTAGACTTAGTTCCTTTTGTCTGCACTATAATGTTTTGGGAAATATCTACTTTTCTGAACATGTGCGTTTTTCTCAGTTTTGTAGTCTTCAGATAGATATTATTCAAATCTCACGAACATTTAGGTTATAATTGAGTATTCAAGATCTTCATCGAGTCTTCAAGAACTCATGAGTCTTCATATCTTGAAAGAATCTTCGAGTCTTGATGTCTTTCAAAGAACTTCATCGAGTCTTGATGTCTTCAAAGAACTTATCGAGTCTTGATAATATCCGAGTCTTCATTTCTTAAGCATCTTCAGTACCTTTTTGAACATTCAGTTCTACTGATTCTTCAGTTCTACTGATTCTTTAGTTACTCAGTAACTTCTGACTTCTTCAGTAACTTCAAGATCTAACCTGATCTATATATGCTAACTATACATTGTGCAGATATCTTCCCAACAATCTATCTTTGACCCCGACTCGACTATCAAGATTATCCTGAACTTGTCATACTTAGGGGTTTTTGGGATCTAATCAAAACTTCTTTATTAAATTCATCTCCCAACAATTTCCTCCTTTTTGATGATGCCAAAACCATCTTGTTACATTTAAGAAAACCTAACCTATCCTTAGGTTTCAGTTTATCTATTACAAACCAAAATGGTATTTCACCCAACAATTTTCTAAACAATCTGGCATATCAAGTAATTAAAGACATATAAAAAGATAATGAGATATTATCTTTTGAGCATAAAGATAAAATTTTAATTGATATAGGATAAGAGTTACAGATTACAATGAAAATAAAAAATAAATCAGAAGAAAAAAGTCTTTAGTCTTATTCCACTTCATCCTCTATCACTTCCAGGTTGAACTTCCCGTAGTATCTCTTCTTCAGTTCATCCATTGCCTTGATGATATCAAGGTTGTTTCCTGTTAGGCCTAGCTGGATGGCATACTGGGCTATTTCCTGAGAAATGGCTGCTTCATTCACATAGTCATTCTCAAACCTAAGAGCTGGGTACATGTAAGGACCAGGGGCTACTATTTGCGTGTTTCCTTCATCTGCCATGTTGATCCAACTTTGCAGGTATTTAGGATAGAATGTCAGTAAGTACTCAATGAAGGCTTCATTCTTATCCGAAATTTGCTCCCCTCCATTCTCTCAGAATCTCATAATAGAACCAGAAGGTTCTCTTGATCTCTCCCATGCATCATTGAACTGTATAGGCATCCACTTGTCAATGTGCGGCCACTTCTGAGTCTTTTCCGTACCCCTCCTTTTGCTTAAATTTTTTTTAAAACCACCTCTTCTTTTCTTCTTCTTTTCTTTCTTCTTCCCGATCGGTGGAACACACAAAACCAAGCGAATCTTCTTCTCTTTTTCAATCTGAAGAGCTTTCAGAGTTTTCTTGGTATCGAAGACTTCTTTCTGAGTTTTAGTTTCTTCCTTTTCAGCTTCTTCCTCAGATTCTTCAAATTCCATTATCAACTTCCTCTGAGTAGGTTTTGAAACTTTATCTCTTTTCTTCTTTTCTTATTCCACGAATCCAACAACCTTTCTCTTTTCAGGTCTGACTTGCTCTTCACCGGCTTTGCTTGTCTCAATCATCCTTCTATCACTCAGTTTTTCACCAATTACTTTCTGAATGGTTTGCTCAGATGTTTGAGTGAAGGTAGGTTTTTCTGCTTCTTTGAACTTCAGTTTCCCAGTGGCTTCAATCTCACTTAAGGCATCCAAAATATTCTTTCCTTCAGCTTCTTTTTGAGCCTTTCTCTCCAAGGTTTGTGCCAACAACTCACTTAATTTGCCACCAGAACTTTCCCCCTTTTTGGCACCATACCTTGGGAGTAGTTGAGTCAGTGCAGTATCCATATAGTATTGCTCCTTGCTCATATTGCGTACTGGCCCTGCCAACTGATCATGCTCATCCTCTAGCCTCATCATGTAATTCTTGGCCATTGAGAATTCATCTGCGAGTGGAGCAAAACCTTTTGAGAACACTTCATGCATCATGTATGTCATCTTGGTCATGAGCGAGGAACCCATTTCCTCAACAAATTGCCTTGATTATCCGATCATTCTTCTCAATCAGTTTAGCTTCAAGGTAAGCAGTTCTGGTTTGATACCTTTGCTCCATCTCTGCATTGAGCTCAGTTTTGACTACATCAATCTTTCCTTCCAAAGTAGTCATTTTATCTGCAAGAGTTGTTTGTAGTTGCAAAGATGTCCAAGATGAACTCGATTTTCCAAATTTTTGAGATTGGCTTGCCAAGGTTTCTTCAATTTGAGTCACTTTCTCCACCATTTGCACCACCTTCTTCAATTTATCCAGGAGGCAAAACAATTGTCTCCAACTGAGCTGGTTGCTCCAATTGAGCCTCAGTCTGCATATCATACATAACAGATTTAAAGATAGGAACTTCAGTAGCTTTGGCATAATGTATAATAGTGCCAAAAGATACCTGAAGAGTGTTAACTTCAGTCTGAGGATGTGTGATATCAGTCTGTGTAGCATCAGTGTCCTTCTCCATCTGACTTTCAGTCCCTTTTTCTTTCTCAGTATCTGTCTGAGGTTCCTTCTCCCCATCAGATTGCCTTTCTGCATCACCTCTCTGATCTCCATCTTTGTTCTGATCATGAGAATTTGATGCATCTACTATTTCAGTATCTTTCCTTTCAGATAACTACTTTTTCACCAATTCATCAAAGTCAGCAGCTTTCATCCTGAGCTTTGTCTTTCTGAAGCCTGAGAATTCAGTCAGGGCAGCTGTCTCAGCATTCCACCACTCTTCTCCTCTGAATGATGCGATGTTCAACATTTCCTAAGTGTCTCGATTCAGATGTATAATCGTCGTTCTCGAGCTCAAGAGCATCTCCTCAAGGTCGATAAGCATTTAGCTCAGGGTATCGGTCCAGGATGAACCGTTCCCCCTCGCTCCGCCATTCAGTCTCTTCGGCTTCTCCCTTCTTCAATCTTGGGCTTTCAGGAGCTGTTTGCTCAGATTGTACAAGTTCCAGTGTTGATGGATCAAGAAAAGGTTCATTCGAGCGTATCCAAGTTCAAGAATTCACGAGGTTCGTGATCGATCAAAGTCCGCTACCGTATTTCTTGATGAGAGATCTGAGGTCCTTTGAAGATTTCCTGAGAGATTTTGTCTGAGCTCAGAGATGTTTCAAGTACCTCAGAGAAAACATGTTCCTCAGTTTCTTGCTCCTGCACATTTGTCACTACCTGAGCAAGAACACGGTGGAGATTTCACCCCTTTGGCCTTGAGTTGTCTCGATGGATTTCGAGAAGTCTGCCTTGTTTCCTGACTTGCTCCACCATTGTATCTTCCTCGATTTCCTCTTGGCGATCTCCTCCTTCGGCAGAGACTCGGTGTTTTTTTCTTTCTTTCCTCTCAAAGTCTTCTTCGTTGGTTTGAACATGATTTTTGACTTTGGAAAGGAAGTGGAATCGGCAAAAGTGTCCTCTTCTCTGCACGTTTCCAAGATAAATGCAATCTTGGTTGCATGTATAATTTTTCCCTTGATAGCTACAGAGCAATTCACCTTCTGAACTTGTTTGGCTTGATCACTCACCACCTTGATCAAATAGTGCAACCAATTGAATGCCGTAGTAGGTGAATCTTCAATCGCCATTAATTAGCCTTAACTTAGGCGTGCTTATCCGCTCAAACTACCAGATCTACTCATGATGCATTTGCTTACAATATCCAACAATACTCGATATTTAGGCTTCAAATGCCTCTTATTCAAAGTAGCTTCAAACTTTACCGGATGCTCAGTAATTTTATCCAAATACTCTTGTTCCCTACCCATCATGTATACCGTAGGGTCTTCACCTCTATCACTTAACTCATATATGGCATTCAGATTCTTAGGAATAATATATAATTCCCTAACAAAATCCACATATTTTCTACTATGTTCCAAATGCAACACCGTAATCTTAGACTCTATGCAATTTTTGTCATCCAATTGCATATTAGAAATAAACTCAATTACCTCCTTGGCATATTCAGCATCTGGTTGGTTTGCTATCAGACAAGTAAGCTTTGCCATCTTTAATCATATCAACGCCTCCTCCTTCGTGAGGTGCATTGGATGTGCTTTCCAGAGAAACAACATATTCGTACCATGGTTTGTTGGAAATGGCGAGTTTGTCGTATATAGAGAGTGTCATTTTTTTTGGTGATTTTGAGTGAAGGGTTTTTGAGATAAGAGATTTCTGGGTAATCGAAGGTTTTGAAGCTGAGGGTTTGTGAAGACGAAGGCCTTTTTGAAATAGGGCTTGAATGGAGTCTTTGTAATGGATATAGGATTTTGATTTATGGAAAATTGCGTAGATGAAGTTTTTGACGGTCAAGATTAAAAACCGACTAAAACGGGTATTTGAAAGGACGGTTTCGCAAGTACTTAGCCGCCAATTTATCCATATTGGTGATTAATGAACAGTGCATTTAATTAGTGTTCCTGCAGACCATTGAATTTCCTCGAGAATTTCAAAAGTCCCGTCCAATTATTTCTTCAGGTGTTTTGTCATTTATTGCCGATGATTACTGAGATTCAGATAGACAATAAATGTGGTGCATGAGTAAATACTTCTTCAGACTAATTTTCTCCATCAGTCTTACTGAGTTTTAACCTTGATAAAATTTCAAGATAATAATCGAAGTATCGAACTTCGTGATAACCGAAGTTTCCCAAGACTCAGTGTTCAGGACTCTCAATTTTATCCTGAGTTTTTCAGGAAAAACCGAAAAAACTTCATGCATCTGAAAACCTTCAATTTTTTCAGATTTGCTTTATTCACCTGGATCCAACATACCTAATTCAACCGATAGTTCTTGAAATCTTGATTCAAATGCAAGGTTTAGTCAAGATATCGGCTCTCTTTATCAAGATGAATTTTCTCCATTCTCGATGTCTTTTCTCTCAACATGATCTCTCGATGAAGTGATGTCCGATATCAACATGCTTACATCCGTGTGCAATACATGATTTTGTGTAATAGCAATTGTACTATTATTATCACAAAATATAGGTACTTCATTGGCTATAATCTTATAATCCTCAATTGTTGTTATGCGAGCTAAAGAATCAGCGTACAAATGACTTCCTCGCACCTATGTATTCAAATTTTCAAGAAGATTGGTTGCACATGAGGTTTGTTTCTTTGAAAACCATGATATCGGTTTTACTTCCAAGAAATTGACAAGTTCCCGTGGTAGACTTCTGTCAATTCCACATCCTCCATAATCAGCATTTGAATAACCAGTTAATTCAAGGTTATCATCAGCTGGAAACCATAATCCTCTATTCATAGTGCCTTTAAGATATTTCGAATCTTTTTGGCATACCTCCATGTGACTAAATTTAGGATTAACTTGGTATCTTGCACATATCCCAACATCAAATGTTATATCGTGCCTACTTGTCGTGAGATATAGCGGTGATCCAATGATCCTCTATAATCAAAGCAGGATTTATCGATTTGCCTTCGTGATCGATCCATCTTGTAGTTAGTATTCATAGGAATTCTAACCGCATTGCAATCTCAGACTCCATACTTTGCAATCGATCTCGGTGTATTTTGCTTGATTGATGAATATTCCTTCCTTAGTTTGTTTCACCTGAAGTCCAAGAAAGAAATTCATCTCCCCCATCATTGACATCTCAAACTTTCCTTTCATCAGAGTAGAAAACTTTTCACACAATTGATGATTTGGAGATCCAAATATGATGTCATCCACATAGATCTGAACTAGTAAAATACCCTTTCCATCTTCTATCCTGAACAAAGTCCTATCAACAGTTCCTTTGATAAAACCATGGTCAGTAAGAAACTGAGAAAGGGTATCATACCATGCTCGGGGTGCTTGCTTAAGACCATACAAGGCTTTCCTGAGCCTGTAAACTTGGTCATTCTGACAAAATCCTGGAGGTTGTTCCACATATACTTCCTCCTTAAGCACACCATTCAGAAATGCACTTTTCACATCCATCTGATAGACTATGAATTTTATGTGGGCAGCATATGCAAGAAACAATCTGATGGCTTCTAGTCTTGCAACAAAAGTAAAGGTTTCATCATAATCCAAGCCTTCTTCCCGGAATAACCTTGTGCAACTAGTCTTTCCTTGTTTCTCACAATTTTGTTGTTTTCATCTCTTTATTCTTGAACACTCACTTAGTTCCAATCACATTGGCCTTTTTGGTCCAGCCCACTAGCTCCCAAACTTCATTCCTTGTGAACTCGATTCAATTCTTCTTGCATAGCAACAATCCGTAATGAGTCTTGTAGAGCTTTTTAATCTCAAGAGGTTCCTTTTCCGATAGAAAATAAAGCAGAATAAAGCACTTTCACCATGGAACCGTCTTGTCTTTACTCCTTCTGATAGATCACCCACAATCTGACTTGTAGGATGGCTATCCAACCATTTTCTCCTGGATGTTCCCCCTCCAAGAGTGTCCTCAACATCGTAAATGTTAGGTTCGCATAGCTTTATAAAATTCAGGAATAACAAAAAGGAGAAAGAGAATCATCTTCCTCGTGGAAATTCCATTCGAACATTGTCGAGACATTTGTTCCCCCTGGTTGATAGATTCAGAGTTTGCCTCGATTGTGACCACATCTTCATCGGCATTACATACCGAGTCCGAATCGGTGTATGTTCAGATTGGTCACCTTCAGTGTTGGCTTTCCTTCAAAGAAGAATTTTCATCCCGAGTCTCACCATCCTCGAAGTTTTTTCATCCCTAACTTTTTTGTCTCGAGTCCGATTCACTCCATTCATAGAAAGTGACCGACTTTCTTCTTTTCGTGTTCGGAGAGGATTTTTTTTCGTGCTAAGTCCGGTGATTCTCTTGGTTAGTTCTCCCGAGTCATGTTCTGCTTTTTTTTGAACACAAGTAGATTCATCAAAAACAACATGAGGTGTTTCTTCCACAATAAGAGACCTACAAATTGTAAACTCAAGGCTTTTATTTGACTTTAGAATATCCTAAGAATATCCCTTCATCGCCTTTGCTATCAAAAGTTTTCAACCCGATCTTTACCATTATTGTGTATGAAACACTTGCAACCAAACACACGAAAAGAAAGAAACAAGAGGCTTCCTTTCATTCCACAAAATTTCATATGGAGTTTTTCCTTGATTCTTGGTCAAGATGGATCCGTTTCCGAGAGTAGCATGCAAAGGTTGATAGCTTCAAAACTCAAAATCTCTTAGAATATCACTTCAAAGAATCATTGTTCTTGCAGCTTCTTTAAGAGTCCTATTTCTTCTTTCAGCAACACCATTCTATTGTGGGGTCCTTGCAGCTGATGTTTCATGGGTTATTCCATTTGCTGCACAATAACCAGATATGATATGATTGATAAACTCAGTTCCTTTATCTGATCTGATCTTGACCACACTCAGATTCTTTTCAGTACTGAGCCTTTTTAGTATTTTTGGCAGTTTTGTCTAAGTCTCCTTCTTACTAAGTAAGAATATGACCCATGTGTATCTAGAGTAGTCATCAACTACCACAAGTGTATATTTCCTGCCATTTGTGCTTACAGGTGTTACTGGACCAAAAGATCCATATGTAACAGTTGCAGTATTCTGTCAGTAGAAACATCTACTTTGCTTTTGAAAGATGCTCTGATTTGTTTTCCTTTCTGACAGACATCACAAACATGATCTTTACTGAACACTTCATTTGGTAACCCCCTCACAAGTGCTAATCTTGCAAGTTTGTTCAGGGTTTTAAAGTTTAAGTGATTCGGTCTTTTGTGCCACAACCAACTGGTATCAGTGGAACTTTTTGCAACCAGACATGTATCTTTAGGAGATAATTTCCAATCAGCAAGATACACATTTCCTTTTCTAGTACCAACAAGAAAATTTTTCTCATGAAGTATTGTCTTTCACATAACATAAGTTCTTTGAGAACTCAACACCAATCCTTTTGTCACAGAATTGATCGATAGAAAGCAAGTTATGCTTTAAACCGCATATATGAAACACCATGGATATGAACAAATAATCAACTTCAAGAGTTCCATATCCCCGGTTTTGTCCTTTTGAGTTGTCTCCAAATGTGATCCGAGGGCCTTTTTTGCTCAACATAGTAAGTGAATAGTTGCTTATATCCTCATCATATGTCTTGAACATCCACCGTCCGTGATACCATATAGCAGTGTGCAATTCATTTCCACTCATCGTCTTTATGTTGTATTCATTCAAATTTCAATGCCATTTTTCCTTTACTCCTAAAACATATCATTTTTTTTAGGTACCCATTTGGTGTAGGGTCCTACCAGGTTAGCTGTACCTTTTGGAACCCAAATCTGCCTGATAACTCTAATACTTTAGAGTGGCTGATTTGTCTCCCATAAACATCTACATACACATTCACTACCCTAGGTTCCTTGGCAGTACCTTGTGTATGAGTGTCAGCCTTAGCATGAACATGAGCCTTAGAGTTCTTCTTGGGTTCAGGCTTTTTGTTCAAGTGCCTTAGCTTTGGTGCAGCTGGTCTCTGTCTCTGCTGGCTTGGGTTCAGGAAACCTTTACCCTTAGACAAGTGGGGTTTAGGTTGCCTGTACTGAAATTGGGGTCTTTCAGTAATCTGAGGACTTGGCCTTTTCAATTGAGAATATCTCTCACGAGTGTTTCTCTTCCTCGAAAATTCCTCCGATGGTTCAAATCTGATCTCTTCAGGTTGGTATTCTTAGCCTGAGGCTTTGAAGTACTGGCCTAAAAATTTCCTACTGAGTGTTCAGGTTTTCTAGCCTTTTCCTGAGGTTTGGGCTTTCTTCCCTGAACCTTCAGTTTTTCTGAAACCATAGGTCCTTTACCCTTGTCTAAAACTCTGGGTTGTTCTTCAGTAAGAAGATTAGATGTCACTGGTTTAACAAAGACAGTCTTGGTGCTACTAGAAGCAGCATTCAGAAGACCTTGTGAGGTTCCCCCTGGAATGTATCCCAATCCAAATTTTTATAGTTCTTGTCTTTGATAACTCTGAATTTCATCTATTACTTTAGATGCAGAATTCAATAGAGCTAACTTTCTCTGCACACTATCCTCACATTTCTTTTAGAGTTTCATGCTTCTCAAAGAGGTCATTGAACTCGTTTCGATAAGCTGAATCTCTTTAGTGGATTTCTATAATTTTCCATTCAGATCTCTATCACCTTCTCTTTTTTTGAGAGTTGTACTTTCAGAACATCCAGTTCATCAGTAGTTCCCATCAATTGAGAAGTGATCTCAGCATTTTTAGAGTCTTTCCACTTCAGATTCTCAGCAGTCAGTTCCTTGTTCTGCTCTTGAGTTTCAGTGAGCAATTCTTGTAACACAAAATAACCCTTCATAAGATTCTCAAACGAATCCATCAGGTCAAAGTTACTGTTTACAATTGAACTTGAGAACTCATGTGCTTGTGTAGGAGCAACAATAGAGATAGAAGAATTTACCTCCTCCACAGCCATAAGACAGACATCATCACTGTCACTGTCTGAGAAAATCTCATCTGAGGAACTGGAACCTTCTTCGTAATGTTCTTCCTCTTCTCGCAATCATAGCTTTTCTTCTTTGAGATCTTCCCGCCTCTCTTGGCTTTGTCTCTCCTTTCTTTCTTTAGCACTTTCACTCAGATACCATATTGAAAGTGACCTTTCTTCCGACGGTTGTAGAAGATCTGTTGGTATCATCATCCTGATCACTTTCCTCCTTGGTCTTGGAGTCCATCTTCTTGGATGAGGATCCTTCGGCTTTCTGGTCCTTCTTTTTCTCAGTGAATCTGTCCTCAGCTTCTAAGTTTCTCTTGTACCTGTGATTCCTGTAGTATTTCTTATATTTTCCATATCTCGCTATTGAGTCTTTCAAACCTCCTTGCCATCGATTATTAGCTTATCCTCTTGCTTCATCCCGATTTACGCAAGTGAGTTTTTAGACTCTCTCTAGCTTTACAGGTTTTCTTTTTGGCTTTAAAAGCCACATTCTTGCTAGATGAAGAATCATCTTTGTTTGTCGATTTCTTAGTTTTCTTGTCAATCACAAACTCATAAGCTTTCAGTTCAGAGAAAACTTTGGTATGGCATGGAATCAATATTTTTGGTGTTTTCAATCACCACATCATGTATATCCCATTTCTTAGACAATCCTCTAAGAATTTTCAGTGCCACTTCTCTCTGTGGGTATCTTTTCCCAAGAGCACTTAGATCATTCATGATGCTGGTGAATCTGACCTCAAGTTTGTCAATGGACTCACCATCTTCCATTTCAAAGCCATCAAACTTTCCAATAGCAAATGAAAGTTTGTTTTCCTTAATATGATCTCGTGCCTTGACACATAACAAAAAAGTGTGTCCCATATTTCTTTTGCGCTTCACAAAGGAGAAATCATCCCCATAACACCATCATCAATAGTGCTATACAAAGTATCTTTAGCAATGTAGTCCAGATTGACTAACTTTCTCTCATCAGGAGTCAGGTGGTCATCAGGTTTAGGAAATTCATCTCTGGGATCATTTCTCTCAGTATCAGTGATTCTGGGATTTACATTAGTAAATTTGAATGGTCCTTCAGAAACCACTCTCCACATTCTTTCATGTTTTGAATACAGATGATCCTGCATTCTCAGTCTCCATAGGTCATAACTCTCAACATAGAACATAGGAAGTTTCTAAGAAGGCATGATGACTGAGCCTTGTAAGATATCAGCAAATAGATCTATTCAGTAGACCACCAAAGTCTTTCAGCAAATAGACTATGGCTACCAAAGCAAGTGGTCAAAATGAACCACTGCTCTGATACCACTTGTTGGTCCCGGTGCTAACGAGTCTCACACGTGTATGGGGAGGGGGGGAATACACGTGTTAGTGATTTTTCAAACTTTTTCTTCACTGAGGTCAGATGGGTCAGGTTATCCTGATATTTTTGTCCTGAGAAGCATGGATTGCCCTGAGTCAAAGTCTACTGAGACAATGATCCTGAGCTGCTTTCAGAAGCTTCAGATTAGCCCAACTGATCCTGAATTTATCAGAGATCCTGAGGAGCTTAGATCAGATAATTATCTTACTGAACACTCAGTACAGTTAGTTCAGTTTGGTAACTATTTGTTCTAGCTACTCAAGTGTGCGGAATGGTTGGCCCTAAGTTTATACTCGTTTTAGCTTTGCTGAAATATCTTCTTCCTTTAATAAAATAGTGATTAAGGTTGTGACCAATTTTATGCGCTTCAAAGGATTGGTTCCAACCTAATATCGAAAATATGCTTTCAAAGAAAAACATGTAATGTATAAAATGCAAGATGAAAAAGCAAACAACACAAAAAATTATAGTGGTTCGTAGACTCAAGCTCCTACGCCCACTCTTTTCCTAATCTTCGAGAGAAATTCCTTAACCACTTCCTAAAGCTTTCAAAGCTAACTCAACCGAAGCTTACTCACTTTTCTACCTTGAGTTTTCTCGGGTCGACTCACCGCAGCCTTTAAACTCAAACACACACAAGTGTTCGGACTACCACAAGTAGCTTACTAACTTCTTCTCTAGAGTTTTCTGGCTAACTCACTGTAGCTTACTCACTCTTTACAACTCTAACTCACCAACAAAACACACACAAACTAACTTAACAAAGGGTTTGGGTTTTGGGTTGGTTTCCAACTAGGGTGAGATATCCTTTACAATAAGAACTAATGCAAAGGCTAGGATATCTCTTCTAAGCTTTGGATATATCTTTAAATATAGGCTTAGAATAGTTAGCTCTCTCCAATGTGAAACACTTGGGAAATTCTAGGGTTTTCGAGTGCTTCAATTTGCAATAATACGAATGAGCTCTTGAGTTGCTTTGAAATTTCCCGTAACCTCTCAATGTAAAGGGTCACTGGTATTTATAGGCAACTTCACCAAGATCACTCTTTGAAAAAAATTATCCGTTGGAAGAGATAGCTTTATGAGTTTCCTCTTCTGGTGTTTGATGAACGACTATTTTTAGGGTTTGAACACTCCCTTGCATGTTTTAGGAAATATGCAGTCATGTAGTCAATCACCAATTTTTTGCGATCCGAACTTAGTACTACCGACATAATTCAGTGGTCCTCACTTTTTCAAAGGTCGGTGAAGTACAAATGTTGTCTTTCTCTGATTGGTTCTTGTCTTCAGTGAATGTAGACAAACAAAATGGCTCTTTTTGGTCAATCTCTCTGGAAGAGACAACCTTAAACAATACTTAGACTTAGTCCCTTTTGCCTGCACTAGAATGTTTTGGGCAATATCTACTTTTCTGAACATATGCGTTTTTCTCAGTTTTGTAGTCTTCAGATAGATATTATTCAGTACCTCTGAACATTCAGGTTATACTGAGTATTCAGTATCTTACTGAGTCTTCAGTGTCTTCTACAACTTATCGAGTCTTCGATGTCTTCAAAGAACTTCATCGAGTCTTCAATGTCTTCAAGAATCCCATCGAGTCTTCAGTGTCTTCAACAACTTACTGAGTCTTCAGTGTCTTCAACAACTTACTAAGTCTTCAGTAATATATGAGTCTTCATTTCTTCAGCATCTTTAGTACCTTTTTGAACATTCAGGTTCTCATCGATTCTTCGATTCTCATCGATTCTTTAGTTACTCAGTACCTTCTGAGTTCTTCAGTAACTTCAAGATCTAACCTGGTCTATATCTGCTAACTATACATTGTGCAGATATCTTCCTGAACAATCTATGTTTGACCCCGACTTTCGGACTATCAAGATTATCCTGAACATGTCATACTTAGGGGTTTTTGGGATCTAATCAAAACTTCTTTATTAAATTCATCTCCCAACAATGATATCATGGTTGCTCAAATAGATGTTGATGATATTGTATTTGGTTCAACTTGTAATGATATGCTTGAGAGTTTTGTTAAAGAAATGACCTGTACTTTTGAAATGTCCATGGTTGGAGAACTAAATTTCTGTTTAGGTCTTCAAATCAAACAAATGAAAGATGGTATTTTCTTTTCTCAAAACAAATATGCTAATAATTTGGTGAAAAGGTTTGGTCTTAAAAATGCTAAAACTATGAAAACCCCTTTGAGTTCAACTCAAAAGTTGAGTAAAGACTTGATTGAAAAAGATGTTGATCCTACTTTGTATAGATCAATGATTGGAAGTCTTTTTGTACTTAAATTCTAGTAGGCATGATATTATGTATAGTGTATGTCTTTGTGCTAGATATCAAGCTAATCCTAAGGAATCACATCTTAATTCAGTGAAAAGAATTATAAGATATGTGGCTGGAACATGTGATCTAGGTATTTGGTACTCAAAGGATACTAATTGCTCTTCAGTTGGCTATAGTGATGCAGATTGGGCAGGTGATTGTGATGAGAGAAAATGTACTAGTGGAGGATGTTTCTACATGGGATACAACATTATATCCCGGCATAGTAAGAAACAGAACTGTGTTTCACAATCAATAGTTGAGTCTGAATATGTTGTTGCTGGAAGTTGCTGCACTCAACTGCTATGGCTTAAAAAGATGTTTGATGATTATGGGTTGGAAAGTGAGATTTTGACTATATATTATGATAATACTAGTGCTATCAATATTTCCAAGAATCCTGTGCAACATTCTTTAACTAAGCATATAAGTATAAGCCATTACTTTATAAGAGATCTTGTAGAGAAAGAAGTTGTGAAGTTAGAGTACATTTCTACTGAAAAATAACTTGCTGATATTTTCACAAAAGCCCTTGATAATGAGAGGTTTTCTTCACTTAGAAAATATCTTGGTCTTTGCTATATCTGAAAATAAACACTAGATGTTGTGAAAAATATTTCCAACATTTGAAGCAACATTGTGGTTCTGATAATGAGTTTGCCTGCTGATTTGCTTATTTTTTAACTTTAAATGATAGTGTTATGATTTTATTGTTGAATCATGGTTTAGATACAGAGTCCTGGGTATATATCTCTTAAATGCATTGAAAAATAAAGCACAACTTAGATGTGTAATCACAGAGTCACTATGGGACACGGAGCTCGCTACTACGATGTTCTCTTTTCAAAAGGTGATTAAATATACATCCATGTTTATTCACTATTTGCTGAGTAATTATGGGGCACGGAGCTCGCTACTACGATGCACTCTCTTGAAAAGGTGGATCAATGTGAACATGTGTTAAAAGAAATTTCAAAATATGCAACACTTTGATGATGAATTTCATGCAAAATTGAGTGTTGAGGTATATATGTTCTGACATTTTGTGAAACCTAAAGTGATTCAAACTTTATCTATCATAAATAATTCGTTTAATGTTCTGGGTAAGTTGATTTTGCGGTTTGAACATGTTATTTGAACTGATATGCGTTTATTTAATTTTGGATATGGTTTCCTGGTTTTGAAAATATTTTTGGCGGCTCTTTACACATCACACGTTCACTGAACTTGCAACATAATGGGTGGTTACCTTGTTCCACTCAGTGTCGGTTTTAGGTGGTTATGTGTAATATCCTCCGGTTTGATCTCTACTTAAGTTCGATTATTGTGTGATTGTTTCATACCCAAAGCTGAAAACATTTGTATTGCAAATTGGAATCAAGGTTTGTTGATTTTACTTGTGTTATTTCATTATTTCAGTCACATAATATACTTTTCCTCCTATATTTTTTCATAACATTATTTTAATTGCTTATGTTTAATCTATTGGACAGAAAGATGGTGATATGGCTGAAAAGTAAAACCCTTCGCCTTCATCAGATCATCTACAAATTCGAACCCACTGAACCTACTCGATGAAATAGTCGCACAAAACCCAGATTATGATTCCACAAATGTTAGTGGATCATCGTCTTCGTCCCGTCCTAAACCTCCCGCACTTTGTATTCCTGAATCCGCTCCTAAATCACTTGTTGAACTTCTTGTAAAACAAGACGTTGGACAAAACCCGATCATTTAGCTTGACATTTATTTTGGTTCCAAGTTGATCAATGTTTCTGACTATGTTGATCTCTCAGCCCGACCTTTGGCTGAAGAACCCGCTCCTGAAATACCTTCAGAAACCCCTGTTTTTGATACTCGTAATGTTAGTGTTAGTGTCCTAGAGACAATCTATTGTAAGAACATAATACTCGATGATATTCAATTTGATTTAATATTATAGTTCATTTAATATTAATGTATGGCAATACACTTGTTTGAATATTATGTTTGATTGTTTGCATTTATTCATACAAGTGTTCCCATGGGTCATTGGTGTCATTGAGGTTGTGAGAACTCAGATGACTTAAGCATGATTCTCAAATAGCCCCGATCGAGGATCATCAAAAATGGGATATTGATGATGCAATGGAGATTGGTGTGCGATTTGCATCATACTCTTAGAGAGTGTAGTAAGATCTCACTTACTACGAGATACTAGGTATCTCATGATGAATGCACAAATACCTTAGAGGGTATTGGTATACCCATCCGAGAAATCGTTTGATGTATTTCCACTATATGTGTCTACGGGTGTCTCGGTTAGTGGGAGCGATGCGATACTCCTTTGACTTGAGGTCAATACGCACGACATGTGTGGAGTGATGAACTTTGACCATGACCAATGCTTGCACCCTTCAATGGGTAGATACGGTTTGGATTTGGTTCATCACGAAGTGCATGTGCGTGGTAGTTGAGCCAAGAATAGGATTCATTCCTCAATGTGGATTTAGAGAGAATCTCATCTTCTCATCATAATTGGATCAAAGTCATCGGCTGATGCACGTCAACTTAGACTTTGTGGCTAAGTGTGACATACATGATCAATTAGTGATTAGAGATAAATTGATTATGTTATTTGAATAGACACTTCATCATGTTCAAGACTAATCGAGTATTCGTGAATGAAAGGAGAAAATCGTAATAGCCCATGTTTCAGTTACAGGTAGTTGCACGTTTCTAAACGCACTTCCTCATATATTGAGAATGTCTGATTTATTGTCCAGGGTTCAATTAAGACCGTTAGTTTGACTAATCGCTCGATATATGAGGGCCTATGGGTCACACAACAAGTAGTTCCCTTTTACGGATTATAGTTGGTTGATTAAATGTTAAATTGGATTTAATATTTAACTTATGGAGAGTTAATTAATAATAGATTAATTTGGAATTAATTATTATTAATGTTTAACTAAATTGGATTTAATTAAATAGGAATTCCTAATAATAATATTTGGAATATTATTATAGGATTTAATATATATGGAATCAAATCCGTAGAGATTTGATATACATGGGAATTAAATCCGTAGAGATTTAATATAGTGTTGGGAAATTTATAGTTTTGATAAAAGTTCCAGAAACACATGTAATAGGACTAGTCGGACACTAAATTAAATGATCGATGTTTATATTACCGCTTCATAGAATACCGATTGATAATTCTTGATAGAACAACCGATGTAATAGATAGGTCACATATTGAGGGGAACCCTCAATATGTATAAGTCGATCCAAGATCCAAAGAACAAATTGATATCCGACAGCCGTAATGCTAGAGAAGAACAGAAGATCGATCGATCCGATCTAGTCGATATCTCACCAAGTCATAAAGCTCAAACTCGTAATACTTGAAGATCGATGACTTCCGAAGATCGCACCGTAAGACCTACATCACCCGAAATCGCTAGTTGAAGCTAAGTCAACCGCACCGAAGACTCCATCAGTAGATCGATCGCTTCGATCGATCAAAGTCACCACCGTGAAAACCGATGTTTCACCTAATCATACGCCGATGATCCGAACAAGAAGAATGTCAACCTTAGTTGGAAGAACAACACCAAAAGTGCGCTCATAACCAATAAGAACAAGACACGATGATCGGAGCCGACAATTAAGGGATTTGATGATGCTCTCTAACGGCTATAAAATACAAGTTCACGCCGCCATGCCGCCTCAAGCACGCCACATCAATCCTCGCAAAACCTACCTAATATAGCCTGAAATTCAAATTGCTCTCCAACGGCTCTTTGATTTCAAGGTCTATAAATATGGGATCACACTTCAGAGTGAAAACACGGAAACACTGAACAATCAAGAAGCTCAAGCAATTACCAGATTTCCGCACAAAGAACACGATCAAGAAGATTATTATATTAAGTGTTCATCCCATAAGTTCTTAGCATAGAAATCTTTTCATCTAGCTGATAGGCTACCTTAAACACTAGAAAAGATTTCATAGTTGGAACCAAAACAATCTTATCCAAACCCAAGTTAGGTTAAGTTGTTTAGCAAGATTTCGCATCAGGGTTTCTAGTTACGATTTAAGGATCGGTTGAGGAGAACTCCTTAAATATATGTATTGGTGTCTTTGTGTTGGACTAACACATAAAACTAAGTCCAGCTTGGTTAAGTTGGTGCCCCTTGTGATAGGGAAGAGTGGGCGTAGGACCGGGTTTGTCCGAACCACTATAAATCTTGTGTGCCTTTACCGCTTTGATTAACCGCTACACAATTGCACAACCTTTAAAGCGATACATATTCTAAGTTGAGATCACCTAGCACCAAGCTTCGATCTAATCAAGCTTGACACTTCACCAACCGGTTAAAACACTAACTTTGGAATCGATTTATAAAACCGGTTTTTCACGGGTAAAACTTAAGCTTCCGCATTACATCGCTTAAACCGATAGTTACCGAATCGATCCGCCTTCAGCGATTAGTAAGTTGGTTATCACCAAACCGATTAACTCAAGACTGATCAAAGTTAATCGCCATCACACCGATCTGCATAAAAAAGTTTTCAAGTCTATTCACCCTCCCTCTAGACTTCGCCCTCACAAAACCCGCTCGACCTACAAGTGGTATCGAAAGCGGTTGGTTCTACGCACCAATCGACTTTGTGTATCATCGATTCTTGAGGAAGAATCTTTGTGGTCGATCGAACCGATCTTGAAAAACCTTCTTAAAACTCATTCATTTTCCAAAAACACACTCAAAGATGGATAACACCTCGTATGTATCATGATCTCAAGTTTCTCAATCGATGAGTATGCAGATTGGGCCATATATATGTCCAACAATCTAGGTTCGATTAGTGGCGTAATGATGGAAGTCATCGAAAGAGGACCCATCATCATATATTACGACAACCCCGCAGCTTGGAGGAGATCCAGACTTTGCCCCGGAAGTCTTGTACGAAAAAAGCCCAAAATTTGATGGATGCAAGAGGAAAGGAAATCGATACTCTAGATACTATCGCAAGGCATATTATCATGAAAACAATGGATAAGGTCACCAAGGAAAAGGTTAAGTATCTCAAATCATGAAAGCAATGTGGGATACTCTAGCCGAAATATGCGAGGGAAATGACCAGATAAAAGACAAATGGTCTCCGCAGTCGAATCGCAAAGTTCAAAAACCAAGATGTTGCCAAACGAAACCATCAACGAACTCGATGGAAGGATTACAATGTCAATAAACAAGCTTCGAGAACCTGGTAGAGAGATGTCTGATAAAGATATCAACTATAAAATTTTAAGGTCTCTCACCAAGAAATGGGACATGAAGGTCACGGTAATCAAGGATTGCCAAGACATTTCAAAAATGAAGCCAAGTAGCTTGTTCTTGAGCCTTAAAGCTCACGAAGTTCGATTTAATTGAGAGAGGACAAGCGGATGAAGATGAGGTGCCCGCCAAGCCTCAATCTCCAAATCGATTGCTTTTAAGGCAACCAACAGTAGATTGAAGACCAATGAACCCATTGGAAACATCATAAGTCAGGCAGAACAGATCGCTTTGCTTACCAGGAAACTAGAGAAATCAAATACTCAACTGGGTAAGTATCGAAGATTCTATCAAGATTATCAACATAGTCGAGGAAGAGATAGGAGATCGCAAATGTAAATGAAGAACCCGGATCCGATGATCGGAGAGATCACAGAGATGAAAGGAAAAGAGATAATCTAAATGATGAGAGAAGAGATAACCAATCGATGTAAGAAGCTCGGATTACTATCGAAAGGAAAATCACCGATAGATCATACAGACGAGTGATTCACCCGAAGAAAAGGTTCCGTGGATCAAGGAGCGCGCTTCAATTGTGGAGAAGCTGAGTCACTACAAATAAGCAGACGCCTGCACTGACGCCAAGAGAAAGGGAAGAAAAGAGGAAACAAAAGAGAGCAACGGCACAGGACGTAAAAGCCATGGTTGTTTACACGCCGAGAATCGACGATTCAGATTCCGCCTTTGAGGATTCTCGATACCCTCTCAGAGAAGATTTCACCGATCAATAAAGGTTGCTGACTTCTATGGAAATGAAGATCTTATATTCTCTTCGATGATGATGAGATCTCACTGGCGGCCAAGGAGGACCAACTGAGGTAACCTCCAAACTCGCTTTGATCGCTTCTACACCGCTATCATTAGCACACCGCCGGGAGATTGACCTACGCAGAAATTTACTACGAAAGCAATTGCTTGAGGATCTCTCCAATGCAAAGAGACACTTATGCTATAGTGGAAGTTTAAAATGACAAGCCGAGGACCGTAAATAATCACCATAAAGAGAATGATCTCAAGAAAAGCCTCCGAACTTAAATCGGCCGAAATCGCCGTAAGGCAAATCGGGAATTTAAAATTCGAAGTTAAAGCTCTTGATCGGAGAAGCAGATCAAAGATCACCGGGTAATTAACAAAACAAAGAAGTCGATGACTTCAAAATCCTCGCAAGCAAAATTCGATGAGCTATTCCGAAAGCATGAAAGTCTAAAATCATCCGAGGATAACTGCGTAAGAAAATAGAGGTTTTTACAAAATCATCTAAAACCGCTCAAGACATGAACACCTATTTTCGAAAAACGATTAATAAGAAGGGACTTGGGTATGAGAACCCTTCCACATCCTCAAAAGCCTCGTCTGATTCATCTAAAAAAGGTGTAATCAGACGAGTTTCTGACAAAGATACACCAAAAGCCAAACATGTATCTAATAAGGAAAAAAGACCAGTTGAGCAGGTAAGGCAGGTGCCTAACCAGAAGGGGAACATAAATGGACCCCAACTGGTAAAGCATCAGCCGAGGAATCAACAGAAGAACCCAGTTCTTCTGAAGAGACCTCAACCTGATCAACAGATCGAAATCGAAAAAGACAACCCGTAAAAGGAAGTCTAATCGAGACCTAATCAAGGTCACCGCCTAATAAGCATGCTTCGTAAACCGCAAAACCACCTATGCCGAAAAAAAGATATGAATCTTTTGATGGTAGTAGTCGTACCTACCCCTATAATCAGAAATCTAGGGTTGCTGCACCAGAACCACACTGGATGAAAAGAAGACAAACAGAAAAGATAAATCCCAAGTCTTCTAAGTCATCCAAGGTTCACACTAATAATCATACTAATCAGAAAGCATATAAAGAGACGTATGATTATGTTGATAGGTATGGGAGACAAATCAGCCTTCGATCTAACCGATCACAATAGAAGTGCTCGCTTGTATGGATCCCCAAAACTAATCCTAACCCCTCAGACCCAACATCACCGAGACATGTTCTTATCAAGTGGATCATAATTACGCACCACTCCCGAACGCTAGTAATGAACTTTTTATCGAAAATGGATGATGTTCTCCAAATCGACGCAAATCGTAATGTATGACCGGATAACCACCATCCAACCGATCCGATCATCGAGACCCATCCGATAAAGTTAAAACTAGACATCGATTGGTGAAAGTGCCATGTATTGTTGTTATTTGTCTATGAAGGAACCAACAACAATAGAGGAAGCTCTACAAGACGCAAAGTCGGATTCTAGCCATGCAGAGAGAGCCGAACAGATTCGACGTAAATCAAGTTTGGGAACCGTAGACGCACCAAATCATCAAGACGAATTGGCACGGGTGGGTTTTTCAAGAACAAGAGAGATGATAAAAATGTCATCACCGTAAATAAGGCAAGACTTGTTGCTAAGGGGTATTCACAATCGTAAGGAATTGATTATGACGAGACCTTTGCACCATCCGCCGCCTAGAAGTCATTCGGTCAAGCTTTTCGCATATGCTTCCCATAGAGGGTTCACCGTGGTATCGATGGACGAAAGAGTGCATTTTTAAACGGGGTACTAGCAGAGGAAGTTTATGTCGAACAACCTCCGTGCTTCAAAAGAACAACCAAGTGTATCGTTTAAGAAAAGCTCTTTATGGTTTCAAACAAGCTCCTCGAGCTTGGTATGATACACTCTCTCGCCTCTTGATCGACAAAGGGTTCACTAAAGGAACAAAGGATGTAACCTTATTCGAATAGAAGATGGAGAAGATATTCGATGGTTCAGATCTACGTGATCGACATCATCTTCTGGATCTCCTAACAAGAGTCTATGTGAAAGATTCAAAGAAACCGATGCAAGGGAAGTTCGAGATGTCCATGATGGGACAGATGAATTTACTTTCTGGGTCTCCAGTGAAGCAAAGTGCGTAAGGATATTCATCTCGCCAAGAAAGTACACTAGGAATTTATTGGCTAAGTTTGGAGTTCAAAATTGCAAGGAAGCCAAAATTCCTATGATGACCGGATTCAAGATGGATCCGTATTGAGGATGGTCGAAAAACAAATCGTAAAAAAATATAGGGCTCTCATTGATCTCTACTATACCGATCGCAAAGGGATTTTATATCACCTTTTGGCAAGGTGTATGTGCGATTTCGTGCAAATCCAATGCAAAGCCACCTAGAAGCCTAAGCGGATTCTTAAGTATCCGAAGGACAAGAACCTTGTGTTGGGATATTTTAGTTTTGATGAATTATGCCAAAAACATTATCAACTTGTGTTATTGACGCTAATTTACGAGATAACAAGTTGAGGGGGGAACGAAAGAACAAATTGAGGGGGAACTCACGAAATCGTAAGTAGATGATCGAGATCGACGACGAGGTCGCAGATTTAGACCGACGAGATCGATGAGTAAGATGAGTTCCGGGTTAAACCGGTGAGTCAGGCAAAATCAGAAGAGAAGATAAGCTAAGCCAGCTGATCAGGAGACCAGATCAGATGACCGGATCAGAAGAGAAGGTTGCAGATCAGAAGAGGAGCAGATGAGACCGACGAGATCGACGCGATCGAGATCGATATGAAGATGAGCGATGGTCAAGATCGACGTGATTGAGACCAGATGTGTTAACCTCGATATGCTAACCTAATATGCTAATTCTGATGAACTAATCTGGATGCGTATAAACCGATATGTGACTCTATCGCTATAATCGATCCGATTATGTGAGCCGATCGATCAAAGCAGAAGAAATCGACATCGAAAACCGTAAATCTACATA
Organism: Stenogyne calaminthoides; assembly: GCA_037126765.1. Lineage (NCBI taxonomy): Eukaryota > Viridiplantae > Streptophyta > Magnoliopsida > Lamiales > Lamiaceae > Stenogyne > Stenogyne calaminthoides. The sequence continues at coordinate 8,001,870 of JBBCBC010000029.1, read as the reverse complement.
CCGCATCGTAAGAGAAGTCATCGAAGAGAAGTCATCTGAAGTCATGTTCATCGAGAATCGAACGCCACCGATGATCGCTTAGCTCGAAAAGTAGTGACTGAGGGTCGATTGTCTCAAGACAAGAAGAATCAACTCACCACCGAAAAGTCAAGATACCCGGACGCATAAGGTCCGATCAAGGGAAGTCGCCTAAAGGCTCGATAGACTAAGAAGGCTCACCAGATCCAAGACTCAGAAAACCCGAATGATTCCAAGGCGAAATCGAGGAATATAAATGCTAAGATCACCGACGTGGACCAATGAGAGGAAGACAACCACTGAAAAGTCGCAGAACTTATAGAGAGAATAGTATGGATTTGAATGTAACTCTCTCCAACGGTAACATTCAAATCCACACTATAAATACAAGTTCTTCCTTCATTATCAGAGGTGGAAAGCGGAAATGAGAAGATAGCAACGATGCTACAGAGCCAAAGAGAGTTAAGCTTTCCCACCCTAGAACACAAATCTATAGATATACAAATATATTCAAAGAGTGTTCTAGAACCCAACCTAAGCAACCCACGATGTATCTTAAGCTTAGAGAGATTTTCTCAACCTTAACATTGAGGCTAAATCATTGTAAGGGAAAATCTCACCATAGTTGGAGACAACACCAAATCCAAACCCCATGGTGAAGTGAGGTAGTTGTTAGGCAATCCCGAGTGAGGGTGATAAGTCCCGTTGGAGTGTGAACTCGTTAAACATCTGTAGGCAATCCCGTGAAGGGTGATAAGTCCCGAGGCGAACACGAGAGGGTGATAAGTCCAGTTTGAGTGAGAGCTCGGTAAATATCTATAGGCAATCCCGTGGAGGGTGATAAGTCCCGTTTGAAGGAATTTCCCTAGAGAGGGAGAGTGGATGTAGGACTGGTTGTCCGAACCACTATACTTTGTTGTGTTTTTTACTGCTTTATGTTCTTATATTGTCATATGCATTCGATTATACGCAAAACATAACACATGAGCTTAAAAATGAAAAATCTGTAATCACTCTGCCCTCACCCCTGTTTTTATATGCATCGAACTTAATGTTTTCGCTTCCGCACGCGCAAAATGGGTTTTCAACCGGGACAATCACCTTGGTTTATTTTACCCATCAGATGATAATCTAGAGCTTAGTGGGTATTCTGATTCTGATTATGGAGGTTGCAAGATTGACAGAAGTCAACCTCGAACATGTCGGTTTTTAGGAAGTAAATCGATCTCGTGGTTTTCAAAGAAGCGGACATCGATTCAATATCTACTATCAAGCGTAATATATGGTCGCAGAAGTCGCTGCCTTCCAACCGCTTCCGCTTAGTCGGCAAATGAGGGATTATAACATCGTAGCTAAGAACGCATTCTATATTCTCGTGACATGAATAGTGCTATTGCAATCACTCGTAATCTCGTTTCTACATACAAGATGCAAGCATGTGGATGTCAGACACCATTTTATAAGAGATCATGTTGAAAAGAAAAATATCAGAATGGAAAAGATTCACACTGATTTACAGAAAGCTGATATTCTTACCAAGCCACTAGCTGAGATTAGATTCAGAGAATTGTGTAATGAGCTAGGGCTTCGATCTTGGAGAAAAAGCACCTAAAATGCTTGATGGATTGTTCTCGTAACCACCGGTTAAGAGACTAACCAAAGTTGAAAGGAATCATTGAGTTTGGTATCTCAATCGATCGAAGATCGGTCAAGGAACCGATGTGAGAAATCGATCGATTTTCTGAGTTATCGATTAAAAGAACCGATCGATTTAAGGTTTATCGATTAAAGGAAACACTCAATTTAAAAGGAATATCCGATTAAATCTGGGGTTATTTTACATCTTTGTAAGTCGATTTAATGATATTCAACAAGCAAGATCCATGATTAAAGCCTACAATCGCATAAGAAAGCGAGAAATTTACACAACAATGGAATAATAGAACTTTTCATTGATAAAGACCGGAAATGATCACCTTCACGGAATGGGTAAAATAATGTGCATTATGCGGAACTGACATTAAGGATTGTCGAGGACAAGTTCGCATAATTTGGGGTTACAAAGGATCCTAATCAATGGAAGTAGAAGAAATTCTAAAGAAAGGTGACTTGAGAAATATTGTGTTGCTCAACGCGCAATCCAAAGGATGCAAAGATGAAGCCCTCGAATTGTAAGGAATTTAAGGGTGGATACAGATGCTCCGGGAGAAGAACTACTTTCGACAGTCACCGGAGAAGAGATCAGACTGACGAATGAGGATATAACTCGTCTGTTCAACCTAGGACGAATCTCGCCTGCTCACTACAGGGAGAATCAAGATGAGCTGATCGAAACGAGCTCATCGTAGAGGCCGACAAACATCATACGCCGCTTTGTCGTCAATGCTCAAGAGGAAATACCGATTGTTGTTTGACATTTTGTCAAAAACAATTATGGGTATTTCATTCAGCCCAGATGCTCTTACATCAGTCAAACTGTACAACATGGCTGCAATAATTGATGAAGCCAAGAACATCAATCGGCATGGGTTCCTAAAGGCCATTCTACTCCAAGAACATGATAAATTTGGAGTTGAAGAGTGGAGGCGTGTCTATCCAAGAAGAGGATCGCAATCTCAACAAGGTTGCGTTTATCCTACAAGACAAAATGCCAAATGCCGATGGGGAAACAATGGGACCAAGTCCTACAAGGCATTCCTCTCCACCACTTTTAGCCATATTTGGGCCACCAATGATGATATGCCAACTCCCCCAAAGACGAAGAAGGAAAAAGAAGGAAGCAACTTCGCCTACACCAGATACCCCCCCGAAGAAGAAAAAGAAAACTAGTGAAGGTCCAGAGAAGAGGCCAAGAAGGCGGGCGCAAGCCTCCATGACTCGATGCTAGAAGATGAGTCGATGAAGAAAGAGCGCCAGATCACCGCTGCACCACAAAAATCGTGAAAATCGACAGCAAAGCTTCTCAAGCCGAGAGCTCGCCAGCCTTCTTCGAGGAAGAAGCACGAGACTAACGATCTCTTTCTCCAAATTTGAGCCGATTCACCACTCGCACTAATGGTCACGAAAGCATGTCTTCCTACTTCTTCACACCTGCCCGCCAACTCGAAACTACATCGGGCCAGAACTCGAAACTACATCGATTCACAAACTCAAACTACAACAACCGCGAACCGTAAACCTTATCTTGTAGGAACCAAAGACTTTTGCCTCCACAAAGAGAACCTCTGCGCAGTCGAGCCAATCGCATAACTTCCGCTTATTTCAAGACCACCGAAACCTCCACATCTCATCAACCGGAATGATGCATAATTCCCCGAAGTCTAGATCATCAAAGACCATCACAGGAAAATAGTCGTAATGCAAATCGAACGAGAAATTGATGAGATGTATCCGAATCGGGTCGCCCATCCCGCTATTAGAGAAGGAGTTATGGAGATCCTCACCGAGAGATCTCGACAAAAAAGCTCTCGATTTTATAATGATTATTGAACAAATGGGCGGTGGTCGATGAGTTTGCAGATTTTGATTTCGATATGAGGAAATCGCTAAAGTAGGATCACCAAATGAAGCCGATAACTATCAATGAATCTATCAAAGCTCGATCCACAGAAGTTGACCAAACAAGGCGAACCGGAGATCGCCAAGAAGCTCCCGGGCGTATGCTCTAATGAAGGATACAGAGTCAGCCGATGATAGTGGAACTGTGTCGCAGCTTCATGACCAACCACCGGAGGCACAAACAAATGAAACCGATCAAGGACGCAAAAACATTCCAACATCTCACATCATCACGATCAACTTCAGAGATCGATCTTGTCTCAAAGATCTCCGAAAAGAAGAAGTTGAGGGAGTGATAGTTGATCGAGGCGATTGGCCTCAAAGAAATAACAGATCAAAGGAATTGGCTATTTCCCAGATTGCAAAGAATCAAAGATCGCTTCCCAAATCGTGACCACCGTGGTTCTGCCAACTTATAAAATCCGCTGATGACAAGTGATTCGTGGATCAACAACAAGTTTTTTTCTCGATGCTCACCGAAAAGCTCGAATTGACGTAAGAGAAACTTGACAAACTAATTTTTTACACTCTCTATCGCCATGGAATCTGGCCAAGACCGAGCCGATCTCGAAGGTTGAACATCTAACTCTTTCAAGTTCTGTGTTTATCTGCTGCAGATCTCAACAGGCAATATCGGTCGGCTTTGATCCCTAACTTCCCACCTCACGCCTTTTTTGATCAAACCAAAAAGGAGGAAGGATTTGAGGAGAAACCAACCGAGATGATCGTAACAACAACGAAGACCTAATTCAAACCAGCTTGAAGCCTATGGACAAAGACTAGACCATCTGGATCTCTTTCTTCTAACGAAGTCTCTCAAAAGATGGAAAAGTCAAAGGCAAGAAAGGTAGCTAACATGGTGTCCGACATCACAAAAGGTAAATTTATGCGGGTGCCGACATCACAACCTGCACTAAACACTCGCACACAACCTCATTACCAAAGGACTAAAATAGTCACAAGAAGCACATCTAGCCGATACATGTGCCGATAAGAACTGGCCGAGAAATCGGCCCCAAGAGCAGATTGTCAAGAGATCCGAAAAAGCGAAGAAGAAAGAAGGGCGTAAAAAAAAACAGAGGCGTAAAAATCAAGAAAAAATTCAGATCGAGAGCGAAGAAAGGAAAAGGCCGAAAATCTGTATTTTTAACCTCACCGCCAAAGAAGAGTTGATGAGATCATTCCAAAAACCGCCGCACATGCTAAGAGGTTTGAGGAATGGAACAAGATCGAGTGAATGGCTTCGGATGCTTTTGCCCTTAATCTTGTTCCACGAGAAGAATCTCCGATGATGAATTCCTCAACCGGGTTAGAAAATAAATATCCGTATTTTACAAGTATCCGGAAAATGAGGCCAAACTTATCAATGTAAAAATATCTCGCCAAGAGTATGATCCGCTGGATTACTCGAAATAAAGCGGATGGCTCATTTGATGACCGGCATTTTCGAGATTCTACTTTGACATCCTGAGCAAAATGCATATAACTGATCCTCAGCAGACCAATGATGTCAAATGGAAACTATATCAGATTTTCAACGTACTTCAAGATCAAAGAGAGATGCCAGAAGGATACAAGCCTAAAGAGTGAAGAATCGAAGACTTCTCAGGATCACCGCTTTTTAAATTCAAACTTTTCTCGATGTAACATGTAATCGACATATCTAATGAGAAAAGTTTATTTTACGATCCTAAGACAAAATCTCATTGTCTTACGATTATGTGCTTTTTCTTTTTCTATATTTATCAACTGTGTTTGGTTTCTCGGTGTTTTGGTTTTTATCAAAAGGGAAATTGTTGGGAAATTTATAGTTTTGATAAAAGTTCCGAAACACATGTAATAGGACCAATTGACACAGTAGGTGATGATGTTTATATTACCGCTTCATAGAATACCAATTGATAATTCTCAGATAGAACAATTGATGTAATAGATAGGTCACATATTGAGGGAACCTCAATATGTATAAGTCGATCCAAGATCCAAAGAATGATATCAATATCCGACAGCCGAAATCTTTAGAGAAGAAAGATCGATCGATCCGATCTAGTCGATATCTCACCGTTGAAGTCATAAAGCTCAAACTTAGAATACTTGAAGATCGATGACTTCCGGAAGATCGCACGTAAGACCTACATCACCGAGTCCGCTAGTTGAAGTTAAGTCAACCGCACCGTAAGACTCCATCGGTAGATCGATCGATTCTGTCGACCGTGTCACCACCGTGTGAAAAAACGATGTTTCACCTAATCATACGTCGATGATCCAACAAGAAGAATGTCAACCTTAGTTGGAAGAACAACACCGAAAAAGTCGCTCATAACCAATAAGAACAAGACACGATGATCGGAGCCGACAATTAAGGGATTTGATGTCGCTTTCTCTAACGCTATAAAATACAAGTTCACGCTTTTCGCCATGCCGCCTCAAGACGCGCCATATCAATCCTCGCAAAACTCACCTAATATAGCCAAATTCAAATCGCTTCCCAACGGCTCTTTGATTTCAAGGTCTATAAATATGGGATCACACTTCAGAGTGAAAAACACTAAAACACCGAACAATCAAGAAGCTCAAGCAATTACCAGATTTCCGCACAAAGAACACGATCAAGAAGATTATTATATTAAGTGTTCATCCCATAAGTTCTTAACATAGAAATCTTTTCATCTAAATTGATAGCTACCTTAAACACTAGAAAAGATTTCATAGTTGGAACCAAAACAATCTTATCCAAACCCAAGTTAGGTTAAGTTGTTTAGCAAAGATTTCGCATCAGGGTTTCTAGTTACGATTTCGGGATCGGTTGAAAGAACTCCTTAAATATCTGCTGGATTGTCTTGGTTGGACTAACACATAAAACTAAGTCCAGGTTGGTTAAGTTGGTGCCCCTCAGGATAGGGAAGAGTGGACGTAGGATCGGTTTGTCCGAACCACTATAAATCTTGTGTGCTTTTTACCGCTTTGATTAACCGCTACACAATTGCACAACCTTTAAAGCGCATACATATTCTAAGTTGAGATCACCAGCACCAAGCTTCGATCGATCAAGCTCGACACTTCACCAACCGTTAAAACACTAACTTTGAATCGATTTATAAAAACCGGTTTTTCACGGGTAAAACTTAAGTTTTCCGCACACATCGCTTAAACCGATAGTTACTGAATCGATCTGCCTTGAAAGATTAGTAAGTTGGTTATCACCAAACCGATTCACTAGCACTCGACGCGCTTAACCGCCATCACACCTGATCTGCCTAGACAAAGTTTTCGTAAGTCTATTCACCCTCCCCTCTGACTTCGCCTCACAAAAACCGCCGACCTATATATAGGAAAATAAATCGTGAGATTTATTTAAATAAATATTAGGGATTTTATTTCCCAATCAAAAGTTAATTTAAGATTTAAGCCGGACTTCCCTATATATACAGCGCTCTTTAATTCACAAACAACGTTAATTCATTATTCTCCATAAGATCTAAATTAGAATTTTCCCAAAGAAATTCATCTCGGATTCAACACCTGCAAATCCGCCAAAAGTCCGTGATTGGGGATTACGTGGATACCATATACGTGGATACCATAGTAGAGATTACGTGAATACCATATACGTGGATACCATAGTAGAGAAAACGGTATACGAATTACTCTAAGAATTCTATTTACGTTTACTCGTATTTAATTATGCAATTAATTGTTCGTTGTTGATGAACTGTTTATTTCCGCTGCACATGTATTACGTGTTTACGTGCCTCTAAATTCAACAGTAGTATCAGAGCTCCAGACTCTTGATTTGATTTTATAATTTTTTGTGTGAATACACCTAATTATTTCGTGGGCAAATTATTGGACGTTTTTTTAATTACATTTGCCTGTATAGAAAGCAAGTTTACGGGATTCAAAACAAAGATTAAAATTGTCTTTAATAAAAATTTTACATCCACCGGTTATTTGATTTTGGTGGGGTGCTGATTTATCACCCATTTGTTTGCTTTGTTAATCACGCCCCCTACTTGGCTCCCTGCACCTCAGCCCTTCTTCAACTATTAGGGTTTTTTGAAATCCTATCGCCGCCACCGCCGCCACCGCCGCCACCGCCGCCACCGCCGCCATCCACTAACGCCGCCTCTCGCGAGCCTCCGCTATGTCGCTGGAGTCGACGGCGGAACGCCGTGACTCACGAACATTTCGTGAAGCCGCGATCGATGGTGACTCAGCGGATTGGGTCCACGGAGGCTTGACCCGATCTGTCACTACAACGACAACCCCTGCTTTCGTCGATGAAGGAGGTGTCGTTCCCGTTTCGTGATTCGATTCGGCGAATGATTCCCTGAGTCGATATGCTTTTTGTCGAGCCACTGTGGAGTCACGGCGGTGCGATTTTTCGAGTCGATTCGAATCTCGCACGGTTGAAACCGCCTTGAACCGCATCTGCTTCGCTTGCCTCGCCATTGTCACGTCTCGATCTGCAACTTTCGTTTTTCGATTCGATCGTTGTGGGTGCGGGATGTGACTCCTGGAATGGCTGCAGCGGCGAGTCGCCCGCACGCGCCTAGCGGTGGTGGCGACTCGCCTGCACGCGCCACACACTCGTCCTGTATCCAAATTTCATTGCTGCAGATTAATGTTTGATCTGTTCGTGTTAATTGGGAAATTTGACTCTGGGATTTTTCTGATGGGAACTAAAACCTCGATTATCGATGGTTTGTATGATTAATTAGATTGAATCTGACAAACTGAGTCCCGAGTGGAGAGGCGGTTCTGGGTATTGGGCTGTGATGAGGGAAGGACCATGTTGCAAATTTGATTTCAAACAGATTCTTCCGTGCAATTTTAGAAATTAACACTTGAGCCCTAATTAATTTTTTAATAAAATTTGGTTAAATTGTTTTTTGATATTAATAAACTTAATTCTTAAAACAAATTTATTGGTTGGACCAATATTAAAATTAATTAATTGGATTAATTATATTGTTTTAATAATTGATTAAAGATTGGTTAAATAAAATTAAAATTAGATTTTCAATTTTATTTAATATTTTGATGGTTATTAAAATCCCACCCCATTTAACTAAATAATTGGTCAACGTATAATTTACATCCGAGTTATAACTGTTTGGGTAGGCGGCGTCTAATAATTGTCGGATCGTGTTAATTTTTTTGGGTAGACGGCGTCCATATAATTGTTAGTCCGTATAAAATCATGTTTGGGTAGGCGGCGCCCAATAATTGCTCGAATGTGGTGTAGATTAACATGTTGGATCTCGATTAAGCAATTAATACCCCGCCTTTAAAAATGATCCTCACTAAAATATGGTTTTTTCATTAAATTGAAAAGATGTCTTCCATCAAAATTAAAAGTAAACCGGGGATTTCGTTCCAATGGGTATTTAAGATCAAAGTCTTTTGCTCGGATCTACATTACAATTTATGTTTGTTTTGATCCTAGTCCATTACAATTTATGTTTGATATAAATGCGTACTCTTCCGATGAGGTGGTTGAGTATGTGAAAATAATGGAGACAAAATAAATACAAAAGAAAGGTCATGTTTATTTTGATTGCTGAATATTGATCATATGAATTATGTGCTTAATTCCTGTTTTATTTTATTTCTCTTGGTTAGTTGAAATGTATAACTGTTATTGAGATGTATTTTGGAAACAAACTAAATTGGCTAGGCCAAATTTTCTGGACTGACACCGAAACATGTGTTTGGTGCTAAGGCAAGAAAAGATTGAGTACGTGGTGGACACGTATATCCCAATTACCCTTAAAGCTTGTACCCTGAGACAACCATGTTTAACGTAGCAGCTCAGAAGAAGCATCAAGAGGATGTTTCCCATATTCAGTGTGTGATGTTGCTCGGCATGACTCCCGATATACATAGGCAACGTGAGAAAATTGATTTCTTCTAGATGCTCAAGCATTTGAAGGATCTCTTTGATTCTGAATCTCATTCTGAGATTTATGAAGTGATGAGAGATCTGTTCAGATGCCGGTTAGCTAAAGGAGAGAAGATTTCACCTCATGTGCTTAAGATGATAGGCCTAATTGAAAAACTTGGTACTTTAGGCTTTGAGCTAAAAGACCAACATTTTCATTTATGCTATCCTCCAGTCGCTCCTGAATTCATATTTTAGCTTCATTGTGAACTACAATATTAATAAGACGGATGCGACCATGCCTAAACTTCACAATGTGCTCAAGACTTTTGAGTTCACTATCACTGAGATGGTGTTCAAAAGAAGGAGCGGATAAACAAGGATGTGTGCCTCTACTGTAAGTAGAAGAGGGCACTGGAAGAATGACTATAAGGTTTTGGTTGCTGAAAAGAAGACACTAGGTGATTCTAGCACTAGAACATGTATGTTTGTTATTAAGATAAACATGTCCACTAATTGCGCTAACTGCTCGGTGTGAAAGGGCTCATGTGTTATAGGACAGTTAGGGCGGGTGAAGTCGTCTTACACGTAGAAACCGAGCAAGAGTTGCTGCTAAACGTCTGGGAACTTGTATGTTAGACTTACCCTTTGGTTTTAGATTGGAGCTTAATGATGGTCATCTAGTTCTTTCTATTACTAGCAACATATATTTGTTGCATTGTGGATACGATGTTCTTAATATACAAAATAAAAGACTCAAACTTAGTAACCATGAAAACCCGACTTACTTATGGCATTGTAGAACTTGATCATGTAAACGAGAAAAGAATTGCAAGGTTAAGAAAGTTAGACTACTTAACCCCATTCGACTTTGAGTCTTATGGTAATTTTGAATCTTACCTCATTGGCAAGATGATCAACATACCCTTTTCTGGGAAAGGGGTGCATACCAAAGAAGTTCTAGAGTTAATCTACAACGATGTTTGTGGAGCATTGTCCACTCTAGCTAGGGTCACTTCGGATACTTCATCACTTTTACTGATGATTTCTCAAGATACGGATAAGTGTATCTTATGAAACACAAATCCGAATCTTTTGAGAAATTCAAAGAGTTTAAGGCTGAAATAGAGAAATAACTTGGTAAGAGTATCAAGACTCTTCGATCAGATCGAGGAGGTGAATACCTTAGCAATGAATTCACTGATTATTTGAAGTTGCATGGAATTCATTTACAATGGACTCCTCCCGGAACACCTCAGATGAACGGTGTGTTCGAGAGAAGAAACCAAACCCTGTTAGACATGGTGAGGTCCATGATGAACTTTTCCTGTCTTCCATGGTGAATAGAATTCCATCTAAATCGGTTGAGCATACACCATATGAACTATGATGTGGCAAGAAGCCAACTTTTACACATATTAAACATGGGGTTGCCCCGTGATTGTGAAAAGGATGCTTACCGACAAGTTGGAACCCAAGGTAAAAAGGGTTACTTTGTGGGATATCCTAAAGAAACTTAAAGGATATTATTTCTATCCTGAGAAATAATCAGTGATTGTTTCTAGGCAGACCAAGTTCCTCGAAAAAGACTATGTCTTTAAGGAACGAGATCGTAAGCTGATAGAACTTGAAGAAATTCAAGAACCACAAATTAACAAAGAGATTGATATCTTGTCAAAGCAACATGACAAGGAATCAGTGGGAGCATTCAACAACTTTCACGGTGGGAGTCTTTCACTAGGTGATCGTCTTTCAGCCAGTGGGAGCATAATTGGAGTATGCTTGCCAGTGCAAGAACCTCCAAGTGGGCTGAATGAGAACATCATAGTTCAAACTCCCGCTCAAGAGGTATCTGAAAGTGTAGCTGTTGAGGACTCTTCGGACATTGATGAAATCGATGCACCACAAAATTTTCACGATCAGAATGTACAACCTACACAACCACAGCTCCGTAAGTCAATTAGAAATCATAATCCGCCCATTAGATATGATTACCTCTTGGAGGAACTCGATAATGTTGACATACCGGATAAGGACGATCCTAATACTTGTTCTGAAGTAATATCAGATATTGATTCAGGGAAGTGGCATGAAGCCATGAAATTCGAGATGGACTCGATGTACACCAGTCAAGTTTAAGACTTGGTTGAGTTGCCTAAAGGGGTTAGACCCATATGTTGCGATTGGGTCTTCAAGCGCTAGACTGATGCAAATGGCAAAGTACAAACCTACAAAGCTAGGTTGGTGGTGAAGGATTATAGTCAACGCGAAGGCATTGACTGTGATGAGACCTTCTCACCAGTTGCAAAGATCAAGTCCATTCAAATTTTACTTGCGATAGCGACACACTATGATTATGAGATTTGGTAGATGGATGTCAAAACAACTTTCCTCAATGGAAACATTGATAAGGAAGTGTTTATGACTCAACCGGAAGGTTTTATATCTAAGCCAAACTCTAATTTAGTATGCAAGCTAAAGAGATCCATTTATGGATTGAAGCAAACTTCTAGGAGTTGGAATATCCGATTTGATGAAGCTATCAAGTTTTGACTTCATCAGAAATTAGGAAGATTCTTGCGTTTATTATAAACGCAACAGGAAGAATATTATTTTCATAATCGTGTATGTCAATGACATATTGATTTTGGGAAACAATGTCCCGTTAGTCCGTTGAAGATTAGTTGTCAAAGACCTTTATGATGAAGGATCTTTGTGAAGCCTGCTATATCTTAGGGATCAAGATCTACAGGGATATATCCAAGAGGATGTTGAGGCAATCACAGTCCACCTATGTAGACAAGGTGTTGAAGCGTTTTGTGATAGAGGACTCTAAGAGAGGGTCTCTATCGGCAAATCATGGGATAAAGCTGTCAAAGAAGGATTGTCCTTCTGTTGAAGCTGATATCAAGCACATGAAAGATGTCTCATATGCATATGCAATTGGGTCAATCATGTACTCCATGACTTGCACTAGGCCAAAAGTGGCCTACGCTATCAACATCACTTATAGACATCAACAGAATCCGGGTGAGTCTCACTGGATTGCTGTCAAGACCCTTCTGAAGTATCTCAGACGAACTAAAGAATGTTTCCTTGTCTATAGTGGACAGTCAGAACTAGTAGTCATTGGTTATGCTGATGCAAGTTTCCAATCCGACTATGATGATTACAAATCACAGTCAGGTTACGTTTCACTCTTAATAATGAGGCGGTCAGTTGGAATAGTTCCAAGCAAAAGGACCGCAGATTCAACAATCGAAGTTGAGTACATTGCTGTATCAGAAGCCTCAAGAAGGCTGTCTCGATTTTATAGTTCTTAAGAGAACTAGGGGTAGTTCTGAGTGCCAGTTGTCTAATAAAATTTTATTGAGACAACGCTGGTGCGATGGCACAAACAAAGGAACCGAGATCAACAAGCATAAACGAGCATGTACCCAGACTTATCATTTGATCCGAGAGATCATAAGGATAAGAGAAATAGAATTAAAATGTATTCCCACATATTTAATTTGGCAGACCCTTTCACCAAAACACTGAGTGTTCATGTATACACTAGACATTTGATGGTCTAGGGGTTAGACATGTAAGTGATTGACTCTAGTCTAAGTGAGAGATTGTTAGTGTTAGTGTCCTAGAGACCATCTATTGTAAGGACATAATACTCGATGATATTCAGTTTGATTTAATATTATAGTTCATTTAATATTAATGCATGGGAATACACTTGTTTGAATATTATGTTTGATTGTTTGCATTTATTCATACAAGTGTTCCCATGAGTCATTGCTGTCGGTGAGAACTCAGATGACTTAAGCATGATTCTCAAATAGCCCCGATCAAAGATCATCAATAATGGGATATTGATGATGCAATGGAGATTGGTGTGCGATCTGCATCATACTCTTAGAGGTAAGATCTCACTTACTACGAGATACTAGGTATCTCATGATGGATGCACAAATACCTTAGAGGGTATTAGTATACCCATCTGAGAAACCGTTTGATGTATTTCCACTATATGTGTCTACGGGTGTCTCGGTTAGTGGGAGCGATGCGATACTCCTTTGACTTGAGGTCAATACGCACGACATGTGTGGAGTGATGAACTTTGACCATGACCAATGCTTGCACCCTTCCATGGGTAGATACGGCTTGGATTGGGTTCATCACGAAGTGCATGTGCATGGTAGTTGAGCCAAGAATAGGATTCATTCCTCAATGTGGATTTAGAGAGAATACTCATCTTCTCATTATAATTGGATCAAAGTCATCGGCCGATGTACGTCAACTTAGACTTTGTGGCTAAGTGTGACATACATGATCAATTAGTGATTAGAGATAAATTTATTATGTTATTTGAATAGACACTTCATCATGTTCAAGACTAATCGAGTATTCGTGAATGAAATGAGGAAATCGTAATAACCCATGTTTCAGTTACAGGTAAATGCACGTTTCTCGCAATGTACCTCATATATTGAGAATGTCTGATTTATTGTCTAGGGTTCAATTAAGACCGTTAGTTTGACTAATCGCTCGATATATGAGGGCTTATGGGTCACACAACAAGTAGTTCCCTTTTACGGATTATAGTTGATTGATTAAATGTTAAATTGGATTTAATATTTAATTTATGGAGAATTAATTAATAATAGATTAATTTTGAATTAATTATTATTAATTTTTAATTAAATTTGATTTAATTAAATAGGAATTCCTAATAATAATATTTGGAATAGTATTATAGGATTTAATATATATGGAATCAAATCCGTAGAGATTTGATATACATGGGAATTAAATCCGTAGAGATTTTATATAGGGAAATAAATCATAGAGATTTATTTAATTAAAGATTAGGGATTTCATTTCCCAATCAGGTTAGCTTAAGATTTAAGCTGGACCTCCTCTATATATACAGGCTCTTGGGAATTCACAAACAAAGTTAATTCATTATTCTCCATAAGATCTAGAGTTAGAATTTTCCTAGCAAATTCATCTCGGGATTCAACACTGGCAAATCTGTGCAAGTCCGTGATTGGGGATTACGTGGATACCATAGTAGAGAAAACGGTATACGAATTACTGTAAGAATTCTATTTACGTTTACTCGTATTTAATTATGCAATTAATTGTTCGT